>OV651826.1:16166990-16867016 GCA_927349885.1 Psylliodes chrysocephalus | reverse complement strand
TGACTTAATTTTAAGTTTAGTAGTATTTTGACGTCCAGTGGACGTCCATCTTAGGTCATTATTTATTTAGCTTACCAGATAACACCCATCTTTCTTTTTTTAAACATTATTGGTTATTAAAAAATAACAAATTTATTCTATTGCATTTCATTCTAACAACGTAAGTTTGAAATCTTATTCTATTATAACCATATCTAGTAAAAAGTTTTCAAGTGGCCTATTAGTCGAGATCGTCTAGTGGCTGAAAGCGTAGAACGTTAACGGATGTGTCGTGAGTTCGATCCCCATTCAGGTCAAGCGATTTTTAATTAAAAAAAAAGGAATGGTGTATAACGGGTTGCGAAACTAATAAATAAATTATTAATTATATAAAATAGTGTGCGGTGAGTTGCGGTTGTGTAAAAAAAGTGGGGGTGTGGTCTCAATGGAATATAATCTAGGAATGGACGTTTTTTGAATGCCCAGTATTCAACGTCCAAATATAATCCAGAAAGGGACGTCCTCTGAATAGTCAAAAGTTTGCCATTTGTAGGTATACTTTACTGGACGTCCATTGTATGACGGAAGTCCAGAAAAGACTTATTTTTGGACATCCAGACATCCAAAATTTTATATCAAAGGGACCTATTTGTGCTGTTTGGGTATCCTTCCTCCATGGTATTGCGAACTACTAAAAAAACTTCTCTTGTCCTCTGTCCTATATTCCGAAATCTAAACCCCAGTATATCTAAACTGAGCTGTGGCGCTATAATATGACAGCGTTCTTTTCACGTTTAATTACTGTGAGCATCTTCTTCTATCAGAAAGAGAAATCAATAACTTATCGAGAATAGACAACAACTGCTAGATGAAAATATTAGTACTTATAGATACCTAGATGATTTAATGTAACTAAGTGATACTGAACAAAATGTAAGACAGTTACTATAAATGCCTTGTAAATTACATTAAAGTGAAAGTTATTTAAGTATTATTAGTTGAACCACGGCTAGGTATCACGAGCTTTTACCGTAAGCAAATTTGGCAACAGTAACGAAGCTATTCATGCAGTGGCGCTAGTCGCAATGTCTGCCTAAACTAATCAATTATTCGTCATCTGCGTTGTATAAAGTGTTATGAAATCAAAATGAAAAGGTATTTTTAATTTTATGGACTAAAAATGGCGTCCGTTTATACCTTTCTGAAATAATTTATTCGCTCTTCGACAGCAGGCCGTAGATTTTAAATTCTGATTGTAGAATACTGCAGAGTAACTGTTACTGATAAATATTTTGCTTGTATAGATGGCGCCCCTTAAATAATTTGATATTAATTTCTAAGGGAAAGCATCCTTCATCCTTCCTCCATGCAACGAAGGGACAGCCCATAACCCTTCGATTTGTAGACACCTATCTACATGAAGGGATGTATCTAGATCTACTGCGTTATACTTTATTGGTGTTCATTTTGAGCCAGTGGCGGGCGTAGGGTTGCGTTTTTATCTACTTGAATATTGACGTACGAGAAAAGGTAGGTAGGTACCTGTACAGCACTTATAGATAAGCCTAATTAGGACTTCTGTTACACCTCGAAAAGGTGTTGAGATACCTCTTTATAATAGCTAGAGTTGGCCATTACTTGTCAACTACAGATTAACTAGTTGATATTATCGGTCATAGGCGGCGACTTTTCGTTTATCACCGGGTAAGGGGAATACTTCCCTCCATTTCAGTGCCGTATCCAGAGTTTCAGCTTGGGAGGGTAATTTATACGAATGTGTGAGAAGTCCTATCAAATATAAATGAAAGTCAACCAACACCTATCACAAATCCACAGACCCAGGGAAGGTAATTTCCCCCGTTGTATACGCCACTGGTCCATTTTTACTTTCTTCTGTTACTTGGATGTATTTTCCATTTATATTGCTTCTGTCGAAATATTCCAGTTTCTTCTGATTTTAACTCTCTTATTCTTACTATAATTCTCAATTTTACCTTTTGACCAGAACAATCCTGGTGAAATTACAGAAAAACTTGTTGGTAAAATATTTACCTGATAATTATTTTCTTTTCAGCTGAGTTTTACTACTTCTACTAATTTGAATTTTAAATTGAACAATGGGTAAGTTAATGCATGCATTTAAATACTTAATAAATACATGAGTAGCCCAAGTGCACAGTGGCGTGCCTGACGGGCCTGCAGAGCCCGCGGTGCGAGACGGCCCAGGGTTATTTAGGGCCTACGAAATAAAACACAACGTTTTCTTGTAAATATTTTTTCACTTATGTCAATTAAAGAAATACACAGACTTCGCAAATATTTCAACCATCGGATGCATTGGCAATAATAATAATTTGACGTAAAACTTTAAAACATAATTTAATGTGTAAAATCATTTAATTATTTTGATATTTAATTAATTTTTTTTGTGTGTTTATTAGTTTATTTTCTTATTAATCTCAAAACGTATATCATTATTTTCTTGTTTCTTTTTTTAAACCAGAGTAGTACTGATTATGTTAGAGTATTCATTAATTTTTTATGAACATTTTTGTTTACTTATTTTTTTGATAAAAATATGAGGGGCCATAAGAAAATTCTTGTTGGTGGGCCCTTAAGAAACTCGACACGCTCTTGCAAAACCTTTAAATCAATTATTTTTTTTAACTAAAATATATTATTATTAAGTATTCATCAGTTAAATCTAAAATATATTTATATTTAGGTATATTTCCAATGCATGCCAGTTCTTACTCTCTAGACCATAGATTCCCAAACTTTTTGGGCCTATCGCCAACATATCAAAAAATCTTTCCATCGAGTAATTTTAAGTATTTTCCAGAGGGCGACAGTTGTTCCTCAACGCCCTCTTAAATTTACCTTGGATCAAAAGTGACCCCTTAGCTCTCTTTATCGCATACCGGTGGGCGGTACCGCCTCCGTTAGGAACCACTGCTCTAGACCCTAGTTATTGGGGTCTAATAGATGCGCTGTAGCAATCAATCAGAATAAAATATTCTCACGTTATAATTAGTTTATTTTGAACTAGAGAAAAAACTTGACATAATTTTTATCTAACATTCATTATAATTTTTACATATCTTATTATTAAAAAGTGGAAAACACCAGTGAAAGGGGATGAGAACCTTTTTGATTTTATTTGTCTATGTCTATACTATCATGTAAATATAAAATATATGCTCAGGATATGAAAATATCTAACCACTTTGCAACATCATGAAATTGGCTACTTCTGATATTACTAGGCCTATGGATATTTGAGTCCAGTCTATGTTAAATAGTTTTTGTTGGAGCTGATGCTTGATACATTTTTAATGCTCTCAGTTGTTTTATCAGTGTTTTCAATGTACTGAATTATGTTTGGATTATTCTCCATATGGGGAAGCCAAAAAATCCAGATAACTATTCTCATAACAAGCAAAAGGATAAAGAAGAATTATCTTTGGATTATTCTGCATATAGGGAAGCCAAAAAATCTAGATCACTATTCTCATAATAAGCAAAAGGATAAAGAAGAAATAACGTATCTGGCGTTTTGTGAATTTTTTAGGTAAGAAAAAAATAATAAATCAATATTAGGAAGGTACATTGGTTTTCCGGTTAGTTATACGAGGAACTGTTAAAATTCACGGAATTTCGTTTCAAAAGAAGTTAATTATATTATATTTTGAAAATTCCCAAAAGTGAAAGCACATTTGTTGTCTTGATAGCCGAATTGGTAAAGGCGGTGTGCGTAATAGACACTCTTGGGGATTCAAAAATAAATTTTTTTACGCCCATGTCATTAAACCTTAAAAATTACACTATCAACATTCCTTGTAAATGACATTAAACAATAACATGCACGTAATGAGATTTCATAACATATACGTCATTTTGATAAGAAAACTTAAATTTCTTGGTTTAATCAAATTCCAATCAAATGTTTGTCTACGTAAGAGTTTATGTGGTCTATTTACATAAATTTAGTCATTTAAAAAACATAAAAATTTTTAGCATTAGCGAGATACATTTTGGATTAAAAGAGTGATGCCCCTAAATGTCGGCAACATATTATACAATATTTCAAAATATATGTCGCGTTTTCTTAGCATGCTATGGAAATAAACGTCATGCCATTTATATTGTCAATTTTTGTAACAAAATATGATTGTATCCGAACATTTTCTAAACTTTACCTACGAATATGTTTATTAGCAGTGAACGTGATGAAATTATGAGCACTGCACCGCAGTGGCGTAGTGATATAGTTGGGGGCCTGGGGCGACTCTAACTGACGGCCTATATATATGCCACACATACTATATATACTATTATGTACAAATATATAGTGTTGTACATAGCTACTAATATATAAAGACACAATTGTCTAACAGGTACAAAAATAACAAGAGGTATGGAACTTAATATATCTTATTGTGAAATTACTCAATACAATGTTGTACAGCAATGAGAAAAAATAGATACACAAACTTACCAAAATAATAAAAAGAAGAAACAAATTAATTTTTTTTATGTGGTACCATAAGTACAAGAAACAAAGAAAATTAAAATTACAAATGTTTGTTTTCAACACCTTTGCGCCCCCTTCGTATCTAGATTCTCAGAAGCATCACACAACTTTGTCTACAGGATCAACCAATTTTTTGAAATTTTTAATAAAACAAATATAGTTGTCGGACATTCTTGGGCCTTTTTTTGTTATTTAGAAAACAAAAATTAAGTATTTTCATATTTGGGGGCCTATGCCGACGCGGGGCCTGGGGCGGGCCGCCCCTACCGCCCCACCTACGCTACGCCACTGCTGCACCGGAGATTTTAGAAAAAGCTCAAGCTGCCACACTCGTGAAACTTTTTCACTTCGTGCGTAATGGGTTACTTACAACTCTTGTTAAGTAATATACTATTAATTATGTCGTAGGGTAATTTTCAAATAATTTTATTTCCAAAATATAGCTAATTTAATTATTCGTTTTCGGATCAATACCCGATACTTTCCAACTAGCCCAATCGGATTAGTATTTTAGATTCTGAAAAATTCGAAGCAGCAATTTTCCTTCGGAATTCGTTGGAGGGGGTCTCTGGTAGTCTAAATTCAAAAAGTTGGGATTCCAAAGTTGTCGTTACCTCCGCCATCTTGATTTAAAGGGTTATTTTTTGTATCTTGAATAACTCATTTATTTTCAATTGTACACGGAAAATAGTTTTTACAAAAGTTATTTAAAATTAAATTTCCTACAATTCTGCTTTTTTTTTTTGTACGATCGATTTTTTTCGATTTATACCCGAAAAGAGGGGGTGAATTTTTGGTTATAGAATAACTCGTTTATTTTCAATTTTACGAGAAAAATTGTTATAAACAAAGTTGTTTAAAATTAAATTTCCTACAATTCTTTTTTTTTTGTACGATCGATTTTTTGTATTTATCCCTGAGAAGAGTGGGGGTGAACCTAAGTATTGTATTGTCACGTTTATTATTGATGTTGTACCATTATTTTTTCTGTTTGTTTTTTTTTGCTGATTTTCAAAAATGTTATTTGGTACAATTAGGATTCCGATTTTTTCTAAAGTTTATATTGTTGGGTCGCAAGTTCACGGTAAAGGAAAAGAGGGGTGTAAATAATCAGTTTATCGAACAGTATAATTTTTACAATTAAAAAAATGAAATTTATTTTCTTTTCAGTACACTTTTAAAAGTCTATCGAAACGTCAATGACGTCTGTTTACCCCCACTCTTCTCAGGGATAAATACAAAAAAATCGAGCGTACAAAAAAAACAGAGAATTGTAGGAAATTTAATTTTAAACAACTTTGTTTATAACAATTTTTCTCGTAAAATTGAAAATAAACGAGTTATTCTATAACCAAAAATTCACCCCCTCTTTTCGGGTATAAATCGAAAAAAATCGATCGTACAAAAAAAGCAGAATTGTAGGAAATTTTATTTTAAATAACTTTTGTAAAAACTATTTTCCGTGTAAAATTGAAAATAAATGAGTTATTCAAGATACAAAAAATAACCCTTTAAATCAAGCTGGCGGAGGTAACGACAACTTTGGAATCCCAACTTTTTGAATTTAGACTACCACAGACCCCCTCCAACGAATTCCGAAGGAAAATTGCTGCTTCGAATTTTTCAGAATCTCAAGCCTGTTCTTCACCTAATCCGATTGGGCTAAACTTATTTTTCATTGAGAAGTTAATTAATTGTATAAAAAATATATGAGTGCATGAATTTATAAAGAAAGAAAGTAAATAAAAAGTAAGATTTTGTTTATAAAAATAAATTAAAAGAGACATTTAATAGGCGCCTATATCTGATTTAGAGTGGCTGCCTAAGAACATAGAACACATAAATGGACTACGATTACGATCTTTTTATTAGGTAAATATACCTACCCTCAGAGTGATATGAGCAACAGCTTTAGACATAATTAACTTGTAACGGAGATGGATGATAGCCGGTAGACTCAGTCACACCTATTCTGACTTAAACCTTTTCTCTCTTTTAAAGTTCCGATCTGATACTCAACCGCATAAAAAGTAGTCGAATAAATAGATACTTTTAAATTTAATTATAAGGAACATTCAATTTCGGTTTTTTGTGTATACGAAAAATATGTACTTATGCCATTAGAACCTACAGTGTAAATATTAGTCCTGGTGGTACACAAAAGTTGAAATACTATTTAGGTGCCATTTTTTTTTAAATCGCATATAATCCAGTTTGTTAAAGTGTTTGGATTTGAATTTGTTGATATATCGGTAACCGTGGTGTATCCTATGTTTCTAATATGAGTTTATAAAGGCTGGGGTCAGCTTCATATGAGGAAATTGAAAGAAAAAAACTGTTGCTAAGACGGGAAATTAAATAATGTTTTGTTAGCAGTTAGATACGAAAAATTATCATACAAGTATAAGAAATAATTCGAGAGAACAGGAAATAAATTATACTTCAATACAATTTCCAAAAATAAATATGCGGTAACTAGAATAGAATCTTACAAGACCCTTCTTAGCTCGTCAGCTACAGATTTGATGTAGTTGACAACGTCGCCGAGAGGATGATATGCTCGATGGTCTGATCTTTTTGCAGAGAGCAGATTCTGACGTTACTAAATTGATGTCATCAGGTAAAAGTGACATTAATAACGTAAGTAATAACCCCAAAATAATGTTACTGATGTATTTGACAGAACTGTTACTTAAGTTTCAATAAAAGTTAATAATAATTGCCATTTTAATTAGATTTGTTATTCTATTAGATCACGTGGGATATAGGTATTATTGAAAACTCGTTACAAATGGCCAAAGAACGTGGTATTACTGTGCACAATATCAGTCCAAACGGCCTAATCAAATAAATTTAGACAGACATGAGGAAAAGATGAAAAGAAAAATGTGGGAAAGGTTTAAGGAATGAACTGACATAAAATGAGATGTATCTGGTATTAATATCACAATGGGGGTGTTTTAATCCCACATATAAACTAAGATAGTTGAATCTAAATGTAAAATATAGTAAAGGAAATAGAAATATTTTTCAAGTATTCTAATTAAAAAAACTTTACCTAACCTGTGTGGCCTGGCGACATCGCAGGTTGCATCGGAAAAAAATATACATAAAATAAAAAAAAACTTAAATAATATACCTAACCTTTGCGACCTGGAGCCTAAATGGGTTACTTCGCAAAAAAATATGTATAAAATGAAAATATTTTCCATTTAAATTTTTCTAAACCACCTGTAAGACCGTCTGAGATAAGATTTACCGTAGATAAGATCTATTGTAGGACTCCGTTATTTAGAGTATGTCGTCTACCTTAGTCCTTTTAAATATAATAAGACTTAGTAGCTTTGACAGTGGCTTCCGCATGTAGTTACATGCGTCTGAATTTTCTTCTTTTCTTGTTAATAACCTCAATCTAGTCAGGCGTTCTGGCACATGACGTGAATTGATGTTTCCTCCTCTTTATTATATAACCTGGACAATGTTTCTTCTTCTGTTGGCTTGATGACACTCATGTTCGTTCTTAGACAAGAGGGTCAATTAAGAAGACCTACTGTTATCCTAACGATTTAACGTTTTTGATCCAGTAAGTCTTTGTGAACATGGCTGACGGTTTTTTATTCCTGGATAGTTGTTTCACCATTCCTGAGACTCTTTTTGCATCCATGTTTTGATAAATGCCTTAGCAACTACACAGATGCCTATTATGGCATTATCTGAGCTAGTTCGTCGGCCTGTTAATTTCCCTAATATCCTTGGTGGCCTGGTACCCAGGCTAAGGTCATTTATTTTTGACTGGCAGGACTTCTGGGTTGTCTTTTACTAGTCGCGATTTTATTTCTGGTGAGATAGTTGCCTTTAGTGCTGCTTGGCTCTCAGAGAAGATGACAATAGTTTTGCCTGATACTTTCTGATATATTATTTCTCTTGTACATTGTTGTGTGGTTATAAGTTCGGCCGTAAGAAATAGTCTCACTTAAGTTGGGGTATACCGCTAATACTAAGCGGACAACAGCTAATTATAGTTTTAAAAAACTACAGTGTCATGGTTCACCTTTCAGTATAAAGAATAAAAATGCCGCTTTCGAATGATTTTTAATAGATAGTGCAGACAAATGGGTAAATAAAATAAGATAATAATTCCAGATGTTGAAGATTATACGAAGATCTTCATTTCCAACGAACATCGATTATCATAGGTAGTCAGATTGTAGGTAAATACAGACAAAACAAATGGCTAGCGGATCCCGAAAAGATCCAAGGTATATAATACTATTCCGACGTTTTTAGATAATAACAGGGTAGTGATTAGTTGGTAGAAATCCATTTCACTTCTAGTGGCGGATTTGATTGAAAAGGCTCGTACTGATTTGCCGCTTTTCTTGTAACGTCAAAGTATATATATCGACATGTTTCGACATCAATTTTTAAAATAAACATTATTTTAAAAAATCACCACGATTGAATAATATTACTATATTGTTAGAAATTATTATATTTGACTCATTCGTCTTAATTATTATATTGGGTTCTTATTTTTTATATTTTACGACTTTAAACATTTTCGAAATCTATTTGCTCATGTTATTTTTCAAAAGTTGTCGTAAATTGAATGAAGCAAAAAAAATTTAAATAAGAATGAATAAAAAATGAATCAGTTTTTTTGAGGTCATCTTATAGTGGTACAAACAAGCAAATTCTTCGTCAGCATGGAGTGAAACATAGATTATGTCCTATTGTCCTCAACAAAATAATTCTTCAGAGCGAAATAATAGAACCATAGTTGAGATGGCAAAGATAAGGACAATGATTTACCTCAGAAACTTTGAGCAGAAATTTTGAACACTACAGGCTATATCGGCAATAGAACAGGTTCAGTAAGAAACTATTTTTAAAAAAGTCATAGGATGCACCTGCTGTGCTAACATTCCTAAACAACGTAGAAGGAAAATAAATAAAAAGGCTGTAGAGGAAATACTACTAGGATATGACAACATGATGATTACCGTACGTGGTGTAAAGAAACCAAAACATAAATAAGGTCTCGTGATGACACTTTCGACGAAATAATTTGATCTTCTGTAAATATGCCCACTATACTATCTTATCCAAATCAAAGAGTATAGACAAAAAACTACAAAAGAAAGTGAAGAAGACAAACATGAGAATGAAACGTATAATGAAAAAGATATAAGTGAAAAACATGAGGACACAGATAATGCTGGTAGAATTCTTAGAAATAAGGATATGCAATTTCAAAAACCAGCCAAATTTGAAGACTTTGCAATGTACGTTGTAATTGATATACTTCAAAGAATCCATTACCTAATCAAGATGCAATGAGAAGAAATGATGAAGAGCAGTGCAAGGACTCTTGATCATATACCCCCTGGAAAGAAAGATATTTCTTGCAAATGGTTCTATAAAATTAAGACTCATCCACTTGGTTCCATAGACAAGTATAAGGCGAGATTAGTAATAAAAGGTTACTCACATAAACAAGATGAAGACTACTATCAAACATTTAGTATAGTTGCACAGTTGAGTACTATTATAAGGACCTTGCTAAGTACAGGGTGATTCATAACTATTGGGACATAGGCTAAGGGCAGGTTATTTGTACAAAAATATGATGTCAGGGCCAAAAATACCTTAATAAAATATTGCTGTGGAATAAGATACAGGGCGTTAAAGTTGAATTTTTTTTTTTTTCGTTTTTTTTATAATGTCACTGTATATTAATGAATTGTTATCAAAATCGGCACAGAGGCATATCTTTGGACAGGGAATAATATTTTATGTATAATTTCTCATTTTGTTACGGGGGGCGCCACTTGAATGATTACTAATGATGAAATTAAGTGGTAGCTTTTTTTGACAAAACTTTTTAGTATTTTTGATTGGAAAATATGATGTAAACGTCATTTCTACGTAATATTGGTACTCTTGTTTAAACACGATAATTTTACCCGTTTTCGAGAAAAACGCAATTGAGCAGCTCACAAGTCTCAAATGGGGAGTTAAAAAAATATTTCACCTATGAAAAATGTGCTTTGGAGTGTCAGATAATTGTGTTTGGTACATGTAATTTCTTGACAGTGAATTATTTTTGCTGTTTGATTATAGTCTATTATTATTACTATTATTATTATTATTATTATTATTATTATTTATCACCCTGTATCTTATTCCACAACAATATTTTATTAAGGTATATTTGGCCCTATCGCCATATTTTGCTCCAAATAATCTGACCTTAGATTATGTCCCAATAGTTATGAATCACCCTGTATAGATGCTAGTAAAAAGATGGTGGTAACACAATTTGATGTTTGTACAGAATTATGAATTCTATTAAAAATTGTATTGTCAGTATACGCAAATACCGTCCGTTAGTTCTTAAAATAGTTGGCGCTGCTGTCACGCACGGAGCGAAAAATGAATTAAAATAGGTTGACTGAAAAATAAATTATGTTTTCTGCTATCGATGTTTTTAGTAAAGAAAAAGAAATTTAAAATTTACGTTTTCCTAGTGTTTTTTGTGTTCATCGTCGTGTTTGAGTGAGTTTTTTATGTTTTTGTTTTTTTATAAATTATTTTTTATATTATCATGTATGGCTGTCTCCTTGTTCATATTTTTCTTTTATATCACACCTTCTGTTTGTTTTTTAAAAATGTGTTTTAAGTTTCTTGTTTTTTCTTTATTTTAGTTTTTTTGTTAATTATTTTATTTATTAGAGACTTGTTATGACAACTTAAGTATTTGTTCTGTCAAATAGGTCAGTGACATTGTTAGGGTTACTACTAAAGTTCCACTCCCCCTTATCTTCGCTATTCAGTGAGATATCGGAATAATTTTGTTATGTTTGAAAGACTAGAACAAATACTTTCTTATGATAGATTCAATTGTTCTGTGACGTCATGGCTTACTTCCGGGTTTTCCGGAAATAACAGAAAAGCGATTTTTTTTTAATTTTAAAAGGAAACCCTCTTTTTTATTGTAAATTTAAATTTCTGGGACATTTTTGTATAATAATCGTGTATTGACAATTTTCGGTCAGCTGTCAAAATGACCACCATATTGGATAATATTTGTTCTAAATATGTTACTATTAATTCGTTTATGGAAAATTTTTAAATAAAAATCCCCGTTTTTATTGAAAATTTGAATTTTAGCGACATTTATGGATAAGAATTATGTGTTGAAAATTTTCTGTCAGCTGTCAAAATGACCATCACATTGGAAAATATTTTTTTTAATATGTTACTGACAGAAAATTTTCAATACACGGTTCTTATATAAAAATGTCATAGAAATTCAAATTTTCAATAAGAAAAAGGGTTTTTATTTAAAAATAAAAAATAAATTGCGATTTTCTGTTATTTCTAGAAAAACCGGAAGTATTCTCTTTTATTTTTCATTTTCTTTGTTTTTCCAACAAATAAACATTCTAATATTTTTTAAAATTTTGCCCCTACCTATAGAATTGTGTAACGACGCTCATGTTAATGGCTGACATACGACCAGATATCGCTTTTGCTATTCTGAAAATCAATAAGGTTCTAAGTTAGAAGCAATTTATTAAAGAAAAACAAAACTACAAGTGAGTCGGATATTTCTTTCTAGAGTTACCGGGCTTTCCACATACGCACGGACGACCAGACGAATTTTTTTGTATTTTCTGAAACGTCAAAAAAAGCCTTACAAAATGGAGGGCCTCAATAATAAGTCGCTTCCCGACTGTTTGGAAGGGTTTTAATTTTAAATCAACAGATTCTAACCGATTGTGAGTAAATAAATTTTTCAGAATTATTTTAATACACATCTATCTTTAGCACAAAAAAAACTGAACAAAAACAAACAAACAATCAGTGTTGCCATCAATACCCTCATACTTCAAGTACCTACTTATTATATATCACATATGGCTGACCATCTTATTTTCATATTAATTTTTTTTAACTTTATCTGAGTAATGTATTTGTGCGTACACCCCTTATATTTAGAGCGTGTTTTTAGATTCCTATCTCTTTGACTAGCTGTCAGTAATTCGCACATGGTTAATAGTTACTTTAACAAAAGTTACCACCTTTTAAAAAGGATCGCCGTATTAAAAGTGTAATTATCAACCCCTTAAAGTGATATATAATTTCATAATAGATTTATCCGTTATATGTAGATGGGAAAGGTTCAAACATAAAAGGACTTTATAATGAAATCAACTGCTAACTAAAAAGCTTCCAAACTCAATTACAAATCATTTTAGCCCTACCTTTTCCATTAGCTCTATGTTTTTCTATTCAATTTTCGTTTTTGAAACTACAAAGCGAAATATCGGAGTCAAATAATACTTATAAGAAACTTTCCATTACCTCGATAATTCCAATTAGCAGATTCAACGTTTGATTATATGGAATAATAATATTTTAATCCATTTAATATACACAGTATGTACAACATAATTAACACAAGGTGAATAAAAATACAGTTTGTTCAGAGGATTTTGGAAAAATAATAATTATATATGTATAAATTAAAATTTTAAATCATCTATCCACCTCAGTTTTGATTAGAACAGAAACTGATTTAAAATATCCTGTGGTATTCCACACGGTTCCGTCAATGGGCCTCTTCTCTTTGTCATATACACTGCTAACTCGCTGCACTTCCTGACAAAACTACTCAAATCTCGGATGACGATGACATGTACTAAATAGAAGAAAGAAAATGTACTGAATGTAATTTCACGTTCTTCGAAGCGCTAGTCCGGAAAAACAATTCCACTAACAAATAAAATTATTGAACTGTGAAACTTTATTTACAAGGGTGTGATCGTTTTTTTCTCTTATGAGTTAGGACGGGATAAATGAAAAAAAGTAGTAAATTCTACTATAATTTACACACTCTGTAAGTACTTTGTACTAACTACTTTGTACAAATTACATTGTACTAGAGAATTATGAAAATGTACTGAGTTCATTACATATACCGAACCGGCATAGCTGTTGAAGCGGTCTGTTTCTATCAATGAAATGGAGATGGGTAGAATGTTAAATGTCAATGAAAAAGTATGGACACTATCACAATTTCGTTTTGTACATTTTGTAAACAAGATTCAGGGACGGTTTAACAACATTTTGTGTAACAATTATAAAATAGTGCCTCGGAAAATAATTAACAAGTATAATTTAATACTAAATCAAAATCAAAGCACAAAAAATCACAAATATAAGCAAGCTAACAAAGAATTGACGCCAAAAAAGCTTTAAAGAGCCACAACACAAACAAAAAACAAAGCTGAACCCTGTCTGGCAGGTTGTGTTCCCCAAAAATATCGCCAATCTTGCTATTTCCAACCCCATAAATGGACAAGTCCAAGTATAGGGTGAGGAAATATGATTTAGGAAAACCACAAAACCTAAATCACGATATTGTACATATATTGTGAATTTCTAATTATATTTGGAGTGAGGATAGCCATATGTGAGTAGTAGGGATTAAGTATAAGGGGTTAAAGAAAAGGTCCTTTATTTCTCACAAGTCAATTTAATTGGCGACCGGTTTCGAAGCTGTCACTTCATCATCAGGCACACCTAAATGGAATGTCAAGGAGTCAGTTGTAATAAAAAACAATTGTTTTGTTTTAGATAATATAATATTTTTTAATCATTTTTTTAATTTACTTTTCATCCTTAATGACACCTACATATTTTAATATTGTACTAGTTTATTTAGAAATAGCGGCAAATGCAAAATAATGAATAATATTCCCGAGAGCCATATTAAACGATCCTAGAGCTTTACTGGAAACTTAAATTTTTTTAACAGTGTTGTCAAAGCGTTTGAATTTAATCGGATTCCAAGAAAAATGTAGACATTTTAATTCATTTATTGAAGTAGTATTCCTATACTAAATGCAATATGTTTTTATTAATTTCAAAAGTGTCTTAAAAATGTTTGACGGAATAAAAATAATCAAAGGCGTTATATTTTGAAATTAAGCGTCTTTTTATAAACCAGGTATATATCAGTGACTACTCGATATATTTAAGATTCGTTTCAAAATATGCTCATCAATGATAGCCACAACTTTTGTATTTTTATTTGTATTTCCTATAATACTGCTGTTAAACAATTAGGTGTGGACTGTGGATTAATTAGATATCCGGTATAGAGGTACAATACTAGATAAATATATACTGATATGGAAACCTTATCCTGGTACAGAGAATTATCAATTATAAATTAACATTAATACGGGTTCAATTTCCTAAAATGTTTGATAATTTTTACTGCCAAGATATTATAGATACAAAAAAAATAAACAGAAACTGAATGCAAAAAGAGTCTCAAAAATGCTGGAAACACTATTCAGGATTAGGAACAGCGAAAGAGCTTATTTAGGAACCGTTTACGAAATATCTACCTGATTAAAAACGACAAAACATTAGGATACCGGACACTGTCAAGAGTAACATCAATCCGGCAGAAGAAGGAACATTGTACATGTTCTCTGAAGAACAACGTCTTGTGCCAGTGTGATGACCTGGATAGATCGAGGTTTCTAAGTCTAACTGAAGAAAAGCAAAAAGTGTGCAACTACTTGCAGGAGTCAAAGCTACTAAAGACCAAGCTAGACGACACACTCTAAATAACGGAGTCTTACAATATATCTAAAAAGGTCGCGATGGACAAGGACAAATAATGGTTTAACTATTTTTAAATCTATCTATCTTAGCTCTCTCTCTCTCTCTTGTTATCACTTCTGGTGTTACTCCTATCACGATTCTCCTTACTCGTTCTTAGCGCCACTACGTCTCTATTCTAGTTTGCTCTATCTGCTCTTACGTTGTTTCCACTATCTTTTCTGTTCTGCCTTTCTTCTGGTGCTTTATCTCTTTGTCTCTGCGTCTTTTAACTTTTGTAATAAAATTTCCATTTAATTTTGTTAATTTATTTTATTCTCTTCAATTCAACAGTTTTAACATATTACATATCATTATAACTCCAATCATCAGTCCCAACAACTTTAACAAAAACCTTTCCCCTCTGACTTTTTAAGTTCCCATCTGATTATTCGCCACAATCAATAATCAAATTATTTTTAATCGTCCTTTAATTTTTACACCACGCCGATAATGCTAGTGACAAAATGTTGACAATTTGCCTTCCAGAAATTTTCAAATCAATCAATTCTGAAAAATATTCCTTGAGGAACCCCATAATTAACAACTATCTTTAGTAGTTTAATAACAGAACTGAATGTATACCAAAAATAAATCTACAACAATATTGTCAACCGATTGTAGGATTAGCTCAAAATGGATTCAGAAAACAGGCGTAAGCGTTACTTTCTGAAATTATTGTTTCGATAAACGATTTCAAGTATATTTCACTTCAAAACACACTGTACACAGATCAGCCTTCGCTAAAAGTCAGGACTTTATCCACCAGTCATTCAGTCAGCCAGCTATCTGGTTCTGGATCGAACAACGAGGAATATGCCAAATTAAAATTATTCGATCGAATGACTTTCTTTCATCTTAAGTATAGTTAATACTATTTGTCTTCATTTTTTTTTTTCATTGAAATGTGGTACGCCTTTAATGTTAAAAAGTATATTCTGCAAGATTTCATCTGAATAGCATTAACTATGTGCGAGAGTAAACCAACCATTGTTAATTTAATTGTTTCCGTTGATGCGCGCTAGCTGTCTGAAAGAGGGTGGAAACTTTGGGAACTTCTCAATGCGTTCACGTAATATTCTAGGGACCAGAAAATTTACCCGGTACAAAACAAAAATCATAAAGGGGGATAAATGGCGTTTTCTAAAAAACTCATCGATTCTGCTTGTATAATAACGAGGCTCGTCTACAATGGTATATTATTTTTTAGAGAATAGGATGATAATTGGTTTGAGTACAGATATTTACGGTTTTTGTGCATTTACTGCTCGTTTTATTATTGCAATTAAAAATATCTTTGGCTTAACCTGCAAGAGTCCTAAATGTTAAATTTTACAGGAGGGTCAAAAAACAAAAACTATATTATGTTAGTATACATATGTATAAATATTTATACGAAAATTCCACACCTGTAATTTTGAACCAATCAAAATACGTGTTTTTGACAGATCACCATGGCAACGGAGGTATTTTAGTGGAAATTTTTTTCTCGTGGGGTACCCAACAGCGAATTATACTGGAAATTTTTTGACGTTTACAATAACAGACCATTTTTGACAGACTGGTTTTTATTTGTTCACATAATAGGTTTAGTTTTGATACATTTTAGTTACAATGCTAAGGTGTTTTCTATATTCTTCGGCCACTTCTTTTCTTCTTAATGGCGAAAATGCAGGACTTTGGATGCTTTGAATTATGTGTCTATGTCTAATAAAATATATATAATATTTAGACACTAATTTATTCACCTTTTTCCCATTCAGCACTTTGAATTTTGCGTAGTTTAGGTGCAAATATTCGTGGACAATTCGGCACAAATTTTCGTTTTTCAAGTTGGAGCCACAATCCTCTATTAATCCGAGTACCTAAGTAAGTTATGGTGCAATGATTGATCATTACATCAGACAATTTCACGCATATTTTGCATAGCGTATGATTTTCAAATCGATTCATTTTTAAACAAATAGGTAATTTTGTTGGTTTTACTTGCTGTGCAATATTCTTTATCGCAACAAAACGCGAGTTATTTAATGTTTTGAACTGTCAAAATACAATGATCACAGCCTCCTACGATTGATGCTTGCTGACGCTGGTTATGAATTTCATACCATTTTAAAGCGCTCATAACGCATATTAATAAAAACGCAGAAAAACAATTTTCTACCACTTGTAGTTATTCAAAACTTACGTAAAATTAAAGAATATACTATTTTCTATTTTCAAATGGTATTCCCATGCAACTACAATGAGTAGAAATAAGCAATTTGAAGGCCTAAATAATTGCAGCGAAACATTTTTTTACGTCGGGCCGCTTGACAACTTCAAAACCGAAATTATATTCGAGGTTAGGGTCTCACTTAGTTACCATGACAACTCAACAATCAAGGCGACAACACCTTTTATGTTTCACTGGTGACTTGGAGAAAATAATTTGCATTGTTGAGAAACGAAAAATAAATTTTAAAAATATTTAATTTTCAACCATAATTCGGCGTGGAATTTTCTTACCGAATACCACGCGAGGTCAAATTAATATCAGGAAATTTTTGCCGCTATTTCTAAATAAACTAGTACAATATTAAAATAAAATTCTTCGAAAAAATGTCAGCCACATTTGTAGGTGTCATAACGGATAAAAAGTGAATTAAAAAAATTAATAAAAAATATATCCATCCAAGATTCCCATGTTGTCTGACAGTCAAACGTGGATTGCTTAATGGTCTTGTTAGTATGGCTTTGTTGGCGAATGGACTTAGTATCCGTAGCCAAGGGAAACCTAAATTTAATCTCACACACACAGTATGGCTTTGTGAAACTAGGTTTTGGATATGGCTTGGTTCGGTTATAGATGAGGACGAGGTAGTGTTTGCAGTTTCTCTGTTGCTTCTAATTCAACTAATTCAATTCTAATTTGGCTTTCTAACTCTATTCTAGCCATTTCTTCTTGTTTTAAATTAGTTTTTAAATGCTCTTGCTGCTGTTCTAAATTAGCTTTTAAATGCTCTTGTTGTTGCTCTAAAAGATCTACTCTAATCTTAAGCTAAAGGTATCCTGGATTTGTAGCAATGCATTCATAATTTCTACCTCAGCTTTTTTTACGCCTTTCCTCCTTCCTCGTCCTTCCTATGCCTTTCCTTTTCCTCCTCTTCTTTCTTTCTACACCTTTCCTTTTCCTCCTCTTCTTCCTTCTTGCACCTTATCTTCTCCTCTTCTCGTATTTCCTTTTCCTCTTCTCGCCTTTTTCTATCCTTTTCCATCATCAAAAACCATGCTGGTGGGCCTGAAGAATCCATATCTGTTTCGTACTCAGTGGATTTAGTATTTATCAAGAACTTCTATTTTGTATCCCACCGCTGTCACCAATGTTACGCAGGTTTTTGGTATCTCAATTTATTTTAACTCAACTTTTACAATAACTATACAACTGATAAAATTAACATATAACGTCTGACTGACTGACTGACTGACGCCAGGATCACTGACTTATATAAGCTTGCTTTAACCTTCTCGAAATGTCTAGATTTTTCTTGACGTGGAATGACATTTATCGAATATTCCCCCTTCTTCTTTTACTCAAACCTTTACTTATGAAGACCGCAGCACGCTGAGGGTGCAGCTTAACAGTATATTCTGGTGAAGGTGCCAGAGGCAGTAATTGCTGGTCGAAAGACGTCTAGAATATTTAAGAATGCCGCATATGTATTTAAATAGAATAAATTTTGCGTTAAGTTCTAATTAAGATATCCTTCTGTTTAAATAAATATTGTCAAAGTGAATTAATGTATTAGTAAAAAAAATATAAATTAGTATGGTATTTAGTATATAAATTGAGTCTTAGTGAAAATAAACTAAAAAACAAACTGTTACATGATTTCTATTTTTTGCACGAAGTTTATTTATATAATTTTTTGTAAATAATTCAAAATTTAAACAATTAGCATGTAGAGCACAAAAAAAGTATCTCAATGAAAATAAATGTTAAACAATGTAAAAACATGGTTTATTTTACGGGAGTATATTGGAGTGAATTAAGCTCGAATTACAACTTTTCAACAGCATATTGAAAAGCTGCAAATTACTATAGTTAGGTTAAAACCATTAGTTCGTTTTAAACAGGCTGGTTTCGCTATAACGGCTTTCGGATCGATAATACTATTGCAATTCATTCTGGTCACGGCTTTATCCGTATCCCATGACACGCATTGTATTTCTAAATATATTGTCAATCTGTGATATACTTGCACGATTGGGCATTTCGAAAACCCTATATTAATGGCTATTTTTATTTATTTAGAATTTCCTGAACCACAGAATATCTACGATAGCCAAAAAGTATTTTATCTTCCTAATATTTTTATTTAATAGGATTAATTTAACTATTTATATCTATTTGTAAAGAATTTTAAACCAGGAGATTTAGAAAGACATCAAAGAATAATTATCACATTCCACTTTTTCTACCATTAACCCTTTACTAAGATTATTAAGAGGCACCAAAGTTGTAATGGAAAATGACTATTGTTCCAAAATTTGGAAACACAGTTCAAAAATGGATACACAATCAAATCCATTACTTAGCAGGGCAAGTCAATATTTACATCAAGGAGGTTGCTTTGACGACAATGACACGCCTCTGCACAGTTGGAATAGAACCTGATGTAGGATCTGGTGAGGCGAGAAGTCACTTTTGGCATACGCTCCCACTGCTTCAAGCCAACATGGACTCCATCTCACCGATATATATCTTCCATAAGCCATATAAAGTTATAATAAAACAAATAGAAGAGCCAGAAGTGGCAGGTACGATTCATATCTATACCGACGGTTCTAAAACAAAACAAGGCTCAGAATGTGGAATATACTCCAGATTCTTAAACAGAAACATAAAATTGGCTGTGAGAAATAGTGCCAGTGTAGTTCAAACAGAACTAACGGGGATTCTCATAACAGCAAAAGAAATAACCAGAAAGAATATCGCTGAAAGGAACATACTCATCTATACAGATAGCAAACAAGCACCACTCACACTGAACAGACTACGAATTTATTCAGGGTTAGTACTAGAATGTCACGAAGCTTTGGCCGAAGTATCCATCAACAATGTGGTCACCCTAAGATGGATTAAAGGTCACACCACATCGAAAGGTAATCGTCTTGCTGATTTACTAGCCAAGAAAGCAGCCAATCAAATACTTTTTGGACCTGGTCCTTCTATTGGCCTAACAAAATCGGTAGTGACAGACCTAATTAAAGAACATTCCCTTGTGAAATTCAAGGAAAAATGAGATGAAACAAGAAACTGCAGAGTTGCCAGGGAACTCTTAAGTTATCTTGACAACACTGCAGCAAACAAATACTTGACTATGACTAGACAGAATCTGCGCCTAGTCACAGGAATTCTGACTGGTCATTGCCAAGTACGGAAGCATCTCCATATCATGGGGCTGTCAGAATCCGCACTCTGCAGAGGGTGCGAACACGAAGATGAGACCATCGAGTATATCCTTTACGATTGCTCGACGCTCTCATTTATTAGAAGATTTGTGTTCGGCGAGTATCGGCTAACACCGGCCGATGTAAGAGAAGCACCTTTTGGCGACGTTGTCAACTACATTAAATCTGTAGGCTGGCTCACGAGCTAGGAGGTGTCTATCATCTTAGGAGGATGCACAATGGACCTAATGAGGCCTAAGTGCCGTGGGGGTAACTCACCTTCCACACGCTACAGATACAGATACAGAAGACAAGTCAATCTTATATTTACTGATTTCTTTTTTATGCAGTCTTAAACAGCGAATCTTACTCTCCTAACTCTTTTATCAGTAGTGAAAAATCAATATTTTCCCTTTAACTTACAATTCAGTTTAACCACTTAATGAAGATCATTACTTTATTATTGATTTTTCTCACCCTGTCAGGCATTCCTCTTCTTCCCCAATAATGCTTTGGTACTGTTCAAGCATGTATCACCATTTAGATGCCCTATTCTTTTCCATTTATTCAATTCATACATTCCACCGCCTAGATGGATCTCACCGAAATGATGACTGGTCTCACGTTTGCTTAACCATGATCAGCTAGCGAACCAGTTTCTTTTCCACTACTCTCCAAATAATAAGAGCTTTCTTTTAAAACCGTGGTATCAATGGCTATGTTAGGATGAAAAACTACAAGTACTCTAAAACTTTAGAAATTAAATGTGTTATTTTTTGTTTGCCTCGTCCACAAATGATCTCTTTTTTGTTTGGAGTTCAGGACTTATATCCGTGTTAAAAAGGATTTTAACACAAAAAGTATTTATTTTTATATATTCTCCTTTAGCCCTGTTAACAATGAATTTTTTCTAATTTTGAAAAATAAAGTGACATTTTTTATAATCGCAGCAAGTGTCAACCAGTTTCGAAAAATACCTTGTCATTAGTTTGGAAAAGAAAACAAATAAAAATAGACTTTTTTTTGGTTTTAAAATGAATAATATACAGTATTATTGAAAGTTTAAATTAAAGAAGGACAGGTTGACTGATAAAAACAGAATTTGGTTAAACTTACAACCTTGTAGTAATGTTGTTTTGGTCCTTATTATCCATTCTAAATCAGCACAAAATAATTAAAACACAATATACACGATAAAATAACCCACTTTCTTGATATCCAAATAACTTTAACAAGCAATATAAACAAACTACAATAAGTAGAATACATGAATATTATTTTTTATTTGTCAATAAAAGAATGAAATTAATTATACGCAACTAACATTACAAGAGTAGTAATATTGGTTGCCTAGATGTCCGCAATTTCTTACCAAAACACAATTTTTTAAATAATTTAGTCAAAATTAGAACACGTTACGAAATATCGTTTTATGTAACTCGTTAACGTTACGGGACCTCGCTCTGCTCATTCCGCAATTATTAGCTCGTTACGTAAAATAAGGCATTTCGTAATTGGTTTCATAAATAGCTATTTCGTAATGAGTCTCATAATGCTCAACTTTATATAAAGTAAATCGTTTTGACACTTGGTGCGATTACAAAAGATGTCACTTAGTATGTCAAAATTAGAAAAAACACATTAAATAGCTGATTTACACTTATGTTTATTATTATGTTAGGACAAAATCTACAACAACATCGGGTTGAATGGTTAACGCTTGCGCAAATTTGGTGAATTTTCTGGTCGATGTATTTTTATTGAAATAATTATCACCGTTGTAACTCAATAATTTTCAACCGGATGGCTAATTCTCGAGGCGAAAGAACATCCACCCTATCAGAATTCAATAATCATCCAAAAGGGATAATTTATAATATCTATATGCCGTCAGTTACACATGTTGATTGTTTTATTATAAGACGGCTAGGGACGTCACGAAATTAGCTTATGATTACATTCATCACACAGTATTTACCGCTATTAGTTAATAAGAGGGTGAAGGTCCCCAAGGATATTCCCTATGGCGCAGAAGTTCCGTATCCCCAATCTATTTACATACATAACATGTAATACGATCCTCTTGTCGTATGTCCTCTAATCCTTACAATTTCATTTAAGCATCTAAATTATTCTTTAAGCCGGGCATATAATGCTTCAAAATTGCTCTAGGGAAACGTGAAAATTGTGATGGTAAAAACCTTTACTACATAATCATAAATAGGATAAAAGCATGAATATTTATGGCAAACCCTTTTAATATTCAAATTTTTTGCGACGCTGAAAGGCATGTATTGTTTTTTGTTTTTCAAAACACCTACGTGATGGCGTTTCTAATATTAATACAAAGTCTAAAATAATATTTAAACATTTCTGAATTTGTAACGCGTAGAAGGCCGGCCTCATAAGACCCATTTAGCATCCTCCTAAAATGATAACATAGTTCCTGAGCCAGCCTATAGATTTGATGTAGTTAATAGTCTCATCTTCTTATTCGCACCCCCTGCAGAGTGCTGATTCTGACAGCTTTATGCAAAGGAGATGCTTCCGTACTTGGCAATGATCTGTCAGAATGCCTGTGATCAGGCTCACGTTCTATCTAGTATTTGTTTGCTGTAGTGTTCTTAGAATAAATTAAAAGCTTCCAGGTAACTCTGCAGGTTCTTGTTTTATCCCATCTTTCCCTGAATTTGACAAAGGAATGTTATTTAATTAGGTTTGTCACTACCGATGTTGTCAGTCCAATATAAGGGCCAGATCCAAAAAGTATTTGGTTAACTACCTTCTAGGCTAGTGAATCAGCAAGACGGATAACTTTTCGATGTGACGTGATCTTTGATTCATCGTAAGGTTGTAGAGCAAAGCTTCGTGACATTCTAGTACTAACCCTGAGTAAATTCGTGGTCTGTCCAGGGTAAGTAGTATTTGTCTGCTATCTGTATAATGAGCATGTTTCTTCCAGTGATATTGTTTCTTTTATTGTTAAGAGAATCCCTGTGAGCTAGCTTTGAACTACACTGGCACTATTGCTTACAGCTCAGTTTATGTTTAGTTTTAAGGACCTAGAGTTCCACATCCTGAACCTCTTCTGTTTTAGAACCATCGGTGTAGATAAGAATTGAACCTGCCACTTCTGGCTTTTTTATTTATTCTGTTTTAACTATATATTTCGGTGAGATGGAGTCCATGTTCTATTTAACCACTTATTTGTTTAGATAAATTCTTTGGAAACTCACAAAGACATTTTTAAAAATTTTCTTGGGCAGGGTACATAGAACACGAATCTGGAGAGTTCGAATACTTCACGGGACAGGGTTTTTTAACTTTTTTTTTAATAACAGACCCCGCACACCTAAACTAGGGTTATTTTTTAGAATTTGTGTTTCCATTCAAATTTTTGTCGTAGTTTCCTAAAAATTATTGTTTTTTTTTTGTATTTAACTACCTCGTACTTTCTTATTAGTCCTTAGATATGATAAAATTAATGACGTAATTCAAAAAAATCAAAAGTGATCAATCTACAACAAAGAAAAGTAAGAAAATCGGTTTAGATCTGAAAACTGAACTGCAAATTTGGAAGTATTCTAATTATAATCCCTAATTCCCTCTACGAAATTAGAAAAATACACCCCTACATCCCCAAAGAGAAAACAACCCAAAGAAAAAATTCAAAAAGTTGAGAAATAAAGAAAATAAAAAATTACATCCGCCAAGGATCGAATCTGGAACCTTCCGACTGTTGGACCTGCTAATTTTGTTTTCACTTCGAAGATGTGAGGTGTAGGGGAATTGGAGATTATATATTTTCATATTTCAAAATTTGCATTTCAATTTTTGGATCTAAACCGATTTTCTTACCTTTCTTTGTCATTTTCACGTTTATGGCGACCTATTCTCGAAAACTTAACACTAGTAAACGAATGAAGGATCTTGAAATGTATTCTAGTACAATCTGAGGCATGCGGTCCGCCATTGTTGTTTTCTTGTGCCGTTGGCCCGCCTATGTGAAAGTATATATTGCATGTATTTATTAAGGACCTGGTTTAATATAAGCTGGCCTTTTTTTTAGAAACTTGGTGCTCGATAGAAGGATCTGGACTTGGACCTGCTTTACAAGCTCAGGATTCTCTTGGCCCTTGTACACTTACGGTGTTTGAAGCTAGCTCTTTAAAAATCTGAGTTGTGTAGGCTTGTTCTATACGATGTTACAAGGCTTTAAAGAGAATTGAGAGAAGCTGGGAGAGGAGGAGAATGTGTGTGTGCCGGCGAAAGTCACAATCTGATTGAGTTCAATTCTACAAATATAATTGTCGTAACCATGTGCTTCGGTGGTCCAATTGGTAGAGAAGACGCCGAAGGTTCTAGTAGGAAGGTTCTATCCCTGGTCGATGCACTTATTTTTTCTTTACTTTATTTCATTATTTATTTTCACTTTAAGGATGTGGGGGGCGTATTTTTCACAATTTCGAAGGGGAATTTGAGATTATGTATTTTCATATTTTCAAATTTAATCAATCAATGTTTGATTCTATAACTCTTTGAGAAAAATCAATGCCTCTTACATAAGTAAGTCAGATTTTTTTATTGAATTGAATTAAAAATTGTCAAGGATTTGAAAATATTAAATTGATCAATTTGGAAAAATGTTTATAAAAATTGTACTACCTATTATGAGAATTGTTAAGATATTTGAGGAGTTTAAATAAAAATCTTTGTATAGTGGATGGCGCTGGAGTAAGAAAGTAGATTTGGATATTATAGAAAACAGATCGTAGATAAAGAAAAGTATAGAAATTTAAATAAAATTCAGATGCGACCAAACAGAGCTGTCCCAAGGAGGAAGATAGTTAAATTTAAAAATAGTTTATTTACTTAAAACAGTTTATTTATAGTTTATATACACTACGTACTAATTAATTTATTTAATACTTAAGAACTATTTATATTTCACAGTTATAATTTATTTTAGAATTCACCTTTACTTGACAACATTTATATTTAAACTTAACTGTTTATAAACTTTAATTGTCCATAACTGCACACATATTTATATAATTGGCGGAGGCATCTGAAACATGCACCAAATTATTTGACTTTCCATTTGCCAGTATCGTTCTAGTACATTTCGGAATCAATGATTCTTACCGGCTATCTGTGTCGATATGCGTCCCTATACCTAGGTAAACGGGGTTTATCCCTTTCATCAAATATTCCTGGTTTTAAGGAAAACTGGGGTCGTAAAAAGGCCTAAACACACACTTAAAAGATTGGAGCATGACCGGATTGGTCGGAAATACATCACAGTCACAGTATAAAATGGTGAACAAAACTAAACATAGATAATTTCTGAGGTAAACACAGTGATATTTAAAAAACTAAATAAAAATTTGATAAAGTAAGTTTTTAATTTTGTTTTCTTCCTTTATCAAAATTTTTGATAGTAAGAATGAAGTGAATGGATTAAGGGATTAAAATAAATAAGTAAATTACAAATTTAATTTTCTATTATAAAATATTATTTACCTGAGCTAGCTGATAAGAGCTGTATGAGATACAGTGCGCTAAACCCCTTGACAATAAAAGGCAATATCAAAATCAATTAATTTTTGTAGTAAATCATCCTGTAGATAATGAAATGTATAGTATACAGCATATTGATTATTTAACAATTATACATTAAATATATTAATAATAAATATCATAATATCATACATTGAGTAAATTACTTAATGAAAGTATGTTATACTTAGGTCTAGAACAGAGGAACGTCCCAGTTACAATATTCCAATGAATCACTGCCTGTCTAGAGAACAGGATCATTTTATCCACTCTAGGAAAGGCAACCATACAGGCAAAAGTTACAAGGGGCTGCACACAAGGAGGAATATTATCTCTAATGCTGTGGTCAGTTCTTGTGGACGACTTACTCATAACACTGGTAGGTCTAGGATATGCAGACGACCTAGCAATTATCGTCAGGGGGCGATTTGCAGGCAAAGTCTCTGAGCGATCTCAAACAGCTCTGAACATAGTGAACAACTGGTGCAAAAAGAAACAATTGTCTATTAACGCACAAAAAACAACAGTTGTACCATTCACAAAAGAACGGGTACTTACAGGACTAAGACCACTAGTACTAAACAACACAATTATCCCATTCGTTACAGAAGCCAAATACCTCGGAGTCATATTTGATCAAAGGCTGACGTGGAATCAAAAAACTCACACACAAAGCTACAATAGCCCTCATAAGCTGTAGAAGAATATTTGGAAAAAACTATGGCGCAGTGGCTTGGGTAACCAAAACTGCGCAGGGAAGTGCAATAGGCCAACTTACTGGCATTCAGCGGCTCGCCTGTTTAAGTGCTACTGGGACCATGCGCACTACGCCAACTGGAGGTATTATTAAATCTCACGAGAAGAAACCAGGTGAGCTATTCACAGGCTAATGCAGGAACAAAGCCCAATAAGCCAACTACATAGCGCCGACCATACAAGGCTTTATCAGCAAGTAAAAAGGGATAATATTCTAGATATGCCTACTAATAGAGCCATAACCACATCCAAATTTGAAAGAAATTTTCAATAATCAAGGAAGGAGCCGGTGCTGGAATCTATGGACCCAAGTCGAAAACAACGATTTCGCTGAGTTTAGGAAAATATACAACAGTGTTCCAGGCTGAACTTATAGCCATACAACAATGTGCAAGAGAAATACTAAATCAGCAAATATCAGGAAAAACTATTGCCATATACTCTGATAGCCAAGCAGCTCTAAAGGCAATTCTCTCACCAGATATCAAATCACGACTGGTGAAAGACTGTCTAGAAGACCTGGCAGAGCTAAGTAGTCAAAACAAGGTAACCCTAGCCTGGGTGCAAGGCCATGCCATGAGGGATATTAGGGCAACCCTTCTGTGGAGTTCCTAAGGCATTGTGCAAGGCATCCATCAAACAATGGATGCAAAAAGAGTCTCAGGAATGGTGGAACAACTATTCAAGACTGAGACAAGCCAAACAGTTTATCAAGGAACCATCGACCAAGTGCACAAAAGACATACTGTATCAAAAGCGTCAAATCGTTAGGATAACAGTAGGTCTTCTTACCGGACACTGTCGCCTTAAAAGGCAAATAAATATCATCAATCCAGCAGAATCAACTTTATGCAGGTTCTGTGAAGAGGTTTCTAACATTGGGCGAAGAAAAGCAAAATGTATGTAACTACATGCGGGAGTCACTGTCAAAGCTACTAAGTTTAATAGAAAAGACTAAGCTAGACGACATACTCTAAAACAAACGGAGTCCCACACTAGATCTGAAAAGGTCTAATCCAAATCTAATCTAATCTAATCTAATCTAGATCTTTTTAGTGATTTATCAAAGGTATTTAATTATGTGGAATTATTTTGTCAAAATTAGCAAGGATCAGTTCTAGAACCATTCCTACTTCTTATACAGGTGTCTCTCTTATTGATTTATTTCTCTAAAAAAAAGACAAAAAGACAGAAAAAAAGCAAGAAATAAAAAGTGGCAGAATAAGTAAAGTTGCAACCACTAGAAAAGATATTATTTTTGGATATTAACCTATACTCTACCTATATCAAGAATAAATAATACCTACCCTTGATTGCATAAGAAAATGTTAATTAAGGATGAAACTGATATCCTTTCCAGCCCAATAAATCTGAGGGGAGTTATTTTTAAATGGTGTTTAAAACTGCATTATTAATAAAAGACACCATAATGAAGTCAATGGAGTTTACGAATGTGGGGTCATAATTATTTACTCAATATTAAACATATAGACGTGAAAACCGTTCTATTATCTTTCTCGATGAGACGTGGTACAAAAACCAATGATACTCAAGCGAAAGGTATATAAGATAGATTGATCGGGACAGTGCGAAACAAAAGCACCGTCAAATAAAGGACAAATAATCACAACAATTCATACTGGATCAAGAAATGATAATGATGGATTCCAAATGCTTTATTGGTGTCAGTAAAATTCAATTTTGGATACAATCGCAGAACTTTGAAAAATGGTTTAAAACTACTTAATTATTAAATATACAGAATAGAGTGTAAAATTGTGATGGAAAACGTAAGCTAACATAGCCCATCAATTAAATAAAGTGTCAAATAGTACCAACATTAATTTGGAAATTCAATAATATTTATTAAACAATGTTATTTATTTTGAAGAATGCTACAAAAAAAGCTACCTAATCTTTTAGAACTATTAGCAGCTCTTGGCATTAATAAAGAATCTGATCTGAAAATGTTTCATCCACATTAAACACAACTGTAATGCAATGAATTAGAATTGTGACAGATAATATTCCTACTGTGATCTGGAAAAATTTAGTTGAACATGTTATCAAAGTTGAAAATTCCTATATAAATATTAAAAGTTAAATAAATATAAATGAATAAAGAAAATTCTAAATCAATACCATATAAAATAGTTTATTAGATTTTAAAACTGCAACTAGTTTTGGCTAACGAGCCGTCATCAGGCAATATAAAAGGGAAGTTGTTGCAAATAATATAATTAGTACCGCAGTGACACATACATTGATATGTGATAACAAATATTACTGATAATAAATTTTTTTTAAAAACATCAAGTAAAGATAGCTAAGTCGATCTAATAATACGAAATGAAGTAGAGTATTAATTTTAAAAAACCAAGGACTGCAGTGAAGTATTTTGTGGGGTAGATTCTTTTGTAAGAAGAACTACATGAAGAGAAAGATATAGTATGGGAATCCTCAGGGGATGAACCTTTAGTAGATATGTAGTGTTGATAGGTAGTGGTTGAACCCACCAAGGGTACAAGAACTTATTGGGTATCAACAACAAAACCGAACAACTCCAATGGTTATTGAACCCTAATGATAATAATAACGACAAATCAACAAAGAAAAAAGTAAGGGACCAGCTTTTTTATATTTAATCACACCAAACAGTCAAGTAGTACATTGTAAATTACAGAAATCAGACAGAGCCTTTTAGTGCATCGCAAATATTAGATGTATAGATGTCTACAAAACATTCATAACTTGTCCGAACTCATGAAAATATAAATTAAAGAATTAATAAGCAAACAATTTTAAACGTCCAAATCTGCCACAGCTTTTCACATACAAGTCCAGGCCTATATTTATATTTTTTATTTCTGTTTCTTATTTTTGAGATTTTTGAAAAAGTTATTTGAAAAAGATGTTTATTTTAACGACACAGTTAAAAAAAGTATCAACTTAGGTTTCAACCTATATAGACATTTAATAATACATACTTAGTGAGTCCAAATCTCCAAATCCGACGTCTCCATTGCAGAAGTTTTAAACTAAATCTTTGCAGATCAGACTTCCTGATGGTCTTACCAATCACTTCACAAAATTAAAGACTGAGCGTACAACATGCGTAGAAAAGACGGTGAAGAAAATAAAAATTCTGTAGTTTTGGCAATTTTAACATTATTTTTTAAATGTTTCTTTGTAATAAATGCTTTTTTGTATAATTAATTATTATACACTAAGCAAAATTTTCAATTGATTAAACTACACACACTCAGAATAATGAATTATAATTATTATGAGCATCAGCATTTATTTTATACAATTTTTACTAATCCATCCTTCCAATGCTGGTAGTAATTGAAAACAAAATATCTCAAACCAGCCGTTACCTACTCTTTATTTTTTATATTCTACAAGCCACGTAGTTTTATTTCTATTTAGAACTTTTGTTTTTACTAGTCAGAAAATTCTTCAACACCGTCGTTGTATCTTTTCTACAAACTGTACATAAATTTACATGAACTTTGAAGGGTGACAGATCTGTGACGGAAGAAAGAGGGAACTGAATAATTTCCATTTAGGCCGATTGTGACCTGTCTGTAACTTTCAACACTTTGAATCTTTTGAAAGGTGTTTTTGTATTCACAAATGGACACCGCTTTTGGTATTACATGTTTTTCAGTAGTTTAGAGTGAAACATTTAAATGGATTTATTCAAAAATTTGTTCATATTCTTTTTTATTTTTGATTACTTTATAGGTATTATGTTATCGAAAACTCACAGTAACATGTGAACTCAAAAATAAATATTTTATTTCTTGTTTATTTAATGTAAATGAATAGAAAAAACTTCAAATTATTATTCATCTGAATAACACTTAAATATTAGAGACTATGGATAATCTTTCTTATACACTTGTTTTTCTTATTTTTTTTTTTCATTTTAATAATATATTTTTTATTAAATTACATAATTCAATGTTGCGGATCCGCCATTTTTTGCATTTTCCTCTCTTGTTATTTATTTACTGGTGATTCGCCATTTTTATCGAAATTTTATACGGATGCTGGTTGTTTTTTCTTATATTTTATTTCTTGTTAATGAAATGAATAAAAAAACGTCAAATCTTTATTCATCTGAATAACACTAGAACATTTGAGACAATGGATAATCTTTCGTATACACTTGTTTTTCTTATTTTTTTACATTTTAATCATACCTATATTTTTTATCAAGTTACATATTTTGGTGAAATTTCAATCAATTTTGCCGACTCGCCATTTTTTGTATTTTCCTCTTTTGTTATTTATTTAACGGTGATTCGCCATTTTTAACGAAATTTGATAGGGTGCCGGTTGTTTTTTCTTACACACTCCATTTTTTTTATCAACGTGTTCCAAATTCAAAAATATAATATTTTGAATACTATATTTTTAAAAAATGACACATCCTTGAGATTCTTGATCCTTTTAAGGTTTCATTGTTAAAAACAGACATATAGAATTATAGACATTTTAGATGATTAAAGGTTGAGATGTTCTGGGTATTCAGTGAGAATGATAGAAGCAAAACAATTGAAAAATACATTGGAACGGGTAAGAATAAAAGGAAAGACCAGAATAGTAATATAAAAAAATATTTCAATGAAAACCCAAACTCGGCCGAAGAAGTAGCAAAAGTTATATATAAATAGAACAAAAATATTATAGAGAGAAACAATAAGATCAAAACAGTCAAAACACCTTAAAATCACTACTAGAAACGTCAACAACTTGGGCTATAAGGCAAGAAAATGTATTTTGCGGAAAGCGGTCCACCCGCCATTTTTATCAAAAAGTAATTGTATTTAAGGCCCTGTAATGTTTGTCAAGTTTTCAATTTAAATAATTCACAGCCTAGTGTACCTATCTAAAAAAAGTCATCCAGTTCAAATCCTGATCCTTATAACGCATATACAAATTACTTTGACATTTTTAAACAGACTTGATACATATTATTTATTGAAACGGTTTTATTTTAGACAAAAATACAATACAGTCTTTTTAAACACTTTAAAAATAAAAAAAATTAGAAGAATCATAAACTAGTATTTACAAAAAAAGTTATCCAGTAAGAATCCTGATCCGTATACATCGGGTCGGTGGTGTAGCGGTCTAACGCGCTTATATTCATTTATAAGCAAGTTTATGGGTCAGAGACTGCTGGGCTTCGAATCCCAGGCCAGACAATGTGGATTTTTAATTAAATTGCATGGTTCAGTATAGGATTTGATGTGTGCCGTATTAATAGAAATTCAATTTCTGTTGATATGACATGCAGATTAAAAAAAAACGCCATACATTACCATCTCGATGATGGTGGGTGAGGTTTTCCTGGTTTTCCTCACCTGTAAGTCAAATGGCACCATCAATCATCTTTAAGTCGCCCCGGAGCGCCACGGCAAAGCTCAGCTTTTGGGGTTAAAATTCATTCGTAAGGGGGTGAATTAGGGAGAGTATTATTATTATTATTATTATTATATTGCATATAAAAGTTTCTTTACATTGACGATTTTTTGAAAGAGAAATTCTCTTGGCTAGATTCTTTCTTTTTTTATTTGTAGAGAGCAAAAATATAAAAAAAATAATATAAAATATAAAAGAAATAATATCAATTTCATTTTTTATCTACGTAGGCTTTCTGAGTTTTGGAATAATTTGAATTATTTAGGTTATAGACTAAAAAACAAATTTCATAAATTTTGAGGATTTCTCTGTAATAAATTAAGAATAGAATTAGGAGTTCCGATATTTTACATGAACAACTTTGGACATTCAGTGAGGATGAAGGATAGAAGAAAGATAATAAAAAGATGTTGAAATAGGTAAGAATAAGAGAGGAAGGCATAAACTAGAATGGAATAGTGATTTAGAAATTTTAAATGGAAAAGATGAAATCTAAACTCAGCCAAAAAATAGAAAAGATAGATAAAAATAAAATATTATAGAAAGAAACAACAAGATCAAAATACTCCGAATTTATCACAAGAAACGTCAACAACTTAGGCAACTTAGGTAAGGAGATTTATTTTAAAGAAATTTGTGCATGCGCCATTTTTATCGAAACGCAATTTTTCTTAAAACAGTATTATTATTCAATCCCTGTATTAATTTCTGACAATTTTCCAAAATCAAAAATAGTACAATTTTTAAAACTTACAGACTTGTGTGATCCAGTTTGAGTCCTGATCCATATAATGTACAATATATATACAATTTTTTTTTCAAGTGGCGACTTTGAATTGACCAGGTAAATATTGTTTGTTGAAATGCCTTTATTATAGAAAAGAAATACAATACAGTGTTTTTAAAACACACTTTTTAAAAAAATGGTATACATTTTTTACATTTTAGTTTGTTTAAAGTAAACATATAAATGAGGTTGACAGCATTCGTCAATAACAACAAGGGAATGCGATTGCGCATCTTTTGACAGCTATTTTGGACTCTCAGTTGTTGTTTTATAATTGTTTGAGTCAGTCTATGTGACTGAAATAATTTCTGTTAATACGACGTGCAGAGTAATCCCAGTGAGTTACCGTGGCGATGATGGTGGGTGAGGTTTTCGGGTTTTCCTTATCTATAAGTCAAATGACACCATCAATCATTTGTAAGTTGCCCCGGGTCGCCACGGCAAGTAATATTAATAGCCATCCTTACCCCACACAAGCTCTACTTCTGGGGTTAAAATTTGACTCGTAAGGGGGTAAATAGAGAGAGTATTATTATTATTATAATATTATTATTAATAACAAATTAAGAATAGAATTAGGATAATAAAAGAAATATATTGAAATGAGTAGGAGTAAGAGAGGAAGGCAAAAAATATAATGGAACTAGATATAAATAGAACAAAAATATTATAGAGAAAAATAAAAAGATCTGAATACCCTAAAATCACTACAAGAAACCACTTAGGCTACAAGGCAATAAAACGTATTTTAAATAAAATGGTGTATTCGCCGTTTTATAAAAACGCATTTTTTCTTAAAAAAGTAATTTTTTTCAACCTCTTGTAATAATGTCTGTATCAAATATTTAAAATATTACCAATTTAAAAACACACTAATATACGTATATAAAAGCTATTTATTTAGAGTTCTGATCCTTGTAATCCTTACAACTTTTTAAACAGACCTGGTAAATATTTTATTATAACGCCTTAATTTTAGAAAAATAAATACAATGCAGTGTTTTTAAAAAAAGGGCTACATTCTTTCATATTTTAGTTTGTTTAGAGCAAAAATATAAAAGCTGTAAAATCAGTTTCATTTTTAATAACATATAGACTGCAAATACAGACAAAAATTTAAATTTCATAAATTTTGAGAATTTCTCAGTAATTACAAATTACGAATATAATTAGTAGTAAGATAACATTGATGTGCTTTGGTCATTCAGTGAGGACGACAAAAGAAAGACAAACGCAAAATATAGTAAAAATATTATACAGTCTGTTTGCGGGTTTCGGATTAACAAAATTATGCAAATTAGTCATTGACAACCAGTTCCAATAAGCCTCTTCCCAAGAAATTAGGTAAAATAGCCCTAATGGTCAGATTTAAATTAAAATAACATTAGGGTAGTTACTAAATTTGTTACAAATATTGCAGTTAAATTGATTCTTTGCAAGTGTTGACATTGTATGTATATTGTAAATTTAGTGGAAATTTTAAAAATGCCTATACGTGTGTTAGATATAGATAGTCTAATTTGTAGTGTACATAAGTATTTTACGGATGAAAAAGAAAATGGCGGTCCTTTAAAATCGGTAATATCTGTACAACAACGCGTATGCGATGCTCTAGGAGTTAGTGAAACCAAATTAAGAGTAGTATTACAAAATCACAATAGTGAACTGCCGAAAGAAGATCACTGCAAAACTCGCCCATCATTGAAAACGAAAGATATTCCAGATGGAAAGAAATTTGAAATTCGTGATACCATTTATCGAATGAGGGCCAACAAGGAACATGTGACCATAAATACAATTCTCTCGGAATTAATAGATAGAAAATTTGACGACATTGGCAGAACAAGTCTATGGCAAGTGATACATAACTTTTAATTTCAAAAGGAGGATAACAGAAAGGCTCTTTGTGAAAGAAGTTCTGTCGTGCACAAGAGAATTAACTTTCTAAGAAAATATTCTAAATTTAAAGAAGAAGGGGCGAATTTTATATATTTAGACGAAACATGGATATTTTCTAGGGGTGCAACCAAGAGAATATGGCAAGATGATAACGAAAAGTCCATCAAACATACTGATGGAGAAGGGAAGCGACACATAATTTTACATGCAGGAGGGAAATCGGGTTTTATAGAAGGTGCTGATTTAATATTTTCATCTAAATCAAAATCCAGTTACTATCACGATAATATGAACACAGAAGTGTTTGTAAAATGATTGCATGAAAAACTTCTCCCAGGTTTAAGTGAGCCCAGCGTAATTATTTTAGACAATGCACCTTACCATTCTGAAGTATTAAACAAAAGTCCAACGAATTCTTGGACTGTTGATAAAATTAAAGAATGGCTGACAAAGGAACATATACCATTTCCTCAATATATATTAAAATCAGAATTATTACGCTTGGCAAATATATACGCAAAACCAATCAGATTATTGAAAGTTACGGTCATCAAGTTTTACGTCTGCCACCGTATCATTGCCAGTTTAATCCCATCGAATATATATATGGGGAACAGCAAAACAATATTATGACAACCATATTGGGCCTAATGGTTATAGTGACGACGCAGTTCGGGAAACTTGGCGAAAAGCACTTTCAATTGCAACTCCAAAAGTGTGTCGGAACTGTATATCCAAGTGCGAGAAACTAATAGAAGATTGGTGGACTCGTGAAAATAAAATAAACGAAATAAATCCAATCACAGGCGCGGAAATAAGGATGGGGGTAATAGGGTAATTACCCCCCCCCCCCCCCGAGCTGCTCGAACAAATCCAAGAATTTACTAAATTGTAATCTAAAAACAACGAGATTTTACGAGAAAGCAAAAAAAGACAAGATGACTGTGACGAATGAAGAATAGAGAAGCACAGGCTGGCGTACAGTATATTTTGTTATTTTTTAAATAAACGAATGATTTCTTGATAAAATTATCTACCCCCCCGAAAAATCTTCCCAGATCCGCGCCTGTCCAATCATAATAACAATGAATGGTGATGACAGTGATGATGATGACGATAATGATATTTTGGATGATAATGACTGATTTTCATTTTTGTTGGCAAGTTCAATTTTTTTATTTTTCATTTGAAATTCTCTACATGGAACAAATTTTTATGTTAGAAAATATTTTATTTGAGTTAAATAACCCTCTTGGTATACATAGACCATATTTTCTGTATGAAGTGTAATATAAAATTATTATTATTATGTATAGCCACATTAGACTCCATTAATGAAGAAGTTTAATTCTGCTCTCAATTATACAAAAGATTTTCCATTATTATTTAATTAAAAAGTTGTACATTTAACCAGTTGATATTTCCCCAAAGAATAGGTCAAACTTTCGGATACTTACCTGAAAATACTCATAAAATTTTTAATCCGAAACCCGCGTAAGTATAGCGAACAGATTGTACAGACAAATAGAATAAATCTCAACAAACTTAGGCTACAGTACAAGATTTATTTTAATGAAACTAGTGCATTCGCCATTTTTATCAAAACGCATTTTTATCAAAAAAAGTATTTTTATTCACTACCCTGTATTAATTTCTCTCAATTTTACAAAATTAAAAATATTACAAGTTTAAAAAACTCACAGACTAGTATATCTATCTGAATAAAATCAACCAGTTCGTGTCCTGATCCTTATAATTCATATTCTTTGAAGTGAAGACTTTTTGAATAAACAAGACAAGATTTATTTAAGGAAATTGGAGCATTCGCCATTTTTATCAAAACGAACTTTTTTTTCAAAAAATTATTCAAATTTTTCTCCATTTTTTTAAACCAAAAATGTTACTAGTTTAAAAAACTCACAGACTAGTAAACCTATTTAAAAATAAAGTCAACCAGTTCAAGTACTGATCCTTATAATGCATAAACAAGATTCTTTTAAGTAACGACTTTTTGAACAGACCTGGTAAATATTACTTATTAAAATTCCTTTACTTTAGAATACATATGCATACAATGCAGTGTTTTTAAACACACTCTTTAAACAATGCGATACCTTATTTTATATTTTAGTTTGTTTAGAGCTGAAATATAAACGCGGTAATATCAATTTCATTTTTTTTTCTTTTTAATAACCGAGACTGCAAATACAGACATCTACGTAGGCTTTCCGAGTTTTGGAATAATTGGAATTATTTAGGTTATCGACTAAATGCAAATTTCAGAAATTTTAAGGATTTCGCAGTAAACACAAATGTAAAGATTTTAGGGTTGCTACTCACTCCCTTTTGTTGTACGATAAAGGAGGTATCTAGAGACCTCCGTTGTCGGTTTAACAACATGGCGAGGCGGGGTTGTCACTCTCGTAGTAGGGGACCGAACTTTCTCATTGGACAGACGGGTTTCCACCCACTGTGTGTTGCCAAATATTGGTCGACAAATAGTTAGTGTTTGTTGTAATGTTTAGATGTCCCGACGGGTCCTTAGTAGTACAGTATAGTTTACCCTCTCATGAATGGCGGATCATGTTTAATGATATATGTGACTGTTTATCTACGCAGCAACAAGTTTGTTATAAATAGTGACTTTAACCGTGCATTACGAACCGTTTTAAAAAATGTGTAGCAACGAAAACACCACCAATCAACAGACGCCAAAGTTACCTATCCGTTTCACTTTAGATGGAAATATTCCAAGAGCCATCTTTCCTATAGATCATTATAAGCTGCAGCTATACCAATACGCAGTCGCTGAACGATTGAGGTATCCGTTGATAAACCCCTTTCCATCTACTTTGACTTGCTACCCCCTGTTACCAAGAGCTTTACAACCAGAAGAACCAAAACCACAACATAGCTACATAGGATTAATAGCAATGGCGATATTGAGCTCTCCAGATTGCAAATTGGTTTTATCCGATATTTACCAGCATATTCTAGATCATTACCCGTATTTTAGAACCAGAGGACCTGGCTGGAGGAATTCTATTAGACACAATTTATCTTTGAACGATTGTTTTATCAAAGCAGGAAGAAGTGCTAACGGTAAAGGCCACTATTGGGCTATACATCCTGCTAATGTAGATGATTTTCGTAAAGGAGATTTTAGACGACGTAAAGCTCAAAGAAAAGTGAGAAAACACATGGGGTTAGCAGTTGATGAGGACGGTGCGGATTCTCCTAGTCCACCACCTCTTTCTGTTAGTCCTCCAGTTGTTCCAGGACCATCAACTTCGGTGTTTCCTATTGTTTCAACTAGAAACACAACGAGAAAGAGACAGTTTGACGTGGAATCGCTTCTAGCACCAGATTCAGGGGAAGAAACAACTGAAGAAGACATCGATGTCGTATCCAACGATCAACAAGAAAAGTCTGAAAATAAACAGCAATGGCCTATGTTCCCGATAGTTGATTATTATCAAGCTTTTTTAAACACAACCCCGATAGGACCATTAAAGTCAGAACCCGCAGAAAATTCGAATACATAAATTCTGCACAAACTGACGCATTCTTTTTTGAGTTAAATGCGAAGATACTTTATTATAGACTTCTTTATATATGTATATTATTGTAATTTACTTGTGATTGTTGAATAAAAGTGTGTTACGGTAATTTGATATTGTGTAAATATCGAGTTAAGTACTTTGTGTTGTTCCTGAACTGATTAAATTCTCTTAAACTGAGTAAATTCATCGGCAAGAACTATTTTGAATAGTAAGTTATTAACAATGCTAATATATTGCTTTTTAAATTAACTTAAAGGTGTATTATTGTGGACATTTTGGACACCTTCACTGTTTTTTCAACTTATTTTGTACATGGTAAGCCTAAAAGGGTGTATTTCCAAGGGGGTGGATTTTTCATTTCTTAATATTGATGATTCAAAATCGACTTTAGTTAATAATTCAAATATATCGACATTTTCAAAAACAGCTTAACTTGTTCAATTTACTGCCAAAAAGACACAGGACATTGATGTTTTCCAATTAAAAAAAAAACAGGCTACTTTATAATATGTCGACATATTTCAATTATATCAAGGGTTAAGAATAAATCAACTTTGCAGGGAAGTCAAAAATATGTTGGAAATAAGCTCTATTGAATTTTACATTGATCTCTTTTTGTGTTTATCCCCAATTATTACATAATATATTTATTCTATTTATTTTATTTTGAACAAATTTTAGAAACGTTGTAAATAAATAATATACCATTTTAACATTTTTTTCTATTAACCTTCGATATACAGTACGTTTTAATGAAATTTATACACCCTAACTAAATTTTGATATATTATATTTTGCGAAAATATTAATAAACCTAGTTGTCGAAAATAATTTTCAGAAGGCACTAAATTCATAATTTTTTACTCCTTTATTTGTTTTTAAACGGAACACCCTGTAGTATATAAATAATTATAGTAAATTTTTGATTATCCTTAGTGAGGGGTAAATATTTTAGAGCAACTTGTAAAAAAAAATTATTACTGTTTTTTTATAATTAATGCGATTTTGAAATGTTTAAAACTGTTTCTCAACTAAATTCATTTATTCAATATACTTTTATGATGTAAAACTATGTATACTTTCTTAACTATTTTACTGTGCTACAACTATTTTCAAAATGGCGTAAGAATAACTGAGTAGATATAGTAAATAATTCAAGTACATCGACATTTTCAAAATAGATTAACCTGTGGAATTGACTGCCAAAAATACGCACTACATTGATGTATTATAATTCGCAAAAAAAACAGATTACTGTATAATATGTCGCTAATAACCAGATTGGCGTAAAAATAGATAAATTAACAGGAAAGCCAAACCTATGTTGGAAATAAACTCTAATGAGTTTTATTTTGATCTCTTTTTATGTTTATCCGCAATTTAGACCATATTATTACATAATTTATTTATTCTTTTTAGTTTATTTTGAGAACAAATTTTATAAACGTTGTATAAAATATTATACCTCAATTTAAATTTTTTCTGTTAATTCTCGATATACAGTAAGTTTTAATGAAATTTGTCCACCCTAAATAAATTTGGACACATTATATTTTGCAAAAATAACGCTAATAGTTGTCGAAAACAATATTCAGAATGCATAAAATTAATAATTTTTCACTCCTTCATTTGTTTTTAAATGGAACACTCTGTAGTACATATATTTATAGTATTTTTTTGATTATTCTCAATGTGGGGTCAATATTTGTGAGCAACAGATGTAGGCTTTCACAAACAAATAAAAACAGTTGTAGGATTTGTTTTTAAGTAAATTTCATTGTCTAAAAAAGAAGGAGGGTCAAAGGGGTGCCACTAATTCAATTTTATTGGTCAACCTTATATTAAAATCCCATGTATACATTTTCAGTAACATCAAAAAATATCACTTCTACACTTTTTTACTATATTTACTGTACATCTTTTTGTTACATCCTGTATACAAGAAACATTGTTAAGGAATTTAAACATGGAATTGTATAATGCACTGAGATTTTCAAGAATTTGTTTGAATAAAATGAAAAAAAAAATTTACTTTTTGTATACAGAGTGATGCAGGATCTCAAAATATTAATATTTTTCTAAATAACACAGAATCAAATATTATCTACTACAGGGTGACTAAGTTAAAATTTGTTTTTAGTTGTTTTGAAATATTTTAATATTTTCATTACCAGTGACGTAGCCAGAAAATTTATAATGGGTTTTGTGATTTTAAATTAAGAAACAATACATATATTTATTACTTTTTATGAGATTACAATTATATTAATTTTCGTGTTTGTATTTATACTTTCTGATCAACTGTAGGAGGTTTTGATTCCCAAAACCCCTCGTAGCCACGCCCCTGTTCATTACTATTTACCTATTGACTTGAAATTTGTTAGTATAATATTTTTGGGCCAGCATAATTTTGAGATTAGACAATCACTTTATCAATTTCTTTATTCTTGGTATTTTTAATTTTTTTTAGCCTTTATGATTAATTTAAACAAAAATTGTATACTTGTTTTAATAGCATAAATTCAATTTTGTTAAAGTCTATGTGAAAAATGTTTCCTGAAAACTCTAATAGCTCTATTATGTCCAAAATTACAAAATTATATTATTTAATTAAATTTTAAAAATCAGCCCATTGTACGTCAATACAAGTAATTTACTTAATGATTTTTTCCACGGCCACTACTGAATGTAGTTCTTCCAAAACCACTTATAATAACAAGCAGAGAACATTCTCCTTCTAGAAATTTCTAAAACACTTGTCTTTTTTGTGTTTTACACGTAGTTCATCATTCTAACTCTAGAGACAGAAGGTTCATTATGTAATACCGCGCCCACATCGTAGATAGTCATGAAATTCATGACAGTTCTACGCGATGTATTAGTATTTAGTTTGAATTTGCCTGAATAAAGATAAATGGCGTTTGTTAAGTCAACTTAAATTCAAAAATTGTTGAATATAATGATTCTTGTATGGAATTTGATAATATTCCTCCTGAACTGACAAATTATGCAAATAATTTAAATAAAAACTTGCCTAACATAAGTTAGATTATATATTTCATTTTGATCAAAGTTTAATTTTACTATATTCAATTCCTACTGTATCTGTGGCCGTGGAGAAAGTAACAGGGGTATGTGAAGTTAGCATCTCAAATCTCAGCATCTCATATTTTAAGCAGAGTTCTTATGGCATCCGCTATAGTTCTATAGTTCCTGATACTTTCTATCAATAGTTCTATTTTAGTAACGAAAACTGCAATTTAAAAAGTGAGATGCTAAGGGCCGGAAGTTATCATCCCAATATAATAAATAAAATAAAAAAAAGCACACGGTAAATTGATAGTTTACGAATAGCTCTAAAGTTCTTTGTTAGTTTGCTTAGCTAAATTATTTCATTTATAGCTATGGCCCTTTTAAAAAAATTATAAATAATTATTATTCATATAAATTTTAGACGTTAGTAAAATGCTGTCATATTATGACAACTTCTAGGACACATAATGCTTCTTAATGGCAACTTAACACTCTCTGCATTGAGAACCGAAGAGTCCTAGCCTCTAGCACTTTTTCAATAATTTTAAGTAATAATAACAAACAGAAATTATAGACCATAGTGAGATGCTGGAACATTATGACGAGTTCTGGAATACGTAACGCTTTTAAGTGATAACTGCATGGAGTTGCGAAGAGTTCTAGCCCCTAGCACTATTTGAATAATTTTAAATATTAATAATAAACAGAAATTATATACAATAGTAAGATGCTAGCACATTATGACGAGTTCTAGAATATATAATGCTTCTAAATGATAACTTGACTCTCCCTGCATTGAGACCCAAAGAATTCTAGCCTCTCGGAATGTTTCAATATTTTTAAGTATTAATAATACACAAAAAATTTAGTGAGATATGTTGTTATATTATGACGAGTTGTAGAATATATAATGCTTCTAAATGATAACATAAATCTTTTTGCGTTGAAACCTAAAACTCTTTGGGCCTCTAGCACTTTTTCAATCATTTTAGAATATATAATGCTTCTAAATGATAACTTGACCCTTTCTGCATTGAGACCCAAATAGTTCTAGCCTCTAGCACTTTTGAATAATTCTGATAATAATAAACGGACATTATATACCATAGTGAGATGCTGGCACATTGTGACGAGTTCTGGAATATATAACGATTCTAAATGATAACTAGACTATCTTTGCATGGAATCGCTAAAAGTTCTAGCCTCTAGCAATTTTGAATAATTTTAAGTATTAATAACAAACATAAATTCATATTATATCATTTATTTCATGTTCTAGAGCTCGTCATATACTTAAATTTGTTGAAAAAGTGCTAGAGGCTAGAGCTCTTCTGGTTTCATTGCAGAAAGAGTCAATATATCATTAATAAGTGTTATATAAATTCTAAAACTTGTCATAATGTGACAGCATCTCAGTATGGTCTATAAATTCTGTTATTAATACTTAAAATTATTTGAAAGTAGGTACTAGAGGCTAGAACTCTTTGGTTCTCAATACAGAGAGAGACGAGTTATCATGAAGAAGCATTGCATATTCTAGAAGTCATCATAATATGACTGCATCTCACTATAGTCTATAATTTCTCTTTATTATTAATAGTTAAAAAAAATTGAAGAGTGCTAGAGACTAGAACTCTTCGAGATTACATGCCGACATAGTCTAGTTATCATTAAAAAGCATTATATATTCTAGAACTTGTCATAATGTCAGTATCTCACTTTCTGTTTATTATTAATACTTAAAATTATTCAAAAAGTGCTGGAGGCTAGATTACTGAACTCTTCAGAATTCCATGCAGAGATAGTCTAGTTATAATTTAAAAGCATTATTCTAGAATTCGTCATATTGTGCCAGCATCTCAATGTAGATGGGGTCAAGTTATAATTTAAAAGCATTATATGTTCTAGAATTCGACATAATCTAACGGAATCTCACTATACCTAATATACAATTTCTGTTTATTAATATTACCTAAAATTATTCAAAAAGTGCCAGAGGCTACAACTCTTCAAGATTCCATGCAGATAGTCTTGTTGTCGTTTAGATGCCTTATATATTCTAGAATTTGTCATAATGTGCCAGCATCTCATTATGGTCTATAATTTCTGTTTGTTATTAATAATTAAAATTACTAAAAAAGTGCCAGAGGCTAGAACTCTTTGGTTCTCAATGCAGTCAAGTTATCATTTAGAAGCATTGTAATTTAAAAGCATTATGTATCCTAGAGGTTGTCATAATATAATAAATATTTATAATTATTTTAAGAGGGTGAGAGCTATAAATGAACTAATTTAGCTATATACACTAACAAGAACACTGGAACTATTCGTAAACCATCGATTTACCGTTGGCTTTTTTTTATTTTATTTAATTTATTATATTGGGATGCTAACTTCCGGCCGTTAGCATCTCACTTTTTAAATTGCAGTTTTCAGTACTAAATTCGTCAGAACTATTAATAAAAATTATCAAGACCTATGGAACTATATCGGATGCCATAAGAACTCTGCTTAAAATATGAGATGCTGAGATTTGAGATGCTAACTTCATGCACGTAAAGTACAGTCTTTTACTCTGTTGAAATAAAAATGCGATACATTCACGCTCGCTTATAATCGCATTTATAATTTTCCACTCCTATCAAATTTTCAAATTTTCATTCCAAGCTTGTTACAGAATGTACTATTCTTTTGCTAAATCTGGATTTTCCCTTTATCAAAAGTTTGCATTCCTCCAATTATATACGCCACGCCTAGAAAAAGTGGTGAATAAAATGCAGTGGAGTAGTGGACGGCCTTTTGTCAGGGGTGAAATTTTTTTTATTACTGTTCAATAAAAGATAAGTAAAATAACATTTTAATTTTATTTATTTTCAATTTAATTATAAATATGATTTTGTTCAGTGAAGAAACTATTTATTATTACAATATTCATTATTTTGATTAATAATTTTCATAATACCTATTCAACTAATAATAAATATTCTTAAAGTAATATATTTTTTGTATAATACCTAATTTATTATTATTAGACTACCAAAACATGCTTTTCCCATTAAATTTTGTAGTTTTTAAAAAATTTAAGTTTTAGAAAAAAAGAAATGTTAAAAATTATATGAGAGAGGGGGCGGCAAATATGGCAGCTGCCCTGGGCGACAGAAACTTACGCTACGTCACTGATGATTTGAAAATTCTAAAACAAATCTCAAACATCCCCCTACGAATTTTCAAGTCCATCCCCGAACCACAAAGGTGAAAACAAATACTTGGAGATTTGAAAAAAAGCCTGTTCTCGGCGGGATTCGAACCCAGACATCTTTGTTCTGTACCGCTAGACCATGACGACATTGACTGTCGATATTCCTAAACGGCAATTTGATGTGCTAATTCGAGTCAGACGCCGTTTCAAGCTCGTTTTCAAATCTTCAAATACCTCTATACAGCATCGGTATACATGAGAAATGCGATTATGCATACTAAGTTCTTATGTGTGAGTTAAGTTGTCAATGAAACTTAAGCGACGTAAACTTAGGTATGAAAATTGTGAATTTAATCTATCGTAAATCCGAAAAGTCAGAATTATCCGAAATTATCTTAAATTCACAATTTTCATACTTAGGTTTACGTCGCTTAACGTACATTGAAAACTTAACTCATGCAGAGGAAGCTATGGGCTTAGTATGCGTCATTGCATTTCTCATATATACCAATGCTTTATAGAGGTATTTGAAGATTTGATAACGTGTCTGAAACGGCGTCTGGTCCGAACTAGTACATTAAATTGCCGACAGTCAATGTGTACAGAACAAAGATGTCTGGGTTCGAATCATGGTGACGACAGGATTTTCTAAATCTCCAAGTATTTGTTTTCACCTTTTAGGTTCGGGGATGGTCTTAATAATTCGTAGGGGGATTTTTGAGATTTGTTTCCGAATTTTCAAATTACTTATTTCAGTAAATCCTGACTTTTCGGATTTCGATTTGCGATCTACGATATATTGAATTCACAATGTTCTAATATTATTTAGTTTCCCCACGATGCGGGATTGCGGGAGGGTTGCAATTCCAGTAAAAAAATTATAAAAAAAATAATTTTCGCATGGATGAAACTTGGTGTACACGTTGATATGAACATAAAAATATTAGAAAATATCGTCTTCCATCGGAATTGTATAACAAACTATGTCTTCTACCTACATAAACAGGCGTAAAAAAATAAAAAAAAATTATAGTCGAAACCAATAGTGATGCTTATTTTTATAGTAAGAAAAATAAAAATAATAGTCTTCCACCAATAAAACACAACGAAGGTCGTCTTCCAAGCTGATAAAGGTGTTCTCAACATACATTAAAACCCTTTGAACACATACATTTAGATATATTTTACATTTCTAATAAATCTTATTTGACTATAATTGATTCTTTTTCGCGATGTGGTCAGACTTATCCCCTAGATAGTATAACAGGGATATCAGTCGTAGAAAAACTTAGAATTTATTTCACATCACGGACTACCACAAAAAATTACTACCGAAAGGGGAACAGAATTAAAAAAATTCGATTTTGAAGTATTTTGTAAACTATACCATATCCTATTACATATCACTATCGCAAAAAAATAATAATTCAAATTCCTGAATAGAACAGTTTTAGTTAAGTCTATTAGAACATTATAGATGTTTACAAGAAGAAAACAAACATTTCACACCAGATCGACTAATTAAAAATTCTGTATTTTGTTATAATAATAGTATAGATACATTCAGTGACAAAGTTCACGCCATTTGAAATAATTTAAGGACATATTGATAATCCAAATCCCTTTGATTTAGACGATCACTAAATAATTTCTAATTATGTACAATATCATAAACAAATTAATAAACAGATGTATAACAAAATTAAACAACCTAACGAAAAAGTAAAAGAAAATTTAATAAACAAATTAAATGAAAAGAAATCTGAACCAGATAACTATTCTAATCAAAACTCATGTTTTGTCAAAACAAAGTTAAGAAATAAACAATTACTAAAATTTAAAAAGGCAAATGTCATTGAAGATGAAGGTATTTTATAAAAACGGATAAGGGTACTTATCATAAAAGTATTGTTAGAAAACCTAAAAATAATTTAGAAAAATTCTTACAGGATACCAACGAAAATGAAATCCATTTTGATAACGACGCTGTTCCAAGTACAAGTTCTAGTACAAGTCATTTATGTATACCAAATACATAGTACATCTTCTGATATACAGATCATTCCGATTGAAAATCTGCTTCCTATTCAGTTAGGAAACGCTAAAGCGGGGTTTTCCTAGCAACGCATATTTTACGCGGCGTAGAACGCTGAGGACATGTCTAATGAAAATCAAATGGAGTCGTTTTCCTACAGGGCGCAAAAACGACTTGCGTCGCGTATAATACGGTCGACGCAACGGGACGACTGCTCGGAGAGCAGTCTATTCAGTCGTACGCTGTGTTTTAAAAGGAATGTGCTACTAATTTGCAACAAAATTACTTCACAAAAATAACAAATTCGTTTTAGTGCTACTGAGGACGAACAATTAATTGAAGTCGTTAGTGGTTATCTTATTCTTTGGGATATGAAACTGAAGGAATTTAAAAATGCAGTGAAAAAGGACACAACCTGGAATGAAATGGACAAAATGTGGTTATAATGTCAATTTCTTCTTGCAAAATTTCATCTTGCAGTATTAAAAATGCCAAAGCTAATTTCTTTTTACAATTATTTGACCCGCTCATCGTGATGATCAGGACGCAACTGACAATCTTAGGAAAACACTTTTACGCAACGCGTTGGATGTTGCGTTGCGTCGGCCGTATTACGTTCTACGCTGCGTAAAATGTGCGTTGCTAGGAAAACGCCGCTTAATCTTATATATAGCAAACATACATTTTTACATTATTTAGATTAAGAAGAAGTAGTTAAACAAGTTAATAATTTTGTTAATCATTTTGAATCGATAAAAAAATATGTTAACAAAAATATCTAATAATTACTCTTCAGAAAAAGATTAATAATTTAATTCCTTATGTAAGACATAAAAGAGCTCTAATAAATGCAATTGGAAAAATTAACAAATGGCTATTTGGAAAACTTGATTCTAATGACGAAGAAAGATATAATAATGCTATCAAAACATTGCAAGTAAATTAAAAACATATCAGTGAAACAAATCTTTAAATTTCGTTGTACAAAAGGCTTGTTGATCATTATAATAAATTAATCACAATCTTAGGCAAAAATCAAGAAAAATTTAAAGTTGATATGGAAAAAAGTTCAAGCAGCTATTTATAATAGAATCGATACACTTGAAAGTTATATTAGTTTTTAGGCCATTATATTACAAATTGATTTAGATTGTCAAATGGCAATTTCTTTTATAGATAATTTAGAAAACGCAATAACCTTTGCAAAATTAAATACTTTACATAATTCTATAGTTTCCAGCTCAGACATAAAAAACATGATAAAATATTTACAAAAAATATATAATGTTGATCAAATTCCGAAATTTACATCTTCTATAAGTTTGGTTGATTTCTTTACTATATGAAGGTTTAATCTCATTTTAGATTCAAAATCTTTTATTGACACATCCAAAAATTATACTTACTTATCCTAGTCTTTAGTGATTGCAGAAATTGGGAAATCTGACGGTAATTTTAATTTAATTTACTTGCATTCTAACTGTAGGTATTGTACAAAAGTAAATGTATATATTCAATTTTTTTATCTGTATTATTTTAAATATTTCTTTTTAATAATAATAATTTTGTTTATTAAAACAAAATAAACAAACAAATGGTTACAATGGTGTTATAATCCACAGAAGTAGTTTAAGACCAATAATTGTATTGTGACTTTGTCTTTTGTCTGGGATATTGACTATAATTCATTAAGTGGGTATAGAATATTTTCGTAAAACATGAGTTGTAAAATCCACTTTAGAACGACACGGTTTATACTTTCTTCAGCCTATAACTTAAAATTAAAATCTACGTATCATCACGTAATATAACATCGAACAAAATGTTTTACCATTAATGGACAAATATAAAAATATTAGACCCTGGATCGATTCTAGCCTCAGATTTTCTAGACCTGTGTGTCACTTATGTCAAACTTCATACAATGTTCTTAAGCAACTTTACACAAACAGAGATCGTTTGTCATCAAATTTATAATTGAAGCTTTGTGAATCTATCGTCTTAAATGAAATGTCATACTGTGATATAGTATGTACTGCACTCTATATCATGACTCACAACGATTACAGAAGATCTAGAATTCTTGTCAACGCTTTTCCTTTGGTATTCGGAAGTCATAATTATCTAGATGGCTAAGACTTATTTCCTTAAAGAAATTGCATCTGTGTATGAAGCACAAAATTATTATTAATAGAAACCCACAATATATTAGCGAAGTTGAGATAATTTTTTTATCACAAACCAAAATATTCTGGTAATTCCTCGTCACAATAAAATAATTTTCAAAAGAAGTTTCTCTTATTGCGCATTTACTCTCTATTTTAGATCGTACATAGCAAACTTTAAAAAAAGATTTGAAAATTATTTATTTATATTGACTCTTTAAATATATTAGCTCCCCGCTATTCTGTTTGGACATTTGTAATATCTCATTTTCAATTTTTCAAAATTGTTGTCATGGTAAAAATCTAATTATTATATTTGCTTTTTTTTATTTGGTGTCATCGGCATCGACTGCTAAAGTCATTAACCTCGTGTTCTGTGTAAGCTTTGTTACTGTTTCACAGTGCCACTTTAGGAACAGCACTGTTAATTAAAACCCAACAGTGAATGGTCGAGTGCGGAATCCTACCAAGGTATCAGAATTAATTTTAAATAATTAAATTAAATAAAAAGATCCCGGCAAACGGTGGGATTCGAACCTGATATTTGTTATTGATAAAGAAGTTAAATAACAGTCCAGGCTGAATTTTGCCATTTTGTTATCAACTATAAATAATGTTTTATTCTATTTATATGTTTTTACTTCTAATATTGTTACTGAGATTGTCGAATTTTTATTATTATTATTATTATTATTATTATTATTATTATTATTATTATTATTATTATTATTATTATTATTATTATTATTATTATTATTATTATTATTATTATTATTATTATTATTATTATTATTATTATTATTATTATTATTATTATTATTATTATTATTATTATTATTATTATTATTATTATTATTATTATTATTATTATTATTATTATTATTATTATTATTATTATTATTATTATTATTATTATTATTATTATTATTATTATTATTATTATTATTATTATTATTATTATTATTATTATAATATCGTAATTATAATATCGTAGCTTTTCCTGCGAAATCTTAAGATACGCCACTGATCTTGTCACCATGACAACCTGAGATTCGCGCCGTTCGTTAATCTGTCACAATATCAAATTGTAACAAATAAATTCCATGTCTCCTTTTTCATATACCTACTTTTTATTTCGTTATATACATTTACACATTTGCCACTGTAAATGATTATAATAGTTCCCTGCATAAGCTGTGCTTGTGGGGAGTCAATCAAAAGGGAGTGAAACATAGGGAGCCTATTTATGTATTGAACACAATACATACCTAAAGTTGTCGTTACATATACTTTGTATTTATGTTTATTCTTCTACGATGATGTACATATATAAAAATAATGACAGTGGTTTTACGACTAGTATTTTATAAAACAAAAATTTCACATCAAAAATTCTAAACCTGTAAAATCTAAAGGTACGTTTATATCTGACATTTATTGCATGAAATTTATGTCTGACAGTTATTTAGTCCAGTGTAAACACTCAAAAATATATGTCCGAGAGAAATTTTTGTGTGTTTACACTGGACTAAACAACTGTCAGACATAAATCTCGTGCAATAAATGTCAGATGTAAACGTACCTTTAGTTACCTGAAAACCTAAATTTTCCTAATGACATAAACAATCACTTTTTATTGGCAACTGGTAACTGTGCCGATGCTGACCAAGATTTGCTACTTTTCTGTAGTAATAATTTTAAAGACAACTTCCATAACTTTCTATGTTTTACAACAGTTAATTAAAATACTATTTATAAGTATTTAAACGAAATTAAAACTATAGGAATTGATGGTTTGCAAATTAATATGCTCCTTATGTGTTGTCCGTATATTTTAATTTTCATTACGAATAATATTAATTCCTGTATAAATGAATCTTTTTTTCAGACCTTTGGAAAGTCACAAAAGTTTTTCCGTTGTCTCAAAAGAACAATATTAGTAGCTTTAGTGAATTACGACCCATTTCAATCTTATCAGTGTTATCAAAAGTTCTGGAAAAAGTAATTAAATATCAGATAGAGTCTCACATCAACAATTACAATATTTTACCAATCAGCCAATCTGGTTTCAGATGTGGCTACAGCTATACTTCAGCATTATTAGAGGTATTCTTCTAGTCCACCTTTGCATCTGCCGCAATTATGTTCAAATGGGAGCTGCCATTGTGGGGCAAAAGGGGGCAGTTTTTTCCCCACCTCTAATCCATTTTTGTTTAACAGAATTTGAAATCATTAAGAACCGAGAAAAATACAGAAATAAAATTTGAGAGTAATTTTTGGAAATTTACAAAAAAAACTTCTACTTCAGCTTTATTTTTTAATTTTTTTAAGTATGGCTACTTCAAATTTAATCAATATTAACAATAGAGTATCAAAAAAATCAAAATAAATAAGAAAAAATATTAAACAGATAATAAAAACTAAATACTTACAAAAATTTTCCAAACTAAGAGCACACAAACGAAAATTTTATTTTAGACAGACTGGCGATAGACAACTTGCGACGGATAGCGTGTATCATTTGTCTTAGTAATAAAGTTTTATCTTCATAACATTTTTTAATCAATCAGAGCGATATTTTACCACATCCTCGAATAATTAACCAGGTTTGCCGGTAATGACTTTTATATGAATAAAGGAAATATTTTTTTGCAATTTAAAAATCCTTATATAAATAAATAACGCTGGGTGTCAAATCTGGAGAATACCAGATTGAGAAACGATTTTGTATTAATATTAAAAAAAATATAATTTATCTGACAAATAATTTGGATTCAAAAAATTAATATCTACAGAACATGCAATAAATTTCTTAACAAATATGTATAATCAACTTGATAAAAATAAAGCCATTTTATGTGTATCTTTAAATTTAGCTAACGCATTCGACAAAGTTGAGCAAAAAACCTTAATTGATATTTATGACAAGCTTTGGAATTAGAGGCATAGCATTAGAAGTTTTTAAATCATGCTTAGACAACAGAAAGCAATATGTTAAACTAAGTGAACCGTCTACAATAACTTATAGTGTGACACAGTGGCGGTTCGTGGGTTTGAATGGTGACGCGTTGAAAATAAAACACAAAAATTCTACTTTTTTTATTTTTTATACATAAGGTCGATTCTCCTATCCTTTAAACTTGCAAAATTTTCTATTATATCATCAAAAAATGGCTCTGATCGTGCTATAAAACGTATAGTACGCATCCGTATAATAAAAATGCTTTGGGTGCCCGGCCTATATGCAGGAAATGGGGGCTATTATCCCCCCCTCACTCCACACCTCACTTAAAGGCACCACCTGTTTTTTAAAAGCACTTAAAAGCTATTTTAAAGCGTTGATTTTATGAAAGTTTTCTTAAAAAAATAGAGTATTGTCAAATGTCCAATTGCTGGATAGGCTGGACGCTCCCACCTAAATCGGGATATCTGGCAACCCTATATTCTCGGTGCAGCTATCACTGGTATTCAGTGGTGATGCGGTGCTAGAGTACCAATGAAATAAGTAGAAACAAAATATAAAATAATTATTAACTATCATGAATTTAAAAGGAGATTTTTGATTATTTATTAATACATCTTAGATTTTATTAATTATCAAGTCAAATAATTATTTAGTTACCAACAGCCACAGCTGACCACACACTCGACACTCAAGGCGACTCACCTCGTTCTGCCTGTGGAGGTGTCGGCGGTACCCTGCCACCGCAAACATTTCCTCGCACCCCCCGCTCTAGACTGCCGCTGCTTTATACACCACACTACAATGAGTAATCACACAAAAATTTGTTTACCTGCTAACATACACATATAATGGAATATTGTATATACAGGGTGACCATTTAAAAACTAAACAGCCAATTTTGGACACCCCCAGGCCATTTAGGAGAAAACGCTTGGACCCGTCAATTTTTTATTTTAGGGGGAAACATTTGTTTGCTAGTTACATCCCCTGAACGGAAACCCTCTAGCGGGGGTGAAACTAACTCCTAAAATCTTAAATGGAAAGAGGGGTCGAATAATAGCTTATTTTGAAGATATTTTTACCCCCGACTTTTGAAACGCTACTGTCTTTCTAGCCATGATCTTTTAAAGATTTGTATTTTTTGTAAAAGTTTACCAGTTACTCGAGTAAATGCTGGAATTGCTGACCCTGGGCTTCTAAGCAATAATAGAGGTTTTGTCCAAAACGCTTCCGGACATTTTGAAGCTTCTATGGGGTGATTTAATGACATTCATCAATTATCCGTTGTCACAGATTTTCCAGTGATGTTGGCTGGGTGGCATAAATTTTAGTTTTTAAGTGGCCCCATAAAAAATCTATTGGGCTTAGCTCCTCAATACTTCCTCTTCTTCCGCTCCATTGAACTGTAAATCCGTCTTGCTGGAATATTAAGATGTTTTCTATGTATTGATCGTCATTCTCAATCAATTCTAGTAATGCTGGATAAATGGAATTTTCTAATAATTCCAGATACATTTCTGCGTTTAAAGTTCCAGGTAAAAAAGGGGCCAATTATATAGTTACCAAAAATGTCAGCCCAAACATTCAGTTTTTCCGGATGTTACATATACACTTCATGAAATATTCTGGGATTTGAATCGGACCAATAACGACGATTTACCGTACCATTTAGAAAAAAAAGAAATTGTTGATCATGTATTGCCCGTTCAGTCATAATTTCACAAAATTGTAATCGCCCATCAAAATCGTCTTCGATAAGTTCTTTTACCAGATGTATTGCGTAGGGAAGAAACTTGCGTTTTTCAATATCTTCTGAATGCTATTTCTCTTAATACCAGATGTTATCGTCAACTGTCTTGTACTCAATGTGGTTTCTTGAACAACATGCTCTTAAATCGCCATCTTTGTAGCTTCACTTACTACAGCACTTTCCATTTCACGTTATTTGTTAGCTACTGACCCCGTTTCCCAAAATTTTTGGACTAACTCCAAAAAATACTTTCGATGGACTTGTGGATTTTGATGTTGATTGTTAAACAGTTGGGCAGTTCTATTAGCATATTCATTGTTCGCAAAAAAAGAGAAATTATTTGCAATTGGGTAAACCATTATCACTAATATGTCACTGTTATGCCGTCTCTACAACGAAATAAACTAAACCTTACTACTTTACGGCGACCAAAGAATGTCATCTGAAATAATTTAAAGCCACATGAATAAAACTAGAATTATTACAAAGAATTCGTTTTTTTTTAATAACAATGTAAAAATTATGTTAAACCGGTTTTTTACATTTGGTAAACCACTGTATATGCTACATAGATAGTAGCGATGTAAAACTTGGGGGTTATTATACGTTAAAAATAAGATATCATTCGACCCATCTTTCCATTTAAGATTTTACCGGCGAGTCTTACCCTCAATAGAGGGTTTCCGCTCAGGGGGTGAAACTGGCAGAAAATAAAATAAAAAATTGACAGGTCCTAGCGTTTTTCGCCAGCACTACTAGAGAGCTGTTTCTAACTCTAAATGAACGTTTTCTTCTAACAGTGTTTGATCGGGAGCAACTTTCAAATGTTCTCCCTTCTCCCCTCAAGCATTTGCTCAATAGCATATGTTCAGAGCTCTTGTCTTGATTATTGTAGACCGTTATTGGTCGTTCTTTTTTGACTTCATAGGGTTTTATACACCAAGAATAATAAACCCTTAAGTCCAAGTACAACGCGCTGTCTATGAATGCGTTTTTCCGATCATTTTTTAGCTCGAAAACTGCATCGTTGCCGATCTAGATCTGAAAATTGATATAACTGCTCGGAAAAGTGACATAACTGCTCGGCAAAGTACCTAATTTCCTGAGCTCTTATCCAATATTATTGATAACACAACACAAATATTATGAATCCTAAATTGACCGGAACATCAACGTTTAATAATTGTTCTTTGCATAATTGCTCGTTATATATTAATTATATATAAATATTAATAATAAATGAGTTAAGTTTTGTTATAAATTTTGAGCAATACATATTCTGTTCCTATATTATTTTCATATTATTGGTGGCAGCACAAAAAATATTGTACGCGCCACACTCGGAAAGTGTATTTACAGGGCTCGCATGCTTTCAGGGCTCAGCCTTCGGCGTCGCTCTGAAACTTGCGAACTCGCCCTGTAAAGTATCTCTTTCCGAGCTTGACACGTAAATAACTACGAGGATGTATCAGAAAATAACGAGACTGGTGCTATAGTATAACAACGAAACATTTATTTAAAAAAATTCAACAAATATCCTTCGAAGTACTCTCCATTCTGTTGAATACACTTATTCCATCGCTTTATCCACTTATCATAAACTTCTGAGAAACCATTTTTTGATAGTCTGTTTAGTATACCCATCACAGCGTTGTTGAGCTCTAAATCCGACTCAAATCTTCTACCTCTCAATTCTTTTTTGACTTCAGGAAACAAATGGAAGTCACATGGAGCAAGGTCAGGAGAGTAGGGGGGATGAACCATGATTTCAACCCCTAATTCTTCAATTGTTCGTTGACAAATCATTGATCTATGAGCCGGAGCATTGTCGTGATGCAGCGTCCAGCCAAAGTCCTGATAAAGCGGCCTTTTTTTCTTTAATTTTGCCTTTAAGGGTCCTCGAAGTACATTAGAATAGTACTCCCCTGTTACTGTATGTCCTCTAGGTACAATGTGATCGTAAATAACGCCAAATTTATCAAAAAAAATAAGGTGCATCACTTTACCAGCGCTTTTAGCAGTTTTGGCCTTCTGCGGTCTTGAGCTGCCTTTATGCTTCCATTGCATACTTTGAGACTTCAATTCAGGATCGTAATGATAAAACCAACTTTCGTCACATGTAACCACATTATTTAAAAACTGTGGGTTACGTTGCAATTGCCTTTTCCACTGCTGAAAAATTGTCACTCGATTCGCTTTTTGTTCATCGGTCATCACTTTTGGAATCCATCTTGCCGCGATCTTCCGGTACTCTAAATCTTCATGAATAATTTTTTGAGTGGTATCGTAAGACAAATTAACATTGTCAGAAATTCGTTTTATGCCAATCCGGCAATCATTTTGTATCAAGTCGTTAATTTCTGCAATTTTTGTGTCATTTCTCGCAGTTTGTGGTCGACCGGGACGAGGTTCATTTTCAACTGATTCACAACCGTCTTTAAACTTTTTATGCCACTCAAACACTCTACATCGTGATAAAATATTATCTAGATATGCACATTTAATCATTTCAAAAGTTTCAGTTGGTGTTTTACCCAATCGAACACAAAATTTTATCGCATATCTTTACTCCACTTTCATTTTTCGATGGGTACGCAAAACACTGACAATTCAATAATTAACTTGTAACAAATGTCAAAAGTTAAATCAAAGCCTACTTGCGGGGTAGTACATTAAATATTAAGGCTTTAATGTCTCATTTTTTGGGGTTATAAAATGTTACCTCTGAAAGAAGTTATAGCACCAGTCTCGTTATATACTGATATATCCTCGTATATCCAGGCATCTTGTCACTATACCAACTTGGGCCACGACAGCTTCTTCATTTTACTTATTAGCACTTTTTGTCCACGTTGTGCTATGGGTGCTCCGGGGATTCGGCGCCTATGCGTATAAGATTCATTCGTATGAATTGTTCCTAAGAGCAGCAAATAGGATTTTAGATCGAAATTGTGGGAAATATATCAAAAAAAATCAGTGTTTTTGTGTGTTAGACCCATTAATAATGAGTGATTTCGAATCATCCGTGTCCCACCCTGTACATTGTGTAGATGTAATAAGTTACTGAAGTGGATACGAATAAAAATGTGTCTGTGTATAAATTTTTTCTTTAACAACACTGTATATATATTCTTTTGAATATTACAATTAGGCATATATAATCTAACTGACATAAAGAATAGCCAATTTAGACAAATCTCGCACTTATGTCAAAAAATCTGTTTCTATTTCTTGTATTACAAACCAATTTAATAAGGCACACACAAACTCAAAATTGAAGAGAGGACTCCTTAGAATTTGGCCAATATAAAACATTCGATACTTTTTCTATTGTTACGTTATGTATTGTGTATTATTAGATTACCGTAGAGGTGTTACCTGTGAAATCTCTTTTTATTTGTTAACACTTCAAATAGTACTTAGGTAAATGGTTTAACAATAACTTTTATATCGCTACCGTTTAATATTACTTCATTTCATGTAAACAAGATTTTTGTATGTGGGACAAATATAAAAGCTTTAGTAAGAGTATATTTTGAAGAAATTTGAGGATCTTCACAGGTAGCAAGCGAGATAATGCTACTTTAAAGGCTAGTTATCTTATTTTCCTCATAATTATAACAATTATATTCATTTTTAAATACGAGGTAAGACAGTTTAATTTCCTGAATGCAATAAATATACAGGAATACAACAAAATGTTGGTCATATGTAAACTTTTAAAAAAGAAAAACAAAAGTAACATGAAGAAGGGTACAGAAAAAAGGGGCTTAGTCACATTTTTGTCAAAATTAAACTGGTACCGTCTTCTTTTGTCATCATTTTTAAATACTAGATAAGACAGTTAATTTCCTGGATGCAATAAATATACAGGAATCCGACAAAATTTTGGTAATTTGTAAACTTTTAAAAAAGAAATGCAAAAGTAACATGAAGAAGTGTACAAGAAAAAAGGAGCTTAGTCATATTTTTGTCAAAATTAAACTGGTACCTACCGTCATCTTTTGTAAAATACCTTTGTTTCCATGTAATATGCCAAATTAGAAATAAAGCGCATTTAAAATTATGCATCTAGGGCAGTGGCGGCTTGTAGTAATTTAAAATGGTTGTTAATTTTTTTCCAATAATTTTATCACATGTAAATTTGGTTCAAAACTTTATACAAGTGCCAATATACCTTTTTTTTATTTGGGTTAATTATTATTATTATTTTCAATATCATACTGTTTTTAAGCACTACAGCTATTAATGAAAAAATGATTGCATGATTATTTTAAATATTGTAATATTTGTTTTGTTTTTATTACGTTAAAAACCATCTATAAACATTATTAGTTATAATCAGCAGACTTTTATTCATATTTTGAGATACAGGTTATGATTTTTGTGTAAAAAATATTATTATATGAAATTTTACCTACCGTTTTTCTGTTTTTATTGTAAAGTAATTAAAATACATAATATAGTTTGATTCAAATTTTAAAGCTTCAAATGGCGCAGTCAAAACAAAAAAATTAACAAAAAATAGTTTTTAAATTAATATTTACTTAATAAGAATATATAGAATAAGCAATATGTTTTTAGTGCCTACATATTATTAAAACATTTCCTAGCAAATACTATACTATGCTACATTGTTTTTAATCCAGTCTAAAAAGTTGGTAATCTTAGTAAATACACCGGGATAACCCTGTTCAGCGCATCTGAACCCGTAGGATATGATACCAATTTGATAGTACCAAGAATATTTTCCTTCTTTAACAGCATACATCAGAGGTCCTCCTGAATCTCCCTGGCAAGAATCTTTAGCCGAATTGGTCCATCCAGCGCAGATGATTCTGTTGTCTATCACGGTGTCTTTTCCAAACGATCGTTGACAGTTTTCTTCGCTGATCACTGGGATGTCAGCCACTTGTAACGTTGAACTCCTTGGGCCATCTAGAAGTAAAAAAGCAGGATTGTTAAAGGGTTTGGAATTCTGAGTAGTGTGGAAAATAATTAGTAAAAAAAATAAATACAGATAAACAAATTTGTCTTTTCTGGAAATTTAATTAATTAACATAAGTAAGAATGAATTTTTCTGGAATTGCTGAGAAGATGCAGAAAAAAATTACAAAATATGTTTAGGAGGTAGGCATTTTAACAAAAAAGTATTATATAGGCATACAGGGTGGGCAAAAGTTTCACCCCTTCTTATCTTCGTTGTTAATTGAGATATCGGAATTGTATTTTTTTTTTGTTTAAAAGTTATAACTTTATTATAATGGATTCAATAATTATTCTGAGAAGTCATGGCGCACTTCCGGTTTTTTAGGAAATAACACTAAATCGCAATATTTTTTAATTTTTAAATGAAAACCCTAATTTTTTATTGAAAATTCTAATTTTTCAACGATCAAAATGGTCGCCATATTGGATAATACTATTTCTAAATGTGTAACTAATAAATCATTTAAGAAAGAATATATGAATTATGTGTAAGCCTTTGTGTTTCCATTGAGACTAACCCAAATTACACCAATGCCGTATTTAAACATTTTTGTTATTAGTAAACCACTTAAAAATTTAACCCGCCCATTATTTGAGAAATCGAATTGGTTTGTTTTTGTTTGAAAGCTTTGAACAAGAACTTTCTTATAACTGATTCAATTATTCTGTGACGTCAAGGGTTAATTCACTTTTTATGGAAATAACAATAAATATCAGTTTATGTTTTTATTTTTAATGAAAACCTTAATTTTTTTATTGCAAAGTACAGTTTTTGAACATTATTGTATAAGAATCTATTATTAAAAAAGTCTTGTCAGCTGTCAAAATGGCCACCATATTGGATAGTATTCTTTATAAACATGTTACTATTCTCGGACATAATATTGATGAAGGTGATTCCTTCCTGTTCACGTACAACAATCATACTATACCAGAGCATAATGAATGGAATCACGCGCTTAAAACTTAAAACTAGTCATAAATGCATGTTTAGTGCCAAAAAAAATTACGCCAGTGGCGTATAAAAACTATTGGCAAATTAAATGCGGTAATAGTAAATAATATTATATGAAAGTAGGTTGGTTATCTATTTTTGTAGTAATAATCATTTATGTTTATAATTTTGTTTTGTTTATTGTTAAAATATGTAAATATTATGCCAGTGGCGTAGAAACACTATTGGAAAATTAAATGGGGTATTATACTAGAACAAAATATTGAAGAAGGTGCGCCTTAAAACTGCAAAAGGTATCGTGATCATATCAAAATGCACTCTTCCAGTGTCGCAGAAATACTATATTGGCAAATTAAATGGGTATTTGTGAATATTACTAGATGAAAGTAGGTTGGTTATCTATTTTTGTTACAATAATTCATCTATGTTTATAATTGTATTTTGTTTATTATAAAAATATGTAACTTAAGCTTGGTATCACTTACTTGAATTCTAAATCTATAAAGTTTCGTAATCCATTGATTCTGCAGAACTATCACTGGAATCGTCTTTATCGTCGGAACTTAAAGTTATGACTAAAGATTCAACTACCGTTTCGATCATACCGTCCAAGCGCCACATATTATTTTCTTTCTTAATTACATGGGAAATAGCATTCGGCCAATCTTCAGATTTTATACGTTCTATACCGTTTTTTGATAAACTTTGAACGACGCCTATTTTAAAAGTTTTATTTTCTCGAGCTACAAACCCTTTCACTTGCGCCCAAATTAGTTCAATAGCATTGATTTCGCAGTGATAAGGGGGAAGTCTTAGTACCGTAATACCACAATCACGAGCCATTGTGTCGACAACATATTGAATATATTTATGGCGGTGTTCCATTATTAGGTCCATTAATTCCACTTTAAGCATCTCCTCAGTAAATGTGATTGTTTTATCCCGCAGCCAGGTTTGCATATCCGCTTTCCTACTGGACATTATCGGAATGCGTTTAACTCGTCGACTGTGATAAGAAGCGTTATCTAGTACAATAACTAAATTTCGTTCTACACGCTGTAATACTTCAGTAAACCATTTTTCAAAGCATTCCGCATTCATGTCCTCGTGGTAGTCTCCTGTTTTTTTCAATATAAACACAAGAGCGCCATTTTTCAAAAATCTACTGTCACTTCCGATATGGGTAACAATTAGGCGCTGTCCTTTACCTGATGGTCCTTTTAAACCTGTAGATAATCCCTCTATAAAAGCTTGGCCATGACTAGTTAAATAAGTATCTTGCCATATCTTAGATACCGTGTGTCCAGCATTCACCCACGTTTCATCGAGATAGTATATCTTTTTTTAGCGGCTCTAAACTCTTTAATATTTCGTAAATAACGCCGTCGCCAGGACACTATATCTGACCTCTCAATTAAAATTGATTTCCTACACCGTTTGACAAAACGAAATTTTAGGCCCCATAAAAATTTTCGTAAAGTTTCACGGCTCATTAATGAAATGTCTTCGTTTTCTCTTAATTTCGTAAGAAGTGTTGGGGTTTTGTTTTCGAAAAAAAAGAATGTACAGTTCTTCGAATGATTTGTTTTTGGTTATCGTCCAATTTCAACAATTTTCGACCACGGGTATGCGTTTTAGGGGCTTCTAAGGAGCCTTTTTTTGTCTTTTCGCGTACAATACGTTCAATTGTTGAAACAGATACTCCAGTTAAAAAAGAACTGCGGTTTACAGCTTCATTTGTAGGAAGTGTCTGTTTCTATCAAAAACGTATGTTAACCGCATCATCTTTGTTTAAATAAAGATATTGACAAACAAATTTAATAAAGTTTACTAACAAATACCTAATAAATAATTATTTGGTATTTGATACGCCGCCTATGCTGATTCTGTCGGAATTTTCATTCATAGACAACAGTGTTGTTCAAGCATATGACTCACCTTCTCCAATATTTTTTCCGAGTATAATAACTCGTTTAAGGAAGAAAATATGGGAAACATAACCTTTAAATACTCTCTGTAATACAGAGAGTATTTACTGTAAGCTATAGTGTTTACAGTGAGACCAACCTAAATTACACCAGTGGCGTATCTGAGCATTTTTTAATTTGTAATCCTCTTATCTTAGTTACTATTTGACATATTGAATGATTTTTTTTTCGTTTGAGAGCTTGGAACAAGAACTTTGGAACAAAAACAGCCATGAATTACAGTAAATCTCTATTTATTTTTTTTTTATTTGACCTGCAGAAAGTCCAGATATAACGCCTCTTGACTATTTTTTGTAGGGTACTTTAAACAAAATGTATCAAAATAACGAAGCATTAGCTAAACAAGTTGTTGAACAGAGATTTGTAAATCAATGTGGGGCTGTACCTCCACCACTGCTACGAAAGGTGACAAAAAAAAGAGTTAAAAACTGTTTGGAATGTTTAAATAAAAAAGGTGGTCATTTTGAAAATTATATGTAAAATTCGAGGATTCTCTTACTGTTGTTTTGTTTTACAATAATTTACAGTCAAATACTATTTTCGTTTTGTTGTAGTGTTCCTCCTTTTCCATTTTTCTATATTATTTATATTATAGATTCAATAACTTAATTAATTTGATCACTCTGCTCGTCCCGCAAATACTCGTTACATAAAATAAGGCATTCAGTAACTGGTTTCATAAATAGCTATTATTTCTTGAATTTTTATATCATACTATATATTAATAAAATAATAATAATACTGTTACTATATTAATCAGTAAGTGAAGAACGGATGAAATGAGTTAAATAGTAGAAACAGAAACAAATACTTGCCAAAATACAAAGATCCCCAGCCAGCTATAATGCCTACTTCACCGACGAAATCATCCTTTCTCAGCGGGTCTGTAAGAGGCAAACAAATTGGCCATATCGAAGCTGAAAATAGAAAAAAAGTCAACCCTCACTATGTTACCAAAGTGTTCTCTCTAGAAAATTGCGGTAATTTTTGTATTTACTATCGCTATTTTTAGAAGAAGAAAATAATTTATTTTAGCAAATTGCTAATAAATACAGAATATAATAATTAAAAATAGAACTTTTTACAATTATTCAATAAATTTATATAAAAAGAAGAAAAAGAAACATAAATATTCCAAATTATTAGTAGTGGCAATCGATTAATTACAAAACAAGAGTTTTTTCGCTGAATATCTTCAAATTAACAATTTTAGGTTATATATTATACTTGTCATGCCATCGGTCATGCCTTTATCATCTATGTTCTTTTTAGTTTTCATAAATAATGTCGGATAAATCTGTACATTATTTTTTTGTAAGCATGTACGAGTATATCTCTTCTAAATCTAATATACCTATTCCTTTAAGTCGATAGGTAATAGGTTATTTAAAAGCTTCTATACAAATATTAGAGTTAAACATTTTATATAGAATTTGATAACTAATTAAGTGATTAGTAAGTGCAGTAACATATAAAAAACGCTGAAACACGTTAATTGATTTTACATTGGACGAATTTGTTGCCAATAAAATTACTTTTTTGCCCAACTTTTTTTTTTCAAAGGCAAAGTTACAAATACCTTTTTAGTGCTATCGCGACGGGTGAAATAATGACGTAGCATCAACATTCGTTGAAATTTATGTTTTCAGAAAAAACTGAAACATAAAACATAAAATTGTCGAGCAGTGTACTTTAAAAACGAAAAATGTTGTTACATTTTTTGTACCAAGTTTTTTACTTTGATAAATATTTTGGATCAGTTTTTAAAATTGAATTGAAAAGTCTACTTTATTAAAAACTCCATAGGATATTATATAAAATGAATAATAATATTTTTAGAATAAATTTCTGTAATTTTGTATTAATGTGATTTCTGAGCTTGCATTTTCTTCACGAGTTCGGCTATCCTAGGACTAACATTGTTACTCAAAGCTTCACGCAAATCATCACTTACTTTTAAACGATTCCTTGCCTAGGTTTTTAATTACCAACATAGCAGAAAATCTTTGTTTACATAAATAAGTTGTTGAGAAAACCATAAAATAGCGCAAGGCGATTTCTCGAAGTTTAGTATAAAAATTGCTTTTTTACCCCAAAACGACTTAAAATTAGATTCAAAAGCATCCTTGCAGTTTCTGTCATTTTGGAATTCAATGAGTTCTTCCTGGATTCCTTCAGTAACTTCACCAGCGTCCGTGTTAAAAGGGTTACGAATCAGTTTTTGATCAACTTTAGCTTCTTCGGTATATTCTGGGAAGTAACGATTGAATTCAGCAATCAACATTTGTAAATTAATCTTGGTATTTTCTTGTATATTTGCCTAGCGTCATACTTTTTATCTTCCACAAGTGCTTTTAATGTCGCAAACGCAGAATAATTATTTTCTTCAATTTTACGTAACCACAACTGAAGTTTGCAAATAAAAGCGCGAAGTTTATCTTTAAAAATGAATATATTTGCGATGTTTTCTAATTGTTTATTTCCGGAACCTTGCAGTTGCATATTCAATTTATTTAAGTGTGTAAAAATATCCAAGATATAAGCCAGATTCCGCTGACATGCCGGATTAGTAAACTGTTTCAACAAATCAAAAAATGTGTTGTCAACCACTCAACCAAAAAAATCTCAACCTCTGCTCTCAGTTCATATAATCTTCCCAACATATTACCTTTCTGTGTGAATAAGAAATGCTCACCGCCCGCTAAATTTAAAATCATTAATCGTGGACACTATTTTGGCTTCTGCGGACCACTGGTAGCCCACGGACCACTGCTTGGGAACCATTGCTTCAGACGAAGATAAAAAATTGGACATTGCTTTATCTCTGCATTTGTCATTAGCCCAAAATCATGCTGCGTCTAGACGAACGATTAGGAGGTTTTTGAAAACAGAAAAATACCATCCATATAAAGTATATCTTGTCCAAGAGCTTTTGGAAGATGACTATGACAGGCGTATGCAATTTAGTGAGTTTTGTGAGGAAATGATGAGGCGATGTGACGAGAATAATGGGTTTCCACTGAATATATGCTTTTCGAATGAAGATGCTTTTTATTTAAATGGAGTAGTTAAAAGGCACAATTAACATTTCTGGAGTCAGGAAAACCCATACTGGATATGTGAAGCTCATATGCAGCGTCCTCAGAAAGAAAATGCATGGGCAGGTATCTTCAACAATAGAATATTAGATTCATACTTTTTTGAGAAAAACTTTACAGCTGAACGCTATTTGGACTTTTTATGATTTGAATTAGTACCTACTCTAGCTGTCATGTTCTCCAACAAAATAGATGCAGATATCCCCAGTGAAACACTATGGTTTCAACAGGACGGCACTTCCAACATTGGTATTAATGTCAGAGAATATCTCGATGAAAGATTTGCAGGATGCTGGATTGGACGACGTGGTACAATTGAATAGCCACCAAGATCCCCAGACTTAACGCCATTATATTACTTTATTTGGGGATATCTGAAAGGCAAAGTTAATCAATATAGGCCTGCTAATATTGAATCAAATAACATACCGGCTGAGGCTATTCAGAATTCCATAGACGGGTTTTAAAATCGCCTGGGAGCCTGTCAAGTACAGGGTGGAGGACATAGCACTAAAGAGGTATTTGTAACTTGTTTTAAAGATTTTTTCTCATTTCCCAATAACCACATAAGTATGGCGAAATTCCCTTTTTCACGAGCTTTTCAATGACCCAATACACGACATACATTTACACTTGAAAAAAAGTTGGGTAGGATTCCAGCTAAGGGGTTGAAGAAAAAAAATTTCATTTTATTGGCAACAATGCGTCTAATGTAAAATCAATTCACGTGTTTCAGTGTTTTTTTTTTAAATTACTGGTTGAACAGATAATAATTTTATTTCGGACTTTCGCACAACTCAAAATTTTGAAAATCGATTTGTGAATTTTCAAAATTTTTAGACGCGATATGCATTTTGCGCTATGAGACGTATTAGTACCGTATCCGTAAAATATTTATGAACAAATATATCACGGATAAATTGTTCTACTAAATTTCTAAGCAATTAACAAAATGCTTACCTTTTGTAGGTTCATGTTCTAACGTTAGAATAGCAATATCATTAGTGAATTCAACAGTGTTGAAATTTTCGTGTTTTTTAACGGAAATTATTTTTATATCTTCCGGTGAAGCTCCATCTTTCTCGTCGAATAAAGTCAGTTCTCCAAGCCTTGCTAAGTATCTGAAAATATTGATTCATCTACACTAATATTATAAGAAGAAAATAGAGACTAGAAATTGGATAATATACAAGGACTCGCGATTTACAGTCAATGAGATTTAGGAGAATACTTATTCGCAAAATTCTTATCACCTCTCGTAAGGATTTCTCATTACCTACCCTGTACATTTCATTTCTGTCATATTTTGTATTTAAAAATAGAATACTGTTTTATGAGTGTCCAAAAATGATTTATGACATGTAAAACATTATAATTTTTCTACGAACTCCATTAGTCTAGCCTGGCCGTTTTACACTATTTTAATTCAATAAAAGTGAAGTAAAAATATTTAGATTTAATGAGGATCCCTTTCATTTTAAAATGAATAAATATAAGATGCCAAAATATTAGACATTGCCCCAGATGCGAAACCCCGCAAAAGATCAAAGGATTTTAGAGTGATAATCGTGTGACCTTGAAACTTTAAATAGGTATGGACATTGGAAATTTAAAAAATATTTTCAGTTACATTGTTGCCATGTAAATAGACCAGAGTTGGTGTAAGCAATAAATAGTTTAATGTAGAATAAATAGAACATGCAAACAAGAAGTTGTTAATTTTTAAACATAGTAGGTAGCTTATTCAACAAAAGAATAGGTATAATAGTTACTTAAGAACATTAAATTTATGTGATATTTACTTTGAGATTTTATTCTTTCCTATTGGTATTTGGTATTAAATGAAAATTTTAGGAAAAAAATAAATGAAATAATTTTCTACGCTAACGTATCATGTTCATTTCGGTTAGCTCGGCGGCAAAAGTTCAACTTCATCATCTATCTGCCTTTTAGGACGCAGATCGCGGATGATATATAAAAATATGTAACACCCTGTATTATAAATTCAACGATATTCAATCATTTTTTTTTTTATAAAAATATAAACATTAGGAGATTGCAGCATTCTGCAACAATCGTAGATAACCATATAACCCTACTAAATGTTATTATAATTATGTATTCATTCATCGTTTAAATGAAAACGTTTATCAGTGTTATATACATTTTTACATGACCTTATCAGCTTCGTGAAACTGTAACTGCCAGGGTTGCATTCGCACGTTTGGCTATACTTACAAATCGTTTCTGTTATGTACACAATGGGCGGCAGTCAAAACATGTCTGGTTGTTATTAAAGTTCCACCACAAAGCCATTTTGGTGTGTTGGGATTCTTAGAATTTCTGTATCCCAGAATGACCATAAAAGGAAACTCGTCTAAAATTAAAAGCGTAATTATTAGTCATTGTCTGCTATACTTCTAAAACTAGGAGGAGCGAATTGACAAGTAGCATTAGGGAAAAGTTACTAAAAAAAGTTATTAATTTTAGCGGTAAATGTAAATCTGACTTTCGTATCATTTATTATTTGAAGCAAAACATTTTAAAAGTATATTTTGAATGCATTAAAATCGATGTTTTCTAACGTCGGGAAAAATCATAATTAGAGTTGGCTGTGAAATTTAAATGTTTTGTGTTGGTACTTTAACCATTCCAAAGAGTAATATATTATCCTTGAAATTTTTCAAAACTGTTATAAAGAAAGTTAAATTTAAAAAATGGTATTCAACACCGAGAAAAAAGCAAAATGTTACTTCTGTATACATGTCAAAGTAATTTTGTTGTTTTTTTTTGTTGTTTTTGATAATGACTAAATCTAAGTTTCTATCTCAGCAAGCACTTGTTTGTTGTGATAACCACTTTGTATACACTAATCACTTCACAGTAATAATTCAAAGGGCTTTATATTATTTCCAATATTCTCTATTAATCCTGGTTGTCCGAAATCTGCAACATTTCAATGTTGTGGAGATTGTTTAGCCTATAGTCTCGTACTTTCTGGAATATCGTTGGAATTCCTGTATAGATTGCAACATACCATAGTGCGTTTACTATTCCTCTCAGCACTTTGTTTTGAAACCTTTGTATTATAGCTATATATTACTAGATTTAGCGCTTCCCCACAACTGTATGCCGTAGGTCCATACAGGTTTTAAAACCTGAGTATATAACAAGAGTTTATTTTGGGTAGAGAAGTGAGATTTCCACTCCAGAGCTGGGCAGAGTACTTTTGCAAATTTTAGCAAATACTCGTGAAAAAATCGAGTAACGAGTATGACTATTTCAAATAATTCTAGTTAGTGATTTAAGATTAAAAAAAAGAATTATAATAATTAATAGATAATAGTAAGTTACAAATAAAAACTTATCTGTTAGCACTTACCTCTAACGTGGTCGCTCAATTTTTCCATTTTAATGTTAAAGTAAAGTAATATAGCTATTAGGTAGGGGCAGATTTACAGATAGAGAATCATTAAAAGGAGTCATATTTTTTAAAATGTATATACACGCGTATATTGTCATGATTCCGTCATTTGACATATGTTCTTATGTTTTCCGTCCTGTATCGTTGACATCGATAAGTTACTCGGAATTACCCTATGGTTGTGACGCCGATGGTAATGGGATTTTGATAACTAATGGAATTGTCAGATAGATTTTGGAAAGATTGTCAGAGTGTTTTTGAACTGTTAAATTGGAAATTAAAAAAAAAAAATAAAAAAATATTATATTGAAGTTGAAGATTTTATATCGTAGAAAAAAAGAACCAAAATGAATAAAAAAGAAAGACAGAAAGGTTTATTTAAATTGAAGATAAGTGTGAATCGAATAGCAGGAAAGAGAACTTAGCAAGAAAGAGAGTTTAGCAGAAGGAGGAGTAAGAGGAGAAAGTAGAGGAAAACAGCAAGAGGAGACCAGGCAGGAGAACAGGAGGTTAGAAAGTCAGAAGTTAGAGCAGAAACAAAAAAAAAAGCGAAGCGGAAGATGTAGATTTTTTTTCAAATTCAAAATTTATCTATTAGTATTATGGTTAGTAATATTTTTAAATTTTTTTAAATGTTTGTAAAAAAGTCAAAGGAACCATAACCTTACAAGTTGCAAGCTATTGGAATGGTTTAACCTTTCCGGGGTGGAACCATTATAATGTATATGCGCGCGGAACGAGTACGAGTACCCGAACTCGTTACTCGTCAGCTGTAGGAATCAGAAGTACTGAGTACTCTAAAATATAAAGTACTCAAAAATTTTTGAGTATGGGTCTAATCAATTACTGAGTACTTTGAGTACTCGAGTACAATTTTGAGTAGAATTGATTTGAATACTGCTCAGCTCTGCTCCCAAGTAACCAATATATATCTGAATTCAAGTTCTCTTTTTCACTGTATTCTTTTCACCGCAACTTAATGTATAAATTCATTCCAAGATATTAAGCTGTGTTTACCAGAGGTACTTACCTGTTTTGATGACCTATAGAAGTTTTATTTGTAAAGTATACATGTATTGTTTTAGCCTCGTTTAGCTTAATGCTACTTTGCTTGGTTCATTTACTGATTTTATTAGTGGATTCTTGTAGTTTATTTGATATTTTAACACAGAAACGTCGTGAGCAAACATTGCTATTTTCGTATCATTAGGTGTAGGAATATCATATTATAGAGAAGATACAGTACTGTCCCTAGAACGCTATCCTACGGCTAACGTAAATGGCTCATTTTTTTAAAGAACCTCAATTAATGTTAACTACAATGGCCTTTTCAATGTTTTGACAAATTATGTGCAGTTATTCAAAGAGACTGATAGCGTCAGTGGAAAAACGAAGCGGGCGGCACTTGGGCCATCACTTGGGATTGTTGGATGTGAGTAAACTCCTGGCGCCCACTTACATATATAAGTTTTGCTACGACTCACCCCCTTCTTCACTGTAGCTTGTCGGCATGCAACACTTGGATTTTTATGAATCTTACCTCAAGTGCTTAGGCATAGAAAGTAGGTAGCATTTATTTTTGACGCCTAACCTACAGCTGAAATTATTAAAACCTTTCAGCATGTTATTGATAAAAATCTAAAAACATTTGTTTCAGTAGAGGCCCAACAAACAAATTTGTATTGTGGCACATGTTAACTTATTTAAAAATAAAAACTTCTACTGTTATACATACAATGTTTTCAGAAGCAGTTGGAATTTTTTCAATGGTTCCAAAATAATCTAAACAATGAAAATATGCTTAACACAGATTTTCTCAAATGAATCTTGGTTTTATCTTCACAGAATATGAAGTGGTGGTCAACTTAAAATCCTAATTTTTTTGTTGAAAAACCATTGCATCCCCAAAATTACTACACACTTTTTCGAATAGTTACCTCACATTTATATCGCTTTAATATCTGATTGTATTTAAGTTGTCATGTTGTTTATTTGTTAATAAGAATACCAAGGTTAAATTGTCTAAAATTTTGATGTCATAGTACTTCTGAACCAAAATATCTGTAAGTCCAAATCTATCCTTTGAACAATTTTTGATATACGTGTTAAAGTCGCAAATTAGATATTTTTAAAAAAGCCATAATTTTTAACAAAGCACTTTGATTACAGAATAACGCTTTACTACTATCAAAGGGACGCCTATTATTTGCCGTAGCGCTCCTGGGCGAGTTAAAGATGATTGATGGTGCCATTTGACTTACAGATGAGGAAAACTTGAAAAATCCCACACCCACCATCATTGAAACGGTAACGTATGGTGATTTATATGCAACTAACAATACAAGAAAGTAATATTGGTTGCATAGATATCAGTAATTTTTTTACAATTTAATAGATCTAGTAAAAATTAGAAAAATATGTATGTAATACGTTTTGTATAACTCATTCATGTTGCGGGATCTCGCTCTGCTCGTCCCGCAAATATTCACTCGTTACATGAAATAAGACATTTCGTAACTGGTTGCATAAATAACTATTATCAGCAATATCGTTATTTTTATAAAAATGTGAATTCTAATTTTCTGGATTTGTGACTCGCTGAATGACTATATTTATGACCATAAAAAAAATATATTTTTGAAGTGTTTATCAATTGAAAACCCATTGCATTAAGTTGGTGTTTGCGTTGAATATGTCGAAAAAGATTGGTGGGTCCCATGATGAATTACAAAATGGGTATTTCCAACAAGATGGTGAAACCCTGACTTAAATAACATTATCTTTTTTTATTAATTTTATAAAGTTAATTTGTTTTATATGTTTCATAGATATTTATAATTACGTATAAAATACTTTTCTTAAGGTGATTACACCACCCCTTATAATTTTCGGACAAGGATATCTCAAAAAGTATTTTTTTTTAATGAAAATTTTGGCAAAATAAATTAGGCTTTTAGCCACTAATTTTGGCAAATTTTAAAAAGTCATTAACAAAATATTAAGAGCTCAAATTTCTGGATTATATTAAGAATAGTGCTATTGAGAAATGCTTTTATTTTCATTATATTTCAAAATTTGAAGTTTTTGATTTTTTTTCTCGGAAACTGAAAAGATTTAAAACTTTAAAATATATGCATATCTAGATAATATTACCTAATTTATTTTGCCAAAATTTTAATTTCTTAACATAATTATTTTTTGAAATATCCTTGTCCGAAAATTATAAGGAGTGCTGTATTCACCTTAAATGTAAAACTTTTTGTTAATTTGGAATGACATTATTATGGTCTGTGTCAACTTGTTTATCAAATAACCATGCAGAAGCTAGCGCGGAAAATTCAAATCGCTCTTCCTGTAGTTTAAAAATAAAGTATATACCTCTAAAACTATAAAAAATAATAGAATAATAAATTACTTAATACAGCTGGTGCACCACCGACAATTCTTGAATTTGTAACATTACTGAGTCCACAGTGCGGCCTTCTGGGAAAAATCGAAGTTTCTTCTTTTCCATTATTATCGACACGAACATTTGGAGCATTGCTATTCGGACAGCAAATCATCGGATAACGCCCAGCGAATCCGCATGTTGATTTTTGAAGGTAACTTATAACTTCCGGGTTCCTTGAATTGCTGCTGAGAAGTTTTACCATGTAATTGCATTTTCGTATGTCCACGCATTGGCCGGGTTCACGTCGTGACGTAAAGCAAGAATTATCATCTAGAAAAAGAAAGTTATTTATTAAAAACAAATCATGACATACAACAGCAAGGGTCATGGAACAACACACTAGAAAAATAAAAGAACTGATAAATAAAACGAGAAAGACAAGAAAAAAATAGCAAATCATCAGATTACCCAAAGATAAAGTAACTTAGTTCTCAACAGACTAATAAAACAAGTAAAAAAAGAAATAATTACTATCAAAAATGAATCAATAGATATCTCAGATATTTTAGAAAATCGACCAATGGCAAAGGCACTGATTATTCTCTGTGGAAAGCAACTAAAAAAAGATGACGACCAACTTGAGAAACTGCACATTTTGTTGTGTTGGGAATGGGGTATTAATACACTGATACCTAAAAAAAGACATATTGTGCCCCTTTCTATCGCTAATTCAGAAAGGAAATGTCTCAATGCCTTCCAATCTTATCTTCTCGAGGGAAGTGTAAAATTTCGAGAGGCTTCAAATTAGGTAAATATCCCTCTTCTATTTGATATGCTCCTAGGTGCTCTTGGATTCTGGATGTGAATAGAGGTTTCGTCCTTGTTTTAACAGAATCTGTACTCACTATCGTCTACTACTCTCAGCTTATTAAAGTGTCCTGTTAAAATATGTAGCCTGTTCTTGCTCAGGCATATACAGGCTTCCGATCTTTTCTGGTTATATTCATCCAGAAGTATCTTAGCCTGTCTTAGTCCCAAAAGATTGTTTAAATTATCGATTCATCTACTGCCCAATTCTTTTTTAATTCCTCCAAATATTGTGTTACTGCTGATTAGTGCTGATACCGCAGAACGGCTCAGGTCCCACAAAGGCTGTTTAAGCCCCTTTCCTTGCGAGACTATTTGCAATCTCGTTATCTTTTACCCCGTTATGTCCCGAGACCCAAGTTAATTTTTTTCGTCTAGCTCAGAGGATCCCAAACTCTTTTGTTTCATAGACCACTTTCAAAATTTTGCTGGATCACTACATCACTACCAATTTCTAAATCTCGAAATAAAAAGAGAAGATTAGATCTATCTATGGAAACTGGCGTTGTGGCTGAGTTTTAACGACGAATTAACAGTTTTCGAAAAAAAAGGTTAGAATTGATTGCTTGATAGGGTTAATTATTTGATAATAAAGTCGACTAAACAAATTTTCAATAAAATTTTAATTGATTGTGCTGTGAGTGGATGTCAAAAAAGCAAAGTTGGCCAAACGAAAAAGTGAGTCCATCCAACTTTACTTTTTTGAAATCTACAGTGACTCACAGCACAAGAACCAATCAATTCTCACAAATTTTATTTAGAAAACGTCCCATTCGGAGTGGTAAAAAGAAATATAGTATAGTTCCTTGTGTTGTAGGTATTTATTTAAATTTAAATATATAAATTATTACACTATTAATTATTATTGTTATAACCGTCGTAATATAATTAAAATTAAACACTTATAACGTAATGTAATTTCTACAATGGTAATTATAAAAAAAATATAATTTTAATGAGAGGGATGTACTTGATGGATTGACAGCAAATTATCAATATTTGGCTTGAGTTTTGTAAGGAATAACTTAAATCTCCCCTTTCTGTGACAGTCAATCTGCTCCTTTTTTTTTGTTAACGGCATTAAAACTTTTTTCGACGAGATATGACGAGGGAAACACTATCAGAAGCTTTAGCACAATTCCCCACAGTCCAGGATATTTTTTGGGTATTTCTGCCTGCAGCCAAAATTTTTGATACCCTCTTTTAAATGTCACTTTCAGCTCCTCATTAGTGCTAAGCTCGAGTAGCTCCTCTTGTAATATCACATTCTTCCGTTTCTTCAAATGGATTTATGACCCATGGTGGTATTTCCATCGACAGAATATCTTCAAATCTGAATTTAAAATCATCATGCAGGACAATCAAATGTTGAACGTATGTCTGAATATTTTTATTCCACCTGCGACAAGTTTGAAAACTGTGAAAATTCGCGCCGACCAATATTTTCCTTCATACATTTCAATTTACCAAGAAAAGCTGAAATGACACTCTTTGTTTTTATTAAATTGAGGCTGTCCCCTTGTATTTTTAAGTTGAGGTCATTAAATTTTTTGAACAAATCTGTCAAATACGGGATGTCTGCTTTAAAATTGATCAAGTTTTTTTAAAATCAGGATCTTTACTTTCCAAAAATTTTAAAACTAAGTCAAAAAGTAAATAAAATCTTAATAAACATGCACCCTTTCGACAACCAGCGTACTTCGGTATGTAACAGCAATCGTTGGAAGTCTTCATCATTTTCATCGCACAATTGTGCAAATAAACGCGTATTCAATGCATTGCTACTTATTTTGTTAACTGCATTAATCACAAATTGAAGCGATTGGTGCAATCTATCACTCCAATTTTTCGCTACTAGATGTTGTCGGTGGATAACACAGTGAATCGCAATTACCTCTGGTATAATTCTTTTAAGATGGCTTATAAACCCACGATATCGCCCGACCATGGTAGGAGCTCCATTTGTTGCCACCGAAATAACGTTTGTGGATGGAATCGATTTTTTTTTAAAAAATCACTCAAAACATTAAATATTGATTCATCTTTAGTGTCCGTCTTCAAAGTTTTCGCGAATAGTAGCTCTTCATGAATTTCTTCGCCCATAACAAATCGAACATATGCCAATAATAATGCTTCATTGCCAGGTAAAGTAGTAACTAAAATGTTGACTGTTTATATTATAAACAGTTGAAGTTTTTTACAAGAATTTCTTCATCACATGGAAAAATGAGTAATCAATTGTTTAATAGTGTATTGCTTCACTATCGAAACAAAATTAATTTTCATGCACCCCCGCTTACGATTGTGGGCCCCCATTTTTTATTACGCCCTACGTAGACCCTCGTTGAGTCTCCCGTGGACCCCTGGGGTCCACCTGGACCACTTTGAGAAATACTGGCTAGCTCATTCAGTTTTTCTAGGTATCTCCAGCCCATTTCTGAGCTGATTACGTGAGAACTCAGCACTTTGATGGCTGCTTGGCTATCGGACATAATTATAATCTCTCGATGTTAAAATGGATACACTTCTCAATCGGGTGAATTTCTGCCTGGAAGATGCTTGGGTATTTTCCTAAACTTTCAGAGTGCCTGGTTCTAGGCCTATATACTATTCTAGTTTCTTCTACGGTTTTGGAAGTATCCGTATACCATTGAATATCATGTCTTTTGGTTGCAAGCACGATGAATTCTTGGCTTCATTCTTTCTTGCAGCCTATGCTCTGGGGTTTTAAAGTTTTTTCCATTCTTGAAAAGACTACTAGTGTTGTTTTCGTGGGGTTTATACCAAATCACATCTTACGGCACAAGCGCACATTCAGAACATGTATTAAAATCTAAATGAATATGTATTTCTTAACTAAATCAAAGTTCAGTACTATTTATTTTGGGTCATACTGTATAAAGAAAAATTGTTGATTGGCTAAAATATATGTGCAATAAAAACAAAAATAGAAATCAAATCGAAGAACTCCCGCTACCCTGCATCATCTGACCATCCTACGCTCTATCTGTGGTTCGCCTTCCGCTCTAATTGTTATCAAAACTCCTAAATGCTCCATCACTTCCGTTGTTTTGTTCACCGATTACCATAAAATTGTATTGAAATATATTTGCAGAAACTAGGTATAAGAACAGAATAATACTTTAATAGGATTATTTAACTGAAAAGATTTCTGAACTGGTACAATGATTCGATACAAATCCCTTGACATGAAGGTTTAATGGTTATTATACTTCACAATATTCTTCTTAATTAGAAAAAGGTTTATATTTCCTCATCGCAATTTATAAATATATCTACAAAAATCTTCTTAGGATGTAATCGGTGCAGTAGTCATTTAGATTAAGTAATTGATTTATTAAAAAAATCTCACTTTTAGTTGAAATTTTCGAAACAAAATAATTCTTTCTACTTCCTAGTGGAGGAGAGTAATATCTTGAGAACAATAATTAGAAAGACGGCTAAGTAAAATTAAGAAGAAACAGATATAGAATCGTAAATAAAATAAAAGAGTCTGAAAGGTAAAGAAATCTTCATTGACTTCCAACATGCCTTCGATAAAATTTGGCACAAGCAGTGGCGTAACTATAGGTGGGTTTTAACCCTCATATGGGACACCTAGTATGGGCGAAGAGAAGTTAAATCAGTTGGTAGTATTAAATATATACAAACAAATTAATTTATCGGCAACTAAAGTTCTTGATGAACCTGCTATATGCGCAAATAAATCAGGATGAAGTATTCGTAAGGGCAGAAACTATATCGAATGTAGGGCAAGTTTAACAAAAAATTTACTGCTTATATTAAACTGATTAAAACTTCCTTTATTAAAATGATTATTTATATGATAAAAAATTTGATGTTATTGGAAGCTTTTATATTTTTTTAATATACAGTGACACAATAGTTTTTGTTTCTCCTGTAAATTTGTATAGAAAAACTATTTCTGAATCCATGTTTGAATTTCCCGCCCTAAAGTATTTTTAATTTTCCCGCTATTTACTAGTGACGCCATCATAAACTAGTTGTGGTTACAATCGCCCAAATGACTTTTACCGAACAAAAAAAATACATTGAGTTAGACGTCTCGCTGGATTGTCTGTGATAATAAGCTTTATACTAGCATACCACACCACCCTATTTACCTAGTTACGATTTGCCACCCGTTTCTCCAGCACCTCCCATGTAAAACCAGCTTTAGATAGATCCATACATATACACATTTTCGGAATCTGCGTGACCAGTTCTAAAAGATGGTAGGAATATGTGTAACGGAGATTTTAAGATATTTCCGGTAGAAATGGACGAAAAAACAACACATTTTTGGAAAGTACGCCCAAAAATCTATAAGATGCCATACAAAAATCACTTGATTTTCTTTAAACACCCATATCTAGCTCTTCTTGAAGTTTACTCAAAAAAACCTACAGAGATTCGGAGGCAAAAAATGGCGTTATACACGATACTGGTCGGTTAGAAATAAGCGAGAAACGACCTCCCTCACAATACGCATTCTGCGCTAGAAGACGGATTAATACGCCCACATATAATGTTCTTGCACTGTAAAATCACGGTGGCATAACGAGATTTTGGCTCCAATTTTTACAATAAAAACCGTCAAATGCAACAGTTTTAATTGAGAAAGTATTTTTGTTTTAAAAAAATTTGCATGATAACCTAATTTACTTTATATAATAAAATATTTGTAAAGAAAGAAAAATTACGCACGAAAATATAATATGGGGGACTATATTATCTCTAATACAGTTTTTCAATTAGTTTTCATCTTACCTTCCGGGAAAACTGCTTGTCCGAACACACATACTGTTAAACAAAATACGTAAAAGATGCAAAGAAATACATCAATAAATTTAAACATTTCGACAACAATTTAACAAATATCTAATACGCTTTATCAGAGTAAAAACCAAAGATATTCGAATAAGTATATCACATTATTATTAATCAAGGAAATAACTGTTTATATACCACCAGATACGGACTGGTTCAATGCGATTAATGAAATTTATTTCTAGAAAACACGTAATTCCGGGAAAAAATTCATTTTAATTTATGAAATTGTAACTTGAATCCAATTATTGCTCTATTATCATCACACAAATCACAAATAGCTCCAGTCAAAAATTCTTACATACATACATAATAACATAAAATTCACTTTTGAAGTGGAATAAAACTCTTAAATTTTCTAGATTTGACAATAAAAATATTGGAATATACTATTTATAGAAAAAACACACAAGCTGATAATGTAATAACCATTAACATTTTGATACATCGTCTCTTTACCATACCACTTTTGCCGCTAGAATTTGAAAAAGAAGACATTTTTCAGATTGCGGTAAACAATGGCTATAAAGTCTTTTTAGTAGAAAGACTTCTAATAAAAAAATATTATCAGTAGTAATATCCCAAGGACAGAGATAATTCGAAATAGGTTTTTTCACTTACCAAAACTCTTAAAGTTACACCAAACAGACCAATACTCAATGAATACAAATTTAAATAAACGTTTTTATTTAAAAAGTTGCTGACATTCAATGTACAATAGGTAACAAGTGTATATCATAGATATATAAGTGCTAGAGAAAACATGATAATGTAACTATTTTAACAATTTTCCTCATTAAATAGTTTTCTTTTAGTCACTTAATCCTATCCCTTGGCAGAGATTGTGTAATCTAGGCTTTGGGATTAATTTAGTCATCATATCGGCTAATTAGAGTTCAGACGATACCTTCTTGATAATAATTTCTCCATCTGATACTAATTCTCTAATAAAAAAATGTCGTGTCCTAATATGTTTAGTACGCCTATGGAATTTGGAATTTTGAGCTTCAAAGGAGCTTCGTTGTCAATTTGAAGTTCGGGAATAACCTTCAACTGGGTAACTTCCATCAAAAGACGTTTGAGCCAAACAATTTCTCGAGCTGCTTCACTGGCATTTCAGATTCTGTAGTCGGTATAGCTACTGAAGTTTATTTTTAAATTAACCAGTTCACCACACCTTCTGAATAAAGGCAAACAACACCCGATGTTGATCGTCCAGTAGATGTATCGCCTCCATGAATAGTCAGCATCACTATGCTGATGGCAGACCTCCTAAGTTAAATACAGACAAATCAAAAACCAATATGACTTTAATTCCACAAGTGAATGCTTTAATGCTGAGTCTGATAACAGCTGGTATGTAAATAATAAAGCGCCAAACCATATTATATACTGTTCAGAGCTATATGATACCTTTGAAGCCATCATAACCAAACATCATGTAACGACGGCAAATGGTGAATCAGTTGAAGCCTCTGGTAAAGGGACAGTATTTCTTGAAACATTAGTCCATAACAAAAAATCTGATGTGTCCAACACATGACTTTCCTATCTAGTTATTATAGGCTTTTCCCGGTTATTTTGTACAACCTATTGCAGCATCTCTATAAATGTTTAGAGGATAAACTAAATATATACATTGTCCACATACATCTACCTCGAAACATTTTTCCATAGATATTCATGGAAAACGAAAATACTGAAAAATTAAAATTTCCTACAATTTTTTCATTACGGTCCATTTTAGAAAAATCATGTATAAACAAAAATTATAGAGATCGATATCGCAAACAACTTTTATTTCAAAAACTTTCACAAAAATCAGAATTTTGCACATTTTGTCAAATTTCTCGAATACGGACCATTTCAGGAAATTTTTACATAAAACAAAAATTATAGATAATAATATAAGAAGTAACTTTTATTTGATTAATTTTTTTCTCCAAACATTAATAACAGATATATTCCATAAAATATAAAAGTGGCCTCCCATAAAGTACCCCCCCAGATGTTCCGACTATGTCCAAAATCTAATCATTTCACGTCAGGCCGAAATAAAACTTAAGTTTAAAATTTAATGTTTTTTTTATCCGTTTTTGAGTTTTCTTAAAAATTCGAAATTAACACATTTTCTCAAATATCTCGAATACGGTCCATTTTAGAGAAATTATGTATATAATAAAAATTATAGAGAATTATATTACAAACAACTTTTATTTGAACAATTTTTATAAAAAAATATTTTTTTTACATTTTGTCAAATTTCTCGAATACGGACTATTTTAGGAAAATTTTGTAAAGAACAAAAATTATAGATAATAATATTAGAAGTAACTTTTATTTAAAGAATTTTCTTCTCCAAACGTAAATAACAGATATATTCCATAAAATATAAAAATGACCACCTATAAAGTACCCCCCCAAATGTTCCGACTCTGCCCAAAATCTAATCAGCTCATTGGACGCTGAAACAAAGCATAAGTTTAAAATTTGGTGTTTTTCTGTGTATCGGTTCATGAGTTATGCGTTATACAGACACAGACACGCACACACACACGCGCGCACACACGCGCGCACACACGCGCACACACACACACACACACACACACACACACACACACACACACACACATCATCGCGAAAATAGTCAAAACGGATTCAGGGGACCTCAAAACGTAAAAATCCGTCGAAAACTCTAGGTCGAAAAAAATCATGATTCCTATACTTTCCTTATATCTGTATACAGATAGGAAAGTAAAAAGACAAGCTAACCCTTAGTGATGTGTGGCATGTTCCACAAATCAAAAAGAATTTGTTTTCAATTCTATCAGCCCAAGTCAAACATCCAAATAGCCATTTTATGTCAACGTCGGTAAGATGCAGGTTGAAAGTAGGGAATAAAACCGTTCTAGAAGAAGATTCTGGACTATACAAGCTAAACGTTAACAGTAAACTAAAATCTTCTGAATTAAACATGATATGAAGTCAGTCGCAATTTCAATTATTTCACGAACGACTAGGCCATCAGAACAAAAGGCATGTAAAAATGATCATGAAACGAAATTTTGGATTAAATGTACATCTAGATAGTGAAATATGTGAGGGTTGTGTCTATGGAAAAGCACACAGAAAGAAATTTGGAACAAGTGAGCATGCGACACAACCTGGAGATCGTATACATACTGATGTATGCGGCCCTTTTCTTTCCTTTATGTCAGGCTATCGATACTGTTCCTATTTCCGTGAAGTATTTTTTATGAAATAAAAATCAGAAGTTGCTTCTAAACTGGAAGATATGTTACATCAAATAAAAGCCTTAGGACATACAGTTCAAGAACTATTACGCGACAATGGAGGAGAATTTGATAATTAAAAATACTAAGACATCCTTTCCAAGTTAGGAGTTAACGATTTATTATGCCTTATACTCCGGAACAAAATCGTTATGCAGAGAGAGAAAATAGAACGCTTGTAGAAACAGCTAGAATTTTTATGCATGCTCATGATCAAATTCCGTAAGGACTCTGGGTTGAAATGATAAACTAAAATATATTCTTAATCTAAGTGATTCTTCCAGAATTGAAGGAAAATCACCAACAGAGGTGTGGACAGGAAAGAAACCTAGCTTGAAGCGTCTACGGATTGTGGGAAGTACATGTTATGCCCATACCCCCAAGCAACAACGAAAGAAAATGGACAAAAAAGGTATTCTAGTTGGATATGATGGTGTAGATTGGTATCGAATCTAGTGTAAAGAAAATAAAAAGCTTATAAGATCTCGTGATGTAACATTTCAAGAAGAAACAGACAAGATTTTCAGTTAGAAATTAATAAAGAACGTGAAGAAGAGAATAAATATGAAGAAATAAAAGAAATCGGTGAAACAGATTCAAACGCATTATATCTTTGAAGATATTAAAACAATTCTTTAGTAGAAGAATCGGAAGAAGACGCAATTGAAACAAACGTTTGTAAGTCTGCAATAGCTAGTATGGATGAGATTTTTGAACCATCTTCTTATCTAGAAGCTATTAACTGTTCAAGCAAAGAAGAGTGGAAGAAAGCCATGGATAAGGAAATTACGTCTTTAAAGAAAAATGAAACTTGGGCACTGGAAGAACGTCCTGTATGAGTGATGTGCTACAGGGGGATGAAATATAGGGTGTTATTAAATTCCATTCGCAACTTTAAAACAAAAGTGACACATACTATTCAAAAAGTCCGTATTTAAAATTATTATTCTATTTTTTCCTTTCTGCTTAGTAAATAAATTAAAACTATAATAAATATTTCCATTAATAACAAATGAATTTTACTATTTTAATAGTACTATCAGTACTATTTTAATAGTTTATTATCTATATTTTCATTTATGTTTTTAATAACTTTTGATAAATAGTAACTAAAACTATAAATTTTTCTTTATTTTTGTTTTTATTGTGAGTTTTCGTTATATCTAAATAATGCGTTCATAATTTTCTAAAGACGATTAGAAAAACTTTTTGGACGGCATCCGCATCAGGTCATTGCACACGCTTCGGGCTCTCCTCATACAAGTTACGCCGCTGCAAATCCTTCGTGTTTAAGAATAATACTGATCTGAAATGAGTTGTTGTAAAGCCTTACATGGATACCTAACTTTTGTACGTGTGGCAGATACTAAGCGGATTATATCCAGGATTTCATCATCTGATTTTTTCAATTTCGTACTGCTTATATATATACGTACTTAATTAAGTTGAGTAGCTTATATGGATGCACGAAATATTAGGGGGAGAAAGAATCGGTTCGATATTCTTTGGTTTGACTTTAATTTTTGCTTCACCACAACATCTACTATACATATTATTTATATTATGGCGTTATACCCATAAGATGCTATCAATATGTACAATGTTTAATAAATTTATAGATATATCTCAGGTGAAAGGATCTTTTCTTCTATTTTTCGTATTTTAACGCTTTTTTAATCGCTTTTTAATGGTTCCCTTATGTACAGAGCTAGAAAACACCTTTCAAAAAGTAACTACTAACTATTGTGTGATTCAATATAAGTTTGGTTGTGCGTACTTTAAAAAGTAGTTAAAATACTTTTAAAAGCAGTTAAAGTGTCACTGAGTATTTGTAACTACCCAAAGTACTTTTTTAACTATTATTTTGAGTATTTTGTAATCGAGTATAACTTTTTAACCTAACGCACTTTAAGTACAACTACTGTTTCGAAAAAAGTAGTTCTGTGATTCACTTACACCACCTTCAATATCTAGAAATCAACAGATTTATGATAAAAATTACTGGTTATTTCACAACAATCTGGGAATTTTGAAGTTTTTAGAATTAAATTAAATAAAGTTTTCCAAACGATTCTTATATATCATAAATTTGTTTTTTAGTTTCCTTCTAGCTTCAACTCCATTTTCTTGAGTAGTTTGTCGAGTAGGCTTAATAATTTTAATGTGTAAAAATACTTTTCGAAATATACTTGTTGAATAGTCCTCGTAGTTGGATAACAAGCTAATTAATGCTCTATTGTGGATTGTAAAACTGGTCACGAAAACATAAATGACAAGAGAAGCGAAAATGTTATCGTTGATAACGCACAATGAGAGCAAAAGGAACACGTGTTAGTTAAAACACTTACTCTATCAGAACAAATACAAATGAGTAGGTATGTCAAACAACTTAAAATGATTTCTCGAGTGTAAGTAAGGCTCGGGGGGTGTCCATTATTTGGTAACAATGTATTGTGTGGATGCCTCGGGCTTTTATTTAGGAATACGGTTATTTACTAATTTACACAGTCCACTAACTCAGTTGCAATTGCTGGTATTGCAACGCATCCATGCATTAAAATCTATTATGTAATAATAGTGCATTTGCTTGATAGAGTAAAAAGTTTCGGGAATGAATTCAGTAACGTGTAAGGCGCAAATTTTTGGTATAATTACTTTTAACGCTGCTTGAATGCTGGGGGCATTCATATACGGGGGTTTTCACATTTATACCATTATGAATAATATAAAATCGTTTGACGAGATTTTACAAATATTCTAGTGGTACAAACATATAAAACACAATATAATAAGACATAATATATGGGTTAATGTCACATGTCACCACATTTCACAGAGTTAAAAATAAAAGATCAATTCGACTGTCGTAGCCATTGGCGGCGGAAGGGGGGGAGGGGGCTGTAGGGGTGCTTAGCTCCCTCCATGGCGAGGCTTAGCCCACTCCATGGTACTAAGGTAGGTCGAATCAGCGCATCAGATTTTAAGTTCACTCCACTTTAGCAAAATAAACCGATCAGCAAAAAGAAAAATATAGTTTTAATTTTTTTAAATAAAAATTAGAGTTTATTCATTATTAGATATAATAATTTTAAAAATAAAAGTAAATGAAATTCGTCAGTGTGGATCAGAGGCGTGCGGTTCATGGAAGCGGGGGAAGCACCGCTTCCCTACAGTTTGAGATTTAAAAATAAATATTTTTCAGTTTATAATGCATAAATTAGGTACTATATTTCCTCTGAAACATTCGTAAATGTACTAACAATTCATTGGTGTAATGTGTAAACGCACGCACCACCCATGAGAAAATTAATTGTGTAAACGCACACACCATATAGGTACTTCAAGTCCATCGGCGGAAGCGCATCTTGAAGAAGCCAGCTCTTCTTCCAATTGTTTCGCTTCGTGTTATTGACCCTGCTTTGCCGCGACACAGTAGTCAGTCTGTTCGGGCACGTGAAATACGGTCGCGAGGCAGCGATTTTTACGTCTCCTTACGCATATTGCAATTCGCACCGAGAATAGACGTGTGAGAAAAATCGTAGACTTCAGATAGATTTCGGTTTGTTTTTCTTCCAACGTTTTAACGCGATCGATTCGTATAAATGGCAACGTTGACACCATTCCTTTCCCTCTCGCTCCAATACCAACTCTTTGTAGCTTTCATTCGCATTTTCTCATCGCAAAATCGCAAGATATTACGCGATTTGATAAATTCATTTTAAACTACAAATAATACTAAAAACTGATTTTGTTAAATACTGTATTCGAATAAAATAATAAGGTTATATTATTATGTACCTACTCGAAATTTTATAAAGAAGAAATATACGATTAATTATATCCTTGGGTCTCATTTTTTTTGTGTTAATAAGATAGTAGAACAGCGTCACTATAAAATAATACTAAAATAATTTTATAATTGTAGTTTCTTTTATACGTCACCTAAAAGGATAGTTTTATAAGTTAATCCCACAGAACCGTATAGAACCTTTATAAAATAATTTGATGCAACCATTTATTATTGTCGAAATCAACAGCTTTTACAACAGGTATACAAATTTTATAAAATTCGAATGAAATAATTTTATTAAAGTTGTATAACTTGTTATACAACTATTATAAAATAATATTTTCTAGTATAAGTTGTATAAGTGATTATACAACAAAATTATATAACTGTTTCTCTGTAGCAACAAAATTATATGCCCTAAAAAATAAAAAAGTTTTGTAAAAAGCCCTAAATGATATAAAATAATTTGATCATTTTTAGTGTTTCATTTTGCTAGTTGGATGGCCGGTATACTCATTTTTCTCTGTTCTGAATTTCTCAGCTTTCTCAATTTTTCTTTGGTTTGTTTGAGGGGATATATTTCATAATTTTGTAGGGGAATTGGAAGTTATATTTTTACATTTATTCAAAATGCACAAAAGTAAATATAATAAAACTCATCAGACGACTTCAGAACGCTAAAGCTCTGATATTCATCTACTCGGATTTATTTATCTAATAACAATTTACTGTATTTGTATTTTGAATTTCTAGTAACATATTAGAATGTTGTATATTGGAGATGACGGGTTCCATATAAATTTATTCTCTCTATACCGATTTTAGCTAAGCCTTTGACACATTAGACCTATATATATATAGATTTAAACTAAACCTTTGACAAGAGTGGATTATATAATTTGCTTCTGGTGTAGGGGAGACCAAAGTTAGTTGTTACAATTTAACTTTGAATGTATACAATTCGTAAAGAAAAAAGGTATTTGTCATTTTTATAGCAATATATTTTTTACAGTTTTATATTTTATTCAAAATGAAATAAAAATCTCAAAATAAAACACAAAAAATAAATAATGATTTTATTTTGAAGTAGTGCAAGATGTAACAACTTGTCCCAGTTTGGGGTGTCTTATTATGTCTCCAAACACTTTTGACGAATTTATAATAAAAAATGTATTGCCATTAATATTTTTTTAATTTTCAACTTTTCGGAAGCGAGTAACATTTACTTACGCATGTTTTGTTTAGCTATCTTATTTTGAATCGGAGAATTTTCAGCTATTCTATGTCTTATCCTTAATGGAACACTCTGTATAGAGTTTCCGCCTCAATATGTGATTTTTGATTTTTTTGGGTAATAAATAAAAATAAAAATGAATTAGAGGCCTATAGTCAAAGTAGTACTTTGTTAAGAATTGCAAACTTTTAAAAATAGCCAATTTGCAACTTTAACACCCTGTATATCAAAAACTAGTCATAAAATAGAGTTGGGTTCGTAACTGCTATTATTCAGAAATTTAAATAGAGGATCATTTCTTCATGAGGAAATTGCGAGGTCCTTTGCAAGGGGGCACCTACCCCCTTTGCTCCCCTCCCCCAGGCGGCACCCATGTATATAGACACGAAGTATAGTCAATTTGTGACCATTGTTTTTGCAAGTTTGTCTTTAAAAATTAAACTGAATCAGGCCATTAACACTTTTCGCGATCTAAATACGATTGTTTTAAATTAACCAATCTAAAATTGATTATATCGAATGACAGTAGATCGGTGTTGGTTGAAAACACCCTGTAGATCCTTTAAAAGATAATCGTCACGTTGTTAAATGATTCTATAGCCTGTGGGTACTTAACTAATTTGATCAAAATCATGAATGGACAAACTGAAATAGGGATGATGTTAGACCCTTCACACTACAGGAGGTAGGTATAAATATTATGGGTTCTGAAGTGCATCAGCTTTTGTTCATCTGTTAATCTACTTGACATGACGATTGAAAGCATTTGTGGTTTTCTAAGTATTTGTGCCTTTAGACTCTTTAGAGCGTTGTTATAAAGATTTCAGCATTTTGTCGATTCTGTAAATCCTCACTAAATAGTTTAAGCTGACAATGGGCTTTTGCGATTTTGTATATGTAGTGACTTGCAAATTGGGACTCGGGGCTACTCTCATATAAATAGGGATATTTTCGAATAATATACTTATTTTTTTCTTTGCTTGTAATACCACTGCTAATCTGGGATAAACTTTAACGGAATTTCACACTTTAAATTTTTGAAGCAAAACAAATTCCAGGTGATTTTCATAAAACATTTTTATTAATTAAATACATTTAATTGCCTAAATTATACAGCAGGAAAACAGTATGAAAGAGTTAATAAAATAGCTATTTATGAAACCAGTTACGAAATGCCTTATTTACATGAATAGTTACATAAAACGGCATTTCGTAACGTGTTACATACAATATTTTTAAAGTAAAACTTCTTAGGCTGCGGTTCGATATTTGACGAGTAGGCAGTGGTTCGAACTTTGGCGAGAATGTATAGTGAAATTACAGGACATGTAAGGTGTAACGTGTAACGCATATAACCATGGTAACTTTACGAAATTAAAAGAACATTGACCTTGAGAGTTTATATACGATTTTTCTGTTCGAAGGATACAACGTGGAGCGGGGCGGAGAGAAGTGGAGTGGAGAGCGGAGCAAAGCAGAGTGAATTTGGAGTAAAGTGGAGACGGAGCGGAGCAAATAGAGTAGAGTAAAGTGGGGTAAAATGGAGTAGGGTAGAGTGGAGTGGAGAGACAGAAAGAGAGAGAGAGAGAGAGAGAGATAGCCGCTTTGAGCAAACTTTACCGGGTGTTCAAATGAAACTTTCCGAATCACTCATTTTATTACTAGAAAATGCAAAAATACTTTAAAAATGAATTATTTTTGACTTATTATTTATGAAGATATCGTTGCTAAGAAAACAAAACGTTTTTATTCAATTGTTAGAAGCGTCACCCTACATTTCGATGTGTCGCCAATTGACATGTAGGCAGTGGTGGAGAACAATAACCCTAAATTAAGTCTTAGACAAAAATTATAATTACTGTTTATTTTTACATTTAGAGGCATAGAAAAAAATTTGTTCAATATACCTACGTGTGATAACGCTTTATTAACGTACTTCTGCGATTGCCCAACTCGTGCTATGTTAATAAAGCTATTATCTCAATTGTACCGTAAATAGATATTTAAGTCAAAAAACAATTTTCACATATTCAAAAAATAAAATAGTCTGGCATCACTAGCTGATCCATACATCTCCACAATGTACCTTTGTTAAAAATAACAATCTAAAATAAATAATGTATATAAAATTCAGCTCTGCTTGGGTTGAAAAAACCTTCCATATCTTCCTATTTATCTAATTACCTAGTAGGTAATTTCTCCTTGCAGTCATTGATTTCTTTGATTTCCTTCTAATATCTAAAATAGAGCAGAAACTGAGCTCACTTGTCCCTACGTATTTTTTGTTTTCATAGTACACTAACGGCCATTTTAATTTTTTTTCCAGACCACTAATAAGTTGAGGGAGGATGCACAATGAGCCTAAGTACGGTGAGACAATCCACCCTCCCCCTCCTTACAGATACAGAAGGTGAATAAGTTGGATTTCATTGGAGATGGATTTCTAATAGAGAAAACTTAATGATTTTTATAAAACTTCGTCCACTATTGAATATCAAGATGTAGCATAAAGCATAGAACAGAAAATCATTTTTCGAGCCGCTATGGTACAAGTTGGATTTGCAAGATGATTTAGAGCCAAAATATGATGTAATCTATAAAAAATGTTTTTAAAGTATGCCATGAAAAAAAATCACGAATTCGTTTTTAAATGGAAGTTTGAATTTAATTCAGAGGCTTTCGTACTTATCATGAACATGACTCGTATTTCTGTCTTTGTCAGTCATACCTACTTTAGAAATATTTTTAGTGTATCACTTTTTAGATGTTTTGTAAATATGTATAACAGAAAGACGAGAGGAAATGTAACGTAAAAATTGTCCTAATCGGTTTTTCTTTAAATAAAAATATTTATTGAAATATATTTGTGTTTTAATAGTTGTCTACATATTTTTCGTATACTAAAATACGTAGTATAATAAACATTTTCCTACTACAACAAAAGTATTGCCACTTTAACTCGTTTTAAAGAAGATACCGTGAGATATCACTTCATGGATACCTTACGTTTTAAGGTATTATTTGGGAACGCGAGACCGAGACAGAAAGCAGAGGCAAGCGTCCGCGAAAAGCGACCGAAATGCGTCTCTTTTCGTCTGGATCAAATGTAACTAAATGAAGCACATTTGGAACAGAGCGACCGATGCAAGAGACCACGACAGCACTTTCAACACGTAGGAAAAAAACAGAAACAATATACATACTTCCCAAAAACCAATACATGTTTTTTCAAAGATGTTAACATTTCTAATATGCAATTGTCACAAACTACTCTGAAAAAAAAATAGCTCCATGGTCATAGCGACTTAAACAACCAGCTTCATTTAGTTGGGAGTTGATATAACTTATATTCAAGACCTGGATAGACTTTATGCTAAGAAAGGAGAATGATACATGCTATGGAACCTGGTCGTGGATGGGCTGCTTAGGACTCAAAAATAATGAACTTAAACCATGGGATATTCAGATGATCTAATGATTATGGCACCGGATAAATACAACACTACACTACAGTTAGAAAACGTATGAAAGTGGCTCTAAACATAGTAAAAATGGATAGAAAAGGAAGAACTAAAAATTACTCCCAACTAATCTACCATAATTGCATTCACGCGCAGGAGAAAGTTAGAGGAACTAGGACCGCTAAACCTCCGAGGTGAAAACATCCAACTAAAGAGGGAGGTAAAGTACTTTGGAGTTACAATTGACTCGAAACTTACCTGGACTCAACATTTGGAAAGAACAACAAGAAACGCGGAGACATCACTAGTAATGGCAAGACGCTCTTTTGAAAAAAAAAAAAATGGGGACTAAAACCAAGTATGGTATACTAGACATACATTATGGTGGTAAGACCGATAATTTAACATACCCAGCTTTGGTGTGGTAGCTAAAGACACAAAAAGAGCAGCAATAACGAGACCAAGCAAGATAAAAAGACTCACCCCTCTTGGCATAACGGGGGCAATGAGAACAACCCCCACAGCAGCAATGGAAGCACTTATAAGCTTACCGTCACTTCACTTTGTGATACAAGAGGAGGCAAAATTAGGAGGTTACAGATTATGGAACAACTTGGAAAATCTTAACATTAGACCAGTTCACATAAGGACGTGCTACACATGATAACAGATCACATAACCAAACGTTACTCCTTCAACACTCCAGTCGAGGTTTTAACACCAAATAGAAAGGAGATCACTATAAAGGACCCAGTGCCCAACGACAGGAACATACCTGGTTCACAGATGGGTCAAAGACTGCGAACCAACCTTAGCTTCAGTATTTCAGGCTGAGGTGTATACAATCTTGCAATGTACAAGAACAAACAATAGGAGCGCTATCACAAATAAGCAGATCCAAATAATATAAGACAGCCAGGCGGCCCTTAAGGCCATATTAAGTCAGAAATTGACGTCGAGGCTGGTATGAGATTGCATCGATGAACTAAGAACACTGGCAGACCGAAATATAGTAAAACTAGTTTGGATGTCAGGTCATCAAGGGATCGAGGACAATAAAAAGGCTGACGAAATCTCAAAGAGAGGGTCAGAAGAAATACTGGAACCAGGTATAAACCTTGGAGTACCAAAAACACAGTTCGAGGTTTCATAAGTGACTGGGTTCGGAAAAACACAACTATTGGGAGAGCGTCCCAAAACAAACACATGGAAAGACCTTTATAGAAAGACCATGTTTCAAAAGAACAGGATAACTACTCTCCATGAATAGAAACCAATTGAAAACAATAACAGGACTTATGATTGGACAAGCCCCAGTAGAAGGACACCTGAACAAAAACAAAATAAACGTGTATGGAGACTTATTGTGTCGACTCTGTGACAAGGAACCAGAAACCGCCAAACGCATACTGTGAAACTGCGAGGCATTGGATCGCAAAAAACAGGCACTTTTGGACAACCACAGGTTGATCCAAGAACCTATAGAACACAACCTGTCAAGGACTTGTACAAGGGACTAAAGTAACAGAGTGGGTACTATGAATTAATATGGGTAAAATACAATAAGAAATTAGGTTTGTGTTGTCGGAGACTAAGTCAGGCGAGTTCAAAAAAAAACATATTTTCAAGAATTTTACAACATTCAGTATACCTAATCAAACACAAAACTTCCTAAATGGTTTTAACAATCAAATAAAAAACAAACAAGATTTGGGGGAGATCTGCCTCTCCTGTCATGCCACTGGTGGCCTTCCATGCACCAATATTCGTCAGCCGAAGTCTAAGTAGAGGTTTTCAGTAAAAGATGTCGCACGTGTTTCATTTTATGTAATTTTAGATTTACTCGTTGTATGACGTTTGAAGAACTAAGTAGTTTTTTATATAATGATTTAGCCATTGTATAAATGATTTAGCCAAGGTACTTACAGATAACTGTAACCGTAACAAAATCGATATAATCCCACTAGCATGATCTAAATGCGCCTGCGTAGCGTGGTGCATCGGTCATCACGTGACTGAGGAACTAACTAATAATAGGTGTACACTACAAAAAAGCATTATTGTGGCGTTTTATTTGAAATACACAATGCAATAAGATTTTTAAAATCCAATAGTAACATTTAGACTTTGATTAGATTTCATTAGGACTATGGGGGCCATGTAGCCTCTCCCACCTCGACCTTCTCAGATATGTTGTGGATATCCTTTTAATTGTTGTTTGGAGTACCTTGCCTAGTTTGGTCTTTTATGGTAACTCCATAGACTAAGAAGTACCTCTCCGACGTAACTAGTTGCCCTTGACTTTTCTTCTCCTAGTGTAAGGAAACTCAGTCTTAATAGACCTTCGCAGTAGCGCAATATGTATACTGCAGTTTCCTCCTATTCCTAACAGAATCGACACAACGTCTCTTTGTTGCAGGCCGACATGTTTGTTAAGCCTACACAATCTCCTGTTATTAGGCCTACTAGTACTCTAGTATTTTTCCTATTATGGCTTTAGTACATGGCTCGGTGAGTTTATAGCGATGATTTTTTTTGTGACTTAAACAATAAAGATTTGAATATTCTTTGAATTTATCTTATTTATTTAGAGAGCTGGTGTACGTTTTTAGATGGAAATCATGATCTGTTAAAATTGTTTTCACCTCAGACCAACAAGGAAAAAATCCCAACACACATTTTATGTAGGGTAATTAAAGGCCCAATAACTGTCACCCTCCAATTACATTGATGGCCATTTGACTTTTTTAATTAAAAGGCCGGCATATATAGGTCACTACGGCCGACAGTCGGGCCAAAGTCACTTTGCCATCATAACCAATTAATGGGCCTTTATTTCCCCTTTAATGTCTAGAAATAAATATATTGGCGATTAATGGTCTATTGATGGGAAGTTAACGGGAAATTGTTGGCCTTTTACCATATTAATAAAGGCCACGTGTCAGGCACATGATCATACAGGATATTCGATAGTGCCTCTTTGACCAGTAGTACCGTTTGAGCTATAAATTCTATACAAAAACATAAGGCATTTCAATATAGTATTGTAGACATTTTATTTAATTCAGTTACATAATATAATAATACAGAAAAAAATACAATGAATACTGAATACCAGCAATGCGAGACTGGCCTCATAGTATACATGTCCACTCGTTGAGTATGTAACAAGCGATCATCGGTGTCTCCATCTATGAACGCGGAACGGAGCCCTCCTGGACTGTTGGAGTTGGGTCTGCGGAGTTAAAAGCCTTTTGACGTTTACCATGATTTTACCCAATACAGTTACTTACCCTTCATAAGTCCATCAACAACAAGCATAACGGTACCTTTTACAGAGTACCCAACAAACATTTTGTGTACGGGAATTAAAGGCCCAATAACTGTCACCCTCCAATTACATTGATGGCCATTTGACTTTCTTAATTAAAAGGCGGCATATATAGGTCACTACGGCCGACAGTCGGACCGAAGTCACTTTGCCATCATAACCAATTAAAGGGCCTTCATTTCCCCTTTAACGTCTAGAAATAAATATATTGGCAATTAATGGCCTATTGATGGGAACTTAACGGGAAAATGCTGGCCTTTTACCATATTAATAAGGGCCATGTATCAGACACATGATCAGACAGGATATTCGATAGTGCCTCTTTCACCAGTAGTACCGTATGAAATATAAATTCTATACAAAAACAGAAGGCATTTCAATATAGTATTGTAGACATTTTATTTAATTCAGCAATGCGAGACTGGCCTCATAGTATAAATGTCCACTCGTTGAGTATGTAACAAGCGATCATCGGTGTCTCCATCTATGAACGCGGGACGGAGTCCTCTTGGACTGTTGAAGTTGGGTCTGCGGCAGTTAAGAGCCTTTTGACTTTTACCCAATACAGTTACGTACCCTTCATAAGGCCATCAACAAGCAACATAATGCTGGACCACTATCGAAAGGCCAAAAGTAGGCTTTTATCTTTTAATCGTCGCATTCATTTTCCCTTCAATTACAGCAAAATGCCAGCAATATCCCGGCAATTTATTGTTTGTTGGGTACATTTTTCTTAGAAATCAATAATTTTTCATATCATGTTATGCATTTTTTGACTCTTGTGTATTTTTTTAAACAAGTGTGACATATTTTATGTTGTGTACTTATCATGTCTCTCATCAGGCGAGTCTAATACAAAGAAAACTAGCCTATTTTAGAAGATTTTTAAAATAATTTATTCCGATATAAAATTGAAAATGCTTTATGCATTCCAAAATACCGTCGCCATAACCTTTCTGACCGATGAAACAGTTTTCGCCTTCTATATGGGACTAGTTCGCCTTGTCTTTGTCTGGTTTATTGTTTAGTCTTCGTTGTATAATAATGACCCCAAGTCCCATCCATAGTTATAAATCTGTGCAAAAAGTATTTTGGATTGCGCTTAAATAACAACAAACATTCTTCTGAAACGTTCATGTGAGCAATCGCGGCACCCACATACAGAAAGCTTTCGTATGTCCCAAATTTAGCTTTTAAAATCCCCACAGCCTCAGCCATATCCACCAACTTCAATCGACGGTCTCTCAAAACAATTTTATGGACTTTCAGGACCGTATCATCTGCTATATAGCCTGCAGAGGGTGTCACTCCACAACAGAGCCAGCACGCGTACCCAGCAGGAAGATCGACAGAAACTGCCTTGGTACAGCTGACTGACGAAATCCAGGATTCACTGGCAAACAGAATGATTCACACGAATTTGTTAAAAGAGCGCTCGTATACAAAGGTTATGCCGAATATTAGGTTCTTTCGTTCGTCCCACTGGTGTAGTTGGGTGTAGTAATGAACTACACCAACCCACACCCATACCTTTCGTTTGGTCCGGTGTAAAACCCACTATACCTTCCTGTCGGCGATGTGGTGTACACTGGTGGATATTTTCTCCACCAGCTATTTAGCAGGAGTGAATTACACTCGACGATGTGTATAAGGAATAAGGAGGAAGTAAATTAGGATAAATAAGGTGGTGTAACTGGTGTAATTTACACTGGTGGACACTACACCAATAGCGAACGAAAGAACCTATATAGTCGTATTTGCTAAAGGATAAGTTTGGAAATATTCTGTGCGAGGTAGTCCAAAGATGAGAACACACCAAAATAAGGTGCCGCGAGGTGGGACAGTATAAACCCCACCAAAACAACTCTAGTAGCCTTTTCAAGGAAAAGAAAACTCAATCTCAAAACCGTCAAATTAGACGGGATAGATATACAGAATGGACAAAAGAAGTCAAATATCTAGGTCTAACCCTGGACAAAAAATTTATCTGGAATATACATAGAAGGATTCCTTCTGGTATGCAAGTAGACAGCAACAGTGAAACCCATCAACATCATGGGGCTGTAGCTGTAACAGAACTAGTTTAGATACTACGAGAGCTAATACTTCAAAAGTACAAAGACTAGCACCTTAGTTTGCATGATCGGTGAAATGAGAACCTGTCCTACGGCCGCAATGGAGGTGATCTTGAATCTCACCCCTTTACATTTAATGATAAAGAACGTGGCAAAAAGGACAAGATATAGAATGATCAGGATCGGAGTAATAAGCCGGAAGTGTGAGCTCCAGGACCTAAGATACTTGGGATATGTCTCAGGACGAAATGGGAAAGAAGTACAGTTTAGTGAAAAACTTCAAAACCATAGCAAAATGTTAATTTGTTTCTCACTGTAAGCATACAAACAATTAATCTTTAATGCAGATTTTCTCACTTTTGTAGTTGCGTTAGTGTTGCATTGATGCTGCAAATTGTTTAGGACAGTCAAAAATATGTATCTCTGAAAATGTGTTTGAGCACTATGGAATTTCTATCGACTCCTGCAATAGGGATCTGTGAAAGTAATAAAAAGGAATGAATATATTAAAAATAAATGTTCAAAGATTATTACAGTGAATTGATTAAGTTATGCCTTGTCTAGGACAAACCAATGATTTTGTTTTACATCGCTCTATGTAGTGTGGCGTGACTCGTAATGTAATCAAGATTTTTCTGCTCATAATTGGTTACATCCGGTGCGACTGCGTTTTAAATGATAGTATCTCGCGCTTGCACAGAGGCGTATACAGTATTTATTTACGGTTAAAATATGTTTTTATTAGAAAGTATGGTTTGATCGTATAAAATGATGAAGCAGACTCGCCTAAAGTAGAATGCAGCTCAGCTTTAGTTTCCGTGCGACTTACTCGAGTTTCTCGCATTATTAAAAAATGTAGATAGCTTGATTAGTATTATGGGATGTCAAATACAAACCACTCGATACAAACTTATATTTTATAGAAAAACTAATAAACATTAAATAAAACAATAAACAAATGATCAAAATCGCCATACCACTATAGGTCAGGCTGGAAATTATTCATCCCATCATAATTTATTTTAGTGTTTGACTTGAGAAAAATGGAATTTAGGTTGTTTTTTTTTACCTCTCCAACATGTCTGTTAAAGACTGGCAAGGGGTAAAACCCTGTAAACCCTAAACATTTGATTATTAAAATAAAGAAAAATACAAAATGAGTATCAAAAGAATCGGAGGATTTTATTTATCAGTCGAATTTTAAATTATATACATTTTTTTTATATAAAATCCCATATTAATTCTAAATTATTTACAAGTGTTTCGAGTTTTTATCCAAAGCTGCTGATGAGTGCCTGATTAAAATATATAAAATCGAAAAGATTTAGATCTGGAAACCTTGCTGGGCGAGCAATACAATTCAATGTAACCAGTGAATTTTGAGTGGAAGTTCGAGATATATCCTACAGGTACGTTTATTTATTATTTATTAAAATAACGAAAAATACGTAACAGAAAAGGAATATCCAAGGAATCAGGATTTTATTTAAATCAGTCAAATTATATCAAAACATATTTTATCTGTATGTACATTAATTTTTACATGTGAGATGACAGGCCTGCTTACATATATTATCTCAATATACATACGGCCACCTCAATACAATAAAAATGTACAATTAAATTACAAAAACATTTGGTAATCAAAAATGCAAAAATTCTATTGTTTTGAAAAATTATTGAGCGAAACGTAAATAAAAAGTACAATAAATATGTATATATATTAAATTAAAATCTTCCCTCAATAATTTTCCAATCTTTACCATGCAACTTTTCAAATAACGCACATTTTAACATTTACTCATCTGTAATAACTTAAAAAAAAATAACTAATTAAAAATAAAACTATTGCTGACGCCTGTCATATCTGTAGTTTCGATCAGGCGGTCTCCAATCTCCCAAAAATCTATCTCTAGGAAATTGCTGTTCGGGTGGGTACATGGGTCCGCCTTGTGAAAACCCAGGGTAAAACATGGCTTGGTTGGGCATCAACTGCATCATCTCCCTGCCCCTAGGATACTGCCTCCAATCTTTCTCTGGAGACCTACGAAATAAGAAGTAGTTCAACAGTTAGATCAAAGCATACGAAATTACCTTTTTTCAGAACGTTGATAGTCCCTTTCTCTCTGGAATCCTTGTTGTCGGTGATAGTCCTGTCTTTTGTGATCACCCTGGAACCTCTCACGTTGCTGAACGTTCCACCTATCTTGTTCAGAGTGGGTCTGTTCGTGACGGAAAACTTTCTGGGAACTACCGGGTTTTCTATGCCTATTAAAGCGGTACTCGTCATCTTCACTGGTCTCATCTCGCTGTCTTTTTCTTTCCTTCTCCTTCTCTCTTTCAACGTTCTTTTCTCGCCTCTCTTTCCTGGAAAAGAGATTGAAAATAAATAAATATTACGATCTGACTCAACCTGCAGCATTGAATTAATATTAAATAATAAAAAAGCTGAAGGTTGTCTAAGTGGAAATATTTTTGTTTTTTGGTAATAATTAAAAAAAAATTTAACTTTTAAAACACTTTAGTGACTTTTCGAGAAAAGTTTAAATAATTTTACATAACAATGATAATTATTATTATGTAAAATTTTTTAAATAAATTTCAAATTATTGAACTGCAGTATATTTATACATAATCTAAAGAAAGGGGTTAAAATGGCTTGTGTATTTAGATATTTTTAAATTTGTTATGATGAACGTTTTTTACACATAAATATCGATTGTCCCACAATAAACAGTTATATAATAAAATTTTGGTAAAAACAAAAAAATTAAATGTTTTGAATTGATATCTTTTTTCAATTATTTTTTTGTCTAATTTCAAGGAGCTGTGTGACATCATTTTGTTTAACTTTCTTAACTGAAAAAAATTTGAATTATTATTAATTACTGGTTTTGTATTTAAATGGACTAAGTTTTTTAATAAAATATATGATGTCCCATTTAAAAAGATATTACGTCACAGCTTCGAGAAACAAAAATAAAAAAATTTGGAAATTTCCTAAAAAGAGCAATTAAAACAGTTTTTGCGTTTTTAAGAAAATTTCATTGCATAAATGGGTTTAAGAGATTTTACTTTGGCAATAGTCTCTAACTAATATAACATACCTACGTAAACTTCTAGTAGTGGGTGTCCCACTTTTAGTGTTTATTTTTGTTTATTTTGAGCCACCTATCCATCAATTCTTCTGTGATGTATATTAAACTTGTACTTTTAAGGCACACATAACATGTCCTTTTAATTTGCGAATCAACTATATTTATGTATGAGTATATCTATTAAAAATAAAGGATTATTATAAAAAAAACCTATGAATGAAACCAACGTTTATATGTAAATATCTTATCATTTTCTGAAATAAAAATAGTGAGAATTCTCAATAACAATATGTCATTGATCAGTTTTCCTTGTAAGGTCAGTTAGATGTCAATTTTATTTAGTACAAAACTCACCTTTCAGAATGGTGCTTTTTGCTTTCTTCCTTTTCAACATCACTTTCATGCTTCCTTTTGTGCTCTTTCGTTTCTTTGGAATCGCTTTTGGGTATTCTCATTTTGATTTTTTCACTGCTAGTTGAAGCGCCACCTTCCTAAAAACAAAGTTTCTCTTAAGTACCCCTACTGGATTTTTTAAATTTCGTAACTCACTTCTTTCTCCTTTTCTTTCCTGTCTAATTTCTCGGTTTTCTTGCATGCTCTCTTATATAATTTATATAATTTTTTGGCATCATATTCGGTAAATTTTGATACAAAATACCATAAGTTGCTGAAAGAAAAGCATGTGATCAATTGAAGGAAAAATGGAAGTGTTATTTATACCCAATTTTTCAATGCATTGACCAATTAGTGAAAGAAACAAAAACAGAAATTACCTCCTCCATTCTTTGACCTTTTCCGGATCAGTGTATTGTTTCAAGCACATATTGATCTGCTCGCCAATCTGCACCAAACAATCTCTAGTGTGCTGCACTTGCTCTGTCTCAGACAGCGACTGATCGGGATTATCCAAAGCTTTTAAAGCTTTCTTCACGGGTCGCATTTTCTCCTTGCACTCGTTGAATATCGTCGGATCCAAACCCCCCAGAATATTTAACGCTATGGGCTCGTTGGTGGAGAAATGCATCGGACCAGAAGCCTTCTTTTCCTTCTTTTTCTTCTCCTTCTTTTCCTTCTTCTCAGTGAGATATTCCTCCCCCCTGTCTTCCTTCTCCTTCTTGACCTGCGCTTTTGCAGCCTTTTTGACCACCGGCGCTGACGGTGTGGTGACGGAGACGCTTTGCGCCGTTGATTCGTCATTGGAACTCAAATCATCTTCGATAATCTCTTTGGTTAATACCTTTGTGTCCTTTTTCCGCTGCCGTTTGGGTTTCTGCACGCCCTTCTTCTGATCCAATTGCTTTTTCATTACCTTCAGTAAGTATTCGGCCCTTGATTGTAAGTGCTTGCCTTGAGGTTTCTTTTCCTCATTATTAAGGAATATTTTATCTCCGATACCAAGCAAGTGATCCATCTTAATTTGCTCCCAGGATCCCAGCCCGTAAATGTATATACCCTTCAGTAATTTGGTGTCCTCTTTGGTGCCCCATTCCACGTCGAAATGTGCTGATTTTGTCTTAGCATCAAAGCTCCATCTGGTCCTTTCTTCTGGATCAGATGGTATCACTTCATCCAGAGGTTCTAGTTCTTCTTCACAAGCCATCATTGTCTTGGCATTGACGGATACGCCTCCTAATTTGAAGGATGGTCCTCTCTTACGACCCTTGTGTTCATCCTGCGTGTTAGATTCAGTGTTTTCTTTGGCTTGCTCGTTCATAAACGCCCGGCATCTATCATGCAGCATTTCACCCAATTTCTTCAATTCCGCAAGAGGCTTTTCTTGCAATTCCGCATCACAAGCCACGGCTTCTAACCGCTTCAAAGGAGCGGTGAATTTCTTGTAACTTTTCACAAACCGTCTAATCTGTGAACAAGTAATCACAATTATTAAAAAGAGGACAGGAGTGTTGTAAAAAAAAGCTAAGAGAAAGTATAGTTAACCAAAACTACATGAAGAATGACCTTTCATGAAAATGTATGCAATTTGACGACAGACATATGAGAATACGTTCTTGTTCAATCACTTCTCTAATAAAATTATATTTAATATCAACTCTGATGCATTTCTGTTATTTTATATAAGATGATTATTAAAAATTTTAACTGCCTTGTTGCCTTATCTAAGAAACCTTCTAACCTAGAGCATTATATTCAGCTTCTATAGATGACAATGTAACTGTTTTTTGCTATACCTGGTCACATCTTCTGAAGTTTAATAATTTAGTCAAGAAAGTAAAGTCTGTTGGTGATACAAATGAAAAAGATTTGTTGGCTATCATTCTTTTACTAGAATCCTATAAAAAAATTGAATGATATTAATATTACTCTGGACATTGTTAGAAGTAATCTTTTAGAATAAATATCTTAAAAGACTAACAAAGAAATTAATAACAATAAAAGAATTGGTGAGGACCTTAAGAGGAAGAATAACAGGAATCAATAACGATGACAGAGTTGGTGCAACTTTTAGATCCAACAGGAAGGAAGAAGTTTGGTGTAATCAAATTGAACATATTAGCACAGCATAGAGCAGATACCAAAGAAATTTTAAGAATCAAGCAACAAATGAAGATGTCAAAAGATATTGAAGATACAGATGAAAAGGAAACTAGGAAAAGCTTTTATTGTAAATTCTAAGAAAATACATGGATCCAGGTAAATAAGTTTTAAATTTGTTTGAAATTGAATTTAACTATATTCATATTTGACATCAACAACTTAGGCATTTAAAAGATCACTGCTAGATTGTATAATTATTGTAAAACTATAATTACAAATATGTATATATGTTAATAAAAACTACCTCAGCGTCGGTAAAGTTCTTGATTTTCTCCTTGGTAGAGGTTCTTCCGCGCCTTTTTGGCCGTTCCTCGTCAGATTCTTCACCAGAAGATCCGACAGATTCGTCGCCATCTTTCTTGCCTCTCTTCCTTCCTTTGCCCTCTTCGCCGTCGCTTTCGGACTGATTGATTTGCTGCAAGGTCTTCCTGCTCCTAGGTGGCAAATACAGATCTTCCATTTCCTTGTTTTTCTCCTCGTCTTCAACTTTTTTTCTGAGCTTTTCCGGAATGATTTCATCCCAGTCTTTGCTCTCATCGTCAGCGGTGTTATTGTTGACAGGAGATGGTTCAGCGTCTTCTTCGAACGCTGCGAAACTGGCGACTTTGAAGGCAGACAGAAGTTCGTCTCCCGTCATAGCCGGTGCATCGTCCCTGGTTTCAGCACGTCTCAGAATTTCATCAATATCACACTAGAATAAAAATAATTAACGACTTTTTATAATCGAATGCGTTAGTTTGGCATTTACGTTGGGTTCCTCGTCTTCATCTTCATCTTTAAACAATTCCTCAGCGCCGAATTTCAATATGGCCGTCAGATCTTCCTTGTTGAAGGGATTGTTGTTTGTGGAACATTTTTTGTCTAGCACAGTGCGACCAGTTGTGTCCATTCTTTGGATAACCAAATGATCCAGGACCATTTTTTGCTTAGCACGTTCCACGATCTCTTCTTCCACGGACCTTGCAGTCACCAATCTATAAATGGATAAAAGTAAAAGTAATTACGTTATTACTTAACAAAAAAATGGTGGTAGTTTCTTTGCGTCCTGTAGTACCTTACATGAATTAGGGAAGTATAAATTAAGATTTACCTATAAATATTAACTTGGTTCTTCTGACCAATTCGGTGAGCTCTAGCTTGTGCCTGAAGATCGTTCTGGGGGTTCCAATCAGAATCGAAAATTATCACAGTATCAGCAGTAGCTAGATTAATTCCCAACCCACCGGCGCGGGTCGATAACAGGAAGCAGAAATCCTGAGACCCATCAGCATTGAAATGGTCCAAAGCCTGTCGTCTTAACTCTCCTTTGATGCCTCCGTCCAGCCGTTGGAAAGGAAAATGCCGTAGTTGCAGATACTCGGCTAGGATGTCCAACATTCGGACCATCTGAGAGAAAATAAGTACCCGATGGCCGGTACCACGTAACCTAATCAGCAGTTTGTCTAGCAGCACTAATTTTCCAGAGCCTCTTAGCAATTGCTGGAGCATATCTTGCTGAGTATTGATCAGTTCATTATCGCTGGGTTTGATTAAAAATGAGTGATTACAGCATTTCTTTAGTTCGATGACGATGTTGAGGAAAGTGGTCGAAGAACCTTTGACACCTCTTCTCAAGGCGTTGAAATTTTTTGTTAAAATCCATTTGTAGTACTGCTTTTGGATCGAAGTCATTTCTACTCTAAGGATTTGCTCTACTTTTGCTGGTAGGGATTTTTCTACGTCTTTCTTAACCCTTCTAAGAATAAAGGGTTCAAGTTGTCTGTGAAGCTTGCCATAACCTTTGGTTGCCGCATTGTCATGTTCTTTTTCGAAATCTTCCCAAACATTGAACCTGTTAAAAACGTCATACGCTTCAGTTTGCAGTACAAAAATATTGCAACATTAATCAATTCTTCAAATATAGTTTACTTCAATAAGGAAGGGTCAGTTCTCAGAAATGTAATATTTTATACTATATTAATCTATTTAAAGATAAAACTATATTTCTAGGACTATCGCATTATTTATTCCATTGATATAAATAAATTCGTAGGCGTAACCTTATTTTTAAATTACCAGATGATAGAAATCTATTCTGAAGTAACAAGTGAAAACTGGCAAAAATATATTAATCACGTTATAGGAATTGAGAAAAAATTATGTGAATTTGATAAGATAATTATGGATAACCATTTATAGATCCTATCGAAATTTCTTTAGAATCGGATGACACTTCTTCATAATAAGGGAAACTGAATCAGAGTTTTAAAGTTCCAAGTTAAAAAATTCCTCTCTGAAATAAATCCCAACTATGTCCCAAAATAAGTTGTGAAAAAGCTCATTTAAAATTTAATTGTTTTTAATATTCTCTCATAAATCGACTACGGCCACAAAAAAATGTAAATACACAAAAAGCTTCAGTCAACAAAAAAAAATTAATGAATATCTCAAGAATTGTGGTTTTTGATCGGTTTTCCAGACCTCTGTACCGGTGGCTAATACAGCCAAGTTTGAAAATTAAAAATCTTCAAAAATCAATTTTTTTTTTCAAACTTGGAATTTTTTGCTACTTTGCACTTTAGCATGTCCATATTTTACCCAATTTTTGTACATTCTGGCCCCTTTCTAGTTGTTGAAATGAAGTTTTATGTTTTTAGTTTCTTTTTTGACCAAAAATTAAGATTATAAAATAAATTTTAGAAATTCTGAGTCGTGAAAATTTTTTAGAATTAACAAAGGGCGTGAATTTGTAATTTTCAAGTTTTTTTCATATATCTGTTGTAAAATTATAAAAACTGAGTTTATTAATAGGAAATGTTCTCCACTTTTTGAATATGTAGGCAAAATTTTTCTATTTTGATTTGATTTTGTTATATTCCCTTATTTGAAGTCATGTTACACCAGAAATGTCAAAAACTACTTCTTTTTCGATGTACGGCTATACGGCCTAGAGCCATTGCCAAACAGCCAAGTATCATTAAATAACCTCTATTTCCTGTTTAATACTTTTTCTTATATTTGGCAACACCGCATTTATAGAAATGTCAATTGTCATAATAAACAATACTTTTTATTTGTTTTCCAAAACTTTCAAGAACATAAGGTGCTATAAATTACGAAAAAAAAAAATTGGTATGGTTTATTACTCTATGGATAGTCTATCTCAGCGTTTCTCAACCTTTTTTGGCCCGCGGACCAGTAGATTTGTTAAAAAAAATTGCGGACAGTAAATTGCGTGACAGTAAAATTTCTCCGCGGACCACTAATGGTCCGCCGGACCAGCGGTTGAGAATAGCTGGCTATCTAATATTGTTTTTTAGCCATTTTACAAGAAAACGATTAAAATCCACGTTTTTTATGGTTGAGACAACACATTTCGAAGCTTTTATAAAAAAAAACGTGACACCTCATATGAAAGATACTTTAATTAATAATTATTGAGGCATCGCATAATGTTATATTTCCAACTTTTGTTTAGCCAATGTTTGTTTATTGCTGCGTTAATTTTATCCAGGATAAAAACAAGGTTTTCTTCAGTGATTCAATTATAATTATGAATAAAGATCAATTTCTACTCACTTTCCAGGCATAATAAAATGCAGAAGAGCCCACAATTCTTTCAAACTATTTTGCAATGGTGTACCCGTAATAAGTAGCCTGTGATTGGTGTCGAATTCCATTAAAGCTTTGTAAAGCAATGAGTCATCATTTTTTAATCTAAAACGCAATATTTACAGTTAAAATCTAAGAAAATTTCAATCAATACGGAATATTACTTAAAAAAAGGAAATTACTCACCTATGAGCTTCATCAACTAAAAGTACAGCCCAACTTAAGCTACCTAAAAATGCTTTATCTTTCAAAACAATCTCGTATGTTGTCAAAACTGCGTTAAATTTTAATCTTTTGGATCCTTCAAAACACCACTCGTATTGACGGATCTAAAAAAATATTAAACAGTTACGTTTCAAAAAAAAAGCAAGTTAATTTGACAACAAAATTTAAATGGTGTCAAGTCTGGAGAACCTGTTGGTCATCTGACAGTTTCTTGATTACAATTACAAGCAATAAAGGTAAAAAACTCATAATAAATCTTACCGTTTCCCTAGATTGGACGTCTCCCAAATAGGTAACAAAGTTTAAATCTGGAGCCCACTGAAAAAACTCCCTCTGCCAAGACGTCATTGTAGACAGCGGTACGACGCACAAAAATGGGCCGTGCAGGTGGTGCGTATTGAAGAGATAGTACAGAAAGCATATTGTCTGAACAAAAAATAGTACCCATTAGAAAATCTAAAAAATCAAACTTGTACCTAGCTTAGTTTCTTTACCTGAATTGTTTTACCAAGTCCCATTTCGTCGGCTAAAATAACGGAATTCTCTTTGGTCCATGAATGGATCATCCAGTTCAGACCATGGATTTGATAGTCTCTCAGTACCAGAGTCTGAAATAGGTTTGATTTAAAATGGATTCTGCAAAAAACTAAAAGGGCCACCGATTTTTGTTGTTTTTTTTTATCGGATGTTCCTTCACTTATCAAGCTGTAATTACCTTTTCTTTACCCATCATGTATTCCGGTTGGGTCTTAACTTCGTGAAATTTAGGTCTATATTTAAGTACTTTACAATGCCTAGTTGGAGTCATACTGGATTGTTCTCGCGTTTCGAATTCGGCAATTTTGTCCGGCCATTTTCGCTGAATCAGCACTGAATCTTCCCACGTTGAATCGGCATATGGAAGACTTTGCCATTTTATGTAATAATCCGTACCACCGTCTGGTTTGTTGTATTTAGCTACAAGTTAATAAATGCTTTTCAATGCCATATATTCTTTGATTTAATGAAATTTAGACAAAGGAAATAAACAATGAATGAACACGGTCAAATATCTTTTATTTATTCGGTTTTTTTTTTAAGTTGTTTACCTATGATCCTTTCAACTTCATTGTAACTTTTTAACAGATCTTGCGTCAATTCCATCTGACATTCATAATACTCGACGTCTTCAGGCGTGGAATAATGTAATAATTGTTGAATTTCGTGTTCCTTTTTCTGAAAGTTTTCTAATTTTTTGAGCCCCTTGACTTTTTGCTCTCTCAGACTCCTTTCAGATTCCCACGTGTTGTGTATATGTGCCCAATCTTTCCATTTAATGAAATATTGTTCTTCCGTGTTTTCTTCATCTTTTTCACTGACACCTGCATTCGGATCACCGTTTTCTTCCACATAGTAAATTGTTGTGATATTACCAGTCACTGAAATATTCGAAATTGGTAAATAAATAAATAATAGAAACTGGGAATGAAAAAAATATGGACAAAATAGTTGCAATTTTGGAATTTCATGGATGAAGGTTAAATATGAAGTTATAAATAAAAATAAAACTGTTTGCTAGGTAAAATTTTGTTATAAATAACTCTTTAATGACTAGTACATACACATTTGATGTTTTGCCAATTATTACAAAATAAACCTTAAAAAAAAAAGTAATAATGAATTGGATTTTAGTTAAAATTAACAATTTTTCTTATTGTTTAAAATACAAAACGCAAAATATTGATTTGCCTTCTTAATTTTATTCTTTATGCAAACTGGATTACTTAAAAAAAATGGATTGTTTGTTAATCTACAAATAAATACAATATAATAGAGTGTTACCCAAAAAAGTGCTGTATTTATAAGCAAATTTCAAATTAAACATACATATAGTGCATAGTTTTTGAATTACACTGTATACAGGGTATCTCAAACCTCTGCCAAAATTCTAAATCCAAGTAATATTAAGAGATGCAAAAAAACTTGATAATACAAATCATAGGCACTTCTAATCTAAACATTTAAAAATATATATATTTGTGCTATCACAACGTAATGTATACTCAAAAATAATTTTAAATGTAGAACTTAGAAGTACCTACGCTTTATATTAATAAATTTTTTTTTATCTCTTAGGATAAAGGATATTTAGAACTTTGTCAAAGGTTTGGGACACCTTGTAGAAAAGAAAATTATCATGATAAAATTACCTCCTTTTTTCCCTCGTCTACATGATAAAATTTTCTCGATAGTTTCACACTTCTCTTCAGGAACAGGTTCCACTGGTTCATTTTCTACTTCTAATAAATCTTCAGAATCTGTCTTTTCTTCACTATCTTCCTTATAACTAACAGCAGTGGCTTTCCTTCGCGCCACAGACCTCCTACTCTCATCATCGCTGTCTTCCTCACTAGATTCTTCATCATCATCATCGTCTTCAGAACTATATTTATTTCGTTTTTTCTTAACAACCTTTTTTTTTATCACAGGAGCACGAGATCTAACGCCGACCCTTTTGCTGGGGGGCGGTTTCTCTTTTTCTTCGTCCGATTCAGAGGAACTCGCGTCATTGTACTTCCACTCCTCACTTTTGCTACTGCTAGTTTTATCACTACTAGTTCGGTCACTATCTCTACTTTGTAGTCTTTCCGGTTCTTTTCGCGTCCTTATGGATCTTCTGATGTTTGAGGAATCGGAACTTTTCTCTGACTGAGGAAAATGGAAAAAATATATTTCCACCATTCCAGGCATTTTTTTATGCAATTTTGGAAATGTGAAGATATAATCTTCAATTCACCATACGAAATACCAAGGAAAATTTGAAAAAGATGAGAAATAAAGAAAATAAAAAATGGGAGCACCGGCCGGGGATCAAACCTGGATCTTTTGAGTATAGTCATCTGCGCCTTTACCAATTAGACCACAGAAACACATAGCTCCGATAGTCAAATTTTTAAATTTGAAGTCATCAGATTCAGACTCTTGTTGGCACAAACATTCTCATCTTTCCCCAGATCTCTCTTTTCTTTTTAAAGCCATCCTTGACTATTGTAGCTATGTGTTCTGGTGCTCTAATTGGTAAAGGCGCAGAATTATGTTACACTCTGAAGATCCAGGTCCGATCTTTCTTTTCTTTATTTCTCAGCATTTTCTACGGGGACGTGGGGATACATTTCTTAATTTTGTAGGAGGAATTGAGAATTATATATTCACGTTTCCAAATCTGAATACTCTAGTTTTTCGGATCTATAAGCGATTTTTCACCTTTCTTTCTCATTATTTTTTATATTGCTCAAATTCAGATGTACAAGACTATATTTAATTTTAGTTTGTTAGCATTTTCTATATTACAGAAAATATGCACGTTTACATATTAAATCAAAGTATAAAACATTTACCAACTATGTCGCTATGCAGATTAAAGATATTAACAACCAATATATTTTTTAAATCAGCAAAGGAATGGACAACCAGTTATGGAGATATGGGCTTTAATAATATTTCCTGAATTTCTGCAGTTGTCGACTTCCTGAATAATAGTTTTTGATATACAGGGCGTTGAAGTTGTAAATTGGCCATTTTGTAGAAATGACTGTTTCTTAAAAAAATACTTTGAATACAGATATTTTTTAAGAATAATTATTTACTGACATCAAAGAATATTTCCAGCAAAATCTATTATTACTTTCAGGGCGAGTCACAAATTACTAAAAATTGCATTTTTATTTTGGCAAGGGATTATTCTTCAAATTAATATCACGCTGGAGTAGCATAGATTTAAATAATCAAAACTATCAACTATTAGATTTTTTATAGGGCGATTCAAAAAGTTGTTACGCTGTTTGGAGTTATTGATAAAACTGTATCTATTTTTTATAACTTCTTAATAATAACCGGCTGTCTAGTCCTTTCTTCACCTATGTAACATGTTCCTTTTTTAAAATCAAAAATGACATACACTGCACTATAAAACTGACCAGGTGACCAAGCATCACTGCTAAACAATATTTTAACTCGATCTTTTTTATATGTTATAATAAAAAATTCGTCAAAAATAGGCAGTAAGAAGATGTCAAAAATGTGTAACAAAGTTGCTATTAGGCCAGTAAGCAGCTGAAAAAATCAATATTATTTTTTTTTTTTTTTTTTAACCTGGTAAGATAAAGTACCAAATGAATCGAAACTAGCAAATAATGACATTTATATTATTTTCTAGTAAAAATTACCAAATGGTTCCACCAAAAAAAATAAGATCTAATTTATGGTACAGCATATGACACACCCTATAATAAAATTTAAAATTATAAATTAGTTAATATTCCTTGCCAAATTTAGCAACAAATAATAAGGAGATTGTGGAATTATTACCAAAAAAAGGAAGAAAATTATTTCAAATTTTATTAAAGAAAGTAGAATTGATCATAATAATTCAAAGCCAACACTACCATTATGCTATGAGCCACTACTTACAGACCACCCTGCATTTATTTGATAACTCAATTATATTTGGCTACTGGCGACCAAGTGAAAATGGTAACAGCCACGGTAATGCCTCAGAAGTGATGTGGAAATTTAACAACAATTACTGACCTTGCTTCAATTAAAAAAAATCTGAAAATTTTGTTTGTAATAAATTAAAATAAATATTTATCGTATACCTGTGAAACATTAAAATTTTCCGCCTCTGGAGCCGTGACAGATGTCAGCATTTCATTACAAATTCCTGACATTTTTTAGTGCCTATAATTGACAGATTAAACATTTAACTGTTTCATAAAAAAATCTGCACGACTATTAATTAAAGTTAATCAAATTGAATTGCTTTTACTCTAAAAATCATACAATTTTACAAACAAATACCCAGGCAGCACAACTTAGTATAACTAACGTATTTTATACGTAATACTCGTTTAATTTTGGTATTGGTTGATTCCGTATACGTTTACAGTTTACGATTATTATACATACCTTGTTTTAAACGATATATTTTACGTTTTTTATATACATCCTATGGTATATAATTGTAAATTTTTCTACGTTTAAATATAGTTAACAATATACGACTATTTTTAGTTTGCGATGAACTATTTATATATATTGGGCCTAAATATACGTTTAGGTTTATTTAAATTAAATTCGTATAAATTTACATTATATTACAATATGTTTTCTTCGTTTATAATTCCCGTTTAAATTTCGTCTTGGTTGATTTTTTAAACGTTTTCCATCTACCATTTTTATACTTAACGTTCTTTAACAGATAAATTAAACGCTTCTGTTTGTCGATACTAGTTAATATACCTATATTATTCTACGTTTAAATATAAGTCACTTTAAACGCATAATACCAGTTTACGATGAACTAGTAGACAGAAGTAAATAATATGTATATATTTAGGTTTTTTTAAATTAAAAGCTTATAGATATTTATTTACATTACATCCATATTTTTTTAATTATATTACCTGTAATATTTATAACAAATTCCCCATACACATGGAACTATTTTTAGATGGCGGATGGAGGATGACGTACTAGTGGTACGGTCTTTTCTCATTTCTACTCATGCGTATGTGTAGTATTATTGTTCAGTGTAGGCAATGGTTTGTGGGAGCAGGTTCATCGGTTCGTCCATTTTCATTTGTGTACACGTTTTGTTGCATGTTTCTTTGGCGTCCTGGCTTTTACAATATTGATTAAAAGGTAAGTTTCTATTAATGTTTTAATTTAGCTACTCCTTTAATAATTGTTGCATTTTACAACAACTACTGTTTTATAGGTACGTACAGTGTGTTAAATGCTTATAGAAATTTCAAAACATAACCTTACTTTTGTTTCTTTTATTTTTATACGTATTTTTTAGGTTACAAGCATACTTATTTTCCTTTTTTTTGGTCAGTTGTTTTTTATTTAATAAAATGTCTAAAATAACCCTGTCTCTGCGTCATCTACGTAGAAAAATAGCGCAAAATGTTCAAGATGCTTTAAAGTCAAATCAATTTTTTTTATTCCCAATGAAGATAACATTAATAGATCATCTGATTCTATTATTTATAATAATTTCCAAGAAAATAATACAAATTTAACTTCGGGGCTTTTAGAAAATATTTCACCTGAAATTGAGTTACATTTTTGTTATAGGAATGGGGGTGAACCAAGCGACCTAACTGACCGAACGATTAGGTGTGCCATGCAAGATTAGCTTAAGTTAGCTAAGGCGCGTCTCTAGGACACAACACATCCAAAGTGCTTAACACTAAGATTTTTATTTTCATATATATTTTTTGTTAGTTAAAGAAAAGTTTCGTCTAGTTTGTTATTCAGTATTTTAGTGTTTATTTATTTTTTAGTATTTTATTGTTTATTTTTTTTTAATTAAATATTGTTCTGTACATATAACAAGTGATCAAAAATTTTTTCTAAATATTTAGACCAATTACAACCAAAATAGAAACACGAGTAATGCATATTTCTGGTGTATACACACCTGCTATGGATAAAATCCAAACTATCATTTAAGATATATTAACTTTTTTCATGGCCTCTTTTAGAAATTTTGTTTTTATCACTTTATTTAATTTATGTTTGAAATACATTTAAAACAATATCAGGTAGACGCATTTTACACATTAATAAAAATCATACAAATATATCTAATATAGACGTATAGTAAAACAGGATAATTAAAGGTAGATGAAGTAGTAATGTTAGACGTATAAAAAATAAAAAAAAATATACGTTTATAGGGCGGACATTTTCACGTATATATTGGGTAGCATATCAACAGTATCCATACGTATATTGTAGTACATAAAAAAACGTATTTTATACCAAAGTGAATTCGTATAAATATACTACAACTATAAATCTAATATAGACGTATAGTAAAAACGTTTAATTATAGGTGGATAATTTCTTAGTAATCGACGTTTATAAGGCGGACATTTTCACGAATATATTTGGTAGTACACCAACCGTATTCATACGTATGGTAGTACCTAAAAAAATACGTAATTTATACCAAAGTGTGCTGCCTGGGTAGTTTGATGATCCAGATATTCAGGTTGTAAGATGTTTACAATAAGTTTAAGATGACATAGCATTGAGTAATTAAGTGCTGCCAATAGTATAAATTAAAAATGACACACTCTTACACAGTTAAATATGCACGAACTGTTGCCAAATTTAACCTTGAAGTCTTGGAAAATAGGTTAGGTTTGGTTTTTGAAATTGCTGATCATTTTATTTTTGTTGTCCTACCTTCAATGACAAGATGTTACCTTATTTATCTAATACCTAGCTTCGTTTCAATAGTATTTGATGTAAAAGTCTGTTTTATCAATACATAAAAAATACAATTTTTGAAAACTGTAGCAAGACCCAGTAATGTTTTTCTTGCTACAAAGATTCTTTGTTCATTATAATTGACCCGTTTTAAATAATAAAGGTCATGGTTGATTTTAAGATTCTATAAAATGCATATGCTTTTAAAGTACACCCTGTATTCAATCAAAAGCGGCTCTAGGCCGAATTTTCAGAGAGGCATTGCATAGCAACTTTTTTGGCATCTTTTTTAAATAAAAGGCTCATTGATTATAAAAAATGTATCTCGGGGGCATCCCCCCCCCCCCCCCCCCCCCCCAAGAGCCATCCTTGTATTCAAATCTGAAGGTAAAAAGTTGAATGTTAATTGAGTTCAGTATTTCTATATTTTAAATAATGCAAACATAATTTGAAACAAAGCAAATGGCAGAAAACTGTTTAAGACTTATATTTATAGCACTTCAAAGCCCTATTTAAGCTCAGCAAACATTTGTAGTACTAATAACAATTTACCTTACATGAAGATTCTTAAACATTTTTGCATGTTGATATTGATTTACTATATTATTTATTAAAAGTCCAAAACTTTTTATCTGATAATTAGTTTTCACTTACCTCTTTTGAAGTATCTAGTCTCGATGTATCTGGACTAGGTGAATTTGAATGATTTGTGTCTTGACTATTTTCATTTTCATTATCATTAACTTCTTCCTTGTGGAAAGAGCCATTTTCTACTTTTTCTACATTTTCTGCCCCACTATCTGAACCGTCAGAAGAAGATGACCCAGATCCGCTGAAAAATCAGCTTAATTTTAACCTCCAAAAGCATACTTACTTCAAACCTAAATATTTGGATATTTAATAAAATCTTTATTATTTTCCGAATTATTGTCAAGATAATATTAAATTCATGATTTTTCCATTTAATTTTATTGTTATTAAAAATTGTTTATAGATTTACAAATTTTAATAAAATGTAAAGGAATTAAAAAATATATATATAATATAGGTATTTAAAATTAGGAATGAGTATATAAACTTTTAAGTCAAAAAAACTGATTTCAACAATAATGAGTAATATTACAATTTTTATAATATAAAATTTAAATAATGTAAAAAGGAAAAAATTAAATAGGTTATCAAGATAAAGAAAAACAAATCAGTAAACACTTCATTATGTGTATTATGTTTCAAAAATCAAAATGTGATATATTTCAGAGAACTATTCAATCAATTTAAATTGATTAGTAGAAGCTGTATATTACAATAGTTATCACCCAATATATTTGTAGGTGTACATAAATAATATATACCAAGTGAATATTAAATTACACAATGTGCAAACAGGGAATGAGCAAAATATTAAATAAATATTAAAAACTTCTTCATTTTTATTGTCACCCATTTTTTAAACAATTATTTAAAATGATTGCAATTAAAATATAATGAACTATCCATTTTTATTTGATAAATAAATTACCTACACACTTAATACTATTAAAACTCTATAGGTATTTTCTTTATGGCAGAAATAGCAATAAATGTACTAATCAAGTTAATAAAATTAATAATGAGATTGACTAAAGTACGTCAGAAAAAATTCTAGATCAAGAATGAAGGTAAATGCTTGTTGCAACTTATTATTGACAATTTTTAAGAATGTAGCTAGAATGTATGCTCATAATTATTTTTAATATTACTTTTAAAAAAATCAGTAATGAAAAACTCAATTTAGAATTAAACTACCCGTTAAATTTTACTCCATCACCAACAACTCATAAAAATTATGCAATTCTCTCTTTTGAATTTTTTTTGAATATATCAAAAATAATTAAGATCAAAAACTTATATTATGTAACAAAACAGGACAGGTAACTAAAGAAATATGTACACAATTTAAAAAAAAAGTTTATTAAGTAATGGGCAAAGATTAACAAAAGGGATGTGAAGAAAATTGGACCACTAAAGATAAACTACATTTGTATATAGATACTAAAGAACTAATAGATGATGTCCCAGCCTTCAGATGACAGTCAGTACTCAGTCACCTATTTTTGCAATATGTATACATAAATGAGGTACCATCAAGCAAGAATTCAAATGAACACATCTAAGTTAAACGTTTGACAACAACCACTTTCCAAATCTAGTAAAATTTATATTCAAGACTAAAAAATAGCTTTCTTCAAATTTCCTAAAACTAAATTTTGACAAGAACAAAATAAGTTATTCAGAAATTAAAAAGACTATGTCCTAAATCATTGATAAATATAAAACAAAATTAAAATTTAAGTCATCAAATCTTTCATATTAATGAAAAAAATTATTCTAATTGCAGCCCCTTGAAAAAACTATTTAATTAAGAAATTTACATATGCTTAGGGTTTTCAATGAATTATATTTTTAAAATAATTTTAACAATAGTACTCAAAAATCTGTAGAAGTATCTGGAACAGTAATTTTTTTATAAAATCTACTGGAACTGAGAAGAAGTTAATAAAAATTTTTTGCAGCTGGTTAACATAATATAGATATCATTACAAGTTTTACTTACCTCCCTGAATTGTTACTGGAAGATTCACTCTTACTGCCATTCTCTGAACCTGATGCAGAATTGTCTGAGTCAGATGCATCACCCATCTATAAAAGAGAACAGTTTAGAAGATAACTCAATTTTTATTATAATTCATCCAAAGTTTGTGAAGAAATGATACACAGTTCATGTACTATATGTATGACGGTTTTTTAATTCATTACATTTTAACTCAAAAAATGATGTTATTGTGACTCTAATAATAATGCAGGCAGTTTGCTTTCTTATTGAACCTCTTTAACTAATAGGTATTTGTAACATTTACACTTTAACCAATATCTACCTACATTTTGAGGTTATCTTTTAAAAAATGTCTTAAAATAAATAAAAATAAAGAATATTGAAAGCCTATTAGTACATTTACAAATAATTTTAATAGAGGAGGAAATGCAGTAAACAAAAAGGTATTTTTATAAATGATTTTTTTTTTACTTCCGGGGGGTTGGGGTGCAATTATAATTTGAAATAGTTTTTTAAAATTATGTTACAACAGTTCCTAGAGCTTCATTACAGCAGCAGAAGCTTGAAGAACAGCTACAGATGAGGACTGATTCAATTCTAAGGTAAAAATATATATTTTTAAACACCCCTTAGGAAATATTTAAATAAAAACTGAAAACTGGAGGGATATGATTCATTTACAGGCATAACATTACAAAAAGCTGCACAGGGAAGGAAAATCTGATCTTATAATGTCCTTAAACAATCAGAAAAGCTATGTAGATAGTCTTATAACTGTAAAGTCCCAAGTTTAGCTCAAAATTGCTCAAAAGGGTCCATCTCAAAAATTGAAAATTTCTGTTCAGGGAGGTGGCTTATAGTTCCAAAAACGTAAATCCAACAAAAACAAGGTGGAACACTTGCTCCTTACATATATTTTTCTTAAGAAACTGCTTGTAAACAAAAATGTTCAAAGAAATTGTGAAGAATATGTTAAACGTGATAGGAACCACGCCCTTGAGATCACATTGAAATATCACCTAGAGGACAACGCTAAATACAAAAAAACATAGTTTACATTAAATTTACACTAATAATTTAATATTTTTAAGGGTTAACTTACTTCTGGCATTTTCCAACTGGAATTTAATATTTTCTAGTGTTTTATGGCAGAAAACCTTGTTTAAAATTATTTCAATAAACACTATAAACATTACTAAATATTATCATAACGTTAAAATAAGTGTAAGTTTCAAATAAAAGAAATAAAATGTAACTTAGTTACAAATTGCTCTTTGAAGAGCACGGTCAGCCGCCATTTTGTACTAAATAAGACGAAAAGAAGTCTATAAGCTTAAACTGAAGTAAAAACAGAGAAATATCTACACTTTCAATGCACTATTCTTGAAAATTCACTTTGTCTAGGTTAGAATATCACAATTTTCCACTAGATAGGGTTAAGTTTGTTATTTGACGGATCTACAAATCGACGTAAATGTAATTCGCAGCCATGTTTAGTTTTTTGGTGAATCGACAGCGTAGTTAAATGCGCAATCGTCAGCAATAAGGAAGGGGTATAGAATCTCTGACATAGATTTGACGTCACATCATGAACCGCAAATCAAGAGTATTTAAAGATTAGTTTTCCTTAAAATCTGAGTGGTCGAATAGGAAATAAAAGTAATCATTTGGCCAATCAAAATCATCTAAATTTATTTCCGTTTCCGTTGTGCACAAAATTTGAATTTGCAATTATTAGAGGATATATTGTATTTTTTTTTATTAAATATCTAAGACATTCATCCACTAATTTATATTATACAATATACTAAACTATTATTGTGGCATATACCTAGATAAATAAATAAATAAAATAAAAAACATCAAAGTAAGCAGCTTGTTTTCTATTTGGCTTTTTACCCCTTACACAAGGTAGGTACCTTAATTATAATATAAAATACGTAAATATAAGGTTTAAATACACTATTTTGGTTTACTGTTTGTATTGCGAATCTGCTATGTGAAACTCTCAAAATTGAATGATTTAATGCTACACGAAGGGTAAAAATTCTTAATTTATATAATTATTGTATAAAGGGTGTTTTTAAAATAGACAATATAGGTATTCGCGGGTCGATTAAGCAAGTATTAAAAGGTTGTCTTAGAGTAGGTACCTAAGTAAGCCAAAATTACATAAGGGAAGCACTCATTTATATCTTGAAATTGTTAAAATAAAAACAATAAAAAAATTAAGGTATGAATAGTTCTAATAGAGTGATAAAAAGTGTTCTACTTATCTATAAAATGTTATGCGAAAACATAGGCAAAACAAACAAGATTTTCTAAGCCAAAGAAATCAACATTAACTCGGTTCAAACTACAAAGGTGGTTTTGATACATATATACCCAAAAAATAAGACAAATTAAGATAGAATACTACCTTTTGGCATGTTGATAGGTACTTTGCTCGATGCTTGAAATATATTTCACTCTACTTCCACTCTAAAATATCCACGTCGGAAAAACACTGACAGTAATACACATTACTGTAATACTGGTTGCCTATTAATTCTGCCGTAAACCTGTGCCGTCAACTAAAAGATTATTTACATTTTTTAAGATATCAGGATAAGTAAGACTTTTTACAGTTACATAATTCTAGTCTTTTTTAAATAAAGCTTTTCTTAAGACATATCTATAAGAAAAGTCGATTATTCGGTAAAATTAATAAATTTAAAATTATTTCTCAACACGATCGATCATCTCGCCATCTATGGATGAAATAGTGTATTTCTGTCTTTGGAAATGCTTTTAATACATTCCAGAGATCTAAGGTTTCCACTGTTTCTAATGGTTTTCTACAATTACTCTCCAAAATTATATATTCAAACCTATTCGATGTCCTGCTATCCTGATATTTACAGTTGTAGATTGTTGGCTTGTTCACGTGCAAGCTGATGCGTGCGTCATAGCAACGAACTCTGACTTTTGTGTTTATTTCTGGATTTATGGGTTGGTACAGGGGTGACGATTTTGATTTTTCAGTGGGGTGAAAAGTGCGAAGGTTATTTTATTAGCAGTTAAAGCGAACGAACATATCCTCGTTAGGTATTGGTAACTCCAAAAAAGGATAATTCTCTAGCGGCTAACTTTCACATTGAGTTATAAGGTAATCCAGTAATCCAAAGCGACTCTCGTAACTTATATATTTCTTAAGAAATCTATCCGACACTGGGTGGTTAATAAAATAAGACTAATTTGTTTGGTAAAAAAATAATAATTCCTATATTCTTATAATATTAACAACATGCCACTAACCTCATGATACGCGATCACCATACGATCGCCAACGAGTGACTCCGTCAAGTGATGACGCAGCTCAGCTGTTTTCTTATTGTAATCGGACTCTACCTATTATGCCATTTCGTACTCGGTTCTCACGTCCTGTTCTATTTTCTGTAATCCTGGTTAAAGTTTTTGATTTAGACTTAGAAAACCGGTTTTGCAGAAAATAGAAACTAGTTGTCGAGATGAATGCACATTAAATGCGCCTTGGCCAGATGTTCGGAAGATAGAAGAAATATTAGAAAAGTTAATTAGTTTTAATGTTGTTCTTAGTATAACTATAAGATGCACCGATTGGATAGGACTGGTTTTAATCTGATATTGACCAGCAGAGAGAAATATTATGCAAAAAAAATGGAAATCGTACTATTTAGCTATGTTTTTAATAAAACGGTTGCACAAAAAGAAAACTTTAAATTATTCGGTAGGATTGAGTTGTCTCCCGAATTTAACAGGTAATTTTTTTGGGTCCGAGTTACCTCCCGAGTGGGGTCGAGTTGTGTCCCGTATCTGATAAAAGGTAGATTTTTAATGGGACGTTTTAGGTTTGTTTTTAATTTTTTTTTTTTTTTTCGTTTTATGTATATGTTTTTGCGAAGCTATCCACGATGGCTCTAGGCCGTATAGGTTAGATTAATTAGTTAAGTTTTTAATTTTTATCATTTTATGCACTTATATTTTTTTGCGAAGGAATCTGCTGTCTGATAACTCTAGGCCGCACAGGTTAGGTAAATTATTTAATTTTTTTTACTTTCTTATTTTATATATAATTTTTTGATAAGCGCCCAGCAATGGCTCTATGTCGCACATGTTAGGTAAATTATTTAGATTTTTTTAAATTTTTCTCATTTCTGATATAATTTTTTTTTTTAAGCATCCCGGGAGACAATTCGGTCATGACCTTTTTGGTACCGGTAATATTTTGACCCCGTCCAAATTTTTCTGATAATGATTATTCAACTTTAAACTCCATCACAAAAACACTGTCCAAATTATTGTTTAGATCAGTGTTTCTCAAACTTTTTTGGCGACGGAACCCTCTTGAAAAGCGAAATATTTGACAAAGCCCTAAAATAGATTTTATAAAATTTATATTGGTTTAGATAGGTTTTTACTTTGCAACCCCGGGGCATTTCTACAAAAACAAGCAAAATCAGATCCCTTCTTAGTGAGATCTAAAAAAAGGTCCTTCAACCAGGTCCTCTCTTTTGTGACAAACTTCCTCATAGTACTCCGTTAGTATTTTGTTTAATATGACTATTATTTTCGCGGAGCCCCCATGGAGGCTTTGCAGAGCCCCAGGGCTCCGCGGAGCACTCTTTGGGAAACACTGGTTTAGATAATTAATAAATATATATTAAATCCATTATTATAAAAACAGCTCTTGCGGCTTACTCTTGATATACCGTGAATTAACATCTAACAAGTGTCGCATGTAATCAATATTGCACGTTTCCAATGACAAACGTAACCAATGGCACACATAACTAATGACAAACCTAACAATGACACTTGTTAAATTTATTTTTTTAAATACATGCTTATAAACTGAAGGAGCTTCCAGATTGTTCTTAGTCTATCTAAGCCCTTAAATATTATGTAAACAGTGGCCCATGTAACCAATGATCATAGGCGCCCTATTCTCCGGGATTATATCCGACGGGGCCCTGGCCCTATGAAAACGTCCCCATCCGCTCATCGAATACCGACGCGATATGCATTCTGCGCAAGCAGGCGAATTAATACGCCCATGTATAAAGGTGGGCAGAAAATAGGAGTAGGTATAGATCGATTTTTTAAAAAAAAAACACCCTTTTATTTCCAGGGGGCCGTGCCATGACGCGGGCTAAAAAATATCAATATCTTAATATCATTTTAAACTTCTCTCCATTTGATCTTTCTTTTTTTACAAATTTTCCCGCCAAAAAAGTTATATGTAGGTATTTTCCAGTTCTATTCCCAGACAACACACTAAATCCCGAAGATATCCACAGAATATATTTTGTGGATATCCTACATATCCACAGGATATTATAGATATCCAGTGGATCTAATATGGATACCCATATGGATCCAATATGAATACCTATATCCAGGATATAGAAGATATTCTATGGATATCCATCAAAATATCTAATAGGTACCTTTAGTAGAGGTTCATAAGTAACCAATTGATATATCCTATAGATGTTTAACATATCCAGTGTACCTACATCTATTATTTGATATATTTAAAATATCGAAAATTATATGCCTATAGGGTGTCGTATTTAATGTTTCATTCATTTTTTTTTGAAAGATAAGTGGAACAATGTACTGCATAATCTAAAAACATTCCATATGAAGAAAATCAGCATTTCAGTAGCATAATATCGGAATTATCGAAGTATTTTTAATTTGGTATATACACCTATACAAGGTTTACTATTTTTGACGCTACACAGCATAGGTATAGCATGTAGAGTAGAATGAGTATCAACATTTTATTTTTACAATTAAATAATGTACACTATACCTAAAAAACCACCAAAATGTCATGTGAAGTAAGTTTTAAACTTAATACAACGCACGAGTTATCTAACATATAAATCTTACAAATAAATCTTATTCTTTATTGTTGTTATATTAAGTATAGTTAGGTAAAACAAAGACAAATATTATGAGCAGGCTAAATATATTTAAAAAAGTAAACTATAGTATAAACATTCTATTATATTAAATAACAGTACCCGCAGCCAAGGAAAACCTAAACCTAATCACACTACACACACATTATATGGAGCAGAAATTTCAACTGGAATTTTCTTCCTGAAAAAAAGACGCTCTGTTGTAGAATTCCTAAAAAAGTGAAACTACATTTTAAATCAAGCTATACCCAAAAAGAAAATGAACTCTGAAAAAAGCCTTTTGTGCAGAGTGTCACTTATACAATATATAACACTAACCAATAATTTAAAAGTCTATCAACCTTTTACACTAATTTAAGTTTTAAAGCTTCCTTACCTCCTTTTAATCCAAAATTATCAAATAAAACTCACACGGCACAAACAAAACGAAAACAAACACTAAAATGGCCGATGGCACCTGTGAGGGCAGAAACTATCCGCGCCTGCGCTCGCGTTCATTGCCAATATTTATCTAGTGGATATCTGTGGGTTATTGAATACAACTTACTAATTTTAAATTTTTATAAACCATACCTACATACTTTCTTAGTTATCACATGGCGTAAAATATTTAAGTAATTTAATAATTATTAAATCAATTCACATATTTTCCGATATTTAGGTACATAAATTACATCTAGTGGATATCCACCATGGTTTGCGTTCGCGCCTAGACTTTGATATATTTAGTGGATATCCATGGGATATTGAGTACACCTTGAAAAAAAATTAATTTTAAATATCTAAACGGTACTATTAGCCACAATGGCGTAATTTTTTAATAATTTGTTATATAATTACTATTATTTATGGACATTTGCATGTCTATAAATTACATATCATGTATATAAAATAGATATCCACCATGGACTGGACATTCAGTGGATATTGGGATGCCCAGTAGATATCGACAGGATTTGGTGTGCTGTCTGGGTTGCTTCTGACGAACTACCTATTCCAGTTTATTTTTCTTTTATCTGCCATTCTTACTCGATGTGCAAATTTACCTTATGGCCAGAGAAATCCTAGTGAAATTATAGAAAAACTTATTAGTAAAATATTTACCTGATAATTTTTTTTTTTTCAGGTGGGTTTTACAACTTCTACTAATTGAACAATGGGTAAGTTATGCATGTATTTAAATACTTATTACATACATGAGCAAAGTACAAAACTTTTAAATCAATTATTTCATTTTTTTATACTAAAATATGTTATTAAAATTATTCATCAGTCAAATCAAAATTATATTTATATTTAGGTATTAAGGTTATGTTTATACAGTGTCTTCATAAAGTGTGAAAACGCTCCAATTATTTAAGTATTACATACATATTATCATGAGCGTCTGCAGGAAAAAGTCATGGGGGGCGGCAATCAAAAAAGTATCAGTTTATCAACATCTAAATTTTATATGTATACAAAAATAATAATAGTGAATTAAAAAAATATAATCTTCCAATTAAAAAAAAATCGATCGATATTGTGAGACAGTGGGGATAAAAATTAATTTTTTGATAAAAAAAAACTAAAATTAAAAATCGACCTAAAATAATTAACTCGTAAGATAATGAAAGATTTCCCTACATTATGAACGCATTGTATATGAGATATGAAAAATAAATAAATGTTATCCTGTAATTCCCATGCATACTAGTTCTTACCTCCCTAGTCATTTGAGTCTAAAAATCGACCTCCGAAAATAATTAACTCGTAAGATAATGAAGCATTTCCCTACATTATGAACGCACTGTATATGAGAGATGGTAAATAAATAAATGTCATTCTGTAATTCCCATGCATACTAATTCTTACCCTCCCTAGTCATTGGAGTCTAATGGACGCGCTGTTACAATCAATCAGAAATCAAATATCCTCACGTTATATTCAGTTTATTTTGAACTAGATTATAAAAAAGTCACATTCATTATAATTTTTACCCCTATTTATGTTAATAAAAAGTGAAAACACCAGTGATTAGTATTAAGATGAACGATAATGATGATGATGATGATAATATCATCCATATTTATTTTATTTATCTCTGTCGATAATAACGCATATAAAATTTGTTTATTAAAAACTACGCTGTTTCAGACAATTACTTAAAATTATTGACATAGTTGACTAGATAATTAAAAGAAAATGATAATCACTAAGTCTTCACCACACAACAAATTTTATTAGACAGGGGTAGAAGCGACTAGTTTCGGTCAGATACCATCATCAGGCCTGTAAGAAAATATGAACTTACATGCCTGATGATGGTGATTTTCATTTCCTTCAAGGATAAACCTCATTTGAGATATGAATAACTTTCTTACAGATAATTAAAAGACCTTTCAAATGATGTATTGCTTAAACCATATTTCTATTTAAAACATCATCGATGACTTCATCACGCTTGCACGTATAACGTCACGAATAAAAGGAATATTTGACAGAATGCGCATTTGAAAATAAAAATAAACGAGTTTCAGGATTTTTTCCAGAAGTCGACGAGATAAAAATATTTATTTATTTTATTTGCACTCTACTGTATTTTTTGTATTCCAAAAAATAATTTTGATCACAAATTTTGGAGTTCTAATACATCGTTCTATAAATTTGAAATTGTTCTAATATTTTAATAGAAAGTAAACTATTTGAATACATAATGTCAACAATATAGTTGGAAAAACGTTATGTGATAATAAGGAATATATGGGACAGTTTGCTGAATTGTACTGATAATATAACTGTATCATCAATTTAACTTCATTAACAAGTCTTGTGTACGTAAAATAAGGATGAAATTTCTGTTAGTTTCGTATTCATAAGATTCTGTAGACTCGAGTGTTAGATGAAATTTGGTTGTGATTGACAATGTTTCGTTTTATCGTGATATTGACGCTGTTTTTATTGACCAACGCATTAAGTACTGACCACAATAATTCGAGTGTTTTAATTTCAAAATATGCTAAAGTAGTTAGATGGGGTGCCAATAGTACAAATCAAGAAACTGGAAGAAGCAATGGAGCCCAATCCATTTGGACACCAAGGTAAATAATCTACAATTAAAATAATTATTTTTTATTTGTCAATTTAGATTATTTCAAAAATATAACCCTTAAAAACCTACCTTCTAATTTGGAGTACCTTCTCATTATTCTTATTCATTGAAGATAATGATATCGTTATTAAATATATCAAGTTCATTTAAGTGCTTGTAATAACGTGATTATGCCTTCAAATGATACATAAGTCGTTTATACTTTAAAAACCTCTTGTTTGATCAATTTCATCGCATATTCTTTACGTTTTAAATAACCTACAATTTAATTGTGTGAAAAACGGTGATCTAGATGCTCATTTAATAGATCTTATTCTTCCAATCCCTGTGTTTCCTTTGTGTTGAAACCATACATTTCAAATCAGTTAGTTAGCAAAAATTTTGACCAAGGCTCTTGTGCTGTTATCTCAATAGACCTGTTCAAATAATATCGATATATATTGTTGTACTTTTATCTATATTACTTTGTTTACATTAACTATTTTATTAAAATTTCAGATCAAGCTCTGCATCCAATTCCAAAAATCAAGTAGTCTACCAGTACCCGGTATATAGAAAAGTCGATGAAGAAGAATCAGAAAAAATCCCAGGAATCGGCGAAGTAATACAAGATCGATTCCAAGTCAGACCATACTTTGGATACGGCAAAATACCTCCAAATCCTACGCCTAGTGCAGCACCGATAAGACAAGCCCCTCCTCCTGCTCCTACTGTACCTAATGTTCCTTTACCATCGAGGCAAGCACCTCCACCTTCTCCTGCTATAGTTAACTTTCCAGCTCCAAATGCTTCGCCTCCATCTTTACCATCTCTAATTCGTCCTGCTGCTTTTAATACAGGAGGAACGCCGTCTGCACCTCAAGTTCCTTCTAATCTTTACGATTCTCCCTTTACTTCTTATAATCCTCCTCCTTCTGATCAGAATGGGGATAGTAATCAGGATGCTTATCCGCCAAATTCCCCAATTTCTGATTCCACAAATGGTGATTCTTCCTCTCCAGGTGTAGATTCGTATGCTGATATACCTGTATCAAATGATGGACCGTATCAGTATCAATCAAAGCCTGCAGCATCATCTCCAAAACCTATGATGCAAAGCCAAAAAGATAATAAACCTCAATATGGAAGCTATTATGATGACATAGAAATGGGGCAGAATTCTGATAACATGCATTCTGATAGAAAGCCTAGTATGGATTCAAATTCTCATGGAGATAATGGACGTCCAAATCATCCTCCCAAAAGTATAGACGATGTTTATTATCCACCAGATTTTCCCAAAGAACAAATTCCACATGACCAAAATACTGATGATATGGCAGCTCCCGATATCACAAATGGTGATATGACAATGGATCTAGTACCTCCTTCTCACGGTCATGATTTTCCTAAATATTTATATGATAGTCCTCATTACGATCATCATGTTTACGAAGAAGTTCATCATACAACTACTGCTGCACCAGAGAAGAAAAGAGTCAGCACAACAAACTACAGTTACTACTATTTAGGTCGTAAACTTTGGTACATCCCCTTGTATTTCAGTATTTATTTCATGTTGTATGTTACAGCTCTTATTATTAAATCCATAGCTAGACATAAGGTTACTTACAGGAACGACTGGATCACAGCAAATTCAAGAAGCGCTAGAGATTTGACTTTTGATCATATGGAAACTATTGACAATATACATAGAAATATTTCAGTTGCTTTAGATAGAGCTGGAAAATTATATTCGGATTTGTCGATGTAAGAATATTAGAAATAAAATTTTTAAATTAAATGATCGTTTTGTTTTATTTGTTTATGGATTACTTTACAGGGTCTTCACAACTTAATCTCATTTAGGATTAATAAATAGGAAGAACCAAATTTAAAACTAAAATGATAATTTTGTATAATTCAACATCTTGCTATGAATATGACTAAGTTTATTATTGGATCTGATTATTAATAGTCTCTTTGAATTAGTTTTTATGTTAACATAGCAAGAGCTGCTCCAGAGGGCCATGCCCCACCCCGAAGTTAAAATTCTTATAATTCATGAGCCTTTTATTAAAATTGTTATTGGCAATGCCCCCTCCTCCCTCCGAAAATTCGGCCTGGAGCCATCCTTATTTAATAGTCTCAGCAACTTCTACTATGGAAATCAAAGTAAAAAGCTTGACAAATATAAGTCCCAATTAAAAACAGTGAGTTCATTATTTGCTTCTGAAGACTCTATAGTTGTAAAAGTAAAGAGCAAATGTATAAGTCAATATATTTTCAACATTCATTGACAAAACAACATTACAAATAAATAAATGAGATGTTAATCAGAATTAAATAAAAAGTTAGAAACAAAAGAGTAATAGAATAGAATAAAAAAGGAAAATAAAATACTAAATGAGAATTAATTGGACAAGTTTTAAAGTTTATTGAAGAAATATTACCACTTGTAACGTTGAACATGGAACACTCAGAAGAAGAGCGTCTATATGAGAAAGATAAGTCATAAAGATCTTAAGAACACAGGGAATAATCTAGATAGCCGTAAATAATAAAAAAAAAAACTACAGTATCCTGTGGGAAAAGTTTTTTGTTTAGTAAGTTTAGGTACCAAGGTGACAACTAGGTACAATGCCCTAGAGAGAATATTACAGTATTATTCGCACACTGAGCATATTAAAGACAAAGAAGAAGAAGAGAAGAAGAAGAAGAAGAAGAAGAAAAAGAAGAAGAAGAAAAAGAAAAAGAAGAAGAAGAGGAAGAAGAATAAGAAGAAAAAGAAGAAGAAGAGGAAGAAGAATAAGAAGAATAAGAAGAAGAAAAAGATGTAATAGGAATGAGATATCTAAAGGAGAGTAATGGGAATCAAAATTTAAGACCAAATAAGAAACAATCGATTAAGAGATAGTTGTTTCCGAGTTTTCAAATTATTCTACTACTTATTTCAGATAATTCTGACCTTTCGGATTTTGATTTGCGATCCATAATATATTAAATTCTCAATTTTCCTACTCAGGTTTAAGTCGTTAACATACATTGAAAACTTAGGCTTAGTATGCATCAATGCATTTCTCATATAGACCGATGCTGTATAGAGGTATTTGAAGATTTGAGAACGAGCCTGAAACGGCGCTTGGCCCGAATTAGCACATCTAGTTGCCGTCTAGGAATCTCGACAATTATTGTTCTGGCGGTAAGGGCATTTGTGTACAGAGTAAAGATGTCTGGGTTCGAATCATAGCGGCGACAGGCTTTTTTCAAATCTCCAAGTATGTGTTTTCACCTTTGGAGTTCAAGGATGGTCTTAATAATTCGTAAGAGGATTTTTGGGATTTGTTTCCGAATTTTCAAATTATTCTACAACCTATTTTAGATAATTCTGACCTTTCGAATTTCGATTTGCGAACTACAATATATTAAATTCAGAATTTTCAATTAAAAGTTAATTTAGCAATCCTGGGTGGTTTTAAATTTGGAAAATAAATAAGAAAAAATTCCAAGTTTTGAAAGGGTTGTCATATTTTGAAAAAGGATATAAAGATTTTGTATCGAATTAAATAGATAGATAGTTTTTTTTTTAATGTTACATTTGTTTATTTTAAACAACAGTTTATTTGTAAATAATTTATTTAAACACCTATTTATTTTATAACACTACTATTCTAATTTATATATATTTCGAAGTCTCTAAATTGTTCACTATTTATCTTCACAGCTGTTTGTATACGACCGACTGCTGCGTTGATCCTCTACCAATATTTATATACAAATTTAAAATTCTGGTGGATTCGAGAATGATCTCCGCCAGAATTAGAGACATTATCACGTTTTACTTGGAAAGATCTCGAAAACGCCTCCACCATAGTTGTCACATATGTTTGGTCTTAAGGGGTTTAATTATGTATGATAATGGGACAAGTTGAGCCTCAAAGGCCAAATAAGACAGAGAGGGACTTGGAGGATTGAAGCATGACTGAATAATGAAATGGCTCACACAACAATAATGTTGAATTAGAGTTCTGGAATAAAGAGAATTTTATTTAATTGGAGGCTGAGTAGTAGCAGAAAGGAGAGCTGAAACGAGGAATTGAGGAAGCAAATATGGATAAATAGAGGGTGAAGACAGAGCAGACCCGAGATAGTAGAGTGAGAAGGTTGAGCAGTTGGAGCGGAAGCAAGAAAAAGAAGAAAAAGAAGAAGAAGAACAAGAAGTATTTTTTATAAAATGTAATTTTTTTATTAAATTATGTTGCTAAAATTCTTACTGATTTTGTAGATTTGAACCCACCCCAATATAAGATTTGTCTTATTTAATTGGATATATATCTACAGGGTAATTTCATATCAATTTATATTTATAAGAATCCAGTAGAAAAATAATGTAAATACATAAATTGTCAATTTTTTGAATAAATGATTGAAAAACTTAATAACGAAATTGTGTTTTATGTGTTTAACTGTGCAATTAAGAATGGAAATTTTCGTTCATTTTGTTGTTTCCTTTTCTTACAGAAGTTGAGACAACTTGAGCTAAATACCTACATCAGTAATTAATGATTTAATAAATTTACTCCAGATATTAGGAAACGTAAATATGAATAACAGAACGTAGATCAATGTTTGTCATTACAATTATAACCTCACAAAGCCGTTATTTCATACCTGTGTTAAATCATTTTTCATTTTGAACGCTAATCACAAAGTGTCATAGAAGAGTTTCGGATTCAGAGCAATAATTTTTTTGTGTGTATTTTTTTGTAACATTTTGATACGTAAACTTAGCCGTAGTGTTGTTTTGTAATTTTTATATTAGTTTTATCGAAAATGTACAAAATGTGCACGTATGTTACTTGGTTTTTACTTGTTTGCGGTTGCTTATCTATGTATACGTTTGCTTTGAGCACTGGTCGAGCATCTGTTAGTGAAAATTACCCTATTGCTACAACTACAATTAGGCCAACAGAAGTTTCCACAAAATCAAGGTAAGATATCCATTTCGTATTTTCCTCTTTATTCCTTTTGTAAAATGATCTAATACCGTTTAATAATGATAGCTATTTTTGTGCCATTATACACGGTCTTTATTTAAATATTTTACAGAAATTTTAATATAAATGTACAGGTTTGGTTTTTGACATTATTTTTAGACACTTTATTCGTATACGTATGTTATGTAAAAGTTATGTTTGGGGTATTAATACACTGTGCAAGGGAATAGTATCGATGCCTATAACAATCCTAGCTTCTCAAAGAAATGTAGGATTTGTAGTTGCCCCAAGTTAGGTAGATTGCACTTTGATATGGTCCCAGGAGTATAGCGCTCTTGGATTCTGGAGTGTTACACATTCAGATAGATTGTGAATGAAGGTTTCGTCCTCCTCCTTACAGAATCTGCACTCACTATCTTCTACTAGTCTCAGTTTCCTAAGGTGTCCTTTGAGTTGGCAATGCTATGAAAGAATCCTTGTTACAATCAAGAGATCGTTCCAATTTTCGGTTCTTTTATTGCCTAATTATTTTTCTGCTGATACCTCAAAACGGCTCAGGTCCCTCAAAGAGCGAGACTATCTGCAATCTCGTTGCTCTTTACCCTGTTATGTCCCGGGACCCAAGTGAGAGTAACTGTATTTTCCTTGCCTAGCTCATTCAGTTTTTATAGTCATCTCCAGACCATTTTTGAGCTGATAACGTAAAAGATCTGCGCTTTGATGGTTGCTTGACTATCGACCATGATGATAATCTCTTCTAATAGTTTCTTTCGATGTTGAATTGGATACACTTCTCAATGGCGTGATCTTTCGCCTGGAAGATGCTTGGGTATTTGCCCAAACTTTCGGGGTACCTGATTCTAGGCTCATACATTCCTATTCCAGTTCCTTCCATGCGATTTTGGAACCATCTATATATATATTACTAAATTGCATGCTCTGTGAATAAACGTCCTAAAACTATAGCTGATAGTGTAACTGCTTCTTCGTTTCTTAACCCTTAATCACGTCCTGACAACATTCAAAAGTGACATTGATGAAGACTCAAGAGAGTGTTGACAATTTAAAATTAATTTTGATTGTATTTTTATTATTTACAACACTTTAATAGCAGCATATCTGTCTAATATGACAGTACTAATTTTAAATTTCTTATCGAAGGTATGAAAAGGGCTTAGAAGACTATGATGAAGCTGTAGCAAGCTCGAGGAAAGCAAGAGGTATGGTTGATTACAATGATTATGACCATGACCATCACCATGACATTATAGTAGATCATCCACCAGAAATGATGAAAATGAAAGAAGAAACCAAACAAGCTTCTGACGTTTGGACAAGTTACTACGAGTTCATTATCAATGAAGGATCATTTAAGTTTTGGGCGGCTTTTCAGGTGAGTTATTTTTCCTTACAGTATATGGATCCAATAATATTTAGAAATTCACATCGAAAAATAGAAAAAAACTTACCGTAGATATTTAAAAAATTTACAATAACTATATATCATGAATTAAAGGTGATAAAAACTCACCCTACTTTTCATACATTATTGGAGTGCTAGTAAAACATTCTTTTCGATGTAAGGTTTAAAGAATTTTCTGATAGCATGTTTAGTTCGTGAGATATAACCATTGTAAGTATTTAAATTGTCACCCTATATTTTATTACATCTCCTTAATTTTCAAAACAATTTTCTGTTGAATGCAAGTTGATTTCTAAAATTATTCGTGTGTTTATCTCTGCTTTGTACCTAAATGGATTTATGTAAATTTCTCGTAAGAGATTTAAACTGCTACCTTAAGATAAGAGGTATTTAAAATTGGCATACAATCACTTTTAATAAACACCCAATAATTTCTCATTATTACATTTGCACAATTCATACACCATAATAACCTCTAGACTAATTTTCATACATTGTTTGCGACTCGGCAAATGATTGATGCTAAAATAATTACAAAGTAAGCAAAGATCATTTAAAAATATATTATTTTTTGTAAAGATTCATCTTCACACAATATTATACGAAGTTAATTATACAGCAGTAACGTGAAACAAAAAAAATTTAATAACTTGCCATATCCATTCTCGTCAGTGTTGTATCCGCTTGATATAATCCAAACAAAAGATGAAATTCCCAACATTTTAAGCTCAATTTTAGCTATTGCGCTGTTTTGTAACTATGAATACATCCATAATAATGTAATATAGATAATTATTTAAAGAATTCGGAGATAATACTGTAGGAGATGAGATTTAGCTGTTTCGATGGCTGATATTCACTTACAGGCAATTTGGTGGTTGGGAGACACGCGACTTTGAATCCTACAACAGATCATGTGAATGTTTAATTAATTTGGATGATTCGTTATAGGATTTGATTGGTGCCGTATTAGCAGTAAGTAATTTAATTTCTGTTGATATGGCATCCAGATTACAAATCGCCAGGCGTTATCGGTTTGATGATAGAAGGTGGGTTTTCTGGGTTCTCTCACCTTTAAATCAAATTAGGAAGAGTACCTATTATTATTATTAATATGAACCTGTTAGTTTACATTAGCTACAATTTATGAGGGTTTCTGTTATGATCTACTATTGAGGTCTCCGTATTAGTTACATGAGCTAAGTGTCACAAATCAAATTTATCCTCATGTAAAATCTTACAAGCAGAAACGTCAATAAATATAATGAATGTACAATAGTCGGCGATATTCCACGTTTACACAACAAATATTATATAGAACAAGTTTTAAGAACACTTTGAAAATAGTAATACAGCTATGGGCGCAGGTTTTAGAATACTTTGATCCTATAAAAAATTCTATAAGTATTGTAGATCACTATTATAGAATAGTTCTAAGAACTATTAAAGAACATTGCATAACATCCCAACAAACATTTTGGTCTGGGGAAACAATGGCCCAACAACTGTCTGCCTTTAATTATTATAATGTTGGCTTTTTAACTTTTAACTACAAAGGGCCGTAAAGATACCAGTTACAGGGCTTTTAACATCCCAGAATCACTTTGCCATCATACATACAGTTCAATGGCTGACTGCAGACATAATATTGGATATTTTTATTATTTCAGCAGTTTATTGAAAAATAAAGGTTTAGTTTGAAGAAAACGATGTGTGAATTGCTGACCATTTCAATGACGATTATAATTTAATAAATCAATAAAACATTGGCAATTAAAACAGTTTTACTTAAATTAGACCTTCATTATACCACAAATTTCAAATTTAACTGAAGATGGGGTTCTCGACTCTTTAATAATACAATTGTAGTGTTAAAAATGGATGTTATAGAGCAGATACAGAATTTTTAAGCTACTGTTCTATAAATGCTGTATTGAAAATGTATTATGGAATTTGTATGTCATATAATATTATTTAATGCAACATTCTTAACCTTTATTTATGTCAAAGAAACTAAAATATCATAAAGATTGTTTGAGTAGGAAACTACAGTATTGTTATGTAAATATATCACAGCCATCAGTGGCAAATTCAAGGAGAGGTTTTAAGGGTTACAAGTCTCCAAATATTAATGATTTTAGACTTTAGCCTATTATGATGAAGACCTGTTCCCAAATATTAAAATTTTGCTGCAAATATTAGCAGTACTTTTTGTGTCTAATGCAGAAAATGAAAGAACATTTTCCACATTGCTCACATTAAAAAACTATTTTAGAAACTCAATTTCAGATAACTGGTTAAATAGAATAGATTAACACTTCTACATATGTATAGGGATATGACCTATGCGCAGTCGTTCCCGTTTTAAATAAATTGGCTGACAAAGCAAGAAAACTTGATATAAGTCTAAATTAAAATCTTATATTACATACAGTTTAAGCGTTAAATAAATGTCTTCTTTCCCATTTTACGTTGTACTAAATACCATACCAAAAATCTAAATAACCCCCTAATAAAATACCTGGGTGCGCCATTGACAGCCATACTTATAAAAATATTTTTCCTGTGGTTGGGTGACACTGTAGTGTTCATTAGGGGTTCATTTGAAGGCAAATCTCACTTTTACTGTGAAATATATAGTACATTTTTTGTCAAAATTTAACGGGACACTAATAAATATTTCTAAAAATATTATAAAATTGATTTAAAAAAATCACTTGGCCAAACTGAATCTGTTCTTCAGGAAAAGTGTACTACTCGTATATAAACTTTGTTTTTTATTATTTTAGGAGAGCCTTTAAAAAATTTAAAATTGATAGGTGACTGTTTATTAGTAGACAAATATGACTGTTATACTTCATTAGTCACAAGAGCAGGGGCGTATATACGGGGGTGATGGGGGTAATTACCCCTCAAGAATTTTTAAACCTAACTTTTTATAGTTTCTAAAATGTATTATTATAAAAAATAAAGTAAAAGTAAATATTACCACTACCCCCAGACCAAAACTCTATCACCACTACCCCCTCAGACTTAAACTCTGGATGCGCCACTGCACAAGAGAGCAATTAACCTGCTGTAATAAATTTATGGAATAAATGTATCCAGATTATTTAAAACACGTTCCAGGTATTTTTCTAAAGATATTACGAAACATATTAGCAGTACTAATAATTTATTTTCTTATATAGTATTAAAACTACATGAATATGATTTGTAACTCGAGACTCTAGTGACGTTTTCAAATCCTGATTTACTTGCTAGTAATATCCCAAGGAAGAATAATACAGAACATATATGAAATAAATTTACTTTGTAATACGTTAAGATTACAGAGTAACATTGTTGGTTAGGTTGGCATTGCGCCTAGTTCAGTAAAAGCGTGTAATTGTATTTTCCTTATTTTTTTCAGCTTTTCACTGCTATCCTGCTTATTTATTCAGCCCTTGCCGCAGCTTACTATGCTAAATTCAACATAATAACAACGGACTACGATTACTACGATGATTTCTTCGGAAGGTCGAACAGTGATGCACCCAGTAACAATTTATGGTCAGGATTGACGTCGTCCACCGTTCAAAGGATATTAGACGCCATCTCGTCAAAGAAGTATACATAAGACTGTAATTAAGGAGAAGGAACTCTTACATTTGATTGCAAATGTGGGAATTCTCGCTCTTCTTTTTAAATAATATAAGCTTTTATAATGAGATTTTTTATTGGACCAAAAATACCTCTGATAATATTTGATTGTTCCTGTATACCGTGCGGTACTATTTAATCGCAGCACTTAGACCATACACAAGTTAAGAAAAAAATTATTTTAGCTATAATATGAGCTATGTAAGAAGGGCTCCCTAAATTTTAAAATTTTCGTTATATAAGCGGCATGCGTTTGAACATATTTGACCACCAAGTAACTATTTTGACTATGCCCTGAGAAAAATAAATATTAAAAAAAAAATAAAAAGCTAAATTCCCACTGGCTCTCCGAATTTTTGGCCATATTTGACCACTCAGAAAAAAAAACGAAGTATAAGTAATATGTTTTTGTAATTTTGGACTAAACACATAATAAAACATTTTTATATATTGAAATATATGTTAAAATATTTTCCAGTAAATTATATAAATTTATCAAGTGAAAAATTGGTAGATTTCTTCATTCAATAGACTGTACGTGGCGCCATTTTTGTCTAATCTCAAAATAATAATAAACTTTACTAGCCCAAAATATTAATCCTACCAAATTTCAAATCAATAGGTACAGTTCCAATAAGCCCCTTCCCAAGAAATTAGGTAAAATTGCAGTTGAATTGATTCTTTGCAAGTATTGACATTGTATGTATATTGTAAATTTAGTGGAAATTTAAAAAATGCCTAGACGTGTGTTAGATGTAGATAGTCTAATTTGTAGTGTACATAAGTATTTTACGGATGAAAAAGAAAATGGCGGTCCTTTAAAATCGATAATGTCTGTACAACAACGCGTATGCGATGCTCTAAGAATTAGTGAAACCAAATTAAGAGGAGTATTACAAAATCACAATAGTGAACTGCCGAAAGAAGATCACCGCAAAACTCGCCCATCATTGAAAACGAAAGATATTCCAGATCGAAAGAAATTTGAAATTCGTGACACCATTTATCGAATGAGGGCCAACAAGGAACATGTGACCTTAAATACAATTCTCTCGGAATTAATAGATAGAAAATTTGACGACATTGGCAGAACAAGTATATGGCAAGTGATACATAACTTGGGTTTCAAATTTCAAAAGGAGGATAACAGAAAGGCCCTTTGTGAAAGAAGTTCTGTCGTGCACAAGAGAATTAACTTTCTAAGAAAATATTCTAAATTTAAAGAAGGGGCGAATTTTATATATTTAGACGAAACATGGATATTTTCTAGAGGTGCAACCAAGATGATAACGTAAAGTCCATCAAACATACCGATGGAGAAGGGAAGCGACACATAATTTTACATGCAGGTGGGAAATCGGGTTTTATAGAAGGTACTGATTTAATATTTTCATCTAAATCAAAATCCAGTGACTATCACGATAATATGAACACAGAAATGTTTGTAAAATGGTTGCATGAAAAACTTCTCCCAGGTTTAAGTGAGCCCAGCGTAATTATTTTAGACAATGCACCTTACCATTCTGAAGTATTAAACAAAAGTCTAACGAATTCTTGGACTGTTGATAAAATTAAAGAATTGTTGACAAAGGAACATATACCATTTCCTCAATATATATTAAAATTAGAATTATTACGCTTGGCAAATATATACGCAAAACCAAAAACCTTTATTGTGGATCAGATTATTGAAAGTTACGGTCATCAAGTTTTATGTCTGCCACCGTATCATTGCCAGTTTAATCCCATCGAATATATATGGGGAATAGCAAAACAATATTATGACAACCATATTGGGCCTAATGATTATAGTGACGACGCAGTTCGGGAATCTTGACGAAAAGCACTTTCAATTGCAACTCCAGAAGTCTGGCGGAACTGTATATCCAAGTGCGGGAAACTAATAGAAGATTGGTGGACTCGTGAATATAAAATAAACAAAATAAGTCCAATCATAATACCAATTAATGCTGTTGACAGTGATGATGATGACGATTATGATATTTTGGATGATAATGACTGATTTTCATTTTTGTTGGCAAGTTCAATTTTTTATTTTTCATTTGAAATTCTCTACATGGAACAAATTTTTATGTTAGAAAATATTTTATTTGAGCTAAATAATCCTCTTATTATACATAGACCATATTTTCTGTGTGAAGTGTAATATAAAATTATTATTAGGTTTATAATAGCCACATTAGACTCCATTAATAAAGAAGTTTAATTCTGCTCTCAATTATACAAAAGATTCTCCATTATTATTTAATTAAAAAGTTGTATATTATTTTTCATTTCATTTAAACCAGTTGATATTTCCCCAAAGAACAGGTCAAACTTTCGGGTACTTACCTGGAAATACTCATAAAAATTTTAATCCGAAACTCACGTAAGTATAGCCAACAGACTGTACTACTGCATTAAGTAGTAACAAAAATATTGCAAAAAAAAATAAATTTTAACTTAAACACTAGTAGATAATATTTGACAGTGTTATTTAACAAAATATTAATATTTTAAGTTCCTCTATGTGTAAAATATTTATCATTCCTTATGAAACACCGTATATACTGATTCTTTTTTACAAGAATCATCAGACACGCAAGTATTATAAATATTGTACTAGATAATTGCATTGGAGAAAAACAAACATGCTACATTTTGTTCGCACTATGGAAGCAAGATAAAACAATAATTAATATCAATGAAAGTTATCTTTTGATTAAACATAAACTTATGAATAGATATATGTATATTATGAACCTGTACATTTATGAATATTCAGCAAAAATGTCAAATATAAATGAAGTAGGTACTCAAAGTGTTTCTTGCAATTTTTGTAGCTTTCCTAAAAGGTTTTGGCAAACATACTTTTTGCAGGGATTTTGGATTTTGTCTATAGCATAATATTAATCTGCAAACAGTATTTTAGGTAGCTTTGACCTCTCTAAAACCATATTAATAGTTTTAAAATAATAAATATTGAAATAATCATTGAAAATCTTGAAAAATCAAATCAAGCCACATTATTTTGCAAAAATATAGATGTTTTCTCACGGTATCTAATAACGTATTCAAGAAGAATTACCTGCCTAATTAATATGCTTAAAGAACAGAAGATTGCTTATCGTTCACTAACCAACTTCGTGCGATACTTGAAATTGATTAGCTCTTAAAGCATCAACATGGAATCTTCATTTTTCTTAATTCTACTATTTCTACTCATTCTCAGAGACATTTTCTGTAAAATTTTAGTAATTACAACATTTCCGTGATCCTTAGTTAATCTAATGAACCAATTTCCAAATTTTAAACAAAAAAAATTTCATTTATTAATATATTTTACCCAATTTGAAACATTCTTCGAAAAGTATGCATGGGTAAAATAAGTATATCATCACTGCGGATGCTGTGTTGAGGGAATGAAAGTTAAAACTTAAAACATAGTAAAGCTTATCCTTTGCATTTAGTCGCAGAGATAGAGGAAGTGGCTAGAAAGAGTTCAATGGCCAAGCAGGCAAGAGACTGCATCACTCGCGGTATAACTATTTGCAAAAGTTAGTTCCCACTATACAGGACAGGACTAGCCTAGCCCAACAATTTTTGTGATTCATTTTTGGATTAGATTTTTGGAATATTACTTGGAAAATTTGAATATTAAATTTTGGGTAATAAATAAATAATTTTGATGTATAAATTAGATAAAAGCACTATATAATTAACCGAATTTAAGAGAGGGAAAGAAGGCTGGCTTGGAAGTTAAATAAGAAACAATCTGAAGAAGTGGAAGAGGTTGGAAAAGAGAATATGGATGAGCAAAATGTAAATAATACAGTTCCTAAAAAAAAAGGAGACAATAATTGAAGAAAACTATAGAAACGATTCAATAATGATGCTGCTGCTAGAAATGAAGAAAGATAGACAACAAGATAAGGAAAGATTTAAAATAAAAATGAATGAAAATCGAGAACAATATAAAGAAGAAATGAAAAACGAGAACGAAATACATAAGTGCAGACAAAGAAGAGATGATGCAGATGATGAGAATAAATGGAAAATAAAATAGAAATAAATGGAAGAGAAATAGAAGAGAAAAGATAGGAAGAGAAATAGAAGAGAGAAGATAGGAAGAAAATAAAGAGATCAAAGTATTTTTCAATGCATGATAAATCTGAAGAAATAAAGTAATATACAATAGAGGAGATGATTGGAAGAATAATAGAAGTCGAAAAATTGCAAGATAAGAAATTTGAAACTGCAGCAGAGAAATAAAAGTTCTTGAAGAAGAAATAAAAGTGGAGGCAGAAAAAATTAAGAAGAGAGTGCAAGATACTACAGAAAAAATAGACACTGAAGAAAAATATATTAATACAATAATAGGAATAGACCAAAATGTTGAGAAAAATGTGAAAGAAGCAGAGAAGGGAATTATAGAAAACAGAAAACCAGAGGAAAATAAACTGGATAAAAGGTTAGAAGATGTGAAGAAACAAATAGATCAATTGACAAAAAACTACCCAAAACAAGAATAACAGGCCATGAAAACATGAAGAAAACAGGAAATAAAATGAAGAAAGGAAAAAGAAATATAAAAGTCTAAAAAATAAAATTAGTGTCAAACAAAATATTGAAAATATAAGACAAATGAAAACGAAAGTAAAATATAATGAAGAATTGGGCAGAATATTGAAGAATAGAAGATTGACAGAAAAGGAAATAGTGAGGACGATGGTAAAAGAAAAGTAATAAAATTTAAAATTGAAAACTATGTGAGAACACAGAAATTGAATAGATAAAGTGAATAAAATAGAAATAGCTCAATATAAAGTGTGAAAGTAGGCATAGTGTGAGGTGGAATAAAGACGACATTGGTAATTGTAAGGAAAATAATGTAGAAAAGGGAATTTTTTAGTTTGATGATTATAAAACGAAGAATTTGTACATAAGAAGAGTAATTTAGAGAATAAATGTTTGTAGAAAAGTAACAATATCAAGGAAAAATTCGATAGATGAAATAATAAATAAAATAAATAAAAAGATAAATAAAGTTTTATTTGAATTAAAGAGAAGAGCGAATCAAATAGCAGAAATGAGACCTGAATAGAGGTGCAATAAGAGTATAGAAATTTAAATTGGCGACAATAATTAGGGAATAAATTTGATACTGATAGTGGAAATAGTAGTTTGTAAAAGTGTGGTGTACTTGAAAAAAGTAACAGTGAACTTCGGGAGGTTCTAGAGTCCGAACCCGTCTCTCTCTCCTTTCAAAAATTTAAACCTATAGCCCTTTGACCCCAAAAAATTTACATTATTTATTTTTCGGTTGACTTCAGAATTATTGACGATCGTGCCTGTCATGTTGTCTGAATTGTCACTTGTCATTATCTTAATCTGTCACGTGTCTACTACCAGGATAATGCGTTGCTGGTGATTATCAATAAGTCCATTTTGATCAAGAACACTTACTATAGTTATAATGGTTTATATTATCCAGATTGCCAGATTTTTAGTCAAAAAAAGCTTACCTTAACCAGTGGCGACTCGTGACCTAGTCTATGAGGAGGATACGGAGGCTACTTTTGAAAGGCATCTTAATACAAATATATATTTCTATTAGAATACAGAAAATCAGAAATATCACATTATATTCTAATAGAAATATATATTTGTATTAAGTATATTCAAAAGTAGCCTCCTCGTAGATTAGGCCACGAGATGCGCCTGACTTTAACAATGTTTTCCTGACGTAGGAAATGTCTTAATGTCAATAGTTTCTTTTATACGTACATTTTATAATTTATTATTAATCATTTTATTGTGGATGGGTATGATGATGGCTTTGTAAAACCGAAAGCGTTCAATCCAATTTTAATAAAAAATTAATTTTTACACACTCTTATAGATTCTTCCCCTCATTTAGTCTGTACATCATTGCCAGTCTTCTTATCTATTGTATGTGTTTTATAGGTTTTTACTCAAAAATACAAATTTGTAATAAAATTAAAGGAATTGAGCTATGTAGAAGATCCAAGGCATCAGAGAAATATTCCAACATTTTCACGTAGCTTTAATTAATTGTACGGTTTTTGTAATAAATAGTGAAAAAGATGGGCACTAGGACTGATCCTTGTAGAACTCTAATATTAGTAACTATGCCTTAAAGTTATAAGCCTCTCATTTGAGTTGGACCGTGTAGGAGTATTTTGTTAACGCCGGTCCTGTTTCTGTGGTTCAGAGGACTTAACTCTTCAACGAAACTAGAACATCTTAGAATTTTAAATATGTATTTAAGAGTATTTTGTCCGATAACAAAAGATTAAAGTCACGTTAGAAATTAATTAAAGAACACCGGTGTATTTTTGCTCGTTGAAAGTAATTATGAAATAGTTGTTCATTATGTCATTTTTCTGAAAATGTTCATGATATACATATTTCTTGATTAAAAAAATGCTAAACGTGCATTGAGGTTAAAATTAATATCAAAGGATTAAAGAAAATTTTAGATGGCCTAAATCTACTAAAAAAACAAACAAGAAAGCGAATCAGCCATCAATACAAGCTCTGAATTCAATTATTTAATAACTGATTTATATCTTTGTGCAAACAAAAATGGTTTCTAGTCATAATTATTATCTATAAATTTATATTTTCCACTTTAAATACAGGAAATTGGACCTACGTGATCAGAAGTCTTCTTGTCGTATTCAAATAACGACATATTGATTCTTTAAGCCACTAATTATTGATTACCGTTAACAACTTAGGCGCCAATTATGGGGACACATTCATTTAATTATTATTCAACTAGACAGAAAATACCTACACTGTTTTGATTGGTTGATGTGTGAGTTGATTAACGAAAATCAGTACATATACGTTTTTGATTTTGTAGTTCGCCTTGATATTGGTCTTTTTTATGAATGAAAAATATAATTTTGTATTGTAGTCGTAGAAACATATCATAAACATTACTGTTAAATAAAGCAAGTAAACATGAATCCATCCAAAATTTAAGAAACTAAGTGAAAAAAAAATATTTTTGAATAATCTTAACAAATATAACTCTTTTAATTATTGATAATTAGCCGAAATTCATTCTCTTTTTCGCAAAAAACTGAAGAAATTTTAGATAATCTTCAATATACTTGTTGTATTACTTTCGATAATAATTTAATGTTATTACTAATAAGAATAATATTTATTTTGCACATACTAGCCTTAAGTGTAAATTTAATGGGTTACAAAATCGTATAATTTACAAGAATTAAGAAACATACTTTTTTCACAACATAAAAACATTTTTAAAGGAAGGCAATTGAAAACCATTGTGTTGACATTTGAAGTAGGATATATTGTTAATATTGGCAGTCTTATTGTTAAGGACTTTGTTTTCAAGACACTTTCAAGTCAACCCAAATGAAATACTCGTCCTTAGGCTCCTCATGTTCGTTGTAATTTCTGGAATTCGCTCCGAATGCGAACAATGTTTTCACCAATTATCATAACAATCTCCGTGAATTTAAACGGTTGTCTTCCTCGAAAACCGAATAATGTGCACTCTTTAATAATTAGCCAGACGACTCAAAAAACACTCGATTTCCGAGTATGAGCGAAATTGCCTAATTCCAGAAAGTCAAATAATTATATCAGACAACGAGTTAATTAAAAAACAATGGACAAGTCGGTTGATGTAATAGACTGGTTTCGAAATCTCAAAATTTTTATTATACAGAGAGATTAATCGTGACGGATCCACATTGATAGAAATCACAAGAAAATTTGAGAAATATTAAGAATGCGTCTTCATCATAGCAACCATGTTTTAAGATGTAATTAATCAATCCTCAACATTAAATCTGACAAGATGATCTATCTATCTGAATGGTCCAAAGTCCACTGGTACTGAAGCTTCAACCTTGTACCCTTCTCAGTTTCTACCCTATCAGGTTAATGTATTCAAGAATATGTCTGATGGGCGCTTTCGTGATTTCTTCTGGTTCCCAAAGTGCCAATTCTGTTCCCATTTTAGGTTCCAACCAGGGGTGGTTTCTCCATTGATTCATTTGTGCCAGTTACATTTCATAAAAACAAATTATTTTAAAATAAATAACAAAAATATAAATTCAATTTTAATAATTTTATTATTTTCGTGTTAATCTCTATTTTTTGGTACGCCACTGCGATCTGGCTAATCGCGTATACATAATGCACTGTTCTGAGTGAAAGCGAAGAAGCGAGCGGTTTCCGCGAAAGCCTGTAGCTAAAAAGAGAGGTCATCAGTCAACAGATCCGTGAAAAAAACAATATGCCTACTTAAATTCACTTAAACTACGTTATTTTGTGCATCGTACATAATCAAGACGTGACGTCATAAAGTAGAGCGGTCATACGAATATTTTCAATCGTTGATATAAAATAAAGATGAGATGACGATACTAAAAGTGAATAAATGCCATATTATTAAAATAGCGTGATTTAAATGATATAAAAACAATTTTATTATGTCAATTTTCAAATATAAAATAAAAAATACGACTAAAAGTGCGTTCACTTGTCAGCTTTTCTTGGTGAATTGAAATTTATGAAGGAAAATATTGGTCAATGCGAATTTTCACAGTTTTCAAACTTGTCGCAGGTAGAATGCCTTGATGAAGATATTCAGATATACGTTCAATATATGATTGCCCTGCTTGATGATTTTAAATTCAGATTTGAAGATATTCTGTCTATGGAAATACCACCATGGATCATAAATCCATTTGATGAAACGAAAGTGGAGAATGTGATATTACAAGAGAAGTTACTCGAGCTTAGCACTAATGAGGAACTGAAAGTGACATTTAAAAGAGGGAATCAAAAATTTTGGCTGCAGGCAAAAATACCCGAAAAATATCCTAAACTGTGGGGAATTGTGCAAAAGCTTCTGATAGCGTTTCCCTCGTCATATCTCGTCGAAAAAAGTTTTAGGCCTGTTACAAACTTATTAAAAAAAAAAGGAGCAGATTGAATATCACAGAAAGGGGAGATTTACGGTTATTCCTTACAAAACTCAAGCCAAATATTGATAATTTGCTGTTAATCCATCAAGTACATGCCTCTCATTAAAATTATATATTTTTTGTAATTACCATTGTAGAAATTACTTACGTTATAAGTGTTTAATTTTAATTATACTACGACGGTTATAACAATAATAATAGTGTAATAATTTATATATTTAAATTTAAATAAAAACCTACAACACAAGGAAATATACTATATTTCTTTTTACCACTCCGAATGGGACGTTTTCTAAATAAAATTTCTAACTTTTTTTTTTTTCGAAAACTATTAATTCGTCGTTAAAACTCAGTCACAACGCAAGTTTCCATAGATAGATCTAATCTTCACTTTTTTTTTTCGAGATTTAGAAATTGGTAGCTGCCGGATCAAGCTAAATTTTGAAAGTGGTCTACGAAACAAAACAGTTTGGGAACCTCTGCTCTAAATGAACGTTCTTTTCTAACGGTGCTTGATCGAGAGCAACTTTCAAATGTTCTCCCTTCTTCCCTCAACCATTTGCTCAATAGCATATGTACAGAGCTCTTGTATTGATAATTGTAGACCGTTATTAGCCATTCTTTTTTGACGTCATAGGGTTTTATACACCAAGAATAATAAACCCTTAAGGCCAAGTTCAACGCGTAGTCTATGACAAGTCACGGCGACTTTTTTATCACAAAAAATACAGCTCCGATCGATAATATTTTATCGAGGCATCCTGTTGCTATACCAACCTGGGCCACGACAGCTTCTTCATATCCCTTATTGGCACTTTTTGTCCACGTTTTGCTATGGGTGCTCCGTACCCAATTTAAAACTGCTCTGGGTGCTTGCGCCGTGGATTCGGCGCCTATGCCCGTAAATAGTCCTATTACGGTCTTAAATTCTTTCCTGTTCAGCATTTGATTTTTTCTGCTCTTAAATGGACTCTCTATGAATATTCTGCACTGCTTGAGTTCAGGAAGTTTCTACCAGATCTTATGTTATTTGTTCTGTTAGCATCCCTTTTAACATTATATGAAATGTAAGTTCGGGTGCAGCTAGACCTTCCTCAGATCCCTTCCTGGCTAGGAGATCTGCTTTCTCGTTTCTCAACAGCACTTAATGTCCCAGCGCCCTTTCAATAGTGGCCTCATTATAGGGCAAAGAGAGTACTTAAATACCTAGTTAGGCCAGTACACATTCAAAAAGTAGTCAGCTGACGTTGAGTGTTTTTGTGCTTCATAAGCAAACAAGTTTGATCTAAAAAGTACTAATGGACATTGCTTTTGGTTAGAATGCAACCGAATATGTTGGAAAATCCAAAAATCCAAAAATACAAAAACTAGGTACCGTTAGTCTTTAACGCTAAAAAGGCTCTAACTAGGTTATTATAATCTCACGAAAAAATTAATTCGTCAACTGTATTTGATAACTGGAATTATTGGTTCTATTATTTTGTTTGAACCAAAACAAACTAACAGGCAAAGAGTAGAAAAAAACAAGAGAAGACAGTCACGACTATCGACAAACCAGATAATCATTTTTTTTTAAGGTGGCATTACTACTTAAAAATGAAGTGGCACATTTAATTTTGGTTAGTAGCTTTTAGTAGTGTTTATAATTTTTCTTAGTAAATTTCTGTCAATATGTGTAGTAGATTTTCTGTCAGTATTATTAGTAGATTAAAAGTGCGCGAGATAGCAGACACAGTTTGTATCTCAAATGACAAAATGCACATAATTTTAACTGAAGAATTTTAATTGAAAAAATATTCGAGCATTTGGTGCCCAGGTTGATCACACGTGAGCAAGTTTGCACGCTGACACGTTTTTTTCCACAATCCAAAAGATTTTTTACGCCGTTTCATAACCGTAGATAAAAGCTGGGTCCACCATTATATTCCCGAAACGAAAGGACAGTCCACACAAAAGTTATCCATCTCCAAAGAAGGCAAAAGCAGTTTTGTCAGCAGGAATGGTTAGGACAACTGTGTTTTCGTCGGCTACTTACAAAAAGGGAAAACAATAATGGGGAGTATTGTGCCAATTTGTTGCAACAACTTAGCGATAAAATTAAAGAGAAACTGCCTCATTTGATTAAGAAGAAAGTGTTTTTCTATCAGGATAACGCACCGTCCACAAGTCTGCGATTACAATGGCCAATAGCCAATCTTCAGGAATTGGGATTTGAATTAGTGTTTCATTTGCTCTATTCTCCAGATGTCATGTTTTCAAACATGAAAAAATTGATCGACGGTAAGATATTTTTGTCTGATTCTGAGGTAATCTCTGCTGAGTATGTTGAGCGAGGAGAAGACTATAGTGAGAAATAAAATTTTTGTCGACAAAAACTTTTTTCTTTGTTAGTCCGCGTAGTTATCCAACAATCCTTGTATTATGCAGGACAATCCTCGGTTACCTATAACATCTCTAAAAAACATATCGTTGTAACATAATATATTAATAGTCAGGAAAGCCTGAATTCAATATAGTTAACAAAAAAATATATCCCATTAATAATGGGCGCCGTTGGCGCCTCATCGGCCTCTCTAAGGATGTAAGAACATGTAGTCCTTCGAACGAATATTTCAGCTCGCAAAAAACCTTAATCATCCGCCTGAACTTACAACAGCATACACACTACCCTCCTCCAAAGAATTGCAGTTTTTGGTAATTGTAACTGGTCTATAACATTCATACTCGTACTCATACACAACACACAAGTCTCTGGTTCGTCTTCACCGACAGTCGTGCCTTATTCTCTACGTACTCTCGCTGGTCGCCAGGCGAAGAAACCGCGGAGAACTGAAGAACGCCGCAGACATCGTCGAGCTGTACACAACGCGGCACCGTGAGAACCCAACATTAGTTAAACCCAAATTAAGTCGCGCTCCTAATGACAGTTTCGAAATGATGTGAAGTGGTTCGAGCATTTTTTTATAGCCAGTGACATGGAGACTTTCAACTGTGTTCCTAACGTCACTAAATCCAAACTCAGGCCGCATTTGACAGGGAATTTTTACCACAATGTGTCAAGAGGCATGCGACCCATCGGGGTAAGATTTATTTTGAAAGGATATTTTGGGCAATTCGTGTTCTTTGGAAAGTATTGTCAAAAATTATCAGATACACCATTACGCGGATGATATATGCATTTAATCCCTCAGTAATTTATCAAAACAAAATTATTATCAATTTAGATTTCTTATTTAACATAACTTAAAATACAATTCAGAAAAATTTTCTGTAATCACATTCTGCCCGAAAAAATATATTCATGATCTGCGTAACATCACAAAAAATTAATATCCAATAAAATGTTTTACCATTAGTGGACGAATATAAAAATTTAGTCATTTATGTCAAACTTTATACAATGTTACCCAAATAAAGATCTTTTTTCATCATATTTAAAATTGAAGCTCATGCCATCTCTAAAATTTGCTACTGTGTAAATGTAAAAGTTTTACATTTATCCAAGTTTAAGAAGAGATTATTACTTGTTCACCAATCAACTATTTTATTCAATACTACTTGAAGAAATAAACAATGTAATCCAGAAGTTACATTTGAGTAAATTTTCAAGCAAATAGTAAATGTTTGCACTTTAGTGATGTTGAAAGATCATTGGTAAATAATAAAACAGTATTGGTCCTAAATTGGACCCTTGAGGGACATTTGATGTAGGGCAATACGTTCTAGAATAGAAAGCGTTGTAAGTAACAAACTGCCCCAGTTATATAAATATAATTTTATTAATGTAATAAGAGAATCATATTTTGTGGTTAATCCTATCAAAAGCCTTAGAGACATCAACCTGTTGTGTACTGTCCACAGCTTCAGCTATGTACTGAGTATAATTTCTACAAGATTGGAAGTGGTGAATCTTTGTCGCATGAAGCCGTGCTAATTTATTTGGTTATACATTGATGTCTGCCTCTAAGACCTTGGTAAAATTGTTTAAAATCGATGTTGGACAATAATTTTTTTTGTATTTTTATTATTTTCCATTTTTGAACACAGGACAGACTCTATATACTTTCCATACATCAGGAAATACATAATTTTGGACAACTGATAGAACATTTTAAATATTGGCGTTACAATCACAATCTCTTAAAAGAGAATTTTGTCACTTTCCGGTGTGAATTTATTTAGAAATTTATTAATTCAATGGAAATTCAGTTTTTAAGTTGAGAGTGCTTAGACGATCTTTCCATCAAACATTTCTTTGTCTGAATGTCCAGTGTACCAAATAGAAAGAGAACATTGTAAGCTATCCAATGAATCCATCAAAAATATTCTCACAAAAAATACTACCATATGCATAAACATTTTTAATGACAATATATTCAACAAAATTTGAAGTAATCTCTTTAACTAGGTAACCTAAATGAACTGTTATAATATTGTACTCCTCCGCTCATAACCCTCGTGGTTAATGCAGCCTTTACCTGTCAGTTATTAATACATAACATTCTATGAAAATTTTTAAACAAATTTTTCAAAATTTCAAAATATTTAAAAAAAAAAATTTAAATCTATTATATACCCGCGTGAGTGTCTATTAGTGAAAAGTAGAGATTTCTTGCCAACAAACTTCCTAATTATTTAGCAAATAACCCTAACTACAATATATTCATTAAACTTTAGCTGATTGTAGAGGCCTAAAATTCTGGATTTTTTAGCAATTTTGGTAGTAACCAAAAAGAGATCAATTATTTAGATATTAAAATCCTATAACATTTGATTTTTTTGAGAAACATTTTGTTAAAATTGACCAGTAAACAAAATATAAACATATAAAAGCAAACCAGTGGAATTTTGCATAATAAAATACTTACTTTCAGTTCGTAAGTCGTACATAGCAACGAACATCAATGTTGACGGTATCCTATTAACCTCTTTTAATCTCCAAGTTATGCCGGAAGCTTTGCAAAATATTTAAAATAGTATAATGTCGTGTTCGTAAGGCGTTTATCATTTACAATAGGAAAGCCAATCTACTTGCAGCAATATCAGCATAAGCGGGGGTTGCAGGTTGCCGAGATAGCAGTTGCAGTCAAAGTACAACATTTTTAAAAAATTGCCCGATTTGAGATTCAATTTAGATTAGTTGATAGAATTAAATAGTTATTAAGAAAATATGATTTTTTAATTTTAAGAAAAACTACTACACATCAAAAATATTACCTTCAATAAAAACAAATTAATTAACTACTTAATTAAAAATAACAAATTCTGTAAATGATTGTTAAACAATTTCAACACTCTATATATTATAAAACCTGTCATAGACGTTGACGCTTTTGTTGAGAAGGTAAAGAATTACAACATGTGAAACATTTAAAAAACCGAATTCGATGTTTCCATCTAGTAAAAGCAGGGGTTCTCTTAAAAAAACAATAAGAGAAAGTTTTAAAATAGCAACTTTGCCAACGAATTATTGGTTATTAAGGTCCGGACTTTTTATCTATTAAATTAAATTAAGTGTGAATGCTTTTAAGGATATCTTCAAAAAATTGTATATTTACCTCCCAGAAAAAATTCTGACGGCGCCCCTGGAAATAAAGTGTCTTTTATCATTCTTTATCATCGTAGGAAGCCTATCTTCGGAATAAAAACTAACATCAAGCCACAGAAAGGTACGGTTTTATTGAGCCAAAGCAAATTAAATAAATACATTTTGGAAATAATTTAATAATCTAAATTACGGAACCAGAAATAAATCAGTTAACAGGATTCAAAATTGGATTGCGCTGGTCTGCCGTTATATCACATCGGATATGAATAAAAATATTGAATATCTCGGTGTTGTGTAGCTTATTCGTTTTTACGGTGCTTTACACGCTCTGACTGGTTTGCTATCGGTGAGTCTTTGTGCGCGACAAATCAATGTGAAACCATTAGTTCAGCTGCTAATTTCAAGATGAAATTTATACATTTTATGGTTTTCAATTATAACTATGATGAGTTTTGACTGTTCGATAGGTTTTAAAGAAAGCAAACATTGGAATAGATTAAGTATTACAACGTGTAAGACATCCTGCAGAATACGAGGATACATCATAAAATTTTTAGAACGAGATGGAAAAAATAACTTTTAGCCAAATGACGGCTATTAGCTTAGAATTCTTCGTTTAATCTGTCTAATAAAGAAGCGTAATATTTACCTGTTATCCTTCCGTGTAGCTTCAGATGGAGTTAATTGAACTCCATGCAGATGTTTTGAAAATTCAGTTTCGTACCTTTTACGTGAGATATGTTTCTAAATATAAGTTTGTTTTTGTTTTGTTTGAGTATTTTTATTAGGCATTATTGACTAAGAAGGCTTTGATTATTTTTAGAAAAGTATTACAAGTTAACGTGACGATTTATTACACCATTTTAGACTAGCACTAACATTAAAGTTCACTGACTAGCTCAAATGGTTTCTTTCTTCTGAAACTTCTGTTAAGTGTAGGGTTATCAAATGCAGTACTTCTTCGTTGAAGAGGGTGAAGTCGACTATCATATTTCGCAGCAGATCTCTTTATTTTTTCTTCAATAGAACCAAGATCCAACTAAGATGCATCAACGATGCATCTTAGAACTTTATGTTGATATTGCTTTTGCTAGTACATCCCCATAACTGGATGCGATAAATCCAGACTGATTTTAAAATTTGTTTATAAATCAACATTATATGGTACACTAACAGCTTGGGTTTTCTTCTTAGGAGTCAATACATTTTTTTGAATTTAACATCAAGTTCTTTATATAAATATTTATATGCTCTTTCCATTTAAGCTGTAGGGGGATTGTGCCTGAGATGGCATACTTTTTGTATGAGCCGATATTTTTTCTGTTCTGTTTATTTTTTTAATTAATCTCTACACGTAACAACAACTGATTAGGGTATAATATAAAAAAATTGATTTTTACTGTAACTGAAAAAAAAGTGTACCTGTGCCATCTCACACTGATATATGGGGTAAGATGACATACTATGCCATATCACCCAAAAACCTTCGTACGTAATGCAAAGTAACATTTTATTAATATGGATTGTTAATAGAAAACAAAACGAACTTATAAGAACACAACATAAATGCACATAAAAACACATTTATAGTAGGAAGTTAAAGTTAAATATACCTAACTAGTGGTATTTTGAACCGCAAACAAAATTTTTTTAGAACTTTAAACAAATATAAATAAACAACGTTAAAAAAGTCCGTCTTAATAGACATCGCAAGTGAACTGCTTAACTCTTTTGTTGACCCCGGCACACTCGGAATGACACCATTGATTGCATTTCTGACGGCTAATCCAGTCTTCATTTGAGCGAGAAAAAGAATAAAGGTCGTTGCAGTATAGGCAAGCAGCATCTTCTTCTTCTTCGTTATCTTGTAGTGGAAAGTCTTCTATTTCTTCTTCACTTTCTTCAACAAGGCTGAGAATCATCTAACTTACCATTTGAACAACCAGAAACTGACGGCTGCAGGTTATCAAATTCATTGATTTCTGTAGCTGTTACATTTTCTTGTTGATTAGTAACTTCTGCAGGTTGAAACATCCAATCTGGAAAGATGTCTTTATTTAGTGGATAAATGCTGGTCTTAGAAAATGCGTTTACAGCAATTTCTGTTGTTGCAGCTTTATTGTAAGCTTCTCTCAATATACCACCGACTTGAAAATGTGTCACCGTTCTTCCAAGATTGGACTTAAGCCAACGAAATAGTCATCAGTGAACCGAAAAAACAAACGTCTAAAGGTTGCACCCTGTGTGTGCAATGAGGAGGAAAACAAAATATGACAATACCGTTGTCTTTTCCATATGTCAGAGCTTCAAAATTTTTGTGGCTGCTGTGTCCGTCTAAAAGAAGGAGAACTTTATTTGTAACAGGTGGCTTGACATACTTGACAAAACGTTTTAAATATTTTAAAAAAGTTTATCCTGTCATCCACCCACTTTCTTGGGCTAAACCCAAAATTCCTACTGGAGCTTGATCCATTAGCTCATACTTCATATTTTTTCTTGGGAACAATAAAACAGGTGGCACGTAAGTTACAATGGCGTTAAAGCAGCATACAACTGTAAAGTGTTGGCCTCTCTCCGCGCTGGTTCAAACACCAACTTGCTTTCTACCTTTAGTCGCCAAAATTTTGAAATTTCTTGATGGAACAATTGAGAGCCTAGACTCATCCATGTTGAATATATTTTCTGGGGAGAATTTGTGTTCATTTAGTACCTTCTCAAGATTATTAAAATACTTCCCAATCTGAACTTTGTTAAACGTACGAGCTCTTGAAGATGATGTTGCCTCTGGTGTACGAAACGAAATAGAAGGATTTCGTTTGCGGAATCCTTTCAGCCAATCCCATCCTGCCATTTTCTTTTCTTTTGAAAACCTATTTGGAATTTTCTTTACGTCGGCAATTTCATAAGCAAGCCTTCGAATATCTAACGTTGTTAGACCAAAAAAACGCACTTATAATTCTTTTACATGGCGCACCAGTTAATTTTCCAACTGGACATCAAAAGTTGGAACATGCTCCTAAGTAACCCTTACCGGATCCACGATCAATTTTAGCACGTCTTCTTAACGTTGTATGAGGTACATTAAATGTTTTTGATGCCAAAAGCCATCCCATTTGGTTATTTGTAACTGCGTTAAGTGCTTCTACTATATTTTCTTCTCTCCAACTTTGTCGCTCAGACTTTCTTACGTATTGTTCAATCACCTTTAAAAATCTGTAAAAAAATGGAAAAATCAAGCTATATATCAATTGTGTGTCATCTTAACCTGGTTATTGCCATGCGATCTCTCCCTGAAATGCATCATTTATTTTAGACGTATGTTATTAGTTTACACCTACATTTTTGTGTTATCTTGTGCAACAGATGTGTAGAGCTTTAACAATTAAACACTGCTACATTAGCAAATCTCAGCAAAAGTTTAAACTCTTGAAGTAACAAACACCTATATGATTCCCTACAGAAAACTTTCCACGGACCAACAATGTACAACATACCATACGTACTCCGTCGATACTTACAGGTGAACTAAATTTACACAGCGACCGTTCCATGTCAAAATGCATATAAACTAATGCACGTAGTTGCCAGATAAAACCGCCAGTATGCCGTCTTGCCCGGGTATGCCATCTCAGGCACAATTCCCCTACATCTTGCTTCATCCCTAGATATTTGGATATGTCCGTGGAATACTTTCCTTTTTGATAAGTCCAGCATCTTCTACGATATAGCTTTGCAAACCCAAACGTCATGAAACAGAAAATACACAGTATAAGTATAAAATAAATGAGTCAAGTACTAACTTTCCTTCTTGAAAAGAAGTCCAACATAAATGATTAAGCTGCTTCATAGTCCAGAAAGATCACAACTGTTTTGCACTGAAATCCTAATTGAAAATATTCAATTAGAAGAAATAATGCACATCTATGTCTTTCAATATGTATTGAAAAACTAACAAATACCATTTGAACGTTAGACGGAGAAAGGAAAACTGCTCTCCCTTTCTCCGTTTAACCACGCCCTTTCAATGGCAAGGGTATAGGATGTTGCATGTATATTGTAGTCCGTCAATTGATTTATTTCTCTCTAATCAATACTATTGTGTTTCTATACCATTCTACTTTTGTTAGGAAAACCATGTTACCGTACTGTATAATCATACCTTTTAAGTGTTTTATTTAATGGTTGTATACATTATTTAGAACGATAAACAGTAATAAAAATCTAGTAAGTCACAATAATGAAATCTTAAAATGCCCTATACAGTTTTATACAAATGAGAAAAAGCATATCTTACTTTCACAAAAAACTTGGAAATCTTTAACAAAAATGTCCAAAAAATTATTTGGTTTTGGATTTATGAGGTGTCAATTTAACGATGCCTTCCTTGGCAATTTCTTCAATATTTATCTACTAATAAGGGTCTTCTGTGGATTGATGATTATCGAGAGTAACTAGCCTAATTTCAAGTTATTCCATATATTAGTGATCGTCTCGTAGCTTTTATTTTAATTAGAATTCCTTTTGTAGGTGGTCATCGAAAATTATTTATCGAACATTATTTATCAACTTATTGTACTTTATGAGTATACTATGTTTGTGACTTGTCTTATGTCATGTAAATGATACAAAACGATCAATAAATTTATCTATCTTATCTATCTATGCTTTCTATTAATTGTCTATTTTGCCCATTTGTTTATTCTATAAACATTCTGAACTATCCTCGTATTATATTGTTCTTATTCGTCTCAATCTCTTTACATCCCATAGAATTTCAATTTTTCAATTTTTCCATTCCTTAGTTAGTTCTTTCATCTCATTAATGTTTTCAATAATAAAAATTATTTATTACTACAGACTGAAGTATTACCACCCAAGTGGAAAATTATAAATTAGATACTAAAAGGTGCAGCAATGAGAGATGAAAATTTCATACATAAAGAGAATATTATTTAGGGAGAACAACCTTAACATTGACTGGTTATATATTCAAAGTTGCAAACAGTTGTAACAGTCGTGACTATTTATAAACATAAGCGACATTTATTTTTTTCTCGTTCATTTTCTTTTTTACTTATCCTGTCCCACGAATGTATTCTATTCAAATATTTTTCTGGTCGAAGTCACGACATTTTGCACTTGCAGTCGTAAATCATACGTTAGACAAAAGAAATGCGTAGATTGGCCTTTGTCTGACGTGCACAGGAAGATTTTAAACAATCATAAAATTTATGTAAATCAACCCTGAGCGTTGCACTGCACCGGAAAACAGTGTCATTTCCATCTGCTTTGCAACACACACAAACCATCAGTGTGAAAAATATTTATACTTAATTCCACGAAACCAAATTAATTTAAATATTTCAATTTAATTATATTTAAAATATATATGCAAAAATATAGTAGTTACAGTCATGGAGTGTCCAGTATCTGTTCAAAGTCGCTGAACTGTCAGTAGTCACGCTGTGACATAAGAGTATAGTGACATAATTTGTGTTCCATTGACATTTAACTTTCCGTGACTCAGTTCCTGGACTATCTGAGCTGGTCCTGCATGTTTTTCATTTGCAGTGATGACATCTAAAAGAGAATTGAAGCCTTGATGTATCTAGAGTTTTCTAGTGTCTGGTCTTGCCCTAACGTATATAACGTATATAACAAAAGTTTTGGCAAACATTTTATTCAACAATTGTCAAAAGACGTCAATTTGATATCTAAATTACCTATAGCTTAATACAATTTTTCTGTATGTCATTAGTTAAAAATAATCGGGCTTAGCGGAAGAACAGACATTTTAGTCCAAAAGACTTAAATGCACTGAGCTAAATGCCTTTTATTCAATGTTTCGTGTATAATTTATCTATTATGTTCATATAATACTATTGAGTAATAAACGTATTTATTATTATTATTATTATTATTATTATATATTATGAAACCAGTGGCGTGCGATGAAATTTTTGGAAGAGGAAGCGATTGTACAAAAATACAGCAGGCCAGTAAGCACAGCGTTACTATTACTTTATTACCTAGTTTAGTACTAGAAGCTATAAAAAAACGTACCATTAAAAAGCTTCCTTGGTTTATTTAAAAGTAAAAAAAAACATTTAACTGAAGTTTTTTTTATTTTTTCCAACATTTTTCGCACAGTTGACACAACAGTTGACATTTATTTATACTTAAGATCTATTCGCCTACCCTCAATGGCTGCAAACTTCTCTATAACATCGTAAAATTTTGGATTTTCTGATAACTGTTTAACAAGCTGTTTTTCAATGGATATTAGGGCTAAATTAGAGAGTCTGTCTTCACTTGTTGAATTTCGTATAAAACTTTCAATGCGCTTTAAAGTTGAAAAACTTCGCTGAACTGACGCACTTGTAGCTGGGATGGTTAGTACTAATTCACACAACTTGACGATTCCACAAAAGGACTTATTTTAACCAGTTGTTATAAGAAAATTTAACACATTGTTGGGCGTCTTTTTATCACTAATTTCAGTTGTTTCATAGATTCCACCGTTGGCCGGGATTTTTTTATTTAATTTAATTATTTAAAATTAATTCTGATGCCTTGGTAGGATTCCCCACTTGACCATTCACTATTGGGTTCTAATTGACAGTGCTGTTCCTAAAGTGGCGCTGGGAAATAGTAACAAAGTCTATACAGAACACGAGGCTAATGACCTTAGCAGTCGATGCCGATGACACTTAACTGGGACTTTAATGCTGGAATATCGAAAAAATTTCCATAATTTAATTTTGGTGAATTAAAAGCTTCCGATGGAAATTTTGATGAATCGTAGTTGCTAATATTAAAATTGGACAATTCAACAAATTTTAATTCGTTAAAGTTTTGAAATCGAGAGTTCATTTGTTGTAAAATGTTATCAAAAATTTCAGCGTATAATCGACGATAGGAGGTCTCTCTTTCTTTAAAATTCTAAGCCAATGTTTTGAGTCTTATTCCAAAAGTGTTCAAACTGATCTCGTTTTTTATTTATTTTATTTTTAAAATCATTAATTTGTTTTATGCAAAAGCTAATGTCATTTGACTTTGTCTGTAAAATGTCGAATAAAATGCCAGTAAAAGGAAAAGCTCTGCAAATGTTGAGCAAAAAATTGAAATCAAAGTTTTGTTTGAGAAATTAATATTAAAAAAATCACAATAAATTCCACGGTAACCTATATATTTTATTGTAAAAAACAAAACCTAAATATTTCAAAAACCTTATTTTTAGTTTTTTTCTACTCCTTCTAATCAATAAATAATAGTATAATTCGAGAATTGTTGTTGAGGTCTTACTTTCTCGTAAGACACTGTACAAATACTCACATTTTTAAAAAAAAAATTCTCAAAAATTTGCACGGTAAGGTATAGTTAAAAGTTCACTATTAGATAAATAAGAACTTCAACTATTAGAAAAAAAATTAATTTTAGTCATAATCTAATATTTTTTTATTTAACATTGGTGGCGAAAGGGGTGGCGAAAGGGGTGGCGAAAGGGGTGGCGAAAGGGGTGGCGAAAGGGGTGGCGAAAGGACCTCCTTAAAGCGTACATTACTTGGAGCATCTTCAATATTGTACGTTTCCTTTTATTCAGCATTAGAAAAGGTAAACCCGAGTACAGCCAATTTTAGGAAGAATAATACAAGGAATACCTTCCTCACATTCCTTTATGATTCGGTATATTGTTCTTTCGGATACATTTTGATTCCTGTAGATATTTGCCCAACCAAATTATAAACACCTTTCCTTAGTTCTAGTTTGTACATAGAACAAAAGCTATATGTTGTTCCATGACTATTTACACATAATAGATTTAAAAGCATTTGCAATAAGGAGGCAATTTTTATCAAAACTTTTGTTACATACCTTACTCTGAATTCCTGTCTTCAACAATTTAAAAAATGTAAATAAATAAACTTTTGTTGAAAACTGGTTACATTATAATGTACTCGACAAAAATTACAGTTATGCCTATTCTTGTAAAATTATAACGAAGAAAGGCATTACTATAATCTGGCACTTATAATTAAAAACTGGTATTGTTACCAGTTATAACATTCTTGATACTTTTATAAAACAGCTTGCTAAAGAAACGGTACCTACTCTGTAAATTGGGTGAATGTATTTCATTCAGAGAGACAGTATTGCATATTCAACATCAACATTAATGACTAAAGGCGGTACATAAAAATCTTAAAACCTTCCTGTTTGAGATACGGGCATGTACTAAAAATAATTGTATAATTTTCTTGCTGTTAAATTAAAATTCAATTTTAAATACTCGTTCTACAAATTTTTCTATAAAAAAATATTTTTATATATCTAGTCTTTTTCGTCTAGGGATGTACCAATAGAGGGACACGGGACACACTGTATATTTATTTATATAGTTGGAAACCCATCGACTTTTACTGTACTGTATAGAGTAGAAGAATGAAGATCTGCTTGTTAGCAGATGCACCAATGGAAATGATCCGACTCAAAGTAAATATTTGTCAAATCGGCAAAGCAAATAACTTAAAAGTATTTAAAGACTGGGACCTTAAGTATCTGAGGAACGTTGGTAACAATTACTAATTCTTTGTATAGTTTTATGGGTGGTCCATTGGCCATAACTTGGTCTGAATAAGCAGGAAAACAGGGTGACCCAAATTGCACTTAATATTTTGATTAGGGTGAAATCTACACATGATTTTGTTAAAATAATTATTGAATAACTACTTTGTATTTAATTAGAACTACTTTTTTATACATGTTTAAATTTAGGTTTATGTAGATGATAGAAAGTTGTTTTATTCTTTTAAAAACAACATTTGTGATATTATTGATAAAATTAATGAGGACCTTTCCAAACTTACAAAAATCTCGGCTAAGCATAAATTATAAACGAGAAAAAATCCTCTTCCTTCAAATGAGGCCCCAAAAAAAGAAACAATCTCTCAATCAACTCACATTGCGTTTTTATACCAACTGATGGTGTAAAAATTAAGGATATCCTCTCTTCTATCACAAAAAAGAATTCCTCAGGTTAGGATGAAATTTCAGTTAACTTCTTTCACATCTTCCAGAAGATGCATGAAATGTTTTAGCAGAATCAATCAATCATTCACATTAAACAGGTTATTTCAGTGATTCTTTAAAAATAGGCAACGTTGTACATGGGTACAAGGGTGGTGATCATAATAGTCCTTCTATCGACCCATTTCATTATTACCCCATTTGGCAAAAATTATTGAAAAATTGGTTAAGATTAAAAAAAAACAGAGTGGTATCTACTTCCCAGTTTGTGTTTTAATCGGGTAAAAATGATACCGATGCTATGTTTTCTGTTCTAGAGAAATTATACCTCGATTTAAATGATAACAGGGTAGTTGCTGCAGTGTTTTGTGATGTATCCAAAGCTTTTGATTGCGCAAATCACAAAATTTTGCTGACCAAACTAAAATAATATGGATTCCGAGGAAAAGCTCTAAAGTGGTTCCAGCCTTATTTGGAGACTAGATTACAAAGAGTTTTTTTTTCAATAAACAAACTTCAACGTTTGCTATGATTCACTGTGGGGTTTCTCAAGGAACCGTCCTGGGACCGGTTTAATTTTTAATATTTGTAGATGATACAACGCTACGATGTTTCAATCATTTTATCAATGTGACATGTAAAGGTATATCCGGGATTAAAAATTACCCCAAAATCTGTAAAAGTATCAGGTCGCCGAAGTGAGACATTATCTATTAAATAATTATATTTTAGTTGGTAGGTTTTTAAAGTAAAAGACATAACTTTACATTTAATTGGGTTAAGTTTAAGTTTTTTTATTATTATTACACCATTCAACCACTAGATTTAAGTTCACAGTCGCTTGTATAATTTCAAATCGTCTGCATACAGTAGAAACTGCTCTTTAATTACACAGGAGATATCATTGATGAAAATATTAAATAGTAACGGGCCCAGTTTGGAACCCTGAAGAACTCCAGATGTTATAGCAAATTTGACAGACTTAAACCTATTAAGCTGTACAAATTGAGTACGATTTACTAAAAAGCACTGAAAGAGATTTATCAAAAGGGGGACAACCCAAACCCTGTAAATTTTCCAAGAAGAATACCGTGGTCAAGTCTGTTAAATGCCTTAGAGAAATCTGTGTAGATGACATCCGTCTGGGCGTGCTCATGAATAGATTCAGCAATGGGTAAAAAGAATGGTGACTGTTGAGCGACCTTGCAGAAACCCATGTTGATTGACTGATAGCATTTTACTAACATGATGATATAAGGTCTTCCCCAATTAAATTTCAAATATTTTGGAGAAATTGGTCTGTAATTGGTTATATCTCTTTTATCCCCCTTTTTGAAAACTGGACATACTTTTGAGGTCTTCCAAATATCTGGCACTGTTGATGTCCTGAGGCATATATTTATAAGGATGGCTAATGGAGGGACAAGTTGGAAGGCACAATCCTTTAAAATAAAAGCTGGAATATGGTTTGGACCAGTTGTCTTTTTAGATTAATAAGACTTTAGAGCAGCTGTACTCAACCTTTTTTTCTTTCAGGCCACACAAATCTGTTTGTTATGCTACACGGGCCGCAATATTATCTCTAGGTGCCACCTTTGAAATGTTAGTAAAGGACAATGGGAGACGAGAGAGATCCGGATTAAATATTTTCTAAAAAAAAAAGGTCCTGTTGTTTTAGTAAATATTTTCTTCGCAAGGACAAAAAAGGACAGTAGGTCAATCATATAAAATTAGTTGGGATCTCTAATACATAAAACACAAAACATAAATGCAAAACAATAGCAAAACAATAGCAAAACAATAGAAAAACAATAGCAAAACAATAGCATAATAATAGCATAACAATAGCAAAACAATAGCAAAACAATAGCAAAACAATAGCAAAACAATAGCAAAACAATAGCAAAACAATAGCAAAACAATAGCAAAACAATAGCAAAACAATAGCAAAACAATAGCAAAACAATAGCAAAACAATAGCAAAACAATAGCAAAACAATAGCATAACAATAGCAAAACAATAGCAAAACAATAGCAAAACAATAGCAAAACAATAGCAAAACAATAGCAAAACAATAGCAAAACAATAGCAAAACAATAGCAAAACAATAGCAAAACAATAGCAAAACAATAGCAAAACAATAGCAAAACAATAGCAAAACAATAACAAAACAATAGCAAAACAATAGCAAAACAATAGCAAAACAATAGCCAAACTATAGCAAAACAATAGCAAAACAATAGCAAAATAATAGCAAAACAATAGCAAAACAATAGCAAAACAATAGCAAAACAATAGCAAAACAATAGCAAAACAATAGCAAAACAATAGCAAAACAATAGCAAAACAATAGCAAAACAATAGCAAAACAATAGCAAAATAATAGCGAAAGAATAGCAAAACAATAGCAAAACAATAGCGAAACAATAGCAAAACAATAGCAAAACAATGACAAAACAATAGTAAAACAATAAAAATATTAGCATGATATTTATCGCTTAATGTTAATGTTTTCGCGTATTTCGCTTAAAATTTTAAAAACGAAAAGCAATAGTTTTAAAAAGCACTTTCTTAATAATAGTGGTTGGGGCTGCACAAAAAAGGTTATAGGGCCGCACAAAAAAAGCTTGGAGGGCCGCATGCGGCCCGCGGGCCGCACGTTGAGTATAGCTGCTTTAGGGCTTTATATATCTCTATTTCGGTAAAACTATTGTCATTAAGGAAAGAAATATTGAGTCGTGAATTTGAATTAGCAATAAACGGGCTAGAGGTAATATATGACTGTTTGAAGAAGTCAGCAAATCCATTGAGAATATCTAATGGAGTTTTTAGTGAATTGTTGTCATAAGACAAAATTTACTTGTATTACTAGATATCACTTGTTCAGTCTTTGTAATACATGCACTGTAAGAAATGTCCATTGCTAATTTTAAAGCAGCTCTTATGCGTTTGAAGTCTTCAAATGCTTCTAAATAATTTTCTCGTTTGTACTTTGTCCACAAATTTGTTCTGGCGCGTAACTGATTGGATTATTTCTCTATTAAACCATGCTGGATATTTGTTTTGATGTTTGCAAGAATATTTTGGACAAAATTTATCAAGAATATTGTATAATTTTCCATAAAAGTATGTACAACCGTCTTCTGTATTATTAAAGGCTTCTAAAAATGTCCAGTCAATACTAGAAATTAAATTGTACATTAGTGGAAACTTTGCTTTTTTGAAATTATAACAGTTTTCAAAGGACAATTCTAGGTTGTTTTTACGGTTAGTTTTTACTTCCAAGTAACAAGTGATGTCCAGAGCAGAATGATGTTTATCTTCCACTACAAATGGATCTAGCGATTTTTCTACTAGACATTTATCATTTAAGAAGACTAGATCTAATAGCCTATTACACATACCTTGATTTTCTCTTACTATACGGAGAATGGTCGTAGTGCGCAGCTTTCTGAGCGCCTTCTAAAAGGATATAGAAAACTCCGCCATGTTGATGTCTTATTACGTGTTGCCTACGAAATATTTTTAATAGGTGCATTTTAATCATCCACTTCTGCTTCGGAATTGTCGGTTTTCTTGTTTTAATCTGACAGGTTAAAACGACTAAACCGACAATTCCGGAAGTAGAAGCGGATGATTAAAGGAAGTAGAAGCGGATAATTAAAAGGCACTTGATATTTTGCTTGCTGCTGTCAGTGTCAGTAAATATTATTTTTGGAGTCACAGTTTATTGCTAAAGAATCAGTTAGCTCACTCGGACCAGTTGAAAGTTCCAAAATAACATCCACTCCAGGGATACAAATTCAGGATGTGCAGAAGACTGCTGTTGTATTATAGGCGGTTGTAATATATTGTATTATCCGAGTTGCGCAGTGTATAAACTGGAACATTGAGATCAAAAGTGCCGACGCAGAGTGAGCGAACTGATTCTTTAGCTATAAACTGTGGTAAAGGCATCAAAATGGCCGCGCCCTATGTTGGGCGTGTCGGACCTCTCTCTTGCACCGTATAGTAATCAAAGTATGTGGCCTATTATCATTAAATATAAAGTTAGACTAAGATAAATTAAAAAGTTAAGAGAAGTCATTGATTATTGAAATTTGTTTGTTACTTTTGCCGTTACTAAGATATTAAAATCATCGAAAACTAACAATACACTGTTATATAATAAATTTGAGGAACACAAGGCTTCAAAAAGGTGTTCAATTTTGTCTCATTCGGTGGCGATATCAGTATAATTTCAATTGGACACCAACAAATTTGCAAAAAACTTGAAAATAAATTCTTAGGTTTATTCATTGACCAAAAATTAAAATTTGAAATCCATGTTAATAGTTTGTGTAAGAAGCTGTTCTCTGGATGTTTTGCAATAAAAATTGTTGCATACCTTAGATATTTCGGTTGCAAGGAGTGTATACTAATCATTAGTAGCATCCCATCTGCGATATGCTATAAGTTTCTGGGTGACATGTTCATCCGAGTTCTTCACTAGAGTCTTTGTCTTACAGAAGAGGGATATAAGATATATGTCCCAAGTTGAGGCTGGTGTCTCTTGTAGGCCATTATGTACTAGGCATATTATACTAACACTCACTTGTCTGTTTATTTTAGAAACGGTTCTTTTAGTTTTAAAAAAAATATAAATGTAATATTATTGCCTCCAGCAATACTCGAAGAATTTTTACATTCCCTTGCCTATATCCTCTTCCGGTTTGGTACATGACTCTATTGTGTATAAGCGGGAAGAAGATGTTTAGCCACCTGCCAATTATTAATATAAGAAGTGCTGACTCGTTAAAAATATATAAAAAGACAGTTGAGAAACTTTTGCTCAAAAAGGCCTAGTACAAATTGGATGAATTTTTCTGTGATCGGTTGAATTAAGTAGTTCATTTTAATTTATTAATATATATTTCTCGATTTGTACTTGGTGTTGTGCATATGCATTTTTGTTCTTCATATTTTATATCTCGACATTTAATTTATTAAAATTTTATTATTATTTAACGGAACACCCCCTCATATTCTTAGCGTTTGGTTCTTCTTCATTGGTAATACAATCCTGTATTCGATTTGTAATCCAAACTTCAAGTTCGCATTCTTTGCGTGCTTTTTTGGAATCAAATCTTTACGATTTTTGGTTATGTAATGTACGTTGGGATGCCCTGTATGTTAAACGAAAAACCAATTAGTTACCGTTTTAATTATTTAATATTTTTAATGCCAAGAAATATTCATTGATTCAAAGATTGCTACGGGCAGACAGGAATAATTCGGTTGGTTTGTCCTTTTGAATTTTAATCAATATTTAATTGACATTCTTTATGGCTATTCTACAGGGTGTCACACTTTAAAAATGATTTTGAAATATTGATTTTTATACTAACCTACATCACAATAAGACTAAGTTAGATCAGTTGTTATATACTGACAACTTGGATTTTCTTCCTCTTTCCATTTTAGTCGTACATCTAGGTTCATCCCTAGTTATTTGGCCGAGTTGTGATGAGGAATAACATCATTGTTTATTCTTATTTGTTTTGGATTATTTTATCGAAGAGTAAAATCAACATGCACTGATTTAGTTTGATTTATTTTTATTTTCCACTTTTTCCACTTTCCTGGAGCTGTTCTAAGGTTTCTGTATTAGTTCGGCCAACTGCCAATATTGCAGTGTCATCCGCTATTTTAACACATTGTTGTTGAGGAATATCGTAAGTAAAATACCGGTCCTAGTACATTGCCCTGTGGGACACCTGTCTTAATTTCTTTCATTTCGGAGTATGTTGCTTCACTCTAAACATTCTTCCAGTTAGAAATTGATTGAAGAATGTTGATATCTTGTCTAGGGAGCATTTTTTCAAGCATATACATTTTTCTTCGTATGCTTTTTCGATAATATCGGCTATTCTGTGTACTTGATCTATTGTTGGGTATTTCTAAAACGAGGTTTTTATTTTCAATTATTAGTTTTAGTTGTTTTAATAGTAGCTTTTCAAATAGCTTAGATATTATTGGTAATAATGACACAGGTCTATATAATGACACTTCATTTGGATGTTTTCCTGCCTTAGGAACTAGGATAACTTCAGCCATTTTTCACGCATTTGGTATATATTTAAGGCATTTATGAGGTAAGTCAATATTTTAACGATAGCCTTTCTTGGCAGTGCCTTTAATGTTTCTTCAGTAATAAGGTCATATCCAGGGACTTTTTGTGGGTTGATGTTCGTCTTATTTTCTTTCGCAACTTCATTGGGAGTAACTAGCCTAATTTCAAGTTGTTCCAAATTATGGATCGTCTAATTAGGAATGTCTTGATTTTCTTCTAATTGACACGTCTTTTTAGGTGGTCATCAAAAATATCAGCTTTCTGTTGTTTCTTGCCCATTTGTTATGTGCTATTATTCATAGGAGGACACGAGCTTTTCATCTTTTTAGTTGCCTTCCAGAGCGACTAATCAGTTTCTTTGTCATCTATAAGCCCTACTAGGGCCCTACTAAGCCCTACTAAGGATTCTTCTTTATGATTTAGGATCTCTTCTCAGTCTAGATACATTTTTGTGTTTTTGTGAACTTATCATCTGCCATTTCTTTCTTAGTTTTCTTTGCAGTAGTTGTTAATTTTCTTACTTGTGGTGTGTTCCTCAAAGAAAAATGCATATGACAATTATATAGTCAAGATAGATAACAAATCCAAAGTAAGTTGACATTATTTGGTAAACTTTGTAAGAAACAAATCAAAACAAAAAACTGTATTGAAAGTCTAACCCCAGTTACAATAGAAGAGGTTCTTGATGTTGTCAGAACTCTTAAAAATTCGCCATGTCCAGATATACTTGAGATTTATAAGCTTATATTAAAGAAAATATTGAAATTGTATAAGATTGTCCGACAGATTTAATCAATAACATTTTTCTCACTTGGAAGCTGTAGATGTGTCTAAAATTTGTCATTCTTCTAAATCTCTGTATCTGTAACGTGTAAAGAGTGGATTGCCCTACGGCACTTAGGCCTCTAGGCCCATTGTTCATTCTCCTAAATTGATAAATCCCTCTTAGCTCATCAGCCAGTCTATAGATTTGATGTAGTAGAGAACGTCGCCGAGTGGTTCTTCTTTTATATCGGTCGGCGTTAGCCAATACTCGCCGAATATAAATTTCTAATAAAAGAGAGTGACGGGCAATCGTAAAGGATATGCTTGATGGTCTCATCTTCTTGTTCGCACCCCCTGCAGAGTGTGGATTATGACAATCCCATATTATGAAGATACTTCCGTACTTGGCAATGGCAGACGCAGATTCTGTCTAGTCATAGTCGTAGTCAAGTACTTGTTTGTGTGGTGTTGTCGGTATAACTTAATTAGTTTTGTCACTACCGATGTTGTCAGTCCAATGTAAGTGTCAGGTCCAAAAAGTATTTAGTTGACTGTCTTCTTGGCTAGTGAATCGGCAAGACGGTTACTTTTCGATGTGGCGTGACCTCTAATCCATCTTAAGGTGATCACATCGTTAATGTATCGGCCAAAGCTTCGTGACATTCTAGTACTAATCCTCAGTAAATTAGAGGTCTGTCCAGGGTGAGTAGTGCATGTCCGCTATCTGAATAGATGAGCTTGTTTCTTCCAGTGATATTGTTTCTGGTAATTTCTTTTGTTGCTATGAGGATCCCCGTGAGTTCGGTATGAACTACACTGACACTATTGCTCACAATCCATTTTATGTTTAGGTCTAAGGATTTGGAGTATATTCCACATCCTGAGCCTTGTTTGTTTTAGAACCGTCGTTATAGATATGAATCGTACCTGCCACTTTCAGCTCTTTGTTCCCTAATAACTTTATATGGCTTATAAAAGATATTATGAAAGATATGAGATGGAGTCGATGATTGCTTGAAGCAGTGGAAGCGTATCGAGCGCCTCCCGCCAACAGCAGCGTCTCGCTTCACCATATGCTACACCAGGTTCGAGTCCAAGCCTGCGGATTCATGTTATTGTCATCAGAGCAATCTCCTTAATGTAAATATCAAGACGAGTGAGACTAAGAATGACTTCCATAGCTTTGATTGGTGTGATTGATGACTTATAGTTTAATTAAGAAATTTTTATCTGTATACCATTAGGTCTTAAGAATCTCTGGTATTTATTTTCATTACATTGGAACATATATGTTACTCATGTTAGTTGGTTTTATTGTATACGTTGACACTGTTTTTGTTTGCAACTTTCATCTCATAATTTTGTTTATTTTGTAACTTTTCTTTTTAAACTTGCTGTACATTTTTATAAATAATATAGTTAAATTATTTTATTCTATAAAAAAATCTTAATATAACCTTGAGTATCAATCTCATACTAGGTCTTAAAATGCTTCATATTATTAACATTGATTTTTCAGGCATTCTCATTTGAAAACATCAATATAAAATAACCACTTTGCGGCTTAATTGCTGTTAAGCGTGGTGCATAAAAATAACTCTATACCATTTAAGAGAGCCAGTAATCCATTTCTTGGTATTTGTTGCGAATAAATCGAAAAAGAAAAAGAAGTGATATTACACTACAGTATTATATACATGGTGGGGTTTAAAGACCTTGCAAGGTCGATCGCTCATATAAAAGAGGAATTCTCTTTGATACCCTCTTTGTTTTAAACGGATTTATTTTTTAAAGCTCTTCGGCCGCGAGTGAGATTTACTCTTCGGATAATCTGTCGGGGATTTTAGTGTTTTATTCTATCAATCTTGTTGGTAAAAATAATATTTGTCATAACCTTATATATGATACTTTTAAATTAGCCCAAAACAATATCTTTCATTTGTTTTATTAGTTCATTGTTTTTTAGCGTGGTCTTTTACAAATCAAAACCTATAAATTGTTCTGGATGAGTATATATTTTTAAGAAACTTTCAAATAATCCTAAACAATGTGCTATCTTCAGGTGCTTCACAGTATAAGCACTTCAAAACCTAATTATACTTATATCTTTGTATATCTTAGGACTGGTAATCAGTTTCCATTCAAAAACCACTCAAATTGGAGCTAAAATCCATCCTATTTTGCTTACAGTTACATCCATGTAAAATAGCATATAAATGTGCGATATTTTTAACCAAATCTTCTACCTTGTTTTCTGTTACAGTGACTGATTTGTTCCGTGTGCATTTTGCATCTGGAATTTTAGTCTCTTTACTCCGTTTTCCGTCAGGTACTTTTAATTGAGCTTAAAAAGCAATAAAATTGAGCGATTATATACATTATTAACAATTTTAAACTCTTGTTATAATGTACATAATTATTACGCTTTGTTAGGATGAAGCCAGCATTACGCATTTAATGTTTTATATAGTAACTCTGTACGTGAGATAACTGTAAAATTGTGCGTTACCGTACTTATAACAACGGTTTTTTTTTTGTTAAGACCGTCAAAAAACCAAGATATTACGATTTATTTGCAGAAATAGGAGTTAATAAAACAGCGTTTCTGATTTGGTATGTTTCAATTGTTGGATAACTTGAGGATAAATTAATTGTAGCAGATTTTAACTATATTTTTCGCTACACATATTTACTTCTTCTAATATAACATTTATTTATGTGTTCATAAGCCTTCTGTCTATTCATCCTAATTACTTAGACATATTGTATATCCTACATATATTACTACTGGTAGGTAGTATATTAATCTCAGTTTTGTTTTACTTACCTTCTTACTCATCATTATGTCCTTATATTTATGTTATGGTGTAATTTTGTCATGCTCAATTTTGCTTATTAAAACTAGTGGAACACCTAGGGGTTTTGACTTTGAAATTTTGCTGCAGTGAATAAATTTATATGGTTGAAGTGGAATTTTATGTTTTTTATACTTCATACCAAATTTTTTTTTGTGATATTGATTTTTAATTAATTAAACAAAAAAATATAAATAATATTTGAGTAAGAAGTGTACCATTAGATCACATTATAAGGATGTAATTTTACTAAAATAAAAATGATTTGTTACAAAAGGTTAAAAAAAATCCAAAAAACCAGTGATCACTCAAACATTCAGCTACTGAATTTATTTAGTTAATTTAAATATTTTTTTAAAAAATGATAATATTTTTTAATACACCTATGTACCTGTATATGACATATAAGAACCACTGCTTGACATTTCAAATGTTCCCATAGCTGACATTGTAGGAAATGATACCAATGGATGACAATAATTAAACAAAGAGGGAATATACTAATTACAGAACTTTTAAATACATATTTTAAACGTTCACCAATAGAAACCACCTCCAGGTTTCCTAGTATTACAAAAATCTAACCAAAAGAAACTGTTGGAACATCCTTTTCATTTGCTTGTTTCAATACAGTTTAAAGCCATAATACTAATGTCGTCTCTTGGTCTATTTCTTTATCTTCTTCAATATTCCAGGTTAAATCATCTGATTGTGCATAGATCACATCTTCATCATCTTCTCTAGATTCGTCTAATTGTAGTTTCTTAAGATTTTTATTTTCTTGTACGTTATTTTTACTTTCTATTTTTTCTTCCCTTCGAATTTTTCTTTTGAGCTTTTCCCTTTTCTTTGCTTCCTTTTTTAGCATCTTTTTACTGTTGTATTCCTGCAATGGTTTTGAAGGTATAACTGAAGATATTTTTTTCCTCTTTTTAACATCTTTCTTTTTCCTCAGGCCAAAACAAGGCTCTTTTAAATGGCGATGGTATTATTGGCTTCTTTGAAGTTTTGCTAGCTGTGATATTAATTTTAATACTAAAAGTAGTTTGTATTTTTTTCCTTAAAACTTATTTTTGGGGTGTTGAGTGAACTACAATGTCAGCCATTATATTGGCAGATGCTTTGTAAGTTATGGTGGTAGAATTTACAGGATTTTGCTTTTCTGGAGTTACTAATATATTTGAAATATTAGAAGCATTATCAGTCATCCTGGTCATTAATATTTCACTGTCACCTCTTTTTCTTTCATATTCTTCCTCATCGCTACTACCTTGGGTTGTAGATTTACACTTGGAATATATTTTTTGCCTAAATACAAATAATGCTTTATACTCGATCTTTGTTTTTTAAATTCATCCAATAACATGTTCATTTTAGTAACAATCAATCAATTACCAGCTCCAGATAATCTAATGCAAATGTTATTTTGTAATTGTAAAAAGGCATGTGGAGCTGCTTGTGGACGTCGGAAAAATGTATTATACTGTAGTGTAGTATGTTTATAGTGCAGCGAAATTAGTTGTTTCAATGCTCCACCTATTATTTAAATAAATCAAGTCGAAGAAAATATTTAATATGTATAAAAATGTAAATTGTCTATGTAAATTAAAAAACATTTTATTATTAATTTTCCTTTTTTTTTTTAATTTTCCTTCGTTTACTTCTTATTCCCGATTACTATTTGAATATATTATTTCAATTATTGCAATTATCCTTTTTTTAAATCAAGATCACAATTTTTAAATTGGTAAACTTTTTTATATTAGTAGCAAAATATTCCATTTTGAATTTTTAAATTTCATTCCCTACAGCTGAAGTTCGAAATTTTTATGTTTTTAACTAAATCTATTTTCAAAAGGTAGTTTCTAAATATAACAGACATGCTTTGCTGTCTGCTTGAATATTATTTGTTTTTATTTTTTATATTCTTCTAGTTTGTTTATTGTTATCTAAAGTTTTGTATTGTTTCGAATTTATGATATTGATAAAATTATTCATATTTTTCTTTCTTCTGGGATATTTTCTTCTCTTCATATTTGTATCATTAGTTCGTACAATATCTCTGTCAGTCTTTGCTCCACAATTTATCATTTCATAGCATATTTCTTCTATTCCTATTGTCTTGCCTTATTTAAGTTTCTTATTTCCTCGACTTCTTCCGTTTTCTTCATATTTATTTTCTTCCTCCATTCTCGCTATATTTGCTACATAATCTTTCCATCTGTTCTTACTTATTTTAACTATTTTTCTATTCTTCTTTTTTTGGTTACTTATTTGCTGATATAACTTCGTTTTATTTTTATTTTAATTTCCATTTCATTGCATAGTATCGTCGATCCATTTATATTTTTTAACTCTCATTGTTTTCATTCATTCCATATCTTTTTATAGTCATCACATTCTTCTTGTTTTCCAGTTCGTACTATCTTAATTTTATTAATTACCTTTTCAGCATTCAAAATACTGGCCTATATCCATCATTTGTAGGTAATTTTTATTATCTTTTATGTCTCCTAGTTTATTTCTGATAGTATTGACGATCGCTTACAAACTGACGTAATTTATATTGATTTTTTGAAAATTAAAAACTTAGTTTTTCTGATTCACTTCTATTACTATTTCTGTTTTACCTACAACACAAAAACAATACGTATTTTTTAAAGCGCTTAAGTACATAACATATTCCATATAACATATTCCAATGAGTCAAACCATTGAGTAAGGAAATCCTTTACTCAATGGTCAAACTGATTTGAGACTACTCAAAATTTGTCAGCTGTGAACCATGGGGATCACTGATATGTTGTTTCCCCTTCTAATCTTTAGAAGCTTTAATATAATGCCTACTAAACATTTTAATTATGGAATTTTATTACTTTAACTATATGTATTTCTGAACTTGCATTTAACATCCGGTATAATTTGATTTATTGCGAACTGTTTAGGTTTTATGTTAACACAACGAATTTGGGATAACAGAACAACATGTCCGTTACTATCTCAGAGATAAACGAGATTATTTCAAATTCTTACAATACCGACCTTGTAGCATTGTTAATATCTTTGATCAATTATTTTGCCGAATAACTGCTTATTCTTTGGTTGGAAATTTTTATAACGGTTTCGTAAATAAAATAAGTCTCATCTTCCCCTGTGTCACCATCGTTGTTGTTCGAATTTCAAGATGAACGTTCGTTTATTAATTATGACCATCTTCAGTTTAAACCAATTAGTTATCCTGCTAGACGTTCATCTCTAATTTCGTTCAAATCAACCGGTTGCCGCTCGCTTAATAATCGTTTCACATAGATATGTTTATGTTAATTGATTCACGCGTTTTAAAATTGATTTATAATTGGAAAATAACGGAATCGATGCAGATATAAATATATGATGAGTGACAAACAGAAATACGAGGACGAGCCAGAAATGAATAAACCGTCATTATGGTACTTTAAACGAAAGAATGAAACTCAAAATCGATACAAAATACTATTTGATGTCACTATTAAAATTTGAAATAGTTGTAGTAAGTAGTGGCCCGAAAAGTAGATTTTTATCTTTGGGGATCAATTTTGAAGGAGTCAAATTGGAAGTTTAGAAATTGCCATGCTTCCAACTTATCTCCAAAGTAAGCGCTCCTCAGATAGATAGTTTTATTTGTTAAAAAAAAGAAAGGTTTACTGTAAAGTAAGTGTACCAATAATTGAGTGTTTCAGTAATTGACACTCCTTCAATTTTTCTTCAAAAATAAAGACATTAGATTCGATATGAAAAAGTTTTCTGAAACATCGGTATTATTAGAACATTCAGCAAATCCTGTGGCAACAGTTTAGCCTATGTAACAGATGTTAGGTGGCTCTATATTCATTTACAAAATAGTAAAAAGAACACGTGCAGTTATAGAGTGTTTATTTTGAGAAAATTCTTAAGGTCAGTAAGACCAAATTGACTATCTCTATTTCTCAGCAATTCATGTGATTTATTTAAACTATTCGTGGGTGTTTGGTAAACAACACTGATGGGTTTTTACTGGTTATTATACTTTTAAATCATATATACTTATAAGTGTTAATAACTGGAACAAGCAGTTATTGACATAGGTACCCTGTCAATTTATGATCCCCAAGCAAATACTAATTCACAATGTTGTCGTATTATCTAAAAAATCTGCAATCAACCATTTAAATAAGAGATCTATCAGCTTTTTGGGTCCAGTCATTGAAAGAGTGTCAATTATTGATACAAGAAGTGTCAATAACTGGAACACGTTTTTTATTACAGTTCTGACAACTGTACAAAATTATACACAGACTCAATTGTCAATTTGCTCTAATTTTAAAAATCATAAAAAATATTTTTTTAGTTTGTGTGTCAATTACTTAGACGTAAAAATCAAAATAATACTTATTTCAGGAAAAAAAAAATTATTAGAATTAAAAAACTATCTACCTCGCTAATAATTTGGACAAAGGAAAAAATTATTATGTGCTTAAAAACAGTTGTTAATGGTGAATTAAATTATTTAACGCATATCAGTGTAAAATTGTGACAAATATCAAGGGGAGTGAGACTGAGATTGACTTCCATGGCTCTGGTCGATGTGATGTTATGTTGAGACATGATGTTCTTTGAATTTATTCTAGTTTGGGTTTTCGGTACCCAGACAACTGCACCGTATGTTAGCATAGGTCTTATGATGGCCGTGTAAGTACAACGACTCTGGGGGAAAAACATCAGGTGCGCCACCCCACGATTCGGAGACATTGTTCATGAGCAATGTATGCTCTGTTTCTAAATGTGAGTTCCATGTTAACTTGCTGTCAAAGGTGAGACCTAGGTACTTCACCTCTGTTGCAAAGTTTATCTTTGTGTTTAAGAGTTGTGGAGGTTTTAATTCCATTTTCATCCTTTTCCTTGTGAAAAGGACAATTTTTGTCTTCATGGGATTAATAGATAGTGACATGTCCTTGCATCACTGTTCTATAATTTTGAGAGCTACTTGCATTTTTTCACAATTTCCTGTTTGCAGAATGACCAGGTCATCTGCATACGCTATTGTGTAGTGACTGTCATTATTAGTTAATAGTTTGTATAATGTAAGAATGAGGAAAATATTGATATAATGAAAGGTTAGAAATCAATAATTTAGATAAAAAAAGTAAATAATAAATTTGGAATTCAATAATTTTATTCAATAACATCTATTGGATACAAAATTGGGGGAGTTTGATATGGATATTTCTGGGTGGCAAAATTAAACGTCATTTTTTTGTCTAAATTATACTAATAGATACTGGGGTGGTGAAATTCCTGAAAATTGAATTTGTTTTTAATAAAATCAGAAATAGAAGTGTTGTTTTCAATTTTAGGAGTGTCAGAAAGTTTTGAGTAATAACAGGGGTCAAATATTGTAAAAAGGATTTATTTTATAAGTCAAAAAAAAAACAAAGATTATAAAATAGTAAGGATAAATAGTATGAATTAAAATAATTAAAAAGAAGCTGAAGATAAACGATCAGAGCCTGGTCTAAATCTATAAACATAATTAGCAACACTATTTCTTTTAAAATAACTTTTTTATGATTGAAACTCTCAAATTCACTTTCTATGGAATAATAAATTAATTGATTTTGTAAATAAGACATTTGCATACAGAGAGCTTTAGTCACTATTCTTTTTTTATGTCTTAGGTTCTTCTTGCGCTTAAATATAAAACACCCAATATACAACTTCTGTTTTCGTTAATGCCGCATCCTACTTAGCAGGATATACCTGATTCGAATTTTTATGAGCCACAGACAATGCAACTTGCATAAATAGTAACCATTAAAGAGGAAATAATATTTATTAAGAACATGAGGTTGATAGTCGTTAAGACATAAATACTATATTCGTTTGCTCTTACGTTTTGTACAGTTATAGTTGTGTGCCAATTGCCTGATTTATTTTTTGCTCCATGTCACAAATGGACAATATTATAAATAATCTTGTAGATTTATTGATCAATAATTATTATACAATTACGTGAAGATGAAGATCTAAATTTTTATATGTTTAGTATCTGTAGTAGTAAGAAAAATGGTCTTAGGGTGTAACAGGAATATCTCCAATTATTCCACAAAAGGTATGAATTTTTAAAATTTTAGAAAGAACTAATTCTTAGCTACAAATATTTTAAGACTAAACACATTTATGTATTTATGTATGTATGTATGAGTAAAAATATTTCTTATAGGAACTAACTCTTTGTACATAAGGTTATTTTCATAGATAGGTAGATACTTTTAAATCAACTCAATCATGTCTAATTAAATTAACCACAATGTTTGCTGTTAATTGTTCGTAATCAAGTTAAGATATAGTTTTAATTTATTTTTATAATAAATGGTTACATATGTTTTGATTTTCTAGTTGAAGAATTTTATATATTTCAGATGAGTAATCACATTATATCATTAATTTTTACTTTCCGGAAGCTACATATCTTAATAGTTTTCCTGATTTTTTAAGCTTTCGCGTGGAACGTTTTACATTTTAAATTGTAAAATGGTTTTTCTGCTTATTTCTAAACTAATTTCCTATAATATCTTCTAAGTAAAACTTTATTGAGTATACACATAAACGTAAAGTAATTTTACCACCTTGTAACCTTGACTTGCATTTTTAAATCTCAAAAAGTTCATTCCTCGAGTTCCCAGGTGACTTGACATTGGCAATGGACGATTACCAAACTGACTGTGGTTATGTAATTTATTATGGTGCCCCTTCAATCTACTATGTACAGTTATATTCGTGATTTTCGATTGACTGATGAATTCGGATGGAACTCATTCATTGGAGCGTAAATTTATCTGACAGTAGATAAGTATTGGTTATTGCCATGTAATAAATTAGTAACAATTTCATTTTTTCGTAAGGAGGATCAAATCCGGGGAATAGAGTTGCTTTAACCCTTTAACAAGCTATCTTCACTTTATTTAAAGTTGGCATTTGATAAAATTTGTAGGAATAAAATCAAAACAAAAAAACTGTATTCAAAGCCTAACCCCAAATAACTAACAATTTATTTTCAAATATGCATGGCGGAGAATAGGGGAGAGTGGGGCACAGAGGACCACTTAAGGCCAAAAGTCGTCATACTCCTTTATCACTATTGATAAAAATTTCACTATGTAAGATACTGGGTCTACACCTATGCGGTATCGGCTGATGCATATACCTGTACAAAATCTTACTTGGTATTGATTCTATTTTGAAAAGTTTGACTGTAAGTATTCGGTCCCCTCTGCCCCATATCTTGGGACACAAAGGACCGCTGTGTTACTTGTATGTAAAAAAACTAATTCCGAATTTAATGATGATAAAAAACAGGTTTTATTGAAAAACGAACCACAAAACACAATAATGGTTTATATTTAAAATAAAACATTAAAGCTCATTTTTGCCAAAATTAAACGCTAGGTTCTTATCTTAATCACACTTTGCGCATAGGAACTGATCGTCATCTTCTGATGCACCTGCACACATTTGGTGGGCCCGATTTCGGCACAACTGGCATTGAATCCACCCTTCGTCAGGTTTGGAATTTTCCAACACAATATATGTGTTTGAAGTTTCTTTCTCTTTTTTGGTAAACCGTAGCTATTTTGCAGACTTTTTCCTTTTCCAGAAGCCGAGAAGCATTTTCTAATAACCTGCTTACCTTTTTCAGTGATGCATTTCTCTTTTTTTCTTGAATTTCGGCTTCTAGAGAGTTTTTAAACGGCGTTGCTGTTAATTCTTCTGTAGTGTAGTAGTGTAGCTCAGTGCTACACTTTTAATGCAACGAAATAGATTATATCGTGAGGACTTCTGTCAATAGTGTCTTTTTTAGCTGGCGGAGGATGAGCCGAACTCGCCTGGTGAGCCAGAAGGAAGGATGCACAAGAAGAGCATTCATCTTTGTCGTATTTACTCTTTTTTGAAGGAACTAATAAAGATAAATTTGACCTGCAGCAGTTGTCTTGTGAAATAAAAATATTATTGTTCAAATTTAATATTGGAGTTTGATATGACTGTAGATTTCTGCTGCAGTAATTTTATAATTTATTGATATTTCAAACTTATATTTAAATACCTATACATAATTACGATGTTTCTAAACCGTCCTTGAGAAATCATTCCAGAAACGTTTCTTTAGAAACATAAATGGTATGTTTCTGGCAGATCCGTGTTATTAGGGAAAAGAAGAGGATCTTGATGTCGTCAAAAATCTTAAAAATGCATGAGATTATTGCAGCTTATAGAAAAAACGATTAAAATCATACTAAACCCACTGATAAATTCAATCAATAACTTTTTCTCACTGGTAGTTTCCCAGATAAAATTAAATATATGTAAAAGTAATTCATCTACATAAAAAAGGTGAAGAATCAGTCATAGATAATATAATTAAATTTTAAAATTTTAGTAAAATTTCAAATTGTTATTAAAATAATTTCCTGTATAAAATATAAAAACTCTGCATGCATATTATGTTTTGGAATTCCAGCATTACAGCCACCCTCGCGGCTAGCATACATTTTCACCAAACGTTGGATGTTTTTATGAAATCATTAACCGCGTAGATGAAATTTTGAGTTTATATAATTATGGTGCAAAGTGTGATAGCTCGGATGAGCCTAATAAAATTTGTATCTCGAAGGTAGTTGGTTCACTTAATAACCGTTTTCTTGTAAACTTTACTTTAATCTCTTCATCTCGATAAAAAATGAATATGCAGATTCTAAACTGGTTCCCACAGCTGAAACGAGATTTCAAATAGCCGAGACTTTAAACAGTCAATTTGTTTATAATTGTAGACAATACAGTTTGTAATAAAAATACATGGGAACTTACGTTATACTCAAATAGCTACGAGGACATTACTGAAGATATTTCCCTAACATACAAAGTTCCTAAAAGAAGTTACTAGGGATACAAAATCAAACATCACCCCAAAAAAAGCTCCTGGATACGATATCATTACAGAAGTATTAAAAAAACTTCCAAGAAAAGGCAATGTCAAACTTATAAATTTGATGAATGCATCTATTAGACTGAAGAATATACCAAGTGTATGAAAGACTGCGGAAGTCCTTATGATCCTTAAATCTAGGTAAACCACTTAGTGAACCTAAATCATATTTCTCTATTGAGAAGCTGCTATTTAAGAGACTCAAAGTGATTATAGAGAGAAACAATTTAATAAAAAACCATCAATTAGCATTCAAAACATAACATTCCACAATAGATCCTTCCCTATGTTGTTCTCTACTATAAAAATTAAAATTTAAACGAAATTTTAATTTAATACAGCGTCCTGTATGGTGATATATTCAGAAAAATGTAGAACGTTGTCAAATAAACGTCATGTTCTAAATCATCGATAACTTGTATTGCGACCAAATATTCTATATGCATTTGTTCTTACCTCAAAAGAATCCAAACAAGACTCAACCGCTTAGACTGAAACAGTAGAATAATCAAAGAGGAGTTCTTCCTATCTTATAATTCAGAAATACCAACTTTGAATGATGGAATAGAAAATCAACAATTTTTCGTACAAATTCTACAGCTCTAAATTCAGAAATATCCATACAGTTTCAGGATTTTCCTTAACAATAATTAATCACTTAGAAAAATAAATTATACTTCACTATAAACGATTCTTATTAAAGCTCGTTTATACTTTATACTGGACTCGTTTGAACTTAAACAAGTGGAAGATCAGCCAATACATAAGTACTACTGCACACTTGACTTGATTATATGTTCAAACTTTCAAAAATATGACAATATTTTAACTCCTATCCCTCCGATATTATTATTAAAAAACTTATGGAAGAAGCTAAATTATTCTCATTACGAGATATTTCCTATTTTTATAAATTGCCAACTTTGATATACCCAATTTTTCAATTGAATGGTATTAATTCGAAAGTATCTTATTTAACAGATCACTTATAGTTCTTTTTGCTCCGAAAAAACTATAAAGATAACATAAAATGCACCATGGATGATCCCAAACTTTAAAATAATCCGACATGGCCCTTCTACGATTCAAACGTTCTGGCTTCATTCAAATTATTATAAAGATTTAAGTAATTTGACCATTTGAACCATTAAACTAGAAAAAATACCTACCTCGAATTACAAGAAAAAAATCAAAAATGGATGTCTGGAAAATATTAATTTTATTATTAATTTAAAGCGTTGCATAATTTTGTTATTTTGGTTGATTGCAATTAAAATTAAAGCTCTGTAATATTATCAATTATATTTTGTTAATAAATTATTAATAAAATTAGTTTTCAAATGAAGTGTCACACTTAACAATACGTAATAGTTTATATCCCACTAAAGGAAGCTAAAATCATAATCATATTGTTTTTCAAAGATGTGTCATACTGGGTGCTTTCCTTATTTAAATTGTATTGGTTAGAGTGAGGAAGTGAAGGGGAATGACATATGACAGTTCACGGTATGATGGAAAGATTGATTCGAGTGTTGTCTAAAGTGTTGACCACCTTGTTGGTCACCCTGTATATTCTTAGTAGAGAAAAATCATAAATAATATAAAACAAAGGTCATACGGTCCCTATAGTGCACAATACTAGTAACAACTTTTTGATTAGCCCTTGTATTTAAAGTTCAAACACCTATACCTTTGTCGTTAATTTTTTTATTACTTCCTGTATGATAATGTATTCTAATAGAATTATGAGTATATTTTGTCAGATTATTTTAGTCTTACACCGTCTGTTCCGATTCTTAAAATATCATTTTCGATGAGCAAAAAAGAAACAAGGATAGAAGCTCTGTTGCTATTAAATTAAATAGATATGGTAGTTATGTAAGCAAACAAACAATAGCATTAAAATCACTGGCAGAATCTTTTGGCTATATAGCTAATGATAAATATTTTTTTTCTTACAAAGCACTTCTTCATGTTATATTTATTACGTCTATTGTTTTAGAGTGAATATGCAGTGCCTAGTTGCACAGGACGTAGATCAACCTCATCACTCACACTTACGTACCCATGGCAAGAAAGACCACCACCCACACCAGTTTCTTGCGTAGGAGTGGAGTACAAATCTTCAAAAGGCAAATTGTGTTCCATAGCTTTAGCTGTAGCATCGTTCGTAGTTTTAGTAGCAGTGCTAGCAATCGCTGGGTTAGCGCTGTACATGGGTGTCTTGCATACCGAAACCCCAAATGGTGAGTAATAAAAAATTTTAAAATCATGTAGAAAAAACATAGTAGAATGGTCGAAAATAATTATTTTAATTTTTAGCACTCCTTACATTTAGCTGTAGTGCGAAGATTCTTAAAGGAGACAGATTCATAGGAGCTCTACAAGAAAAAGCTCGTAGATATAAACGAAACTTCGAAGCCATGTACCAAAGGAGCATTTTAGGTCAAGCTTTTATATCTTGCATTATCGATAAATTCGGAAACGATACTGTGACTATTTATTTTAAGCTTGCTTTCAATCGTATGAAATTATCCAAGTAAGTCCAGTTATTCTCATACATTTATTGTAATGTGTTTTTATCAATTAACACTTTTAGGAACGTATCGAACATAGAGAAAGCTATCAAAGATATCTTAATAACAGACGCAATCTCTAGGCATCCTGTATTCAAAAACATTCGATTCGATGCCAGGCATATTACAGTAAGACAAGTATTAAGTAACGATGTTGTTCAACATATAAACCCCAGCTCATCTCTGATCATACCATCTGATCATTCAACTATCGCAATTTCGTCAAAAAATAACGGCATTTTGAAATCATTTAACAAAACATCACCAGCACTTACTATTCCTGCTAAAAAACCAGCTGCAACCGAAGAACTAGAGCAAATTAAAGATGAAGATTTACCAGTTGTCCAAGGATCATTTAAAATAAGTAAAACAGACGCTGATATTACAGAGAAAAAGACTGAACTATCCACTATCAAGCCAAAACCTACACAACCTTCTATTAAAAAAACTACGTTCAAAGAATCTTCTGTAACAAGTGCATTGTATAAAATAGCCGCTGTAGAAAAAGTTACCAAAAAAACTAACTCTATAAATGAAGAATTTGATAATACTACTCCTAAATCATCGACTACTTCAACTACTACCGTTAAACCTAGTACCGCTGCTACTGAACAATCTACCAAAACAGTTTTCTTACTCAATCCTTTCGATGAAGCACCTTGGATTCCTATACTTCCAAACATGTCGCCCATTGGTGATCAACCTCCTTATAAAACAGCATTGAATAATCCATATTATTTAAATCCAACTGTACCGACTATAACAGCCGAACATCCTGTATATACCAGCTTCACTAATCCAGGTTTATCTTTAAATTTCAATGACGCAGAAAGATTGGGTTCTACAAGTCTCAAAAGCCATCCCATTCCAGTAAACAAAATATTTTTTACTGAATCAGTAACTGATTCAATTAAAGATTATTCAACTCCTGGTAATATAGTACCTTTAACTGAAACCACCACACAAGCCTTTAAAGAAATAAAACTCAGTGAATTATTAGAGTACCCAGTTCAGGTAAATAAAGTACCCTCGACTACAGAAATAAATAAAGTGAGCAAGGACGACATAACCGAACCTGTGACAACATCAAAAGCTGATTCGTTAGAGTTTGTTGAGATTGAAACTTTTAAATATGTGCCCACTAAAAAGGAAGAAGAATCACCGGAAAAGAGGGAACAATTGCTAAGGAACATTTCATCAATTTTTCATACATTAGCTTCCTCTTTGGATACTTCAAATTTAAACATCACTCTAGTAGAGTCTAGTAGTAGTAAGCCAAAGGAAGACGAAATTGTTTCGGGTCAAGGTCAAGTAGAAGTCGTAGTAGAAGATGTAGATGATCTAGTACAGCACACTACAAAGCATTCTTTAGTTACATTACTTCCAGTAAAGTCAAATTCTGGTATTGGCAGACCTATAAGGAAAAGACCGTTTAATTCAGATGAAGCAAATATGTCTGTTGAAAATAGAAGTTTTCCAACTAATACAGCTAAAAAAGAAACTAAAAATATCAACGAAGATTTTAAAATTATGGGGATATTAAATTTCGCAACAGAGGAATCTGTTGATAATAGCTATTCTGATCTACTTAGATATCCCAAAATGGATTTTGAATTATCTTTAGAAGAACCATCCAATGCTAGTGATTTGGTTATGTATTTGAGCAATTCTTCTGATTCGGTTGAGAGGGACAATTCGAATATACTGACAGCAGACGAAATTAAACAATTAGCAGAAATAAGTAAAATCACTGATAATTCAACGTCGTTTGATGTAGAACCCGTAATATCGAATAAAGCCATTTCATCAAGTTATACAAATCTTAACGGTTTACCGATATTAACAAAACCTCATAATAAAATGAATATCCTCGCTAATGATGCACCTTTAAAAGGAAATATCTCAGGTAATTGGATTTAACGATACAAACGAAATAGTTTATAATTATTAGCTTTTTGTGTTTAGATTGCACGAATACGTCAGTGATTTGCGGAGATGGTTCTTGCTTGCCGGAGACGACTAAATGCAATCAACTTATAGATTGCAGTGACGGCACAGATGAAGAAAACTGCAATTGTGCTGATTATTTAAAATCACAGTATCTGTTAGGAAAAATATGCGATGGTGTAGTGGATTGTTGGGATTATTCAGATGAAAATCGTTGTGGTAAGTAGATATCTACCGATAGATATTGATGTGTTATGTATGGAGTATTAATACACTGCGAACTAAAAGATCTAGCTGATGCTTATGTAGCAAGCGAATAATCTCGATGTCTATATAATCCTTTCAATCCTATCATCTCAAGGAGATGTACGATTTAAAGTGTCTCCAAGTTAGGTAGATCCCTCTCTTCTATTTGATATACTCCTTAGTATAGTGCCTAGTCTGAATGTGAATGATTTCGTCCTCCTCCTCACAGAATCTGCACTCACTTCTACTAGTCTCAGTTCACAAGGTATCCTTTGAGTCAGCAATGCCCGAAAGAATATCTGTTACAATGTGTAGGCAGAAACAAGTTTTCGATCTTTTTTTAAAGTCACCCAAAATTTTCTTAGACTATTTTAGCTCCAAAAGATGGTTCCAATGATCGGTTCTTCTACTGTCCAATTCTTTTTGAATCCCTCCTAAAATTGTGTTACTGCTGATACCGAAGAAAGTATCAGATCTCACAAAGGGTGTTTGAGCTTCTTTTTTTGCGATACTATCTGCAATCTCGTTACCCTTTGCCCCGTTATATCCACTTTTGAGCTGATTACGTAAGAGTTCAGCACTTTGATCTCTGCTTGGCCACACAGAACATGATGATAATCTCTTGTCAGTAATAGTTTTCTTGGTGTTGAACTGGATAAACTTCTCAATGGCGTGAATTTTCGTTTGTAAGATGCTTGGGTATTTACCCAAACTGTCATAGTACCTGGCTCTAGGCCCATACCCTCTGTGGTTTTGGTACGATCCGTATACCACTGAAATGCACGCCTGTCAGTTGCAAACACGATTGAATCTTGGTTCAACTCATTCTTGCACCTCTGTGATTTTATAGTCTTTCACAAAACTGTACTTCTTTCTTATTTCGTTCTGGGGTATATCTATCTATATCCCAAGTATCTTCGATCCTGAAGTTAATAGACTTCCGTCTGATTACTCAATTTCTGATCATTCCATATCTTGACTTTTTGGTACGTTCTCTACTGTTAAATGTAGAGGGATGATGTTTAAGATCATTGCGGCCGTAGAACAGGTGATGCAAATATTGGCTAGTGTTTGTACTAAACTAGTTCTCCAAGATGCAGCCCCGTATCTGTAACGTGTGGAGGGTGGGTTACCCTCACGGCACTTAGGCCTCATTAAGCCCATTGTGCATCCTCCTAAGATGATAGGCACCTTCTAGCTCGTGAGCCAGCCTACAGATTTAATGTAGTTGACAACGTCGCCAAGAGGTGCTTCTCTTATATCGGCCGGTGTTAGCCGATACTCGCCGAACACAAATTTTCTAATAAATGAGAGCGTCAAAAAATCGTAAAGGATATGCTCGATGGTCTCATCTTCTTGTTTGCACCCTCTGCAGAGTTCGGATTCTAACAGCCCCATGATATGGAAATGCTTCCGTACTTGGCAATGACCAGTCAGAATGTCTGTGACTAGGTGCAGATTCTGTCTAGTCATAGTCAAGTATTTGTTTGCTGCAGTGTTGTCAGGATAACTGAAGAGCTCCCTGGCAACTCTGCCGTTTCTTGTTTCTTCCCATTTTTCCTTGAATTTCACAAGGGAATGTTCTTTAATTAGGTCTATCACTACTCATTTTGTCAGGCCAATAGAAGGGTCAGGTCTAAAAAGTATTTGGTTGACTGGTTTCTTGGCTAGTGAATCAGCAAGATGGTTTCCTTTCAATGTGGCGTGACCTGTGATCCATCTTAAGGTGACCACTTTGTTGATGGATACTTTGGCCAAAGCTTCGTGACATTTTAGTACTAATCCTGAGTAAATTCGTGGTCTGTTCAGGGTGAGTAGTGCTTATGTGCTATCTGTATAGATTAGCACATTCCTTCCAGTGATATTGTTTCTGGTTATTTCTTTTGCTGCTATGGGAATCCCCGTTAGCTCTGTTTGAACTACACTGGCACTATTGCTCACAGCTCATTTTATGTTTAGGTTTAAGAATCTGGAGTACATTCCACATCCTGAGCCTTGTTTTCTTTTAGAACCGTCGGTGTAGATATGAATCGTACCTGCCACTTCCGGCTCTTCTATTTGTTCTGTTATAACTTCATATGGCTTATGGAAGATATATCTCGGTGAGATGGAGTCCATGTTCGCTGAAGTAGTGGGAGCGTGTCGAGCGCCTCCTGCCAAAAGCGACGTCTTGGCTCAGCAAATCCTACATCAGGTTCTATTCCAACCATGTGGAGGCGTGTCATTGTCGTCAGATCAACGTCCTTGATGTAAATATCAAGGGGAGTGAGACTAAGAATGACTTCCATGTCTCTGGTCGGTGTTGTTTCCTGGCTCCTGTTATGTTGAGACATGCTGTTCTTTGAATTTGTTCTAGTTTACGGATAGCTGTTAATTTTTAGGTTTTAGGTATCCAAACAACTGCACCATATGTTAGCATAGGTCTTATGATAGCCGTGTAAGTCCATGCGACGACTTTGGGGGAGAAACCCCAGGTGCGCCCCACGGATCGGCAGCATTGTTCATAAGCAATGTATGCTCTTTTAACTCTGTTTTCTAAGTGCGAGTTCCATGTTAACTTGCTGTCAAAGGTGAGACCTAGGTACTTCACCTCTGTTGCAAAGTTTAATTTTGTGTTTGGGAGTTCTAGAGGTTTCAATTCCATTTTCATCCTTTTACTTGTGAAAAGAACCATTTCTCTCTTCTTAGGATTGATAGACAGTGAATGATCCTTGCACCACTGTTCTATAATTTTTAGAACTACTTGCATTCTTTCGCAGAGTATGTTCTCAAAATTCCCTGTTTGCAGAATGACCAGGTCATCTGCATATGCTGTTGTGTAGTGACTGTCATTATTGAGGCGGCTGATGAGGGTGTCAAGGACCATATTCCACAGTAGAGGTGATAGCACCCCTCCTTTTGGACATCCCCTCGCAACCAATCTTCTTATATTCACATCTTCTACACTAATGTTTACTGCTCGCTTTGAGAGCACGTTATGTATCCACCCACTAACCATTTGTGGGACATTTCTGTTGGTTAGTGAGTGTATTATCTTTGGGAAGGTGGTTTTATCAAAAACACCTTCTATGTCGATGAAAACACCCAAGGGGGACTCCTTATTGTCCAGGTATCTTTCTATCCGTCCAGCAACTAGATGAAGGGCTGAATCAGTAGCTCTGCCTGGGATGTATGCATGTTGGTTTGGGTGTAGTGGTGTTGTTGTAATCACCGCATCCCTTATGTACCTTTCGCATAGCCTTTTCAATGTCTTTCTGGAAAACGATGTCAGACTAATGTCATGTATGTTTTTGGGACAGTGTAATCCATTCTTCCAGGTTTGGGTATAAATACCACTTTTACATCTCTCCATTTTTTGGGGATATACCTCAGAGCCAACAGATAGATACCGTCAGGTCCTGGCGATTTCAATGGAGAGAAGCTGGATATTGCCCATCTAATTTTTTCATCGTCTAAAATGTGTTTGGCAGTTTGCCAATCATAGACAGATGGATTATATTCTTCCTCTGCCCAGTCGACCACGTCTGTGATGACCGAGTCAGAGAAGTGTGTTGACAGCAGAAGTTTGATGCTATCTTCGAGGTTGGCAGTTTTCGTGCCATCCTCTTTGATTAACGCACCAATGCTTCGGTGTGGATCTTATGAGAGAGCTTTTTGAAGGTTCACTGCCTGCGGGAAATCTTCGATTTCTTCGCAGTAGGATCTCCATGCATCTTTCTGTTTTTGTCTGACGATTTTTTTGTATTATCTGAGGTGAGATTTGTAAGTATCCCAGTCCTCTTTGAGTTTTGTGGTTCTTGCCTTATTAAAGTATTTCCTAGCCATCTTCCTGAGGTGATCCAACTCGTGACACCACCATGCGGTAGTAAGAAATTATTGGTCTCACTATTGTTGTATACATCCATCGCAGAGTGTTCGAGGTACATTCCCATCTTTTTTTCGCAATATGTCTGGACAGATACGATAACTCCTTCATATCTAAAGTAGCTAAACTTTGAAACTCTATCTCTTTCCAAATAATTTAATATCAGAAACAAGCTACCGCTAATAATTTGTTATTTTGTAGATTGGTGCCAGCCTGAACAATATGTATGCAGCAATTCGAAAGTCTGTATTGACAAACACAAAATATGTGATGGATTTAAAGACTGCCCACAAGGGGACGATGAAAGACAATGCGTTACTATTTCCTCCAATATTGAATCAGCTGATAAATTCCCTTATTTTGCAGAAGGTAATTAATGTTTAAAAATTTTGAAACTTATAAAAAATGTATATGTGGTTTTTTTTGTAGGATTTCTCATGGTGAGGAAATACGGCAAATGGGGTAAACTTTGCATTGACAATTTTGAATCAGTCGTCAATTTAACCCATATCGCCTGGCAAATTCCAGACTTGGGAAAAGCTGTCTGCAAATCTATGACATATCAGTAAGTTTAAAATTCCATAAATTTTCGCTAAGCCATTTTTCATGTTGGCAAACAGATAATAACTTTATTTTTAGAAGTATGTCTTCAATACGAACTGTAACTGAAAGCAAAAATAACAATTCTGGATACTTCGAACTGACTTTTTCATTTCAAAACGAAACTAAATCAAGCTTATCTTTTAAAAACTCAAACTGCACTGATAAGAAAATCGTCATGGTCGAATGTCAGTCACTAGAATGTGGTGCACGTCCTCAAGTTGTTAAACATATCGCCAGGTAACCAAAATAATCAAATCTTAATTGTTAAACTGCAGTTAAATCTTCTAACGAAGATGTTAACATTTATAACGAAATATATAATTGATAGCCGATTCTTATTTACAGAGTGGTGGGAGGTGGCAATGCTGGCTTAGGAGCTTGGCCTTGGCAAGCAGCTTTGTACAAAGAAGGGGAATTTCAATGTGGTGCAACCCTCTTATCAGACAGATGGCTGGTGTCAGCTGGTCATTGTTTTTACCAGTAAGTGTTAATTCAATCCAATTTTATTCAACTATTCCACTGTGTTTTTGTCTTTCAGTGCTCAAGATGAATATTGGATAGCAAGATTAGGAGCTCTACGACGTGGAACATCCCTGCCATCACCCTATGAACAGCTACAGCCAGTTGTTAAAATTATAGTCCATCCAGGATATGTAGATTCAGGATTTATCAACGATATTTCTTTGTTAAAACTGAAAGCTCCTGTAATATTCAGTGATTACGTAAGGCCTGTATGTTTACCTCAACCAAATCAGGTTCCTGCAGATGGGAGACTGTGCACTGTAATTGGCTGGGGCCAGTTGTTTGAAGTTGGGAGAATATTTCGTAAGTATTACTGTTAAGCAGTAACTACTATTAGATGTAACTATTTATTAAAAAATACTTATTGCATTCTAGCCGATACATTGCAAGAAGTACAGGTGCCTATTATAACCACATCAGAATGCAGGAAAAGAACTTTGTTTTTATCACTGTATCACATAACTGAAGACATGTTTTGCGCTGGTTACGAACGTGGTGGAAGAGATGCTTGTCTAGGAGACTCAGGTGGTCCACTTATGTGCCCTGAATCAAATGGCAGATGGACTCTTCAAGGTACTTTCTTAAAATTTCAAATACGTAAGACTCTCCATTATATTATCTATTTCTAGGCATAACGAGTAATGGATATGGTTGCGCAAGAGCAAACAGACCCGGCGTCTACACAAAAGTGGCTAATTATGTGGAATGGATAAAATTTATCATCAATAATGATCAGTTGAACGCCCAAAACGAGATCTCGAAGAATTCCTGCACGGGTCACAGATGTCCCCTTGGAGAATGTCTGCCTGAAAGCCGACTATGTAACGGTTTTATAGAATGTAGCGATGGTAGTGATGAAAAAAATTGTACAAATCAAAAATCAGAAAGATTTTAGTGATAGTAGATAATTACAATGATGTTAATTAAGGAACTTTTTAGTAATATAATTGGGAGGTTTGTCACAGCTACCCCATTAATCGTAGATTCTTCCTTAGTGATTTCTGTTGATAAGTTCCTTTGGAAGATATCTGTGGAAGAAGCTCCATACGAACCAAATACTCAACGTTGATGTAGGTATTTCTATTAATTGTTTCTTTGGAAGAGTATACTTGATGGTCTTTAAGATATTTATGTTTCTATGCCAATTATTTTAGCTTCTTTCTCGTCTTTTTTATTTTTTTTAATGCATTTTCGTTCGTGGGTAATTATTCTAAGGAAGTTCTGACGAAAAATGAAACGGCTTAAATATTTAAAGGTAGCCCATATTAAAAATTATAAACCACCTTTAAATAGTTAAGCCGTTCCACGTATTACTTGGGTACTAATGCCTTTCCCACGTAGGTTGATTACAACGTCGTTATCAGCCGATAAGCCGAGAGCAGACGCGTGACCTTGATATGGATAAAAATTGCTATTTTGGACCTTATGGAGATTTGCACGTTAAAATGGTCCATTTTGCGTTTAAATTCCCCTAGAATAGTTTCTTTCCAGGTTCATTAGGTTAAAGGATTTTTATTGTTATTTATTGTCCATCATCCTTGAAAAGGGATAATGAATAATGAGTATACATCATAAATTCAGGATGGCATAGAAGCATCAAAACTGGAGCTGTGTCGGAACTTCCTTACTTGTAGTGTGATATAATCTATTTGTATAATATTTATGTATATAGTAGTTACTTACTGTGTCTCGTTTTAACTTAAATATAAATCAACAGATTTTGTTTAAATAAATTGTAAGTTAAATTATAGGGCGTTTTTAATTCTTAATTCTGTTATCTTCCTTTCCCAAATCATTAATAATGATCTTAATGCATTTTTAAGGAAAACATATTGATTATTTATTTCATACAAAATATATCCAATCATAAACATTAACTTTGTACCACGTGATCCCGCAAGTAAGAAATAAATTCCATAGAAGGGAAAGTATTGATTTTTGGAAAAATTCCAGAAACAGCTCTGTTTTGTTGAACTTCCAATTTTATTGAACTTCCACCATACATTCTGAAGCTAATAAAATTTAAAAGACAAATGTATCGTCAAATCAAAGCCCAAGAGTCGCCAGAGTTAAAGAGGGGATTTAACGAATTAAATAAACAAATACAAAAACGTGTGCTTCAATACAAGACGTAATTGAGGACAGAATCTTGGAAAAAAAATGAATAGTCTAACAATTATTGGTCTGAAATCAAAAAGATATCAAAATACAATCAATCAACACTGATTATTGAAGAAAACGATCGATCTTACACTACAAATACAGAAATTGTGGAGGCCTTTGAAAAAAACTTCAAAAGCACTTATCAAAAAACAAATAATGTTAGTTTCGATATTTATGAAATAATTAAAAACCTTCGAAACTACCGTAGCTTCAAAAGAAATAATTAGCATTGAGGAAGAAGACTACTTATGAAGTTCTGCATTCTGGTTAAAATTCTTCTCCTGGTTATGACTGCGTCTATATTTTAAAAATATACAAAACTAGTATTTTCCTTAAAAAGTTGTAAAAGTGAATAATAATTACAATACCCAAGCCAAATACAATTTGTATTCAAAAGCAAAAGTTCTTCAATTTACCGTCTTATAACAATTACATTTAATTCTAACTTAACAGCATACAAGTGTCATGCGAGCCATTTTCGATCAGTTTGGTCATGCTCTTATTCCTTAAGTCTCTCTCTGCCGTATTAGGGCTTTTTATAACTTCCATTTCTCCCGTTATAAAGAATATTCTATTAAATAAGTCAACCTCTGAAGTCCTTTAAGACCGGCCCATGGATACCGCCAGTCGTAGTGAGTCAATTCTGGAATATACTGGACCCTTCGACGAATTATAACGAAATTACCAATTCTAGTGAATTAACCAGTCTAGAAAATGGTGGAGGTGTATTACTCGAAATACGTCTAGAATCTTTGAGAAAAAGTCTGGAGCGCACCTTTTTCAGCATAATATTCGGATACAAAGAGTGATGTTTGTAATTTTAGTAATGCTATCGTTATTTTTTTTTTAAATGTAAAATAAGTTTGTTACCTCAAATAAAAATAATTATGAATATGAGAAAGTGCATTTTTATTATTATTTACACGCATCACCTCCTGTATATCTTAATATTATTTCAAAAAGTCTGGAATTTAAAAACAAGATTGACCTGTCTTTGGAATTTTTTCAATATCGAATGCATCCCTTACTTTTTAACTCACACTGTATGATGGGGACCTAGTAATATAATTTAATATGATAATGTAGATAGTATAAAATAAGCGCACACATTCAAATGTATGTAAAATGGACTTTTAAAATGATTTTTGAATGATTTAGTTTTGACGTTTTCTCCTTTTATAATTAGGCATTCCAACGACCTGTCAAACAATAGGTGTCAGTGGGAAATTCTTGTATATTTAAGGGGGTAGCGACATAGTCTTGCATAGAAATATTTTTGAATAAGGAGGCCGATGCTTTCCAACAAATGTGAGGGTTTTACAGCTGTCAACTTTAATATTAGGCATTCCAAACAAATGAATTACCAGTGGGCAGGTTTGGTATATCTAAGGGTGGCGACATATGGTGTATTCTATCTACTTTACGTAAAATCATGAATAATGGATTACATTTAAATATTTTATGTCAAAAGCAAAAAAAATAATATTTAAAAACCCACCTATACATTTCTTCATAAATTGGCAGGCTTGGCGAGTACTACTTCGAATAAAAATAGCGTCCAAGTTGCAAGACTATGTCGCTACCCCCCCTAAATATACAAGAATTTCCCACTGGCACCTATTGTTTGACAGGTCGTTGGAATGCCTAATTAGGCATTCCAAACAAATGAATTACCAGTGGGCAGGTTTGGTATATCTAAGGGTGGCGACATATGGTGTATTCTATCTACTTTACGTAAAATCATGAATAATGGATTACATTTAAATATTTTATGTCAAACACAATAAAAATAATATTTAAAAAACCCACCTATACATTTCTTCATAAATTGGCAGGCTTGACGAGTACTACTTCGAAAAAAATAGCGTCCAAGTTGCAAGACTATGTCGCTACCCCCTTAAATATACAAGAATTTCCCACTGGCACCTATTGTTTGACAGGTCGTTGGAATGCCTAATTGTTAATTTGACACTTTCAATTAACACGCTTTAAGAATGTAAACAATAAAAATGGGTGAATAACTTTGGTCTAGAGATAATTCGATGAATATATAGGGTGAGTAAGTAGATAACGAAATATTAAAGAACATTCCAATTAATACAATCAAAACTTTCAAATAAAATTGAAACAAATTCATCTTGTTTTGTCAGGAAAAAAGTAAATACGAGTTGTTAGGAAAGACAATGAATCTTGCAAAGAAAATGTAGAACATTACACCAAGGAAAATTCAAGTATTTAAGGTTAGTTTTGATCATTTTCATTAGGCAATCCAAACAATCGAATTATTGTTTACTGTTGTTGCACAACGTTTTTTTTTTTATTGTACATATTTGGTTTGGTTTATTTAGTGGTTTTTGGGAATGTTTTGACATTTTTGGATTTTTTAGTTCATTTTTTTAGACTTTTAGATGAATTATTGTACAGAGTAATTATTTATAAAGAACTTATTGTTGGAAAACAAAGCTGTCAAAAGATACCTAGGTTATAGTGGGTGGGGTTTTCAGGGTTTTCCTCACCTATACGCCGAATGGCACCTTCAATCATCTTTAAGTCGCTCCAGAGAGCCACGGCAAAAAATAATAATAATAGGCGTCCCTTCCTCGGTCCCTTCCCACACACAAGCTCAGTCGGCTTTAGGGGTTAAAATTAACACGTGAAGTGGTGAATTATGGAGATAATTATTAATATTATTATTATAAAACATTGATTTTTATTTTGTGCTTTTAAAAGAGAAATCCTTGTTTATAAATAAATGTGTAGTTTATACTAACATTCTTAGCTGCACTTGATATATAACCCTTGATCAGTGGCGTAGCCACGAGGGGGTTCTGAGGGTCAGAACTCCCCATGGAGGGTCCTCGCGTCACCATTTCCCCTATAGTATTGGCGCTGATCGCTATTGACTGTTTATTTTTACACACTTTCTTGATAGAACCCCCCCTATAGTTCTCAAATACCCCTCCCATGAAAAATGGCTGGCTAAGCCACTGCCCTTGATTATTAATTAAAATGAAACATATTATATATTTAAATTAAAATATACTTTATTTAGAAATTAACATAATAAAATCTCAAATGCGCACTGCCTAAACAAACATCTTGATTTTACTAGATCATTAGGTACAGCGTTTAAACAATAAACAGTTTTGCACAATGAAGATCCAAGAATACAGATCGCTTAAAGTATGCAGTACCTACATAATTAAAAGTGTAGTATCACAGATACAAAAGAAATAGTCACTCTATAATGTAAAATCCTGTATACATATATAGTAGGTATATTACAATAATCACAAAATATACTAGTGAGATTACATTATCTGTGGAAATACTGAAAACATCTTAAATATTATTTTTGGTCTTTTTGTCTCTTTTTTTTAATGGGGTAAAAAATCTACATTTGGAATGTAACTATCACGTTTTTTAAAAATAAGGTTAATAAAAGGTTGGTTTTCCGAGAGCATGATACATATTTTAAAAAGCTACCCATCTTACTACATCAACACCTTCGGTGTATTAAAAAAGTGTAGGTCATAAATTATACCAGATATTATGCAGTTAAAAATATGTGTTAAAATAGCAATAACAACTTATTTATACAGGGTGAGTCATAACTACTGAGACATACCTCAATAAAATGTTTCTGTGGTAAAAGTTACAGGGTATTAAAGTTGAAATATTTTTTGTTAATAATTTTACATATTTAAAAATTGCTAGCAAAATTAACACCGAGGCATAAGTTTAGGTAAGAAATATTATTTTATTTATTATTTTACATTTTGATACAGAGTAATACCTCTTTTCGACGAAATCTTTTAGTAATTTTGAACATTATTTTTATGTAAAATTGTTATACTTGATTAAACTTAATAATTTCAATCGTTTTCGATAAAAACACAATTGTCACTGAAAGTATTTTCAAATAAAAAAAATTTAGATATACTTGTAACTCCTAATAATAAAAAAAAATTAATAACCATAACAAACTCAAAGTAAATATCCTCCTACCTCTACGCCTTTTCCAATTTGTTCTGATAAAATACTTTCTGGTATAGAAGAAAAATATTAATAGTATTTTAAATTTTTCCCAGAGTTCATTTCATTGGTAAAAACTAAGGACTTCATATGAAATATACGAAATCCCTTTCGGAGACTCTGAAATGTTCAATTGTCTTTTTAAACTATTGAAATTCTTAGGTTTAAATAGGTATAATAATTTTACACAAAAATTATGTTTACATCATAATCAAAATTACTAAAAAGTTTTGGCAAAAAAGTTATGACCTAAGTTCATTATCTGGGATCGCGTGCAGCGCCCCTTGTAACAAACTGTAAAATAATAAAAATTCGTTATCTAAAGTTATGCCTCTTTGATAATGATTTATGAATATATTATTGTGAAATTATTGCCAAAAACAAGAAAAAAATATTTTAACTTTAACACCCTGTATCTTTTTCCACAGCAACATTTTAGTAAGACGTGTTTGAACAATCTTTATATTTTGGTTTAAATAACTTGCGCTTATTCTGTTCCAATAATTAAGACTCACCCTGCATTACATTACAGATGACTAACATTTATTCACGTGTATAACGAAACTGATTTCATCTTACTTTCTTCTATAATTGAAAAAATATATTAAGAATACATATTTATATAAACTAAAGTGTGGGTTTTAGTCGTTTATAAGTTTTATTGTTCTTGATAAGTGATTTATTTTATCAGAATATATCGTGGGCTTACTGCGAAAAGTGACCAAGTCAAATTTTATACTTATTATTTGAGTTAATATGACCAATTTACTTTTTAAACAAAGATCTACCAAAAAACTTACCAAGTCAATTTATACTACCTCAAAGTACTAAATAAACTCGATCAATATGACTTGGTAATTTTTTTTTATATGACTTTGACAACTAAGTGATTTGGTCATATTAACTCAAATCACATAAAATTTGACTTGGTCACTTTTTGCAGAAAGCCCAGGATATGTCTCTTTTTTATTCAATAAAAGCGACATTTCTGTTAATATTTCGTAATCATTGGAAAAAAATTTTGGTTTCATTCTCTTAAACTTTAATAAACTTTTATGCTTCTATTGCATCTTTTAATTCACACTGTCCATTTTTATTTCATAAGCTAACTCTGCAGAAAATTTTGGTTGGAATTTGTTTTGTTTTTTTTTATTTTTCATGAGTTACACTATGGCACTGAACAGTATTAATTTGATCTTTTACCTTTGTAATTGCATTCAAGTTTCTTTGAGCCCTTTGAAACCTGATGTTATTTTAAACTCAAAATAAATCTCACTTTAAAACGATAAAAATACAAAAATACACAGAAATATTTTGAAGTTAAAAAATTAAAAATCAATTTGTTCCACTAATTCAACAATTTTTCATAAAATTAATCACGTGGTCTTCTTAAATTCAGTGCAACTTTGCAAGAATAAATTTTGAAAACAGCTCCGATAAAATTTTGATAGGGATCAAAAACCCCACCCCCTAGACCCCCCAAACGTTTGTATGTATCAGAAATAAATTATTCTTGTGCCACCATTGGTTTAACATATTCATTTATGGCCTACCTTTTAGTTACACGTGTATACCGAATAAAAAGCTTTTAAAGAGATCAGAGTATTCTCGAAGTGAAGTTTTTAAAATATTTTTTTTGTAAGTATAGATCAATTGATATCAATATCTCGTCGTATTTTAAACCAGATACAATCTGTAATTATCATACAGGTTATCAACTTGAAATGCTTAACTAAATGTTACCTTAAGGAACTTCAATAAATCAGATTTACAAAATTTACAAAACGTACAATAAGTCAGGAGAGTAGTGGTTGAAAAATGACACGGTATCAGATCCTATTAAAAAAAATAATAATAAATACGCTAATTAAGATATAGGGTGTCAAAAATAAAGGTTTACTACTTTGAGGCAATGTTAAATTAGGTTATACAAAAATTACTGCCCATAAAAACGTTTTGCTTAAATTAATATACTCTTTATAAAAGTTCATGTCATATACTTCTTTACCCTCCTGACCTATAAAATAACCTAGAAATACTGACAAAGATCTGTTCATTAAATATGTCAAACTTTTCCATTAGCTTTTATATAATCCGTTTTGTCATCTTCAGGTTCGTCTTCAATCTCAGTAGTTTCGTATGCAGGATTGCACATGGCGTCTTCGTACACAACTGGCAAATCCGCTTGGATGTCAGCCAGCTCAGATTTAGATTTCAAGTTTATATCAGTAAAACCTTCTGGGGGCTTCTCTTTATCTTTCTTTGTAATATCTGTACCTTGGGAAGGATGTTTCTTCATGTACACGTGGTAGAAGATGAAATAAATAATTCCTATAATCAAAGTTGCTACTGAAAAGCACTGAAATGTGTGACGGATTCCTATCATCTCTATTAAATAACCACCTATGAGACTACCAATTCCTTTACCTAAAAAAAAATAAATTTAAATTAAATTTTACATAGTTTATTGCTTGACTTTGGTTTATAGAAAGAGAGAAAATGAATGGTACCATAAAAAAACTTACCAACTCCATAATACAGTCCTCCAAGCATCCCCTGTATACTGGTGTCAGTCGTAACCGTTGATAACTTAGCAGCATATGTCACAGCAGCTGTAAAACTTAGTCCAAACGTAACAGACTCCATTGCTTCGAATATTAGGCACAGCCATGGATGATATATCATAGAATACCCAATTAATCTGATTGCATAGAAGATGAAACCGATGAATATGACATTGGCGTGACCTATTTTTTTGATAATTGGTCCAGATAGAATAAGTAGAGGTATTCCTACAATTCCTCCTATTGTAACTGTTAAACCCATCAATGATTTTGATGCACCGAGATCGTCCAGGAGCCAAAATAGGAAACTTTCGATAAAACCCCATGCACAACCTGAAAATATTATCGAATACAGTAACTGTAGCCTTACAAAAGCGTATTTCTACTTCGCCAGAATTAATATTGACAAACTTACCTAAAATTACACAAGATGCGAACAACGCAATAAGTTCCAGCTTTTTAAGTACCTCTAAAACATCAGTGATTACGCTGGAAGCTGCCTTCTTAAATTCCAGATTAATGAACAACATTAAAACTCCACTTATTATTTTCAATGCAGCATATAGGAAGAATACAGGTCTGTAAAATTAATAGATTAATAAAATATCTCGAAAATAAATTTCGAGCTAATCGACTCACCTGAAATCTGTGTAACCTTTGCCTCTACTAGCATAGTCAATCATCCATCCGGATATCGGTGAACTAATCATGCCTCCAATAGTAGCATAGATCCTTTGCAGTCCATAGTCAGCTTTGTGCTCCCTCAAAAGAGCTATAACTGCTCCTTCGAACATAGCAAAAGCAGTACCACTGATAATACCAACAAACACTCTAATGGAGAGGTAGGACCAAAATGTGAGACTCATGTCCAGTTCTCTAGAAGTCTTCTCATTTGAGCAAACGTTCTTTCTAGGTGCGGTTGCAATACATCTGTGCGAGCAGCTCCCTAGATCCAAGTGCTTAACAGTGGATTCATTCGAGTTAATAGGAATTGTTACAGATATATGCTTGGCTATCATAGCTGTGTTTTCAAGACAGGTAATATTAGATTGCTGCTTGGAATTAACATAATCAATTTTGTAAATTTGTTTTTCCTCTTCTGTATCAATGTGATCAGGTGGATTCAATATAATGCCCGTTTTCCAAGGATTTGGTATCCTTTCAAACCCATCAAACTGATCCCTGCTGCCCAATACACAACTCATTGCAGCATTTTCGGCTAGATTGCAGGAAAAGTTATACATCGATATTGTTGGAAAATAGAACGAATTCTTAGATAATTTTCTAATCGATGTACGATATCTTTCATTATTCTTTAAAGATATTTTATTCCTTCTTTTAGTAATTTGTTCTGGTTCGAAGATATCGTCCTGACTGAGCTTATAAGTGTACAGCAGCGTAGAATTTTTAGAAATGTCGTAAATTTGCACATCGTAACTTCGAGTGTCTAAAATTAATTTGCTATAATTTTTGCTTAGTACCGCTTGGCAAGAAAATCCGCAGGATTCAAGCTTAATCTCGGTTTCGATAATTCCACCTGATTTGAGAGGTGTACAAGGATGTTCTTGGTACAAGGATAATGTTGGTGTTGTATTGGTTTCACATAAAAGCCCAAATATCAGTTTATTGGGATATGTTAACGTTACTCTTCCGACAGGAACTAGTAGAAGTAGTAATGCGGCTCCACCGCCTATTACTGAGAATCCTGCTAGTAACACCTAAAAAAAATTATGACTAGTAAATTATTTAAAATATATATGTTTCTATAAATACCGACTAATGTATCTTGATAATAAAAAGCTACTTTGAGAGCTAATATCTCAAAAGTATAAAGACTAGCCTGTGTTTGTATCATCGGTGCAATCAAAACGTATCCTACTGCCGCAATGGAGGTGATCTTTAACCTCACCTCTCTATATTTAATGGTAGAAAACGTATCTCTACGGACCGAAGATACTTAGTATATGCTTAAGGACGAAATAAGGACGATGTACTGTTTTGTGATAAACTTCAAAACTGCAGAACTGCAATAAAGAATGGAGCCAAGAATCAATCGTGTTTGTAACTGAAATGTATGCATTTCAGTAGTATACTAATGGTTCCAAAACCACAGCAGGAACTGAAATAGGAGTGTATTGGTATAGAACTCTAAAAGTATAAATAAATACCTAAGCATCTTCCAGGCGGAAATTTACGGCATTGAGAAGTGTATCCAGTTCAACATAGATAGAAACTATCGCAGACAAGAGTTTGTCCAATAGCCAAGTGCCATTAAAGGGTTGAGCTCTTACGTAATCAACTCAAAAATGTTCTGAAGGGTAACGAGATTGCAGATGATCTCGCAAGGAAAGAGGCTCAAATATCCTCTGTGGGACGACCTGAGCCGTTTTGCGGTCTCAGCAGTAACGCAATATTAAGAGAGAATAAAAAAGAATTGGGAAAAAGAAGAACCGATACAATCTCTTGAGGCTAAGGCAGGCTAAGATACTTCTGGGTGACTGTAAACATTGTAACAGGGATCCTTACCGGGCATTTCCGACTTAAAGGACACCTTATTGAGCTGAGATTAGTAGAATGTGTAGCATTCCAGAATCCAAGGGCACAGCATACAAACAAAAGAGGGAGATCTACCTAACTTGGAGACACTCCAAACTCTACATTTTTTTAAAAAGATAGGATTGGAAGGGTCATTATAGTCATTATCATCGAGACTATTCCTTTGCTACATTAGCAACAGAAGGGGACATAATAGATCTTTTAGGTCTCAGTGTACTAATACTCCATACATAACATAACAACTATTTACATAAATATTGATTGATGTATTCTGATAATAAATTTTAAATTCTCAACAACATAAATAAATAAAAGAAAAAAATTGAAGTTCAGTTAGTTGTTCCACTAACGACATTAACTTTTAAATGAATATTAACTATTATATAATGTCATAAAACCATATTAATGAAGCTGTTGGAGCGTGATGTGATTCTTCCTATTTGCATTATATTACATTACAGTTACAAAATAGAATTAGGATTATTTCAAACACGTGCATGGGATATCAGAAATTTTATTTTATTTTCAGCTCGGTACATTTTTACGAAGGCGTAGAATGGCCACATATTCCAACTTTGGAGTGGAAATTCTGACTTTAAATCGAAATATCGACTTCAAATTGGAAAACCCGAATTTGAAATCGAAATATGTTGTGTTGCCCTTCTACGTTTTCGTACTTTTTAACAAGTTACTGTTAAAATGGCTTAATTTTGTGAAAAACAAAAATAATTTACATCGGGACATGCAAGTTCTCACAACAATACATTTCTTGCAGGTACACCCTAAGGTTGTAAGATACAAAGGCACCCACAGCATCTAGTATTTAAGAAAAATAATTAACCAAAAAAGTGTAAAAGAAGAGGAAGGGTGAGGAAAGTATGTATGAACAGAATCGAAAAGAAAAGTAAGCAAGAGAAATTATTTCAGTCATGTAATTCGTAGTAAACAAACTAAAATATACCAGACCATTCATCATTGGTTTTAAAACCCATTTATTTTTAAACTGATATGTAGTTATTGAGCATTTAAACATTTCCATAAAAATAATATCGTCCTACAATTTCTCTGAATTTGCATTGTTCGTTCATATCGCATAGTAAAAATTACAATAAAAAATGTTATTTTTATGAACTCATTATTATTATGATCGATTGCTACGTGTTTTTGTTTTGAGTCAAATCTGTTTGGTTTACAAATTTAATACTAATACATTTCCATGGGCGCCGTTCAAAAAATTTCCGGGTAGGGTCAAAACGCCGGAGGCTATAATCGAAAGCCATTGTGAAAAAATGAAAAATCACAAATCCAAGGTGGGACAGACGATCTCCTTGCCCTCGTGTGGTGGCGCCCATGTCCATTTGTTCCTTTATTCAATAAATTTTACATGTGCGAGTCGTCGTTATATGCGATGTTCAAGCGGGGCTGCACGTACTTCACATCAATGCTTACTTAAATCATAGAAAATTAATGCAGATAAGTTGAAGACATATTTTTGTTGAGAAGAAAGCAACATATTGGACAGAAGAACAAAATGGAGAGAATCTGTATCTCTGTATCTGTAACGTGTGAAGGTTAGGTTTAATGTAGTTGACAACATCGCCAAGAGGTGCTTCTCTTATATCGGCCGATGTTAGCCGATACTCGCCGAACACAAATCTTCTAATAAACGAGAGCGTCGAGCAATCGTAAAGGATATGCTCGAAGGTCTCGTCTTCTTGTTCGCAACCTCTGCAGAGTGCAGATTCTGAAAGCCCCATGATATGGAGATGCTTTCGTACCTGGCAATGACAAGTCAGAATGCCTGTGACTAGGCGCAGATTCTGTCTAGTCATAGTCAAGTATTTGTTTGCTGCATTGTTGCCAGGATAACTTAAGAGCTCCCTGACAACTCTGCAGTTTCTTGTTTCATCCCATTTTTCCTTGAATTTCACAAGGGAATGTTCTTTGATTAGGTCTGTCACTACCGATTATGTCAGGTCAATAGAAGGGCCAGGTCCAAAAAAAATTTGGTTGGCTCCTTTCTTGGCTATGATTCACTAGATTCACTAAGACGGTTACCTTTCGATGTGGCGTGACCTTTAATCCATCTTAAGATGACCACTTTGTTGATGGATACTTCGGCCAAAGCTTCGTGACATTCTAGTACTAACCCTGAGTAAATTCGTGGTGTGTTCAGGGTGAGTAGTGCTTGTCTGCTATCTGTATAGATGAGCATGTTCCATTATTCATTTTGCTACTATGAGAATCCCCGTTAGCTCTGTTTGAACTACACTGGCACTATTGCTCACAGCCCATTTTATGTTTAGGTTTAAGAATCTGGAGTATATTCCACATCCTGAGCCTTGTTTTGTTTAAGAACCGTTGGTGTAGATATGAATCGTACCTGCCACTTTCGGCTCTTCTATTTGTTCTCTTATAACTTTATATGGCTTATGGAAGATATATCTCGGTGAGATGGAGTCTATGTTCTGCTTCAAGCGTATCGAGCGTCTCCTGCCAAAAGCGACGTCTCGCCTCACCAAATCCTACATCAGGTTCTATTCCAATCGTGAGGAGGCGTGTCATTGTCATCAGAGCAACCTCCTTGCTGTAAATATCAAGGGGAGTGAGACTAAGAATGACTTCCATGGCTCTGGTCGGTATTGTGTTCATAGCTCCTGTTATGTTGAGACATGCTGTTCTTTGAATTTGTTCTAGTTAACAAAGAGCTGTTAATTTTTGGGTTTTCGGTACCCAGACAACTGCACTGTATGTTAGTATATGTCCATGTCCGTGTAAGTCCATGCGACGACTCTGGGGGAGAAACCCCAGGTGTGCCCCACGATTCGGCGGCATTGTTCATAAGCAATGTATGCTCTTTTAACTCTGTTTTCTAAATGCGAGTTCCATGTTAACTTGCTGTCAAAGGTGAGACCTAGGTACTTCACCTCTGTTGCAAAGTTTAGTTTTGTGTTTAGGAGTTCTGGAGGTTTTAATTCTACTTTCATCCTTTTCCTTGTGAAAAGGACCATTTCTGTCTTCTTAGGATTGATAGTCAGTGAATGGTCCTTGCACTACAGTTCGATAATTCTTTCGCAGAGTATGTTCTCAAAATTCCCTGTTTGCAGAATGACCAGGTCATCTGTATATGCTATTGTGTAGTGAGTGTCATTATTGAGGCGGCTGATGAGGGTATCGAGGACCATATGCCACAGTAGAGGTGATAGCACCCCTCCCTCTGGACATTCCCTCGCAACAAAACCTCTTATATTTACATTTTCTACACTTACGTTAACTGCTCGCTTTGAAAGCATGTTATGTATTCACCCACTAATCATTTGTGAAACATTCCTATTGGTTAGTGAGTGTATTATCTTTGGGAAGGTGATTTTATCAAAAGCACCTCTGTCTATGAAAACATCCAAGTCGGACTTCTTATTATCCAGGGATCTTTCTCATCAATCAGTAGATCTGCCTGGGGTGTATATATGTTGGTTTAGGTGTAGTGGTGTTGTAATCAAAATGGAGAGGATAGTGAATGCAATAATGGTGGAAAATTACTGAATAGGGCTCCAAAGCCAGGCAATACCTACATGCTTTAAATATGCGGCACAAGCATTGAATTAAAGTTTCTTGGTTCTTTTATAGCTGAATGGGATATACCCCACTCTCTCCTACAGCCTAGGATCCATTCCAAAGATAAAAGAAAATAAATAATAACTAGAAGGATTTAGAAACTGATTTCAGAAGATGCAGGATTACCCAAGATCACTTGTTCAATAATAATGATAATAATAATATTAATAATAATAAGGCTATTTCGATGACTTTTGTTTATTAAAAAAAATTTCTATTTATTTTTGTTCACATCATGGTCACGGTATGACCACGAAATAAATGGTGTAATATTGATGTGCCAAATTATTTTTACACCTTCATTACACCAACTTTTATAGTAATAAATTATTTGAGAAGCATCCAATTGCGTAATTGTACATATTAAAATTTCTCATGACCTTCTAATTCCATTGTAAATTACAGCGAAATTCTTCGAAAAATAAAAAAATAACTGTTATTCGTAGCATAAAAAAATGTTGATAAAAATTATAAAGAATTTGAAGTAAATACCTTTATATAAATGCCGAATACTTTGGTTAAATTTAGTATGTTATATAACTACGATTAAATTGTGAAGTTAATTTTCAAACAAAAAAAATATAAATTTTTGCTACGATTAATAATTTAAATTGAAATTACATCATAACTGTCAACTCGTATCGAGAAAATAATCTTGCATTCAAAAATATAATAAAAACTGTTCTTCCTCATAAAACACCGTCAGATATCATCATAAAAATTCCATTCATTACTTAAATACTTGCGACCCTGTATATTGTGCTATTCTTTTTGCTTTGATCCAAATTATATATTTATTTGCTTTTCGATTGAAGGAAGTAATCATCTATTAGGCAAAATATTTCTTCAATCTTACCCTGAAATTTCCTATTTTGTCAGCTATCATCCCAGCTACAGGTGGCATCAATATGGCTACTGCTGGCGTTACTGCAGACATTATAGCTGTTTCTTCTACATTAATGCCTAATTCTCTCATATGTATCGTCAAGTACGGATATAATACCAATATAGCTGTAAAAATTATTCACTATAATATGAAATATTAAAATTGTAAAAACTATAAAGTGTTACACAACTGCTGTATAGTTTGATAGTACAATAAAAACAATTCCTCGTACTTTTTAAAATCGTTATTGTGACATAAAATTTATTGCAAAAAAATATCAAATACCAGCAATTTTTTTATATATTCCACGAACGTATCTCGAGACTATTTATACCGTATGAAATATATACATATTATATACTTACTCGATGAATGCATGAAAAATAAAAGTTTCAGTGGAAGCAATTCCTTTTGCTTCAAATCCTTCAAAACCCGGTAAAAAAATAACCTGAGGTATTTATTCATGTTGTGTGTGGTTCTACTTATTCTCCATTAAACCTGAAACGAAGAGAAATAATAGAGCCACTTTTAAAATGTCCCAATAAAGTTGTAATTAATTAAATGTCAATTTAGTTTAAGTTTTCCTCATTATGTAAAGTAATACAACGAAGCTATGTGAAGTTGACATCTCAAAATTAGAAAATTTTAATTTTAAAAGGGGGATGCGATGATATTGACCATGTTTGACCACCCAGTAACTTTTTTTAACCATCCTTAAAAACATAAATATTAAAAAAATTAGGGAGAGTCTGCTGACCCCCGGAAGGATATATTTTACAATACTGCATGTTTGACCACCCATTATTATTTTTAATTTCCCCTTAAAATAATTAATTACGTGTGAAAAATACAAGAGATCTGGGATGAAAACGAAAAAATGATCAATTGTCAGGAAGCCACAATTAAGATCTAAAGTTTAAAATTAAGTACCCACGTTTGATCACCCCCTGAAATAGTTACACAGTACCTACATGTAACTATAAATTTAACAAAGGACAAAATTTGATTAAGTATAATACTATAATAATAATAATAATAATAACTCCCCCCTTACGAGTGAATTTCAACTCCTGAAGCCGACTAAGCGACTTGTGTAGGGAAGGGATGGCTATTATTATAGAAAACCATGCAAATAAATTCACATGCCCTTCTTTAAGATTCAAAGCCGGGTTTCTCTCGGCCACAAAATTGCTCGCAAATGAATGCGAGCTCCTTAGACACCTACGCCACCGATCCATAATGGAATTATGTTTCGACGTTTGATCACCCCCTAAAATAATTTTAATGAGTCCAAAGCGATTTAAAATTCGAAAAATAAAATTTCCAAATCGAATTTCAACTTGGAAAAAATGATCAATCGACAGGAAAGTACAATGAAAATCAAAAACTGTTTAGAATTATGTTTCGACGTTTAACCATCCCCTAAAATAATTATAATGATTTGAAACATACAATTTAGAAGGTGTTTTTGATAAAACCACCTTCCCAAAGATAATACACTCACTAACCAACAGGAATGTTCCACAAATGGTTAGTGGGTGGATACATAACATGCTCTTAAAGCGAGCAGTAAACATAAGTGTAGAAGATGTGAATATAAAAGGCTTGGTTGCGAGGGGATGTCCACAGGGAGGGGTGCTATCACCTCTACTGTGGAATGTGGTCCTCGACACCCTCATCAGCCGCCTCAATAATGACAGTCACTACACAAAAGCATATGCAGATGACCTGGTCATTCTGCAAACAGGGAATTTTGAAAACATACTCTACGAAAGAATGCAAGTAGCTCTTAAAATTAGAGAACAGTGGTGCAAGGACCATTCATTGTCTATCAATCCTAAGAATATAGAAATGGTCCTTTTCATAAGGAAATAAATCTAAAGGATTCCTCTTGAAAAAATTACTCCAATTTATTTTCAAAATTGATAGAAACAAATTACAAAAGAATGAAGGACTTTTCAAGTGAGGAACCATCTTATTTTAAAAAATATACTTCAGAATCAAAAGCATCTAAGGACTTTTTAGGTGATTTTAGGGGCAACTTGTAGACATAAAAAAAGATCCCTATTCTTCTAAACATTCACAGGAACCAGTTCCAAAGGAGCAACTCTAAAAAAGAAAAGAACCTATCCTAAGGAATTTTAAACATCGAGTTCGAAAGAACTATTTTAAGCCATTATAAAGTACTATCAAGTGAGAGATAACTTCTCCTTCTGAGCTAGAAAGAATTTAAAGATTTAGAAGAAGGACAGCTCATAAAAATTTCGATAAGAACGCTTAGCATAACTATCTTCATTAAATACAGAATTTACATTATAATTTCTGGATTTGGAATTGGAAATGTCGCTTTATAAAGGGAGCCCAATGCCCACCAACTTTTGAATCCAACCTCGTAGTTATAAGTTAGGTAATGCCACAATTGTAACGAGATAACTACAGTGGTTTTCAGTCAGTGAATAAGCCTTGAAAAACAATAAGTTTTCAATAAATACAATCCCCAATGGCAATGCTATTTTACACCTGATACGTTTTGCTTTGATCAAAAACACGATAGTGGAACACCTCAATAATAATGACTGGTCGCTCAGCTATTAATTCAAATCAACGTCATGTAACAATGTAATTGCGATGGTTATTATTAGAATTTGTCAGATGCCTGGAAAATTGCTAATGTTTAAGACAATAACTCCTTTTTTTGTTGTAATAGGCCAGAAAATAGAGTAGATTTACCTGTGAAAAATTTGAATAAAGCTAGATATTGGTATGTTGTTCCAATTCGATGTCCTGATGATCCTCTTTCAATTGCTGCAGGGCTATCATTGCTTGCATTTTTTTAACCGCTGCCTAAACAGCTAATCTGAAATAAAAAATGTCCAGTCTTCATCTAGAAGATATTTTGAACAAAAAGTCGGCAAGAGTATTTACCATTTCGGACCGTATTAAAATTTGTCAAAAATCACATTAGAGCTGAATAAATACATTTTGCAACAGTTTTTTATTTGACAATTAAGAGAATGACGAGATTAAAATTCGAATATGTTCATTAGAGCATTTATTTAAGTATACTTGCAAAATTTCAGCACTCCACAACTTTTAATTTTCTGATTTTCTTGCATTCGCATTAAAAATACACCCTATACTAAATTTATGATTGATTGCCGGAAAGCATTTTTCTAATCGTTTTTTTAAGAAGAATAACAAAATTGGGGTAAATTTGATTTGCAAACATCAGCCAATTTTGAGCGCTCGCCATTTCCTTAATTGTCAAGCCATCGACTCGGAACGAAAAGTTATTGTAAAGTGTATTTATTCAGGTAAAATTTGATTTTTTAAAAAACTCAATAGGACACTCCTTTCGGTCTATAGAGCTCACGAAATTAAAGCAGTGAAAAACATGGGAGCGTGACCTGCAATGACAAAACAAGCCTCTATCCAGGGCTATAAATACTAGGTTAGTACTCTCGCGGGGTTTTTTGTCACAAATATTCAAAACTGAACAAGTTTGTGCATAGTTTTCAAAAAAACACCCCCAAGAAAATACAAGCCCGAAAGCAATTGAAGGAAGATCATCAGGACATCGAATTGGACCAACATACCAATTAGTAGCTTTATTTTAATTTTACACAAGTAACCCAAAAGGCATCATTGCTTGGGCAATAAGAACGATAATCAACATTAGACAAAATACGTTATTCTTCATAAAAAGTTCTGCATTATCTTAAACCTAGAATATAGTTTATTATTGGGAAAAAAGTTATTCTTTATAATATACAACCATCAGATATCAAATTTTATCAGTCGTATAAAGAATAAAGTTACTTTACTCTTGAGTGAAACTCATATTTTTTGACAAACCTCGTATACCACTGAAAAAATTTGATATTTGATGACTATATTCTAGGTTATAGATAATGCAGAACTTTTTATGAAGAATAACTTTTTTTCCTAAAATTAATAATAAAAAAGTTTTCCATATGATTCCAACCTAGGGACACATATTGTATATCTATTTTATTTTATTTTATTTTATGTGTCATCTATATCAGGAACATTATCAATTAAATAACAACTTAACAATGTTTTGATTTTTTTCTGGATTTTTGTTAGTCTCGATAAATGTATCTTTACTATTTATAACATTAAGATTACGCCATCACAATTAAAACTATGATATTAACATATTTTTTTTTTTTTTTTTGATTAGATTGCTAAATATTTTACTTAATTTATTACACTAATTTATCTTTCTTTTTTTAATTTGCCAATATGTAATTTACTTTTTTAATAGCCTGCAAGATGTCTATAATTTTTTTATCGTCATGTAAGGAAGTAATAAGGCGTGACTCTTTAAACAGATATAATGGTTGTAAAATAATAAATTTTCTAATTAAATAAATTGTTTCATAAAAAAAGTTTTCATATTTTCCACCTTGCTTAAAGCATTTTTGTTTGGTATATTAATAAAATGAAGCAAGTAAACAATTATAATGAAATTTGCCATTTTTGTTGCTTTTTCTTTTGCTGTAAAAGATGATGGCTATGAAAATAAAGAAGTATAATTTACAGAATCATTATGAGTCTAGAACAAAGTACCTACTCTAAAAAAAAAGTATAAAAGAAATTAACATCATTGCCAAGCTACTGATGCAGGATATAAATATTAAAACACATAATGCTAATATACCAAAATAAATCTACGACCTCTAAGAAACATAAAAACTGTGTATAATATACAGTTTGAGTATAAGTGGACAATATTACAAGCAAGAAATATTTGTGTTTCCCTATTTGTTATTGTTTAACCTTAACAACGTTTGATAAATATTTACCCGATTATTAAACATTTTTCAATAATAATTTACACAAGAAATTAAACTATTATTGATTCTATACTGTTAAAATTCTTTCGAATCTTGACACAAACACGTAAATTTTAAAAGTATGCATGAACGAGTATTTTATTGGAAATCAAATAATTAAAATCATTATTAGCACTGACAAACTTGTTTACACCTGTATATACGTTTTTAAAAATGAAAGAGGACCTTAATTTCGTCATTCAAGCTATGGAAGCATTCCTGCAAGTAAAACTAGTTAAAAGGTTCATAGTACTATATAAGTAATAAATTAACTTAATCTATATTAAGGTATATGAGATATATTAAGGTACATTAAGGTATATTACGGTATATTAAAGGTATATTAAAGGTATATTAAGGTATATTAAGGTATATTAAGGTATATTAAGGTATATTAAGGTATATTAAGGTATATTAAGGTATATTAAGGTATATTAAGGTATATTAAGTTATATTAAGGTATATTAAAGTATATTAAGGTATATTAAGGTATATTAAGGTATATTAAGGTATATTAAGGTATATTAAGGTATATTAAGGTATATTAAGGTATATTAAGGTATAATAAGGTATATTAAGGTATATTAAGGTATATTAAGGTATATTAAGGTATATTAAGGTATATTAAGGTATATTAAGGTATATTAAGGTATATTAAGGTATATTAAGGTATATTAAGGTATATTAAGGTATATTAAGGTATATTAAGGTATATTAAGGTATATTAAGGTATATTAAGGTATATTAAGGTATATTAAGGTATATTAAGGTATATTAAGGTATATTAAGGTATATTAAGGTATATTAAGGTATATTAAGGTATATTAAGGTATATTAAGGTATATTAAGGTATATTAAGGTATATTAAGGTATATTAAGGTATATTAAGGTATATTAAGGTATATTAAGGTATATTAAGGTATATTAAGGTATATTAAGGTATATTAAGGTATATTAAGGTATATTAAGGTATATTAAGGTATATTAAGGTATATTAAGGTATATTAAGGTATATTAAGGTATATTAAGGTATATTAAGGTAAATTAAGGTATATTAAGGTATATTAAGGTAATGGTCGTTTAAGAAATCCTTCCTATGCATTAGAACTAATATTTAATTCATTAAATTAAGTAAAAATCCTGCCACCTGTTGTTGAGGATATAGAATGCCTAAAGTGTCCGTCATATCAACAAAAATATCTTTATCCGATAATCCTTAATGTCCTTGTATAGAAAAAAAAATATGAGAATGACGATTGATTTCCTTGGTACAATTACAATTATTAAAATTATTGGTAATATTTAAAAACGTTTCCGATTTTGAGGGCACTTAGTTTTGATGAATCCAGTCAAGAATTTTAATAAGATTCAGTTGAATGCGAATCGATTACCTAACAATAAATGCTAAGCAATTAAAATATTTTCACACGGACAAAACAATCATTGAATCATTCTATTTCCAACGTGGTGTAAGCGAGTGCTTCGATTGGGTGACGCTGATATTTTATGTTAAATAGAAAACACTCAATTTAACTGTATTGAAGAAAAAATAAAAACTAGACATCATTTCAGTATTTAAGCTAGGTCAGTGCTATTGAAAATACATATTCATTCTTATTATTATAAATAAATTAATATCGGTAGGCATATTATTATATTTATTTGCATATAAACAATTACGAGCCCTAACCACTATATGTTCGGCCTTTTTATAATTTTATTTCCGTTATATATTAGGAAACTTAAGGTTGAAGAAAATCTATTTTTTAAAAATTACTTTAATTTAATAGTTATGGATATTTCTACTATTTGTGAAAGCCTGACACACCATGATCTTAATTTTTTTTAAAAACAGTATCTAATCGAAAGATAAATGACCATTTAAATGTTCGAACAATAATTATTAAATTTAATGTTCGGGAGGCTTTGGAATATTTGACGTTTAGAATTTTTTACGTGTTTGACGCACATAATAAAAACTAACTTATTTTGTTGGCTTTGGAATTTTTGACGTTCAGAATTTTTTACGTGTTTGACGCACATGATGAAACACTCTTATTTTGTGGTTTGACGTTTTAAGTTGTTGAAAGTGTAACGGTGTCTTTGTGACAGTTTCTAACGTATTTTTTTTATTCGTTATTGAAAATGAATCGCGGTAAAGCGACGCCAAAAAAAAAATAGGGTTTGATCATAAACAAATATAAACATAAGTTTCCTAATAAATATATGAAATAAAATTATAAAAAGGCCAGACATATTAGTGGTTAGGGCTCGTATTCTTTTGGTTAAAACCATATCAGGCATTGAGTTATAATCAAAGAAAAACAGCAGATATAGAAAACAATTTTCAACAATCTAACTTTGATTTTGTTTACTAAGGACAGGTTTGGTCTTTATTAGGACTCATCAGCAAGTAATAGTACACAATAAAAGTATCTACAGATTCCATTAGAGATTGCAATCAAGAATGTCTATTCCTTGCTGAGTTCTAATAAGCAGGATAACCGGTCCGAGAATGTTATGCTCCTTATGGCCGTTTGCACCGACATGTCAGTTAAGTTGGCTTAGCTAAGGGTAGTTTAAATTTTTAAGCTACACTTATAAAAAATTTGTTGCATGGTATTGATTTAAACCGAACTTACTAAAGCTTGGAAATTATATGACAACGTTGTAATAATTTAGGGTATTTCTTTCTTTCTGGCATATTTGACATACAATACATTTGTCAGATGATATAATTATTAATTATTCTCTGTGCAAACGGTTGGTTTATTTGTTACAGTTTGATTTGGCTGTGTTTTCATGGATGTTTCAAAGGAAAAACGAAATAGGGGACCTAATTATTCCCAATCAGAAAAAGACCTATTGATAAGTCTTGTGGCCAAACACAAAAATATATTAGAAAATAAAAAAACTGATGCTGTAACGATTCATAAGTCTTCACAATTTTTTGTTTTATTTTATAATCATCTACATAACAAAAGGATCGACTTTGATCTAAAAAATGCAATTTTTAACACACAAAAAATACCTTTTGATCTATAAAAATGTAATTTTAAATACTAAAAAACAGCAATTAGATTATTCATTAAAATATTGAATGAGTCCATTTTGTGTAAGATTTACTTCATTATCCAGATGTTGGTATACGTTTATATTTCCAGCATTAATTAAATAATTTAACTGATTTAAATTTAATCAGGTATAGGTGGATCAGGCTCATTCATGTCCCTGGCAATGTTGTGCAATACTGCAGTTGCTACAATTACTGCCATAACTGTTTCAAGTTTCAAACGAATTCCATATGCTATAACTGGAAATCTTCTTTTCCATATTCCAATTATTCGTTCAATTATGTTACGAGTTCTAATTAATGACTCGTTGTATCTTTGTTCTCCTCTTGTCAATGGGTTTTCAAGGAGAGTCATAAAATACTCTTTTAAGCCATAACCACTATCACCAATCAATAAACTATTAGGAAATTCCCTTGCTTCAAACCTTGCTCTTAATCTACTATTAGCAAAAATTGTTGCGTCATGAGCTGATCCTGGCCACCGAGCAACAACATCTATGAATTTCATGTCGGCATTTCCAGTAACTTGGACATTCAGGGAAAAATATGTTTTTCTGTTTCTGAACACCTCTGCATCATCCCCTCCTGGAGATGATATTTTAATATGCGTTCCATCTACTACTCCAATTATCCGTGGAAATTGAAACATATTATTAAATTTCTCCTGTTCTTGGATAATTTCTCTTGGAGATGGCATCTTTATAAATTGGGGATAAAGAATTGATAGTTCTCTTGAGACCTTTGCTACAATTCTACTGGCAGTTCCTGTATCCATATGCATAAAATCAGCTACTGAACTAAGATGTCCTGAACTGGCAAAGAATCGTAAGCAACATAGCAACTGATTTATGGGACTAACACTATTGTTCCTAAAAAACATATTAGTGATTATTATCAAACCGATAGATACTACTTTTAAGCTAAAAATAATTACCTGTCATTTACAAATTCCAAATTATGCTCTATGAGAGTTAAAATATGCAAAACTGTTTCCTTGTATAAGCGAAATCTCTTAAAAAATGTTAGATTGTCCATGTCTTCAAAATAATTAGGTCGATCATTAACACGCCTCGGGAAACCAAAATCAATAATTTCGTGTATATCCAGATCGTCATTAAATATATCTTCCATATTTTTTGATAATTAATTTTTTTTAGGTACAAATACTCAATTATTTTATGACAAATACAAACTGTAAATAATAGGTTAAGTTTTGACTTAAGCCGACAAAATGCACCACTTAAGATAAGTGAACTTTAAGAGTGGCTTTGCATGCACTGCAACAAACATCTGTCACTTTAAGCTGTCCTTAACCTAAGCTCCACTTAAATTTGTCGGTGCAAACGGCCATTAGTAAGCAGAAAAATCAAAGTTAGAGCCCAGTATTTGTATCAATCAGTACTGGCATTCTGAGGAGGCACGTTCGTTCTTTAAAAGTAGAAATTTTAGTTGACACGACGTTTTCAGTGTATGAAAAGTTTTCTTTACACGGACTTGGTTATACCTGGTTAGTTGAATTTTTGTTCTGCTGCTTTTCAAATTCGTGTGTATGAGCGAGATGTAAGATACTTACCTTTATAGACAACGGTTGAACAGCTTAATTACTTTGAAGAAGAAAATCGATTAGATATCAAGGTAGTCCTCGCAAATGTAAAAAGGACAGAACCGTTTTAAATTTTTTTTATATATGTGATTGAGTGTCAAAAATGTTTGAATTTCGAAACTGAAATATTACTTTTTAGAGAAAAGTTTAATTATTTTTAGTTCAAAATATAACGTTAGTTAGTCAAGGGAAATATATAACACACAAGGTTAGAGCAACAAAATAGAGGTTTTGCTTTATTTCTTAAGAATTACTTTAATCTAAAACTTTTCTAGTATATTGTAGAAATTTATTCTGTACGTTATTTAGGTACTGTGATATCTAAAGGAAAGTATGGACTTTTAAATATAAAAATTTATAACGGAGACATATTTAGTGCAGTTTTTTTTACAAATATATACTCAGTGACTTGTTTTTGTAATGAGTTTAAGTATGGCAGACAAAAATCTTTTCTTTTTAATATGAATTAATTTGAATTTATTTAAAAATGGGAACTATATGTACATGGTTTTCGTAGTTCTTACACTTGTAATTAAAATATCAAAGTTATGTATATTGGTCATTTACTATACACAGCAAATTTATAGACACAATACATATCACTATTTTACATTCTTATTAAACTCGCTAATTTAAAATTGACTTTAAACTAAGTGACTACACACAGAATTATTTGAAAGCAGACATAAGGTATAATTTATTTATTGGATATTATAAAAAAAGTAATAGTAGTTACATGTAGAGTTAAGTAACAAGAAATTTAAAAACAAAAACAAAACAAACTTTTATATCTAGTTAACTGAATTTAGTACGGTCCCTCAACTTTCTTAGGCCAACATTAAAGATATCTTTTCGGACCTCGCTAAGAAACTCATTGGTAACAGCCATCATCTTGTTAAAAGGAGATATACTACTTGGATCTAAACTAAATAATTTTTTGTTACTTGGGATTCTTAGATTAATTTTTGCCTCATTAAAATTTATATAGTCAATGAAATCACAATCTTTATACTTAACATTATTTAAAATAGAGTACAAAATATCGAGCATAGTTTTATATGAGATCTTATAAGGGTACGAGTATTTTTTATGACATAAAGGTAACGTAAAAATATTTTTTGTACTTTTTCAATACAATTAATAAGTGTGGCTTCCAAGGGCATCCATATTTGTGAATCGTACTCAAGATGGGGTCTTACTAAGGCATTATATAATCTGATTTTGGTGGTAATCCTAAAATTTTTTGTATTTCTGATTTAAAAACCCAAAGCTTTTATTGCTTTTTTAGTTATGTGTAAGAAATGGTTATTGAACTTCAAATTAGACTGAAAGACAACTCCCAAATCCTTTACATCATATTCAAGATTTAATGTGACATCACAGGTCTTGTGTCTTATGTAAAAAATTAAGAGGCCACGGATCCTTACAACTTAAAATATGCATATATTTGTAAGTGTTAAATAGACGGATAAAAAGTATTGATTTTTATTTACAACTATAATAAGAACCTATTAAAAAGATTAAGAGCAATAGAACATATTGCAAGAAATTTCTATAGGTACACATATTTTTGATACCAATAAGCAATATATTTGTTGGAATAGCAACAGGTTTATTTATACACATCTATTATTTTGTTACAAATATTTATATTATAATATTTATAATTAACATAATAGTTGATATAAGTCCTTTAAAAATAATATATTTTGATTTAATTGTTGAATTTATACATGAGCAATTTTCCTTGTAGCGTTGTTTACATTATGCAGAGAAATATTGTATTCTGCTTTTAGCTGATAAATCATGTACATGTAAATGGGTTGAATGTAGACAATGTTAATGTCTTTGCTATTACTGCTGGCTAGGAATTCTGGACTGGGACACCAACAAAAAAAAAATAAGGAAGCGCAAAGCACTAGATCAGTTTCTATCACTTTATACAATTTATAAACATTCAAGTAACTAGCATGTTGGAAATACTTCACGAAAACACAAGAAACATAAATCAGTCGAATGCAATGTATTTTCTTTTTATAACACACCTTTTTAGCTTGATTACTTCGTACTCTATTTATTCTAATGTCCTCAAATAAAACGAGCGATAATAATACGTAACAATAAGGATAAATCACACACTGAAGTGTATTTGGGGTATTTTTGATCCAAATCCACTATCAAAATAACAAATTTTCTGTTTTTAGGCTACTACTTCGATAAAATTAATACAAAAGTTTTTATTTGTGTACGAAATATGGGTTGCCTGCGCATGGTAGTGAGTTTTTAACCGGATTTATGATAAATGCTAGATTATATCCCGAAAACGTCAGCGCAGTAAAAGCTGCGCGTCTTTTTCCCGCCCAGGGGGTCAATTCTCGACTTGTAGGAACCTTTTCCTATAGGAATTTGTGACACTTTCCTACATGTAGACAAATGTCATAAATTTCCGATGTGTAGAAAAATGTCAAAAATTCCTATAGGAAAAAATTCCTACGAGTCGAGAATCCACCCCCAGGGAGTGTAATAGGTTTGGTTAGAGTATTGGAAATAATTTTCTATCTCTGTTCGTTTTCTTTGGTTATAATTCAATGCCTGTTTCGGTATTAGCAAAAGGAGTCGTTATTTTTCAGAGGAAAATGGTCGCTCACGTTATTTTTTGACATATGGTTTCGAGGAGTGGCGTACCCAGGATTCATTGCTGGAGGGGCAATATGGTAAAGGTCAAGTATAACCCCTGCGTAGGAGCCGCCGAAGGCAGAAAATTTTTGCTTTGCCACGCCCAATTTTTACTCAGGGCTCGTTAAAATCCTTAAAAAATCACGCCTTCGTCATACTCTTGCCAAAAGTCGTTAAGATCGTCAAAAAAAACACGCCTTTTTTTTCAAAATTCTCCCCTCCGCTTGCTCCGGTCCTGAGCGCACCGAAACATATTTCTTTTATTAATTTAAAAACTACACAAACAAACAAAAAATACATATAGCGAAACAGGCACAAGGGCTCAAACAAAAAAATTAATTATTCTAAAGTAACAAAAACAAGTAATTCTTGAAAAAACAAAAAAGTCACACATCAATATATTACCTACTTAAATTACTAAAAAATACTTTAAATATATATTATTAATAAATTAATGTATTTTTTCATGATAAAATAAAACATAATTTTTTCTTGGTTTTCTAAGGGGGGCAATTTTTTCAATTTTTCATAAATTTTCCTGGATTTTCTGGGGAGGGGACAATTGCCCCTTCCCCCCCTGAGTACGCCACTGGTTTCGATAGTTTATTTTCCTTTATTTAATTTTATTTCATTAATTGAAAATGTTGCTTTCTAATTGTGTGAACAGTTTTCGGGGTTTAGATCTTACATAGCGTCAGGAAGTTAGATCCTAGAAATCCTTGCCTACCAAAAATCTTGTTAGTTAACTTAAACCAACCTGTAACAATATTTATAAATAATATGTTGACTGTATACTGTATATATACCTAATAGACACACGGTCTCAGCTCCTAGACCGGACCATGTGACTTGTAGGATTTGATGGGTATCGTATTAGCAGTAATTTAAATATGTGTTGATATAGCAATCAGATTACAAATCGCAGTGCGTTATCGTTTCGATGATGGTGAGTGGAGTCTTCTGGGGTTTCTTTACATGTAGGTGAAATGGGACCATCACCCCAGAGCGACACGGCAATTAATAATAATAGCCGTTCTCTTTCTCGCTCAAGCTCAGACAGCTTCAGGGGTTAAAATTAATTCGCAAGGGGGTGAATTATAGGGAGACTTTTATTATATAATAACTTCTCTTTAGTTAAAAATAGTATTCAGTCAACCATTGAAATGACTCTTCAAAAGTCTATTTTCTTCAGTTGAAGAGTATGAAAATATTCATGTTTCCTGATCCTTTTTTAGCAAAAATCTATATCAAAAATACGGAATAGGTACCTATTAAGTTAGTTACAAAATATTTTAATTTGATCCCGTGACAAATACGTAAATAATATGTGAATATTATCTACATATAAGATAAAAAAATATATGCTTAGATCTGTATGTGTATAATTAAATACTAATGTGATGTAAAAATGGAGATTATTGTAAAAACAGGAAATGTCTAGAATAAAAACGTAGACTTAAAATTTGTTTAAAAAAATTGGTAATGTATAATTTATGAATGTTAATTGCTGCCACTACTGTATTTACCTAAATTATAAATTACTTAAGGAATTTGTTGAACCACTTCCTAAAATATACAGATATAGATTTTGTTTTATTATATTATGAAAACCATCAAACGGTTTCTTTAGATCTAAAACTACCTAAAATTCAGAAATACAAATACAAATATTCGACAAGATATTTGCTAATATTTATATTACTGTTCAAGTATAATATTCTTATGTATTATGCTAAAAACGTTATGTAATTACTTTGATAATCACGAAAAACAATAGAATATTTAAATTGGTGAAGAAGTTCCGTAAGAAATCATTTGGACAGCAAGGTTAAAATATAAAAAACAAAGAGCAACATAATTTCCTGATTTGTATGATATATCAATTAATTTTAAGTTGACGAAATTATGAAAATCCTCAACCTCAGTAATAGTCCTCTGTAGTATCGATAAAATGTTAGAAATATTACATTTAAAAGTTAAATCTAAAATTATCTTTCCACCAATAGACCAATACACCAAGGATCTCTGCTTTAAACATTTTGAAGAAGTTTCCGTAAAAAGTGAGCAAGGTTAAGGATTAACGCATTGGGAATATTGATGTGAAGAAATTCTTAAATGTCATTGATTGCAGAAAAATTCGTCCTTAGTGTTTTATAATATTCACTAAAAAGTAATAATAGTCTACTTAAGTTGAATCCGAAGGAAAGGTCAATGTATTTTACGATATACGTGACCTACTATTTTATACGTGATGAGAAATCAAAAAAAAAAGATATTATTACATTTTACTTCTTATAAAAGCCTTATTATCATCACAATTTTCAAATATACTCTATGTAGTACCCTCTTTCTATTAGTCGTCGTTACTTATAATACGTTTTAGTTGTCAAAATTAGCAGAAGCACTTAAGATTTCTAAATCTAATTTATATAAAATGAAAGTAGGAAAATTGATTGATGTTACTATACGAAATTCCAGCAGCATCAAATCTGTAGCTGTGGTAGGCTTTCGGAAAATATCAAATATATAAAAATTAATCTAACGGTATTCACAGTTTAAATTAATTGTTTAAAGATTAATTATGATCATACAAAAATAAGTAACTGCAACTACAAAAAAAAAACCTTTAGAGGCTATTGACTGGTAACACTTTCAAGAGACATGTTTTGAATATACGTGATCGATTTCATTTTTATTATCTATTTTTTGCATGATAAATTATTGTAGCATTAAATTAATATTTCACAGTGAATTAAAAAAATGATAAAACCACTTGCGCAAACTTTAGTGTTAATATTTTGTATAGAAGTAAATTAAAATAAGATTTAGCAATAGGAATAGAAAATATTGACTAGCTTATATAAGCATATATTCTTATAGAAATTATTATACAGGGTGGCCAGACGAAAATTTACTTAGTTTATAGAGTAGCTCCAATAGACCATTCCCGTTATTGTTAATCTATATCACTCATGCGCAAATCCTACTTCCTCAAAAATTTTTCAAAGTTTGATGTTATGTTTCCTACCCTGAGTTACAATTACACATTTTGTTTTTGCTTTTGATAGTATTGTAGGGGAGCCAGTTGCACTTTTAGGTGTGTTATTTGCGAAAGGCAAAATTATAAATATATCATAAATTATCACCTTGTAGAACATAGAAACAGTTTGCTGCAGTCCCTGCGGCGATGGACGGCTTAATAAAAACTGTGTAGAAAATAATGTCATAGAAAAGCAAGCTTGAAACTTTCAGGTATTACTTGTATCAAAAGTTAATAGAAAAAAAGGTTGCTGCCACCATCTTGAAATTTCGGTTCACAGTACCTTCTTGCTTGCTGACAGGCGCGGATACAAGGGGGGTAAAAGGGTAATTACCACCCTAGCTGCTCGAGGAAATACTGAAAGTTATTAAATTGTAACTTCGAGATTTTAGGAGAAAGCAAAAAACAAGATGGCGGCGACGAATAAAATTATTTTACGAAAAATAAAGCTGAGGACCTTTTTTTAGAAATTTCACAAATAATGAACCTGATGCTGTCGTCATGGTTGTCAAGCTTTTGACTTTCCTAAATATGGCAACCCTACTATTAACAAATATTCAACTATTGGTCTAATCTCTCTAAATTCATTTAAAGCTATTAAATCAATGTGACATTCATATTTATGAAAATATTTTTACTTTTTTTTTATTATATAAATCAGGAAGGATATTTTCTTCTTTGATATTATTATTAACATTTTAGACACAAGCTCAGGCCCGTCAATTGTTAATTAAAAAAAGACATGTTTCTATCATATCTTCAACTGTTTTTTTCCAAATTTTCTACCTCTTTTTTAACTGGTGATACACTTTATTATATTGTATTTTGGTTAGAGCATTTTTCCTAGACTAAAGCTCTTGGAATCTCAGTCTTGATAGACCTTCGTGGTAATATATAACATAAATACTGGAGTTTCCTTCTCTCCTGGCAGAACATTCCAGGTCCTACTCACTACAGCAATTTTCGAAAGAAAGCTGTAAATATTTGCAAATTTAAATTTTACCAACGTGTGTAATAAAATTTAGTTATAATAAACATAAATTTAATTTGCACGAAATAATTTTTATAACCTCTAACATGGAAACCTTGATGACATTAAAATCGTTATACTGTCAATCCGAATATAAAAAAAATTCTCTACACTCCGTACTGTACCTAATGGTTGAATAGATAATACCATATAATACTTATTAAATTAAACCGAAGGTAAACTCATCTCCTGTCCAATAATGCTGAATAGTTTACATTCCTTTCTCTATTATTTATTATTATTATTATACACTGTGTGAACACATACACACGATTTTAAATTGCATTGCATAATAAATCTTCAATCGTAGACGATCTATCACCAAGAATATTATTTCTAAATAACCATATCACCAACGATTCTAATCCATTGATCAAGCTCTTTGTACCTCGCCCCCCGAAATTTAAAAATTTCAGTTTTAAAAGCGGAGTACGTTTGACCATGTAATTATTTTAGTGGGTTGTCCATAGAAAAATAAAAGGGGGTGGTAAAACGTCGAAACATAATTCTAAACCTTTCTGTTTGGATCTTTATTGCATAGAAATAATATGGAAGACCAATATAAATACACTCACCGACTTAAAATTCGATCCATTCAAAATAATGATTTATTTAAAAATGCTCTAACTTTCAAATGCGGAGGCTGATTTATTTGAAATTTTTAGCAACTTTTAGATAAAATACTGTAGTTTTAAGATTATTATTCGGACATCTAAAAGTAATTTAGTACTCGCCGGATATACAGGGGGAAAAGAAAACAATTTTTTCCTCTACTTTTGACACACCCTGTAGGTTAATTCTGCTAGTAGATCTGCACACAATTAACTTTATCAAGAAGACTGATTTGTTTCCAACATTTTTTTTTATTTACTCCGATATCGTAATTTGTTTGTGAAATGTGACGGTTTAAAGAAAATTCTTAATTTTTTTATTCAGTTTTAGCAGAGTAATACATAATTTTATAAACAAATCAAACAACAAATAAACTAATAATTATTACAAATTAATAACGGGTATTTCCCCCACGAGCGCGAATAACTGCCTCAATGCGTCGTGGCATATCCTCTATTAGATGTCGAATCTCCATCTGGTCAATCTGATCCCATTCTTGGACCAAAGCATCTCTCAAAAAAATTAAATTACTTGGAGAAGGAACTCGGTTATGAACTCGTCTGCCCATCATGTCCCAGACGTGCTCAATTGCATTGAGGTCTGGGCTACGTGATGGCCAGTTCATCCTTTGAATTTCTGTTTCGTCCAAATATTGAGATACAATCCTCGCAATATGTGGTCAAGCGTTGTCATGCATAAACAATGACTAAATCAGTACGAGCTTCCATGCTTATGCCGCCTCAAACCATTACCGATCCTCCTCCATAACTGAGTCTTGTGGAAAAATTTGCTTGGCCAAACCTTTCGCCTCTTCTTCGGTATATTCTTTCACAGCCATCAGGAGAACGTAAACAAAACCTAGACTCGTCAGAAATAAAATCTTACTCCAGTCATCGACATTCCAAAGTTGATGCTCCTTGGCAAATCAAAGACGTGCTGTTCTGTGATTCCTAAGTAACTCCGGACCAGTTGCAGGTCTTCTGGAGCGTAATCCATGTTCTCGTAATCGCCTTACTTCTAAACTATTTCGAGCCATGACAGCAGTAGTATTTTTTTCTTGCAAAACATTTAATGTTACAAAACGATCATTTCGAACATTTGTAGAACGTCGTCTGCCAGATCTTCTTCGTCTCGAAAAACTACCAGTTTCATTGAAACGTTGTACAGCTCTCTGGACGCTACACCTTGTAACACCCAATATTCTAGAAGCATAATACTGAGATCTACCGTCTTGTACCGGAGCAACTGCTCGTGCTGAATCAGTAGGCGTTAAAAGTTAAAACCATGATGTTATGCTGATAATGAATATTTGTTATGCTGATAATTAAACTGCGGATATTTGACAGTTGTCATATTGTGAGTTGGCCACAGCCCTCTGCTTCTTATGTAGTTTATTCTCTACCGTCATTTAAATTATAACCGTTTCTAAAATGTAGCGTTCTTTAAACCGTCACATTTCACAAACAAATTAAGATATCGGGGTAAATAAAAAACAAAGTGTCTTTGAACTTCCAACAGCTTCAAGATGACCTTGACTCCATCTATAACTGGTGCTCAGATTGGATGCTACCTCTAAATACAAATAAAAGTGTAGTTCTCCATATTGGTAAAAATAATGCTCGTCATAATTATTTTCTAAACGGTCATACGTTAAATAAAGTTAAATCTTACAATGATCTAAGTGTTATAATTACTGAAAATCTCAGCTGGTCTGAGCACGTTCTTCGAGTGTCAAAAAAGGCGAACACGAAAATGTACTTATTAAAGAAAACATTCGCAAAAGTGTCTTTTCAAAATTCGATCCGGCTGTATAAATTATACATTCGTCCGATCATCGAGTACTACGGAGCTGTGTGGTGTCCGGAACTAGTGCGGGATAAAAATATTCTTGAAAATGTGCAGCGCCGATCAACCAGACTATTTTTCGGACGTATGAGACCTAATTACGCAGAGAGACTACATATGGCTAAACTACAAACGTTTGAAAATCGCCGTCTGCGAGGTGATATGATAATTTGTTTCCGTATTTTAAAATATAATTTTGGAAATTTAAAATGTATGTTCACTGTGGACAGTGAAAATCGACTACGTGGCCATAAATGGAAGCTGAAAAAAGAACAATTTTTTACGAAAACGAGGCAAAATTTTTTATTTAATCGAATATTCTACACTTGGAATTATCTACCGGAGAATGTTGTAAATGCTCCATCTGTCAATGTTTTCAAGAACGAACTTGATAATTTTCTATTTTTTAATTAACATTTCATTTGTTTCATTGTTTATTCATCGGTTGTACCTGTTATTTTTTTTAATTTGGTGTTATCGGCGTCGACTACGACGGCCATTAGCCTCGTGTTATGTGTAGGCTTTGTTACTGTTTCCCAGCGCCACTTTAGGAACAGCACTGTTAATTAGAACCCAACAGTGAATGGTCGAGTGGGGAATCCTACCAAGGCATCAGAATTAATTTTAAATAATTAAATTAAATGAAAAAATCCCGACCAACGGTGGGATTCGATCCTGAGACCTTCCGATCTCAAAGTCATGACTCTAACCACTGAGCCAACCCACCCCCGTACCTGTTATTGATTTAGTTTTTAGTAATATTGTTTTATATTCAGTTAATATGGGCTTATGGGTCTTATGGCCCCTGCTCTTATCAAATTATAATAATAATAATAACAATAAATTTCTATATTTCTAATTATCACTATTTGGGCTCATTATAATTATTTTAGGGGATGCATCTTTATTGTACCCTCAAGTCGATTGACCCTCTTTTCCAAGTCAAAATTAGATTGAAAATTTATTTTTCGAATGTTGATCTCATCTGGGCTCTTTTTGAATCATTTTAGGGGGTGATTAAACATGATACATACGTTTAAACGTCGTTGGGTCTTAATTGTACCTTCCTGGCGATTGATCATTTTTTCAATTTTGAAATTCGTCCCAAAATTTTTGTTTTTCTACCCCATGAAATTAGGGATGGTTAAAAAAAATCTAATGGTCAAAAACTGATCAATCCTATGGTACATGCAGTTTTTAAAAATATAAACTTTGGGGGACCAGCGGGCACTCGGCCTTTAAATATTTATGTTTCTAAGGATGATCAAGAAAAGTTACTGGGTGATCAAACACGTGCTGCTTTTAAAATTAAAATTGCCGAATTTCGGAGGACCATCTTCATACAGCTCTTCAACAGAACATACATATAAGGGCTGCTCTTTCCTAGTAGCTATGGATTGTTAAGATAATAAGTATTAATGTTAAGATTTAGTGTTTGATTTAGTAGTTTTACCAATGTTGTAGATTCAGTTATTTTATCGTAGTAAACGATTGTCAGTCAGTCTGATAGTTATTAAAAAAATAAAGTTATACAAAAATCATCCATTTTATTTCCACAAAGTCCAACATGGATCAATAATATATTTTCTAATAAATCTTTACAATCGACATTTCAAAAACCAATACATCTCTTAACTGCTTGTCCACACATTTAGACCAGTAGCAATTATGTAATTTTATTGTCCCTACTATTAAAAAATATGTACATTAATCGGAAAAACAAGCGTTATTAAGGAAGTTTAGATTATTGTTCATCCTGTCAGTTATTTTCTCACAAAATTGCAATCGTTGGTCAGGGTCAGCTTAAATTAGTTCTTATACAGATTGGAAAGGAAGGATCTACAGAATGGCCACGGAGATCACCAGCTTGGTTGCCTGTAAATAATGTAATCCATACGAGTAGTTGCGCGGTAAAAAGTAAAGTATGAATCAGATCATATCAGATATCAGTCCTTATTGGTTTGGTAATAATGATATTGTCCCTTTTAAGTAAAATTAGACATGATTTGAATATATTAATAATAGCTGAACTGTTATGATCCACTTTGTATATAATATCGATAATTCTTTACCATGAAATAATTTTATTTTGTTAAATTTGACCACTGTACTTTAAAATTGACCACGCACTGTTGAACCACCGCACGTAAGTAAGGTTCTGGTAAAATCACGTACATTATAAGTAGCAATTATTTGTCATGCTTTTAGAATTTTTCAATGTCACTGACAAACAAATTAGTGGATCAGTATAACATTTTAAAATGCAGTTTTTAAACATGCTGAGTTGGATTGATTAAACATTTGAACTAAAAAAATAAAATACTATCATTATTACCGGTAAATCTCGATATATTTCATAAAAGGACTTATTGTCATTTGAAAGAAGTAAATGTTCTGTAAATTATTTTTATGATTCTTAATAAACTGTAGGTAATCAGTCCATTTGGATATTTCTACATAAAAAAGCAAGCACACAAATTAGGGTTGCCAACCCTCCTGAATTTAAAGCGATTTTAATACCCTTCGTCCTTCCGAGTCCTCAATAAGGATAGGTTTTGCTCTGCATTTAGCAATCCCTGTAACAATATAGCAGCGGAAGTCACAAAACAAGGCATTACTTCAAGCGGCCATGTCAAAAAAAACTAATTATACCATTATAATTATACCAAACTAAAGTTTTTTATATTTTTTTCTTTAATGATCTTAATATGCTAGAGTAGTTTTTAATACTTAGTTTATACCTCATTATTAATAGGTACCTTAGGTACTAGTAGTATTTTTTATTTTTAAAATTTTTATCTTATTTTTTTTAGTCACTAGAGACAGAGGCATGTATTTGGTTTAAGTTTAGCTTTTACAGAAATTTTTATTAAATTTCCATGGGGTTGCAAATATAATTTAACTTTCAGAAAAGTGTTTACAATAAACTACTGCTGTTTTTGAAGGAATAAAGTTAGCTCTAGGAACACGACACACGAATCTGTAAAAAGAGCACTTGCATACAGAGGAGTAGATAACATCACATCCAGATGGATGGCTCCGCTGTTATCTACGAGAACTGTAGAGACACAGATAGGGCAGGACACCATCTCCGTCTGCACAACCAGATGATGTTCACAAGGAGGAGTTCTATCCCCACTAATGTGGAGTCTAATCGTAGACGAACTTCTATGCAGATTGACTGAACTCGGCATACCCTGTCAAGGTTATGCCGACGATATAGTCATATTTGCTAGTGGCAAGTTTAGTAATATCCTGTGTAATATAGTCCAACGAGGACTAGAACATACCAAAAGATGGTGCCGTGAAGTGGGACTTAGTATAAACCCTACAAAAACAACACTAGTAGCCTTTTCAAGGAAAAGAAAACTTAATCTCAAAACCGTTAAATTAGACGGGATAGATATAGAATGGAAAAATGAAGTCAAATATCTAGGCCTAACCCTGGACAACAAACTTCTCTGGAACACACATGAGAAGGAAGTAGTAAATAAGGCCACAAAAACCCTAATGGTTTGCAGAAACATTGCCGGTAAACGATGGGCATGTAACCCAAATATACTGCGATGGATGTATACTGCAATAGTGAGACCAATCATCACTTACGGGGCTATAGCCTGGAGTAACAGAACTAGTTTACCTACTACGAGAGCTAATATCTTAAAAGTACCAATACTAGCCTGTTTGTATTACTGGTGCAATGAAAACCTGTCCTACGGCCGCAATGGAGGTGATCTTAAACCTCGCCCCTCTACATTTGATGATAGAGAATGTGGCAAAAAGGACACGATATAGAATTATCAGGAACGGAGTAAGAAGACGAAAGTATACTTACTTCAGAACTAAAGATACCAGGAACATTCCCCAGGGTGAAATGCTAAAGAAGTACAGTTTTGTGAAAAACTTCAAAACCACAGAGCTGGGCTGCAAGAAAGAATGGAGCCAAGAATCCATCGCGCTTGCAACCGAAAGACGTGCTATTTAGTGGTATACGGACGGTTCCAAAACCATAGAAGGAACTGGAATAAGAGTGTATGGGCCGAGAACCAAGCACTCCGAAAGCTTGGGAAAATACCCAAGCATCTTCCAGGCGGAAATTCACACCATCGAGAAGTGTATCCAGTTTAACATCGAGAGAAACTATCATAGACAAGAGATTATCATCATGTCCGATAGTCAAGCAGCCATCAAAGCGCTGAGCTCTTACGTAATCAGCTCAAAAATGTTCTAGAGATGTCTAGAACAATTGAATGAGCTAGGCGAGAAAAATAGAGTTACTCTCACTTGGGTTCCGGGACATAACGAGGTACAGGGTAACGAGATTGCAGATAGTCTTGCAAGGAAAGGGGCTCAAATACCCTTTGTAGGACCTGAGCCGTTCTGCGGTATCAGCAGTAACTTAATATTAGGAGAGATTAAAAAATAATTGGGCAGTAGAAGAACCGATAATTGGAACAAACTCTTGGGGCTGAGACAGGCCAAGATACTTCTGGGTGAATATAACCAGAAAAGATCGGAAGCCTGCATCTACCTGAGCAAGAACAGGCTACGTATTGTAACAGGGATCCTTACCGGGCATTGCCGACTAAAAGAACACCTAAGTAAACTGAGAGTAATAGAGGATAGTGAGTGAGGAGGAGGACGACGAAACCTCCATTCACATCCTAACTGAATGTGCAGCACTCTAGAATCCAAGGGCACTATATCTAGGAGGATATCAAATAGAAGAGGGAGATTTACCTAACTTGAAGCCACTTCAAATCCTACACTTCCTTGAGAAAATAGGATTGGAAGGGTCGTTATATGCATTGAGACATTTCTTTAGTGCATTGGCGACAGAAGGGGACACAATAGATCTTTTAGGTCGCAGTGTATTAACACCCCATTCTCAACAGAACATAACATAACATAGCCCCAGGAATTGCATTTAAACAATTTTGTCTTAAATTATCGTTCTTCGGAAATTGAAAAAGGGATATTAGCTTTCCGCTCTCTTCTTGTTTTAAAGACTTACAGCCAGGAATACAGCAAGTTCTAGTCATAATTATTAAAGATATTATCTACCTTGTAACGGGTCATAACAGGCCATTTTTTAACACTTATTTTAATTAAATGATTAAAATTTGGGTTAAAAACACCACCGGAAGATATCCAATGCAGCCATTACGTGAGAGCTACAGGTGTAAGAGGAAGATTTACCTAACTTGAAGCCACTTCAAATGCTACACTTCCTTGAGAAGATAGGATTGTAAGGGTCGTTATAGACATCGAGAACTTTTCTTGGTGCATTAGCGACAGAAGGGGGCACAATAGATCTTTTAGGTCGCAACCACTTAAGTTGAAAGAAGTAATGTGAGATAGGGTCAAAATTTCTTAAATTGTAGATATATCTTACAGCAGTTTTTTTGAGCAAGCTGAATTTAGTTTTGGGATATATTATCTAAATAGGGGAAATGAAAAACTAAACATTCAGATAGTTTTTACAGGTTAATATATTATTGTTAACATAGAGTAACCGGACACCCTTTATATAAAAATATAAATAATACCGTAATTTCATTCAAACGAGTTTGATAAACTTTACACCATACTTATAATTTGTGGTCACGTTAATTTCTAATAATTCCTTAACCGTGCCCAGCGCAAAACAAATATATTAGCTAAATTATGAATATAATAAAATTAACGATGTGTTTACAGAAGTCTGTCAATACGCTTATGAGATAAATCAGGAAAAGTCGAACGAAAAAAATTAAATATTGGCATTGAAATCGTACCTATTTTTTACTCTGCAGCTTTAGTTTTAAAATTAACATCGCTGTGATAATAAGAAATCAAAGACTTTCTGTTTCTATTAACGATTTCTTTTAGGTATTGTATTAACAAAATTATGTGTGCCATGAAATGTCGGATATTAAACCAATTAGGTATTCCAACGACCTGTCGTAGGGCAGAGCTGGTATAACTAAGGTGATTAAGACATAGTCTTCTATCTTGGACACTATTTTTATTCGAAACAGTAGTAGCCAAGAGAAAATTGTACAACCGGTTTTTTTAAAAAATATTTTCATGATGTTGCGAAGGTAAGCTGACTACTATTTCCCCGTTTTAGCCTAAATTACCCATTCATCAATTTTCTGGGTATATGTCGCAATCTCTTAGATATCCAACACTTCTCTTCGGCAGCCATTTTGTTTTGGAATGTCTAATATCTATATCATTTTAATTTCATAAATTATAAAAAGTAATTAAAAAGGGATAGCAGTGTGTTATAGCCATATTAAAAGTTTAGTGTTCAACTCGTATGATACATAGTGTGAGGAAAAAAGTCCCATTCCTTACTCGGTCAATAATATACTATTTCTACTTGATAAAATATAGGACTTTAGTCAGTGGCGGATTTGATCGTAATGGTAGGCCCGTACTGATATTCCACCTCTTTTGTATCGTCAAAGTATATACCTATATAGGCATGTTTCGACACCGATTTTTAAAGCACATCACCAATTTTTACATAAAACAATAAACAATGATATTCCTCAATTAAGCCGAAGACAGGCCTTCTCTGAGTTAATCAATACATATCAGTTCAATATGATTCTTTTCACAGATGCCTCAAAAAGTAAAATTAGAGTCGGCTGTTCAGTTGTCAGTAGTCATACTATCAACTTTAACAAAATGCAGACTCTAATACGTGCAGCGTACAGATTTATTTTAAAAGTAGTTCAGACTCCAATGCAAGAGGACCAAAATATAACCATATGCAGACTGGATCTTCAATACAATATATAAAAAATATTTCGAACATCCTATAGTACAACGAATACATGAGATATATGCCACGCTCTTTCCAATATTATTTTCGTTTTCATGGTTTGCGTTCCATCACACGTGGGTATCTTTGTCAAAGAGAGAGCTGACCAGGCAGCGAAAGAAGCTTCACCATCTGATCTACCTCTGGAAAATATTCAACACCACAAGGACTTCAAAGAAAGCGTAAAGAAAAATATTAAAAACACAAAATAATTGATATCGAACCATCCGTGGACAACAGTCAGAATACCTCATGATACAAAAAATTACAGAAGTATGATACTTAGACGTATTGTGTGGAATATGATTGGCCACGAGCAGATTAAAATTTATTTTCGCGCATTGTTTTCGATCAGCTCATACCTCAAATTCGTAAAAGCCACGCCTCCACACCACAATACGTCACCGTGACGTAGTATTAATCTGCGTAATATCATACCTTCTTTTTATAGTATCATGAGAATACCTCCTCCGAACAGAAAACACAGGATCATAATTTGAAGATTAAGGATAGGACACAAGCGCGTAGGTTCTTTTCTTAAAGGGTATCACTACTCACATTATTGGTGAATGCGCAGCGTGTAATCTTAAAATATAGTAACAATGCAAAATGCAGCGTCTAAAGTTCAGGTGTGTATTTCCAGAAAGAAGATTATAATGAAGTTGTTTTTAATTTTTTATTTATATATACAGGGTGTTTCAGAATAAATTACCGTAATTTTGGGGATTTGTAGATCTTAGGTAATTATAAAGAAAAGCTAAATATAATTTTCCTATAAACGTCCCTGTTTTTATTCTACAGGGTGAATTTCATAAATACATAATTTCCTAAATATCTTCCCTTACGGTAAAGCCTTTAACTTAAAAATATGTATATGTTAGTTAATCCTTATTATTAACACAGTCTATTTCGATAAATTACCCATTGGCGTAGTATCAACAGTTTTAATCAAACTTTTTGAACACCCTATATTTCATAAAACTTAAAATTAATATTCTCTTGGTTGATCTCTGTAGACAAATTCCCGGGGACCGACAGCTTTAGGTGAGGACGTTTTATTTTTTTAGGAGTTCGCCAGAAAAAGAAGGACCTGGTTTATGAAAAATACAAGATGAGGACCTTTGTTTATAAATGTGTTATTGAAAGGGCTTAATTTTTTTTATAAAATTGTCCCGCGGCCCCACCTGGCTCTCGGCGGCCCTGTCTGTAAAATATTACATTTCCGATATTTTTCAGTCCTACTCAAACATGAAATATATGTACCTACATTATGAAATTCCAAACATGAAAATTTTTACTACAGGCCGTTTTCATAATCAATATTACATTACATTAACTAATGGAATCGTAAGTCCATAAAATCTTGGTCCCATTAGTTATGAAATCAACCCTTGATAAAATTGTACATAGATTTCATGTTTTTGTAGATCTAAAATTGAAAAATGTTTTACAGAGATCAACCAAGAGTCCCATTTTTGTGTACAAATTTTGTAAGGAATAATTATTAATCTTAACTTTTTGAAATATAGGGTGGATTAAAATTGTTTTCTTAGCCCTGATTCTACGTCAATGGGTTATCGTAATTTATCGAAATAGAGTGTGTTAACTAATAATGACGATTAACTAACATATACATATTTTTAAATTATAGTATATTACGTAACAGGAGTTGTAAGTAACCCATAACGCACGCAGTGAAAAAGTTTACGCACGAAGCCGCGCAGCAGCGAGTGCGTAATGGGCTTACAACTCGTGTAACGTACTATACTTTTTCTACTCCCACTTAAAACATTCTCATAAAAAGGCTTTAACGTTATGCTTATGTCGCCAATCCATAAATTTTCGATAGGTAATTTCGTACCTTTCTTTAGATTTTAGCGGTAACAAATTATGTGTGGCAGCTTGAGCTTTTTCTAAAATCTCCGGTGCAGTGCTCATAATTTCATCACTTTCACTGCTAATAAACATATTCGTAGGTAAAGTTGAGAAAATGTTCGGATACAATCATATTTTGTTACAAAAATTGACAATATAAATGGCATGACGTTTATTTCCATAGCATGCTAAGAAAACGTGACATATTTTTTGAAATATTGTATAATATGTTGTTGACATTTAGGGGCATCACTCTTTTAATCCAAAATGTATATCGTTAATGCTAAAAGTTTTTTTTAAATGACTAAATTTATGTAAATGGACCACATAAAGTCTTACGTAGACAAAAATTTGATTGCAATTTGATTAAACCAAGAAATTTAAGTTTTCTTATCAAAACGCACGTGTATGTTATGAGATCTCATTACGTGCATCTTATTGTTAAATGTCATGTACAAGGAATGTAGTGTGATTTTTAACGTTTATTGACATGGGCGTAGAAAAAAGTATTTAACGTACGGGAAAATATTTAGAAAATTATGTAATTATAAAATTCACTTTATTACCCTGTAGAATGAAAACTGGGACGTTTACAGGAAAATTGTATTTAGCTTTTCTTTATAATTAGTTAAGATCTACACGTCCCCTAATTTACGGTACTTTAATCTGAAACACCCTGTGTATATATTTTAATTTTTAATTTATGGGAATATTTTTATTTTAGATGACAATGTTTGAGAAACTCTTTGTTTTACTGTATTTATTTATCTTTCTACTTTTGTTTATTATAACTTATAAAAAAATAAGTACGTTGACTATAACTTGGGGGGGGTAATTACCCCCTTATCTACGCCCTTGATAGGACATACAAGACTTACACACGGTTACTTAATGTCTCCTGGTAATGAGCCTCCACGATTTCAGCCTTGTAACGATACTGTTCTCACTGTATTCGAAGAAGATTTCAAAGTCTCTTTAAAAGAAATAATAAACAGCCAATATATGGTGGTAATCAAATTTTTACAAGATTCTCAGTTGCGCCATATAATTACAATATTCATATTTTATAATGTAACACTGTAAATAGTAAATACTGTTTTTGTGTCAATGGCCAATAAGCTTCCGAGACACGTTAATTTTAAATAAAAAAATAAATATTTAAGTCTTAAAAACATCTTGGCAAATAAACTGATAAATTTTTTAAAAATCTCGTATAAACATTATGTGTATGCATTTTAAGAATACCTACTTAAATACTTTTAAAAAATCACTACGATCAAATAATATTACTACGATGTTAAAAAATATAATTGACTCATTCGTCTTATTTTTTTGTATTGGATTATTTTATATTTAATGACTTTAAGAATTTTCGAAATCAATTAAAACTATTCACTCATATTAATCTTCAATAGCGATCTCTAATTTTATGAAACAACAAAAAATTTAAATGAGAATGAATAAAAAATTAATCAGTTTTTTTGAGGTCACCCTGCAATGGTACGAACATATTTTTTTCTAAATACAAAATATACTTCTAATGTAGCACGAATATAATATATTATTGAAAATCTTTTCACATATGAGTTATTTTATTCCATAATATATTAGTTATTTTCCCACACTGTAACATTGAGAAAGAAAATAATCAAATTCAGTCTCACAGTTGACAAAAAACTTAATCAATTTTGACTTTCCAGCGGCGGGGAAAAAATGTTTTAGATTCAGGCGGCTTTTTAATTTTAGCAAATTTAAATTTTGCTTCCCTCAAATGGAGCAGTCCTAGGCCCAGGTCTCGCGGGTCCAGGTCTCGCGGGCCTAGGCCCCCTGAGCTGCTCGAAGAACTACTGAAATATATTAAATTGTAATTTTACGAGAAAGCAAAATAACAAGATAGTGATGAATAAAATTATTTACCCCCTACCCCGATAAAGCTTCCCAGATTCGCGCCTGAGAGTTCTTGGGAATAAATATGATACAGGGTGTCATCCAAAAAGGGTAAAATAGTCCAGGGGATTGTACTACTTCTAAAACTAAATGTTTATATGAACACGTGTCAGAAAATGCAAATTGAGGGAATTATTTTATCTGTTTATTTAGGTAAAGTTGGCTCTTTTTATAAGATATGCAATAAAATTTTATTATGTGAATTTTCTTTTCCTACGAATATAAAAATTTAATAATTTATTTTTATATCACTTCTGTATGTCTACCATAGGATTGCAGTTGCTCCATTTAATTTGCAGCAAGAGTACCTTTTTTGTGTAAAAAAGAACATAGTTCTGGAAAAATTATTTAGATTTTGCAAAAATATCATAATGAAAAAGTTATTGATAAACAACCCTTACAAAAACTATCACCATTGATTAAGCTATTAACTTTTTGACATCGCCAGCAGATTTAGTGGTAAAATATATAGCAATTTGGAAATTTTGTGAACTAGCTATTAAAAAAACTTTTCAAAATGTATATTTCTAAAGCCTATATCTGCTTTTTCGGACATTTTTCATATTTGTATGAGTATTACCACCCATCTAAAAATTTTTCACCCTGTATATAATAATTTATTATATGAATATATTACATTATTTTGGTTAATTTTTATTAAATAAAAAAATTAAAAAAATAAATTAGCATAAAAAATAGTTTAACATTCAAATTGACCGTATGGTAGTGATATATGTTTTTTTTTTTTTTAACTCTAGAACCCTATAAAATCAAAGAAAATTTCAGATTTCTTTACAATTTATTTTAATGTATTTCATGTTATGACGTTATTTAATTTTTGTGGTATCTCCATTATAAAAAATCAGAAAGCAATCCTTTATTAACAGAACTTAAAAGCATTTAAATAGTAGTGTAGTAATAGTTACTTATGCAACAAGTGCATTGTCGAGTGTAATAAATACTTTTTGCACGAGTTGCATTCAATATTTTTTCTACGTTCATGCAAAAACCAAAAAATGTTTTATTTAGGCGACAATAAGTGAAGAAGAATAAAAAGCGTAATTTAATAGTAAAATATTTAATAACTAATAATTAGCATCGATTAACATTGAAAAAGTACTATAACTATGGTAAGAAAAATACATTTTTTATTAATTTATTTATTAAATGATTGAAAATAATATAAAATATGCAATTGTTTTTAAAATCTAATAAAATCTCATAGAAAATTAAAATGTACTAAATATTTGGCGTCGATTTGAATATTTATGTTTGTCATGATCATAAAACGCTGTAGTAAAATGACAGATGAGTACAATAAAATTTTTATTGCACTAGTGCGATAAAGAACCAGTTTTTTCATTAAATATAGTTCAATAAAGTTTTGTTTTTGCATGAACGTAGAAAAAATAATAAAAGGCTCATTGTAAGAATGTAATCTGTACCCTGTATATCAAACACTAGTCATAAGATCGAGTTAAGTCCGTGGTTGTTTTTATAAAGAAATTTTGAAATATTAAACGAATGTCATTTGTCCATAAGGAAAGAGCGAAGTCCTTTGACAGGAGGTGGCAATTTCCCCCTTTGTCTCCCCTGGCGGCGTCCATGATTGAAGGGTATTTTCATAATGTAAATTTCTAAAACTGTTATATTGTTTATATAATTTGAATCTGTATGACACTGGCTCTTCCTAATTACTACCTTTAGTCGACACCCTTGGAATTCATTACCGGTGATACGATAGTCCAGTTCGTTTATATCGGTTCATTTAAGGGCAATAGAAAGAGATCAAGAGTTTGATTATTGTCGAATCTGTTTGAAAGTTTTATTATATCTATTCTTATTACAGTCCTCAAATTGCGGGGATGATTTTACAATGTTCATAACAAATTTTTCCTCAATATTATAAAAAAAAATTAAAATTGTTTACAATACTTTAAAATTCCTTTAAATCAAAATAATTGTTTATCTTGTTCACATTATTAAAAGCGTGAGAGAATTCAGGATGAAAAAATTAAAACTTTTCACAATTATTTTAAAATTATTCACAATTTCTTGTTATGTTGTTTCGGAATTTATTGGACAATGATACCCGCAGAAGAACAATTGTCGATTGTAATACCTTTCCAGCACAAAAATATGAATAGAAAATCACTCTATAAACTTCATGTTTTTTTTTTGGCACAAAAGAGCATTAATTTTGGTAATGTTTTAATTATTGCGAAAAAATCAACTAGTAGGTAGTTGCGTATAGATAGAAAAGTAATCATAACAATATGTTAAAATCAACAACGGTTATTTGATGTTTTAAAGTTTAAAAACCAAAATATTATAAATAAACGTTTTACATTTAAACAACAATACAATTTCGTAACAACAATTACGAAGACTTGCATTTGCACTCGATGCGGCGATGTGTAAAGAACAATCACACTTACCGGCTAAATAGTTTAAACAAAATAGGGCACTGGGGCGCCAAAAAAGAAGACGACTTACCATAAATAAACGTTTCGGTCTTCCGTCTTCCGTCGCGGGGCGAGATGCTTAATCCAAAATTAATCTGTCACAACATTAAATTAAAAACTAGCAATGGAAGCGCACCTTCAAAAATACAATTTGAATCAAGGCAGGATGATATCAATTGATGGATGTACACCGACAAACTAGCACCACTGCATGCGGTATACCCACTGTATGTGAAATACACCAATCTCAACTGTTCTAGCACCAATGCGAATACGTGCTGCTATAAGTACTTTGATTTTAACTTAATCCACAGGGTGTTACACAATGCGGTTGTCAGGTGAGACGTAGGTACAACAAAAACTCAATACAATTTTTTTCGTTAGCTAAATTAAAGCTTACAAATTGTTTGATGACATATGCATGGCACACGACTTCTATGTCGTTTCTGTCAATTGAACAGGAAGGCTAGGTCAGTCGAAAAACGTGAAAGTATTTTATTAATTTATTTTGATTTCGCACTTAAACTACTTACATTTGATGGCCCAAGCGTGCGATATTTATATTAATCAAATTTCGTTTCCTAAATGAGCTACGAGGGTGGGATGATAATAGTATCGCATGCGTTACGTAGTATATTTTGCCTACGACCACTTACACAGGTAAATATATATGTAAATACTTATATAATAATATATTTTGTGCTTTTTTGTTTACTGTGCGTTTTGATTCCCGTGCGATATGTTTACTAAGCATAATGAACTATTTACTTCGCCTGTTGGTAGTGTATTTTTGTCTGCTTTCTATAATGGTCGTAGGTGTGTCTCCAAAAGGTTGAGACATAGCTTAACTATATACTCCTGGGATAAAAATAGATGATTTAACCCAACTTATCTTTATCATTATTAAACACCAAAAATCTCGTATAATAAATTTGGTGATAATTTTTTAGAGTCTACGCAGAAAATTTTAAATGGATCGCGAGACCTACGTTATAGTAAATAAAATCGTTTGTGTTTTATGAACCTTGATTACGAGAGGGGTGTTCGGCAGATAACAGGTCCTCAAAGTACCTAAAAATGCAAAAATGATTTTTTAATATGTTCAACTGGATAACATTATAATCAACAATTGCTTGACAATTTTCGCGGGGGTTACGTCTGCCAGACGCCTTCAAGGTGTCGAAAAATGTCTGCATTTTATAGAAAACTTTTTTATTGTTAATTTCTCAGAAAATTTTATTCTTGATAAAAGTTAGTACATGACATAAATCACTGTCCAAACTGCATCATATTTAAAAAAATAACATACGAGGGAGGTAAAAAAATATGAATTTAACAGTTATTTTTAAAAAACAGAAAAATGATACTTATAAAACTTATTTAAAATCATTATTTTTCAGCAAATATAAAACATCACAGTCACCATCCAGAAAAATATGGTTGAATTTTAACAAAAAATATTTTTTGACCTTCCGTTATTTGGACGGTTATTTAACAATAATATTCAAACAGCCTGACACATTCGACCAGTGGCGGCTCGTGGGCACTAGCGGCAGTGAGGCACACACTGGAAAGGAATCCCAGGATTCGTTTTTCCCTTAAGAAAACAAGTTCTCCGCTTAATGAAAATTAAATATATTTCAAAACAAATTAAATATTACAAAATTGAAGACTAACTGCTAGGTACCGCTGCAGTTGTATACTATTTCTTATAGTTGAAGTCCATTCTTCTGGATTTTTGGCTAGCAAAGTGATCGATGACCAGATTATTAAAATTTGGAATAGACCGAATAAGTTTTTTTTCGATGGATAACAGGGCTAACGCGCACAATCTATTTTGGCACATAGTGTTCCTTAAAAATGTTTTAATACGGTTTAGTGTCACTCTCCACTGTGGTCATGGAATTGTACACAGGATAGTTAGCAGCTCCACAGATTCCGAAAATGTAATTTTCAAATTGTTCTCAAAAAACATTTGTAATAACGGTACGGCCCCAGTGTGTTGCACAAAGTCATCTCGGGTGTAAAGTATGGACAGTTCGTTTTTGAATTTTAAGCTGTTTACGTTTGGCAATAAACTACACACAGTTTTAACGTCCTCATTTGGAAAACAACCTCGGTAGTCTTTAAATTTTTCACTATCAAATAAACTTGCAATTGTTAGGTGGGTAATAAAACTAAAACGTTCATTTACCTGCACACTATTGTATCACAAATTTCCTTACATATCCTTAAATTAGGAATGGGGTCCTCCTTTTCAACAAACCGTCTCTTCTTGCTTGTACTTGGACCTGATTGGGTGTTGTCGTTTAAGTTTAGTTCTTGTGGGTCTTGTTGTGATTGCCATTCTACATGAATTAGCGTGTCTATATTATTTCTAATATTTTGAATAGCTACTGCAAAATTTGATATGTTTATCTTAACCTTGAGACATCGAGCTATCTACTCTGTAGTTGATCAAAAAGTATATCGCAATTTGGCATTATTTTGCTGAAGAAAAATAACCAGAAACTAAAATCTGTCTTTCAAAATTTATCAACCCTTTAGTCTGATTAAATAAAATAAAAATTCTAACGCTTCTTACTACTTGTTATGTAATATACTTACGACTGTTATAAAATAAATGCTATATTATCATACTCACCTGTAATTTTTTAGAGGAATTTAAAATCCTTAATTTGCTTCTTTTTCCATAAATTTAGTAATATTACATATAATTTCTCTTGTTTGACTATTAAGGGCCCCCCCTTTTAATCCGAGCCTTTGGAGCCATTAAAACACAAAAACACAATACTTATATGTAAATATAAATCACAAGGCACTATAATTATATAAAATTGTCACTTTTCGCACTATATTCACTTTGTATATACTCGACCCAGGTTACGCCACTGAATGACTAAGTTTGGCTTCGCCGAGTGGCCGTTGCTAGGCAACAGCCAGTGCGCAACTTTTGTCGTCCCCATGCTGTGTACCAATCTTATCTTGGCCCGGCTCTACAACACGTCACGATCAGGACAGCGCCCCACTTGTGACGTATAATCCATCGCATGTATTCATCTCTTGCTAAGCGATATTGTCGTTGTCCTTGTTTTTCGCATCATAATGAGACAGTAAACAACAGAGGCACACATTTACTGTGCCCTGTGTCCATCTTCCACTTAATTTCGGAATTCTCGGAACGTCGCTCAACGCCCGGTCGACCAGTGTCGTGCCAACGCGGTTTGCGTTGAATATTAGATAAAATAATAATAGGCATTGAGGAAAATATAAAATATGTGTTTATTATACTAGGGCACGTGCCCATAAGTACCCTTACGGGCAAACCACCACTGCATTCGACGGATCTAAAAGGTCAGGGCGTAACTAAGAGTAAAAGAGCATCCTAGTGGGAGTATTAGTTGAGTTTATTAGTGATATAAGAAATTTATATTTTTTTTAAAGGATATGTTTGTGTATAACGTTTCAAAAAACATCTGCACCTTATAGCAAAAAAATTGTATTGTTTATTTCTCAGAAAATTGTATTCTTTATAAAAATTAGTACATGACCGAAGATCTAGTTCAAAAATTCTTACATATTAAAATATTTGTACCATATAGAGGGGTCTATTCTGTAACAATTCCTTTATATTTAACGGCCTTTAAAAATATTTTCTTCTTTACTTCTGTCATTATTTAAACGGATCTTTAAAATACATTAGAGGACTATCTTAAAGAAATCTGTTTAAATAATGACAGAATAAATTAACGAATACGAACATATTTTTAAAGGCTGCCAATATTTTTAAAGGCCGTTAAATATAAAGGAATTTTTACAGAATAGGCCCCAGAGGGGGTCAAAAAATATGAATTTGCAGTTTTCTGGATGGTGGTTATGATTTTACATATTTGCTGATGAATAATGATTTTAAACAAGTTTTTCAAGTAACATTTTTCTCTGTTTTTAACAATAAGGATTCTTTACTCTCGAGCCTAATTTTAGGTTATGTACTATAACTTTTATCAAGAATAACAGCATTAATTAACAATAAAAAAGTTTTCTATCTTTAAATTAGTATTATTCGTTAGTTAGTCAAAGTCACAGAAGTTTAGTGTAGAAGTGTTTTAATATCTGGAGTTTTCGGTTTCTTTCTTAATAAATTTATCAACAATAATAGCTGCAACATATTCTTATGGTGAACAAACTGATTTGTTTCTAGGTTTCGGATTTTGGAAAGGAAGTTGTCGGAGAAGCGTGAGAGTAAAGAAAGATTTCCTAATCATCAGATCTATAAAATTTCACTTTTATTTTAACATCCCTTAATATGTAATTCATTCAAACCTCCCTCCCCTTCATCAAACTAAACATCTCCATCTCCAACAACAAGAATATAAAAAAATATAGACTTTTCCATGTTCACCGCAACAAATTTGCTCAGACGTCACGTATAGTACTCGTACATGAAATGAATCCTAAATGCGACATCACCGTCTTATTTAGACAACATCAGTACCTACCTACCTACCTACCTATCACCGTATTTCAGGCTGAAATACATAATATGGCAATCTGTGCGAAAGAGAAAATCTTAGATGAAACTACAAAAAATTAACCTTCTCATCATTATTAGATTGTATTCAAACAAATAATCCAGTCAGAGCTGATCTGAAAATGCCTTGGAACAATTGAATATACCTGCTCCGAACAAGGTTGTAACTAACAATATTTCAAAAACGGTGCTAAGCATTAAACACGGTTCTAAACAATATATTATAGTACGATCTCCTTGCTGCCTTAAAATCCATATTATTAAGAAAAATTTTAGCTTACAAAAGCTGCCTCGGCCAAAACAAGGTTGTAATAGATAGTCAAGAGCGTTTGTTTGGTTCTGAAAATGTTTCCTGTAAAATTTGGTCTTTGATAACTACAACAATTATGGAACTGGCAAATCACAATATGGTAAAACCAGCATTGGTACCAGAGCACCAAGAAAATGAAACGGATGATAAACTCGCTCAGCAAGAAAGTCCATTTACAGGACCTGAACTTGAACCATCATTAAGCTGATGCTGAAGAGATCAAACCACGTGTGGCTACTGAATATTCTAACTTTCTGCTGACAAGACCTCATAGGTATATCCAAATTACTTAATAGGCTTGGTTGAGGTACTGCTTGCTGAACCACCTTCATGTGACGGAATTACGCGACGATACCCCACGTGTGGGATACCCATTATCAGTGGCGTAGCCAGCCATTTTTCATGTGGGGGGGGGTTTGAGAACTATGGGGGTCCAACAAGAAAGGGAATAAAAACAAACAATCAATAGCAATCAGTGCTAATACTATAGCGAAAATGGTGACGCGAGCCCCATGTCATGGGGGGAGGAGTTAACCCCTGAACACCCTCGTGGCTACGCCACTGACCATTATTTAGAGCAAGGAAACATTTCAAAAATCCCCGCTCTACCATGTTCGACAGAAATTCTCAAAATTTCAATAGTTACGAAAGTTATGCAATACAAACAACATATTATATGGGATATGTTAGTTGCAAATAATTTGCAACAATAATTTTTTTGATAATCATGTACTTTCCTAAAAATATATTTATTGTACATTACATGTGACTTCTACATCAATTATATGAGGTTTTCTTTCTATAAATATTGTTTTTCCGATTATACATTCTTTGTAATATAGGTATGTGTTGTATATGTTTTGTTATTTATTATATATTTATATTCTTATGCTGCGTTTGAATATCCACATCGGATGCATCTGAGATGTTGTCAATCTTTAATCACGTGATTCAATATCACTGAAGTGGGGTAGAATACTTGTCAATAGGCTTGAGATGCGACTCTATGAGCGCAGACAGGTTATTTTTCATCTCAATCGGGAGTATTTATAATAACCATTTTCTATTTCACATTGTTATTGTATCCCATAGAGTCACATCTTGTTTTATTGATACAATATACGTGCAATATACATATTATGGCTTTCTACCCCTCTCCACTTCATTGAGTAGGACAGATGTGTCCGATGTGGATAAAAAAACGCTCGAGATGTAAAAAACGTAGCATATAGGTAATTATGTATTTTAAACAGGGGCGTGCCGAGTTTCTTCAGGGCCCACTTGCAAGAATAAGTAAACAATAATGTCATAAAAAATGTATTAAATACCAAAACATAAAATTTAATTTGGAAGACTCCGAATAGCCCGGGGCCTTCCCACACCGAGAGAGCCCTGCGGGTCGGTCAGGTACGCCCAGAGCCGGCGGAAGGGCGGAAGGCCCGGGGCGCACGATCGACCAAAATTACTACATAAAATTATCTATAAAAAAATTAACTGATTGATACGTGACAAAAGTGACAAAAAAGAGATATATGTGGGTCTATATTCTGTAACAATCCCTTTATATTTTAACGGCCGTTAAATTATTGGCGGCCTTTAAAAATATTTTCGTATTTGCTAATTTACTTCTGTCATTATTTAAACGGATTTCTTTGTAATAGTTCTCTAATGTATTTTAAGTAATTTAGTAAATACGAAAATATTTTTAAAGGCTTCCAATATTCAAAATATGGATACCCTTTCGATTTTTCGTGAAAAATTAATGGTCATCGATTGAGCTGAAAATCGAACAGTGGACAGTATGCGCTCTAAAACGGTAAGAAAAAACATCCGTTTCTCCATAACTTAAACGGTTAAAAAATAGAGGCTTGTTTTGTGATAATTAGCAAACTTAGAAAACTGCAACTGACTTTCTTCAAACGTACTTGTCTTCTACTTACTGCATACTTACTACGTTTCGTCCAAATCGAAGCAACTTTTTTCAACTTTTGAACGAAGAGAGATATTGAGTAACAGACACTACTCCGACATTTAGTTTTACATCCTGATTCTCTGTACCAAATTTCAGTGAAATCGGAGACGAAAAACATTTTATTAAAAATTTTTGAAGGCTATATATACCCTTTCGTACTTTAGTTAGTTCTACTGATGGCGCCATCTAATGACGAGTTGCTAAAACAAGGATCATGTCAAAATAGTAATCTATTATTAACTACTCCTTGTTTGTGATTTTGTCCATAGATGGCGAAACCAGTTTAAAAATGTATCGATTTTGCCATGAGAGTAAATTTTTTTTCGACTATGAAATCTGAAATCGACGAAAAGTGGACTTTTGAAAAATTTTTGAATATTTCGAAAAAAAAAAATTGTTTTTATTGCGTGGGTCGGTAGAGCACCCTACGTACTTCATTTTAGGGTCTGCCCGTGGACCTCTGGGTCATTTTGCTCTATCTCTTACCGTTTCCGAGATATTCGCGTTTGAAGTTTTGAACTTAAATATTTCCTAAACTGCTCAAGATAGAGACGAAAGGGAAACAGCATCCTAATGTATCTGTCCTGCTCTACATATGTGCTTATTTACAAAGTAATTGAATAATTAGTTACTGAGAAAAACGAAGAAAATATTAAACGGTTATAGAAACGAAGCAACCGAGTCCACCCTGTAATTTGTCATGCTTTCTTTTATATATACCCAAATTTGCATTAAAATCTGAGAAAAAAAAAATTTTAACAAAAATTTTTGAAGGCTATACCCTTTCGATTTTTCGTGAAAAATTCATGGTGTCCGATTGAGTTGAAAATCGGACAGTGGACAGTATGAGCTCTAAAACGTTAAGAAAAATAGTCCTTTTCTCAATAACTTAAATAGTCAAAAAGTAGAGGCTAGTTGTGTGAAAATTAGAAAAGTTAGAGAACTGCAACTGACTCTCTTCAAACGTACTTGTCTTCTACTTACTGCATACAACGTTTCGTCCAAATTGGAGCATCTTTTTCCAACTTCTGAACGAGGAGAGATATTGAGTAACAGACACCACTCCGACATTATGTTTTACATCCTGATTTTCTGTACCAAATTTCAGTGAAATCGGAGACAAAAAAAAAATTATGGATAAAAAATGGCCGTATTCTAGTTAGTTGTACTGATGGCGCCATCTACTGACAAATTGTGAAAACAAGGAAGATATCAAAATAGTATTCTACTATTAACTGCTCTTTGTTTGTTATTTCGTCCATAGATGGCGAGACCAGTTTAAAAAGGTATTGGTTTCGCCATGTTCTGTCCACATTTTAAATAAAAAATAAAAAAATTTCGACTATGAAATCTGAAATCGACGAAAAGTGGACTTTTGAAAAAATTTTGAAAATTCGAAAAAAAAAATTGTTTTTATTGCGTAGGTCAATAGAGCTCCCTACGTACTTCATTTTAGGGTCTGCCCGTGGACCTCTGGGTCATTTTGCTCTATCTCTTACCGTTTCCGAGATATTCGCGTTTGAAGTTTTGAACTTAAATATTTCCTAAACTGCTCAAGATAGAGACGAAAGGGAAACAGCATCCTAATGTATCTGTCCTGCTCTACATCTGTGCTTATTTACAAAGTAATTGAATAATTAGTTACTGAGAAAAACGAAGAAAATATTAAACGGTTATAGAAACGAAGCAACCGAGTCCACCCTGTAATTTGTCATGCTTTCTTTTATATGTACCCAAATTTGCATTAAAATCTGAGGAAAAAAAAAATTTTAACAAAAATTTTTGAAGGCTATACCCTTTCGATTTTTCGTGAAAAATTCATGGTGTCCGATTGAGTTGAAAATCGGACAGTGGACAGTATGAGCTCTAAAACGTTAAGAAAAATAGTCCTTTTCTCAATAAATTAAATAGTCAAAAAGTAGAGGCTAGTTGTGTGAAAATTAGAAAACTTAGAGAACTGCAACTGACTCTCTTCAAACGTACTTGTCTTCTACTTACTGCATACAACGTTTCGTCCAAATTGGAGCATCTTTTTCCAACTTCTGAACGAGGAGAGATATTGAGTAACAGACACCACTCCGACATTATGTTTTATATCCTGATTTTCTGTACCAAATTTCAGTGAAATCGGAGACAAAAAAAATTATGGATAAAAAATGGCCGTATTCTAGTTAGTTGTACTGATGGCGCCATCTACTGACAAATTGTAAAAACAAGGAAGATATCAAAATAGTATTCTACTATTAACTGCTCCTTGTTTGTCAATTCGTCCATAGATGGCGAGACCAGTTTAAAAAGGTATTGGTTTCGCCATGTTCTGTCCACATTTTAGATAAAAAATAAAATTTTTTCGACTATGAAATCTGAAATCGACGAAAAGTGGACTTTTGAAAAAATTTTGAAAATTCGAAAAAAAAAAAATTGTTTTTATTGCGTAGGTCGATAGAGCTCCCTACGTACTTCATTTTAGGGTCTGCCCGTGGACCTCTGGGTCATTTTGCTCTATCTCTTACCGTTTCCGAGATATTCGCGTTTGAAGTTTTGAACTAAAATATTTCCTAAACTGCTCAAGATAGAGACGAAAGGGAAACAGCATCCTAATGTATCTGTCCTGCTCTACATCTGTGCTTATTTACAAAGTAATTGAATAATTAGTTACTGAGAAAAACGAAGAAAATATTAAACGGTTATAGAAACGAAGCAACCGAGTCCACCCTGTAATTTGTCATGCTTTCTTTTATATGTACCCAAATTTGCAATAAAATCTGAGGAAAAAAAAAATTTTAACAAAAATGTTTGAAGGCTATACCCTTTCGATTTTTCGTGAAAAATTCATGGTCTTCGATTGAGCTGAAAATCGAACAGTGGACAGTATGCGCTCTAAAACGGTAAGAAAAAACATCTGTTTCTCCATAACTTAAACGGTTAAAAAGTAGAGGTTTGTTTTGTGATAATTAGCAAACTTAGAAAACTGCAACTGACTTTCTTCAAACGTACTTGTCTTCTACTTACTGCATACTACGTTTCGTCCAAATCGAAGCAACTTTTTTCAACTTTTGAACGAAGAGAGATATTGAGTAATAGACACTACTCCGACATTTAGTTTTACATCCTGATTCTCTGTACCAAATTTCAGTGAAATCGGAGACGAAAAACATTTTATGTAAAAATTTTTGAAGGCTATATATACCCTTTCGTACTTTAGTTAGTTCTACTGATGGCGCCATCTAATGACGAGTTGCTAAAACAAGGATCATGTCAAAATAGTAATCTATTATTAACTACTCCTTGTTTGTGATTTTGTCCATAGATGGCGAAACCAGTTTAAAAATGTATCGATTTTGTCATGAGAGTAAATTTTTTTTCGACTATGAAATCTGAAATCGACGAAAAGTGGACTTTTGAAAAATTTTTGAATATTTCGAAAAAAAAAATTGTTTTTATTGCGTGGGTCGGTAGAGCACCCTACGTACTTCATTTTAGGGTCTGCCCGTGGACCTCTGGGTCATTTTGCTCTATCTCTTACCGTTTCCGAGATATTCGCGTTTGAAGTTTTGAACTTAAATATTTCCTAAACTGCTCAAGATAGAGACGAAAGGGAAACAGCATCCTAATGTATCTGTCCTGCTCTACATATGTGCTTATTTACAAAGTAATTGAATAATTAGTTACTGAGAAAAACGAAGAAAATATTAAACGGTTATAGAAACGAAGCAACCGAGTCCACCCTGTAATTTGTCATGCTTTCTTTTATATGTACCCAAATTTGCATTAAAATCTGAGAAAAAAAAAAAATTTAACAAAAATTTTTGAAGGCTATACCCTTTCGATTTTTCGTGAAAAATTCATGGTGTCCGATTGAGTTGAAAATCGGACAGTGGACAGTATGAGCTCTAAAACGTTAAGAAAAATAGTCCTTTTCTCAATAACTTAAATAGTCAAAAAGTAGAGGCTAGTTGTGTGAAAATTAGAAAAGTTAGAGAACTGCAACTGACTCTCTTCAAACGTACTTGTCTTCTACTTACTGCATACAACGTTTCGTCCAAATTGGAGCATCTTTTTCCAACTTCTGAACGAGGAGAGATATTGAGTAACAGACACCACTCCGACATTATGTTTTACATCCTGATTTTCTGTACCAAATTTCAGTGAAATCGGAGACAAAAAAAAATTATGGATAAAAAATGGCCGTATTCTAGTTAGTTGTACTGATGGCGCCATCTACTGACAAATTGTGAAAACAAGGAAGACATCAAAATAGTATTCTACTATTAACTGCTCTTTGTTTGTTATTTCGTCCATAGATGGCCAGACCAGTTTAAAAAGGTATTGGTTTCGCCATGTTCTGTCCACATTTTAAATAAAAAAATTTCGACTATGAAATCTGAAATCGACGAAAAGTGGACTTTTGAAAAAATTTTGAAAATTCGAAAAAAAAAATTGTTTTTATTGCGTAGGTCAATAGAGCTCCCTACGTACTTCATTTTAGGGTCTGCCCGTGGACCTCTGGGTCATTTTGCTCTATCTCTTACCGTTTCCGAGATATTCGCGTTTGAAGTTTTGAACTTAAATATTTCCTAAACTGCTCAAGATAGAGACGAAAGGGAAACAGCATCCTAATGTATCTGTCCTGCTCTACATCTGTGCTTATTTACAAAGTAATTGAATAATTAGTTACTGAGAAAAACGAAGAAAATATTAAACGGTTATAGAAACGAAGCAACCGAGTCCACCCTGTAATTTGTCATGCTTTCTTTTATATGTACCCAAATTTGCATTAAAATCTGAGGAAAAAAAAAAATTTTAACAAAAATTTTTGAAGGCTATACCCTTTCGATTTTTCGTGAAAAATTCATGGTCTTCGATTGAGTTGAAAATCGGACAGTGGACAGTATGAGCTCTAAAACGGTAAGAAAAAACATCCGTTTCTCCATAACTTAAATGGTTAAAAAGTAGAGGCTAGTTGTGTGAAAATTAGAAAACTTAGAGAACTGCAACTGACTTTCTTCAAACGTACTTGTCTTCTACTTACTGCATACAACGTTTCGTCCAAATTGGAGCATCTTTTTCCAACTTCTGAACGAGGAGAGATATTGAGTAACAGACACCACTCCGACATTTAGTTTTACATCCTGATTCTCTGTACCAAATTTCAGTGAAATCGGAGACGAAAAAAATTTTATGTAAAATTTTTTGAAGGCTATACCCTTTCGATTTTTCGTGAAAAATGCATGGTGTCCGATTGAGCTGAAATTCGGCATAGACATAGAATCTAATGGGTAGATTTTAAAAAAAGAATTTGTTCCTCTCTAAGACAAATCGCTTTAGAGTACAAAGCATTTTCTTCTCAAAATGTGGATAAAAAACGACCGTCCTCTAAATACAATGATAGCAGTCAAATTGACTATCAATTTGGATAACGCAATAGAAAAATGAAATCTGAAATCGACCAAAAGTGGACTTTAAAAATTTGGGTGAATTTACAAAATAATTTGATCATTAGTTACCGAGAAAAACATTAAAATCTTATAGATGAAAAGCAACTGCGTTCACCCCTTAATTTGTTGTGCTCTCTTTTATATGCAACCAAATTTGCATCAAAATCGAAGACGAAAATAAATTATTCATAAAATGAAACCCGAAATCGACGAAAAGTGGACTTAATTTCTCCAAAATCCATATAAATAAAATGGCGGAAACGCCATCTATCTTCGAGTAGCTAAAAGAAAAAACAGTTAACAGTATTTTGTTTTAGCAACACAAAATACATTAATGTGTAATGATAGTTGCCTGTATGTATATATATTCACCTTATAGTTTCATCTATTTGCTAATAGATGGCGCTTTTTAACTTTTGTCAGTCAATACTTATTTAGGAGAAATAAAGTATTTTTTTGAATTTTTCTATGGTACCATATCTCTTGACCTTTGATTTTAAGGCGTTTAAATTTAACTTAAAACACAATTTTAGAAAATAAATTTATTCATTAAAATAAAATTTCAAAAATCGATTTAAATATTTCTAATACACAACTAGTGCAAATATACATGCAAGTTCTAATTGCATACAAAAAATATATAAACTAGGAAAAACAACATATGTAACAAATAAAGATTTAATGACACAATTTGCTAAACACATATACACACAAATTATCAAACACCAATGGATGATGTCGGCCTGAGAGGTATAAAAATGAAAAAGGTACAATGTTTCAGGGTAAACTTTCTTACAGTTACTTAACTAGGTAATCACACATAGCAAAAATATATTTATTTTACTAAGTTACAGGATCTATTTTAGAAATACTGTTACCTGGTGAAGGCAGTGTATTGGTATAGCTCACGTACTAGATTATTAGAAATGCAAGTAATATTAAAAATGGTCCTTGTCATGGCATTATTTTACCCTAGTTTAAAAAAAAAGACATCCCTTGTTGTCAGGGACCTTAAACAATCACTCAATGTGCTTATAGTAGTAGAACCTGTCTTGTTGTAAATATCACTTCATTATTAGTGACATATTACAAATATTTGTTTATCAGTGTAAAGATTTGAGGCTACACAATTAATAAAATAAATATATTCTTAATGTGCTATGTGGGATATTTAGGTTCCAACATTTCCAAATTTACTGGTTATAGACTTCCAAGTGCATTTTAAGGAAACTATCTGAAGTACCTAACATTGATAATGAGCAAATTGTCTGTTAATATTTAACTAGATTTATTCATATTTTTTGGTACCCTTCACTCTCCATGCTGTAAGTAGGTTCCAAGCAAAATACAAGGAAAATAAGTGAACCTGAATGGATAGGAGTATAAATGCATACCACAGCATTCCATATGGATATCCCTGGAAAAGAAAATTAATAATTATTATATTATAATAAGTCACATCTTCATCTTCACTCAATCATATCTGAAATGCCCTTTGAATCCTTCTAAATATCAATTTATTATTTTCACTTTCACTGATTTTAGTAATAAAATATAGTTTTAAGTCTTCTGATTATAAACAATTATATTGTCAAATTATTAATTAAAAAAATATATTACCTGCCACATATGAACATCTTCCAAATCCTCGTCTTCTTCAAATGTTAGATAGGTCCATACATCCGAGAAATAATAAATAACAGCATAAAAAAGGGGGAGAAATCCAAACAGCACCAATCCTGTCATATAATTCCTCATTAGAGATACTTTATTTTTTTTAATAGCTTCCAATCCCAAAAATGATAACAGAAGGCTTATACACCATATGTATTCCCACCAGAGCGGCTAAAAATATAAAAACTAGGAACTTCTATAATAAGTTATGTAGTTCTTACCTCAGGAATGTGCAGTTCTTCAATTTCCAATATAAATATGTCTAGTTTGTCTAAAATATCTGCCGAGAGCTTTGCTAGCATCGCAAAAAACAACAGGTAATGGAAAAATATACAATACTTAAGTCTTGATTTATTTAAAGCACTAAAACAAACCTGTATTAACATTATGTATATTCTGTAGTTTTTGGCATATTCTCAAAATAGTTGGCAAAATTATTATCGCATTTTAAGGTTAGGATTTTTTACCTTGTTTGATAATGACTAGCTATCCGTTGTCTGTGGGCATATTCGGAGCCGTCCGTACCAGGTGGGGTGTAATACAACCCCTTCGTAGCCATTTTCACTTATATTTCATAAAAATTAATTCTATTCCTAAAATAAAATCAGACTTCCTAGACAGTCACCAAACGTCAAGGTATTTTTGCCACCTTGAAGTTAAAAAGCAGCCACTGTTGGTATATTCAAAATATTTGGAATCGTATGTTTACTTTCAGTCCAACTTTATAGAACCCTGAAGCAAAAAAATAATCAAAAATTCTCTTTTTATTAAACGTTTCATCGAAACAAATAATATATTCCTGTCAGAACAGTTATTAATTAATTAAATTCTTCCATTGGCAACACTGCATCTGGGAAAGTGTTTGTGTGGCGGCGTACAATGACAAACAACTCTAAAAATTTTACCAGTGCGAGCACCGAATGAATACAGAAAAATATTGGTAAACAGGTTTGCCAGATTGTGCCACAAAACGGATATCTAGACATTGGGTCCTATGATTGAACGTTTACGTTATCCATAACGTACATGTTAGGTCGAATTTTAACAGTAACGAAGCAAGTTTGTATGATGGAAAACTGTTAAATTAGAACATAACAGGCGGAAAATAACAGTAATGTATTAGAAACCGTTTTTCATCATACGAACTTGCCTAATTACTGTTAAATCTGAGCCTAACATGTACGTTACGGATAACGTAAACGTTCAATCATAGGACCCAATGTCTAAAATTTAATCTAAATAAAATTTGTTTTAATATAACTAATTTAAAAGTACTCAAGATTAAGACAATGAAAATAAAGTTAGTTTCAAAAACTAGAGCTCTATACAAAATAGATTTTAATCAATAGATTTCTCAAAATATTAAATTCTTATTAAAATATAAATATTCTTACCTTTTTTTTCTTCATCAATATGTTCTTTAAAATAAATAAACATATAGGAATACACTGCTTCCAAAACTGTAAAATGTTAATTCGTGGTATTTTAAAGTGTAATGGACAATATTGCGTTTTTTTTTAAACAACCGTCATAGTTTTGTTGCAGGAGTATCGTTTTATCAATTTACTTTTTTCTAAGCTTTTTGGAAGTTAAGAGTACAAATTGATTTAAATGAAAAACTTGACATATTTTGAACCGATTTCAAACAAAACGATGGAATTTTTAATAATGACGTAACTAATCTTAACTATCGACTTTCCAGGAAATAATTACAAAGGAAACAATAGGAAAAGCCAAAAGGTAGGAGAAAAAAGAGACAAAGGTCACCAATGACGTGGGAACCTAATATAGAGAAGATAACATCAACAGCAAAAAATTAAATAGGAACAGATTAAAATAAACTTTAAAGCTATACATTTATTGGGGGAAAGGGCTTAGAGATTATATCGGAAGACCAAAACGAAAGCTTAATTAAGGACATCTTTTGATCATATCCTCAATTGTCATTGGTTCTTACCCTTCACTCACGACACTCTAATCAATTAGAGCGGAGTTTGTGCCGCTCACTCCGCATACGTTGAGTCACTCTATCGCCTACTCTGCCGCATTCAAATTAATTCTTCAAGAAACCCACATTAACTCTATTACGTTCAAATAGTAAGGAGCAGAGTACATGGAGTAAATTATCCTGCAACACCTCCGCGAGGCATCACACAGGAGCAAGCTTGTTCAGTAATCAATACCCGTTCGTTGTTTTGCGATTTGTCAATATTTATATTTTCTTTGCCTCCATGTTGTAAATTTGCGGGTAAAATTTCATATTGCTTTGCAATAATTATGGAAATATTTATACCCGCCCTCATATCTGCTGTTATGCAAGAAGATTGATTAAATAGAATATTTCTCTATTAAAGAGAATATCAAAAGTTGCTCATTTCAGACAAAAATTATAAATGCTTTCTCTCATCATCATCAATTTATTTTTAACTGCAAATTTTACAATCCACATTAAATTTCTTTCAACCGCTAACGCCAACATAAGATTATTATTTTATATAAAGTTACGTTAATTATTAATTCCAAACTCCTAAACAGAAGTAGCGTTCAAATTAATAGGATTAACTCTTTTAACTCCGATGTCGTTACCAAAATTTACCCCTGCTCTAACCCTACTCCGAGTTTTGCATGGGTATTCAACGACCTGTCAAACAATAGCTACCAGTGAAAAGGCTCGTATACCTAAGGAGGTTGCGATGCAGCTATTTTTATTCGAAATAGTAGTTGCAAAGTCTGCTAATTTATGAAAAATGTATAAGCGGATTTTTTTGAATAATAGTGTATTCGACATATATATTTAATTTAATCCATTATTCATGATATTTCATCATGTAGATAGAATACATCGTATGGCGCAACTTTTTAGACATACCAAACCTTCCCACCTACAGTTTTTTTTGGAATGCGTAATTAGGCATTCTAACGACCTGTCAAACAATAGCTGCCGGTGGTAAGAGCTCATATATCTAAGGAGGTTGCGACATAACCTTCCTATTGGACGCCATTTTTTTTGTTCGATATAGTAGTCACCAAGCCTGCCAATTTATGAAAAATGTATAAGCAGTTTTTTTTTTTTAATATTTTCATTGTGTTAAAATATTTAAATGTAATCCATTATTCATGATTTCACGTGTTGTAGATAGAGCAACCCTTTAGATATACCAACCCTTCGCAGGACAGCGATTTTGTTTAAAATGCATAATACAATTAAAATAGGAAAAAAACTAAGTATTGCATATCAGTGAAAAGTTAATATTATGGAGAATTTAGTAGACTATTTTTTAATTTTAGCGAACCCTAGGGGAAAAAACTGTTACGCCTTGTATAGTGTGACAATTCATTTGACAACTAATTTTATTAATAAGTGCAAAATATAACAAACCATAATAAACTGAAACATGAACTTAAATATTTGAAAAATCTTGAAGTTATGTCAATCCAGGTCAAATATTGAGAAAACAATTATTAAAAAATAAATACATCTAAAACGAACTTAAGTATATTTATAAAAAATTAGAACAACTTAGATATGGGGTCATTAATAATTATATGATTAGACTTATATACTCGATTTTACTTATATACCGATTTAAACTTATGTATCCATCAATTTAGACTTATATACCGATTTAGACTTAAATTTTTAACTTTTTGTGTCTTTTGGCCAATAAATACAAACTATTAACTATTAATTACAATAAACCAAAATAACTAATTTATGCTATACGTTAAATTACTAATTAAATAAGCTTTCACATGAAGCGGCACATTTTACAAAATGAAACAGATGAGGCCGCTAAAATCAAAAGCAACGATTAGTCATATTGCTGAAATCTCCATAAAATTATTTTTTCAATGATGTCACAATTGGTATTTCCCTATTTAAATTGTATTAGAGTAAATGAGGGGAGATAAATGACGTATGACATTTAAGGATATGATATGTGACCCTTTTAATCAAAAATTGATGTATCTCAGCATTTGTCTAAAATAATGCAGTTCTTAATAATCGTCGATACATTTTCCTCTGGCCACCCTGTATATTTACAAGAAATTTTTTGTATCATGCATGATTCTTGTTCTTAATAATCCTATAAGCATTATCTAAATAAATTTAAATTGCTGTCCACACAATTTAACTCCTCTATTAAACAAAATTCGATTTCTCTTTCTAACACATTAATCTTGCATGGATCCTCAAGAAATTGACCATTACTGTGTTCTGCAAAGAAGCGTAGTTTGCAAACATTGCTTACATACACATTTGTTTTAGAGGTCCTTATTATTGAAAAGGGTAGGTATTTTTTCTTTTTGTATTGCCTATTGGCTGTCAAGAACAGGACCGACAGGAGGGGGGGTAGCCGGGACTAACTCCCGGGGTCCGGGCTCAAGTGGGGGCCCGGCAGCTTTAGGTGAGGACGTTTTTTAGAAGTTTGCGACAAGAGACCAAGAGGGAGGACCTATTTTTGTTTAGAGATTTCACAATTCACAAAAGGAGTATTGTTTTTGCTTGAGGCTTTTTTTTAGAAATATGATATTGAAAGGGTTTAATGGGCTTATTTTTTTTATAAAATTGTCACAGGGTCCAACCTGGCTCTCGGCAGCCCTAGTCAATAATCATGCATGATGGGATGGACCTGTTACACTTATGACGAATCTGAGGTCATATATAAATATTAGTTGAAGGGGTCCAAATTCTGGGATAAGTGGAGAAACAAATACAAATCTTGTTTAGAAGCAAAGAAAACCCGGATTAATTTTAATGAACCTTTCCCAATATTGATAATCTCTATTACTCATGCGTGAATTATATTTCTGCTTAAAATCAACAAAATTTGTTGTTTCCTACACTGGGTTTCAACTACACATCCATAAATGTAATTTTGTTATTACATTTAATATTATTGGTAGGAGAGCCAGTGGCACTTTTAGACATTTTATTTACAATTATTACATCGTACATTCTTACCTTAAAGAAAATAGAATCATGAGCCCTCGATGAAGAAGTCTTAAAAAAGTATGTGTAGAAAATGCTGTCTTAGAAGGGCATGCTTGAAACTTTTTTTTATTATTTATACCAAAAGTTAATAGAAAAAAGTTTGCTGTCACCTTCTTGAAATTCGAGTCACAATGCCTTCTTGCTTGCCGATAGGACATTTCACCGCCATATCTATTGTAGCAAATGATTTTCATTATTATATCACAGAAAAAATGAGCCTTGCGTAAATAAAACACATTATAATAATTTTATTTTTTAAACTTGACAGTTTTCGACCTCTACCAAGATGGCAGCAAACTTTTTCTATTTTTGTTTTCTATACTGGCTTTTTGAAGACGTCGTCATCTAGCGCTCCATAGCTGGTCGTGGGTCTGCAGCAAAGTATTTCCATCTTTTACAAGGTAAGAATTACAAGTACAATTCATCAAATTTGTACAAAAAAAACTATCACTTGGTCTCCTACTATATAGACTCGATGAAAGTTGTTTAAATTAACGATGACATGGGATAATTGTCCTAGCCAACCCAACAATTTGTAAGACAAGGATAAGAAAAGGAACAATTAAGTTATTTGGAAAATTACTAGATTCAATATTCCCGCGGGAAGGTCCATTGAATATGCTCAATGCAAATAATTTTTTAACTTATTCTAGACTTTTTGTATATATATATTTTGAGGTTCTAATGCCCTCAATATACATTTTAGCCACTCATTTGATTAAAATTTATTTGAAAAAATAAAAAAGATCCAAGATTTTTGTCTTTTTTTATAAATTCCAGATATACTTAATTCCAAAAAAATGTAATTATGAACACTATCGTAACTTTAAAACATACGAGTATGTTCATTAAAAATTGTAAATTATAAACACTTTTTTATCTGTTTTGTAAGTTACAATATCCGTATGAGATTTTAGTTTCCTGACTAATGAAATTCCGATTAAACAGGACAATTCCAGGATAAAAAAATGTACATCTCAAACTGATTTCCTAAAATCCGAAATTGTGGTGAGGAGCGCACAGGGCTGCCATACGTCCTTAATTATAACCGACATTGCTTTATTTGGGCCAAGTCCATTTTAATCATCTAACTTCAAGTATTTAATTTTTTTTAAATGATATGCAATTTTCAGTTAACTTGTTTTACATCAATAGCACAGGCTTTTCTTGAGATGCAGATGTTGGATTTTAGGTACCTAGTTTGGACCTTCTTCAGTACTTATTATTTATATTTATCAGTATTATTAATTTTTTGATTTGGTAATCCTAGGTATAAAATTGTTAGGAATCTACAATTAAAAGAACAATATGACAATGGTTTATAGGGGTATTATTTTTTTTTTATGTAAGGTAATTAAGTTGTTATTATGCTATCTTACCTTTACAATGTTTCAAGTGAGGGGCATATATCAAATTTAGATTTTAAGCAAAACCAAAAATAATATTTAATATCAATAAATACAAGTACTGAAGAAGATTCAAATTAGGCACTGAAAACCATACAAAGGTAAAGCACATTGTATTATTATTAGCAAACACATAAATCCGAAGATAACCCACTAAGAAAATTCCAAGAACCACAATAAAATAAAATGTATCTTCGAAAAATCAAGAAATGCATAAAATAATGGTCAATACGAAGAGCAGAGGTATTGGGAACCAAAGATTTTTTGGCATGTATTTTCAAAACCACAAAAATTTTGAAAAAAATTTGGAAGATATAATTATGTATTATAATCCCTTGAAATGTAACAATAATACTATGCAGCTCTCATAATGTAATTTTTAGTACAGCTCTTTCTATCAAGTGCCCAGTGCCCAAACTTTCAACCTAATGAGTTTTTTAAATATGAAAATTAAAAAAAATATATGTACTTCCATGATAATAAAAAGATTTTAAGTGCTTTGTATCACAATTTTAAAAACGATCTGACCACTTTTTTTTAGCAAAATACCTTTAAATAGAGACAGTGCAAAGTCTGAATTTTAAGATAGATATATCATTACATGACCCTTTGTTACATAAATGTGATGTGTTTGTATTGAAACATCACTAAACTAATTATTGCCTATCAATATTAAAGATAATTTCCTACAGAGTGATTAAAAAGTTAATTCTTTCCTTTTAACAGCTTATAGAACAGAGTAAAATTAACAAGGAACTTGAACTTTTTTTTTATTTTGATATGATTTTAAACGTATCATTTGGTGATAAAAATACTATACTTTTTCTAATTACTAAACCTGCCAATGTAGAAATTATTGCTAGCAAAAATGTATCCGTTACATTTATTAATACTTTAAAAATCATCTGAAAACACAAAGAAAATTATGTCACATCTCATCTGAACAACTATATTTTTTTTTTAATTGCCAATGAATATAAATAAAAGATGATCTTGGTATATGATACATTTGACTGTTAATTTACATTTAGTAAACACATAACACCCCAACTTCAAAGGTTTACAAACAAATTAAAGGGCACTGAATTTATTTAATAAATTGTACTTTTTTATTACCATGCACTTCTTTATAATAATAGTAGCTTTTTATTTTTGAAATATTAATTCAATTTTACAAAAACTATATACAAACAGGGTGTTCCGCAATAATGTTGCAATATTTTAACAGGGTGTTCTACCAACTAATTAAGTTCTTATAACATTTTCTAATTTTGGTTCTCTGTCGACATATTTAAGTCCCAAAATGGCGAAAAAAAATGATCTATTTTTGGTATGCATTATCCTTTAGTCGAACCCTATTTTGTGGTCTCTTTTTTCAGTTCATGTTTTTTAAGGTTAGAGATTATAACAACCTCTTTTTGATTCTTTCAGAACTTTTTATTTAAAAGAAGTTACAATAAAAATACTGCTTTCAATATTAAACGCAATTTAGAAACTTTTTTACTCTTGTAATTTTTTCATACATTCAGCAGTTTGTGAATAAAAAAAATTAAAATAAATTTTCTTGGCATCTTAATACAGATAACTCGACTTGAATTTTTTTATAAGAAAACTATTAAATATTTTTTAGAACACCTTGTAAATATACTGTAACATCATTTCGGAATATTCTGTATATGTGTATAATTATTTAGTTTTGAAAAATAGAATAAGTAAGGCTCTTCTGCCCATTAAAACCGGTAGGCTGAGCAAGTGAATAATTTATTTTCAGTTATTGGGTATGCATGTATTATTGTAACTGTTCAAGACACATTTCTGAGATAATGTGCATTCAGATTAGGTTTAAAATTCGGCAACTATGATTAAAATATAATAAACTTAATGGATTTTGAATGTCTAGAATTTCAAAGGAGGGTACAGTAGATTTATTATTTTTGTTTAAATTCCAGGATCTATGAATTGTTATGAACTTTTTACTTAGTTCTTTAACAAGAAACAAACATAGAAGTGTAAATTCAGTGAAAGCATTAGAAAAGTTGCAATAAAGAGACTCTTGATATTACTGTCAAACTTAATGTCAGTGCATGAAAATTTCCTTTTAAATATATTGTGTAATACTAGCAACTTTTCAAGGATATGCAAATTTTATTCAAAAAATTAATAAATTAATAGTTGACCAAAATGATTTTTGTCCAGTTTTCGTTACCTTTTTGAAAAACTTCACATTGACGTTTCGCAAAATTGGGTGAAAACACTGCAGCATTCAGTGTTTTCAAATAGTTTGTTTTGATTGGCGTGTGTTGGAAAAAATAGGAAAGTCATTGGTTGATGTGTTAAATAATCAAAAATATTCAATCTTATACTGGTTTCATATTTTTGTATTCGTCTTTTATGTATTTTATACTAAAATAGTAGAAACTATGAATACTATCAACATATTTCTAAATTAGGATTACCTATTTAATAAAGATTATTATTATTATAATTATTATTATTATTTTATATTTTCATCTTTTATGATGTTTATCGATGTTTTATAATTTTAAAAACGATCTATTATTTAATTTGACAGATAAGTGTTTGTTTTTAAAAGTAATTAATGTTTTAATGATTTTGATATATTTTTTATTGTAATGAGGATTTCCCATGGTGTCCAATAAAAAAAAAGTTGTTGAAAAAAAATAATGTTTTAAATCACTGTATTGAAGATGAAGATTTTGTGAAAAACGTGGAAATGACGCAATAAACGTTGTAAAATTAGTGAGAATATGGCAACCCTAGGAGTGCATGTTGTGAATTAAAAAAGTTTTAATGTATTTAGCATTTACTTATTTTACAATATGCAATCATACATAAGATGAATTATACCTACAGCCAGAAAAATATCACCACATATTTTAAACTACATTTGAGTTCTAGATCAAGACTGCCATTTTCTAATGATTACAGTCCGTACTTGTTCTTTAACAGAGTCCAATGTAACAGCTAAAATGGGATGTATAAAACATTTCTAAATATACATAGAAAATTAAAACTTGTATAAAAACACCATTTTCGGTACTTCCTTTGTACATTTATTTAATTAAATTCATTATCAGACATGTATAAAGCATTCTCACAGTAATACCAAACATGAATGAAGAGAAAGTGTGTGTGCAGGAAACCAAAATGGGATGGATGACACCACCTGCACCCGTCTCGCACCAGATCAGGCTATTATTATTCCAGAGTAGTTGGAATCTACTGTTTATTTATTTTCATATCAAATTAATAAATAAAATAAGTAACATGGATGTATGTTTAACATTTTCCAGAAAGACATATGTCGCTTAATTTACAAAATGGTACAATTAATGGATTACACTATGTGAAAATTGTTTAGCTATTCTTTCTTCAGAGATCTGGATCTCATCTCTAGTCTTGGTGTCAAGTCTCAACACTCGTACTCATCACACTCACGCACGCACACTGTCATTTATGGTAAAGTCCGGGAGAAATCAAACTATACACGGGTCTATTCTGTATTCTGTACTGTACACCATCAAGGCCGCATCGAGCATAGACAAAAACACTTTCAGTATCTACAGAGGTAGAGTGGATTAGCTGCGGGATATCTGGAACAGCACTTTGGATAGCAGCAACGCCACTTGTTGGTCTAGTATCTGGCTCATAACCAGCGCTAGCAACCGCGATTCCTGTTGCACCAATAGAGGTTTGTTCTCGGGATGTCGCGCCAAAAACACTAACGTAGCAGCGGCTCGCCTCAGCATATCCAAACTGGTTCCCATCGAATCTGGATTCTCTCTAAGAGCGCTGATGCCGTGCTGATTGGCCACTCCCATGGCGCTTTGTTCTGCTTGCTCTATGAAAGCTACTAATAGCGATACGCACGGCGTTTGCACTGCCACCACTCTGGCCATGCTGCTGTCCGCGGCCGCCAAATAATGCAACAAATTTATCGAAAATTCCCGAAGAACTTGATCCTCCGATCTACACAGGTGCTTGGTGAGTACAGTGCACAGCCGCTCTAATCTGGAAAAGGGCGGCGTCGCTATCACCAGATCTACATTACTATTTGTTACACATAATTTGCAGAGCGCCTCTAGAGCTAGCCTCTGCGGGGAAAGCAGCGACGTTGGGCCTACGGAAGCGAAAGGGTCTTGGCCGGTCGCCGACGGGCAAATCGCCCAATGCAAGAGTCCGTCCAGCAATGGCCTGGCCACTTCTTCCTCAAATAATGATACATCTATTTGCCCAGCTATGTTTGATACTGAAACAAGAATATTTTCTCTAATTTGCACAAGAAAGTCCCACCACCATTCACTTTCGCCTTGCAAACTGCTGCATGAATCTGCGAAGTCAGCGTCCTCCTAAAATAAGAACAAAATATATTTATTAACAAACCAATCAAATTTACTTATAAATACATAGTGATGAATCGCTCGGAAATGTCCACAGACATGTCCGGCGGACATTACTGAACGGAATCGAAACTTTTCAAAAAATGTTTTTAAAGTACGCCTTGAAATAATAGTTTTAAAAAACATTCTCCAAAAAAAGAGGAGTTTACCTCCTTTCTAACAAAAAATTAACCACAAACATCAGACAACATGGTAAAAAAGTATCGATAATCATACATAAATATATATTCCCACGAATTTAGAACCTCCTACTTTTTTTTAAGTAATTAGTAAATGTCGAAGCATACAATTCTTCTTTTTAAGTGACAGTTTGGATTTAATTTGGAGCGGTGCGTAGTTACGGGACATTACTCGTATCGCTGTCTTTATCAGCCTGCTTTCAAAACATTTTTTGTTGCTCATTCTTTAATTTGACTGAACTTCTTACAAAGGCTAAATATAGCATAAAAAAGAAGAAACAACAAAATACTACTGACTTATATATTTTATCGGTTTTCTAAATGGCTCCATATATGAGATTTTTTTATTTTCTAATCATCGTTTCATAGCCTACAAAAACAAAAAACGTAAAAAATGATTTTTCACACATTTAATATTTCCACACAACTACAAATAAAATTAATTTTTTATTTAATATTTAATATATCAATTGTGTGGCCCTATTTAATCAAAAATTGATGTATCAGAGAGGTATTTGTCTAAAATGTTGATGCAGTTCCTGATAATGGTTCTAGTACATTTTCGTCTGGCGACCCTGTATAAATAAAAACTTTATCTAGGATTGAGCATCAATTTTTACTACAAAAATTAAAATCTAAGGGATTATATCTGATATTTTACTTTCACTTATTTGATTTTACTTGGAAAATACATCTGTACATGCAACACTAAGGAGTTACGTCAAATTATTTTAAGCGAATTTCAGATGTACCGCAAAGTTCGGTCCTTTGATAATTTTTATTGACATTTAAGGCAGAAGTACTTAAACTTAAAATATTTAATGTCTATGTTTTTGTAGTCAGAAATTCCGGACTTAGAACATACTTAATGTACTATTTTCCAACTGCAATACAAACATTTCGCATAATGTTCTAATTTTTTAAATGATTAGCAATTATAATCGCCTTTTGCACAAAAAGTTATTTTTTTAGAGCTATGCGCTAGTTCAGTGTAGGAATATATTTACAAAAGTGAAAAAAAAAAAAACGATATAATTTAGGTAAACAAAACGCACTCAAAAAATCTACTGTCACTTTAATTGTCAGTGGAACCATAATTACATCATCACTGAACTAGCGCATTATCATAGAAATATAATAGGTATTGATTGATATGGAAACAGGCTCTAACTGAATTAAAAAAAAAAAACTCAAAACTAGAAAGAGTTTGAATCGTAAAAATTGAATTAGAAAAAACAATTTAACAATATATGAAATTAAAAATATTTTAGACAAATATTGTTAATTTATTATTTAACTCTTCTTCTTCTTCTTCTTCTAGCAATGCTGCTCTCCTGCTGGAGGGGGGGGTCAATGAGACCAGGGCCACGTTAATATCTCTTTTAATTATTTAAAAAATTTGGTACAAACGTACTAGGCATAATTTTCATTGGAAATGCCATTAAGTTTAAATGGGTCACCCTGTATAATTAGTTTTTTTTTGGGATCTACTGTTAAAATTGCAAAAATTTAATTTCTTTTAGGTAGAAGGTCATGAACTATAAAATAATGTTCTAATAACTAGAATAACTGTAAACCAAAGCTATTTCAGTCAAAAATAAATCTTTCAGATAAAAATTGAATTTGTTTTTTACCAAAATCTCACTTTTTTAATTGCACCTAATATCGCTATTAGATGGCAAATTTTAGTACTAATCTGTCAATGTGCACCATGCAGTTAGAATATTATTGTCCAATTCATTCAATATTATATCTAGTAGGATTTTCCCAAATTTCATTCAAATTGCTTTATAAATAAAAGAGATAAAATGTGGTCCTAGTTAATTGGTAGACCTGCGGTCCTATAGTCTTCCTCTCTGTTCTGCTGCTTTGTTTGTGGGTCTCATGTAAACCTCTGCATGTTCACCAGCTCCTCTTTTTAGTTTGGTAATTTTCAAATGTAAAAGTTAACTTTTTATTTAGAGTTTTATTTTTTTAATTCATATTAAAATAAAACTACCACCTCTTAGATCTACCACCTGACAAAAAAATAAATTCCCCCTTTTTCAAATAACCTTAATATTCTATCCAATTAAGCATTCCAACGACCTGTCAAAATACTGCTAGTGGGAACTGACAGTTTAGATATGGCAAACCTGTGGGCCTGTTTTCATTGACAGGGTCAATGATACATATAGTCATATAGATTGCTCAAAGCGGGTCGTTTGCGAAGGGCCATATTGCCTGGCAAATGTTCAATAACTTGAATCGGTTTAGCAAAAATGTATTTTAAAATCAATTTCCAGCCTTTGAATAGTAAAAAAAATAGTTACCTGCATTTTTACTTCAAGGCATAAGCTTATGTTTATTTTTAAAAACATGGATGATCAATCTATATAACTATATCATTGATTCTGTCAAATCACCAGGCCCACAGTGTTGCCATATTATAACCTTATCATGTGTCTGTCTGTGACCTGTCATTTCCTACGGGCAGCCATTTTGTTTGGATTGTCTTATTATCGATTTTCTAGAATTCTTGCTAAATGAATTTAAAAATTTTGACAGTGATAATTAAACTTTGCTATTCTCGATTCAAATTAATTTTCACGTGCCTGTTAATTATCATCAATAAGTAGGACGTTTGTTTATTTACATGTGTTTGTTTTTGGCGGGATTTTGTATTTGTGATTTTTTGACTGTTTTTGGACAATATTCTCATTATAATAGTGTTTTTGCGTTTATTTAGTTTTCTTGCTTTCGTCATAAATATATTTATCATGTGTATGACTTAATTTGTTGGAAATATTCACCTATTGGTTGCTTCACGAATATCTATAAATATTTATTTACTAAACCCAGGACATGTTTTATTATGTGGTTTAAAGGACATTTTAGGTACCAAACGTTTATTATTCATGAACTTATTTAAAAATCTTACTATTCTTATTCTCTTATATTATGAAGTGAACTGTGTAGTATATTGTATACATGTAAATAGTAATAAAACCGTCACAAATCAGATTGCAGTTTGATTCTAAACAAAATTTTGCAAAATATCAACATTGTGAATTTGTAGATATCCATTTATCGTAAGTTATAAAATTTTATGACTTATGCTTGGAAAATAATGAATACTTCAGTTATGATTTTGACTTTAACATCATATAGATTGCAATTTGCTGGGGGCTTTTTCTAAGATTTCATTTTTAATATAAACACTATCACATAAACAAATTTGAAGCTAATAAGTAAGAAAAATTTCGAATTATAATTGATACAAATTAAAATATAAACAATGAACAGGAACGCCGATGTTGCTAAATGATGAACTGATTTTAAAACAAAATTGATAAATGAATTAAAATTAAAAAAAAAAAAAAAACAATATAATAAATCGGTTTTATAAAAAATCCTTAAATAAATATAGAGCATTATTGCATATTGCTAGACACAAATTTTGTTACTTAAAAAAAGGTCTTTCGACTTCTTTAGGGGTCTAAAAAATCCGACGAAATAGCGTAATTTCGCTACTCCTGGCAACACTGAACAATATCCTACTTAGAGACACCTTTTTCAATTTTGCTACAGAGGGCGTATCATTTAGCTTGAATCGCGAATAGAATTTCAACGCCTGGAGATTTTCTATTTCAAGATTTATGTTAGTAAAATGGATAAATACGTATTTTCTTACGCCTATTGTATATCGTTGTTATAAAAGACAGTGACACAACTCAAAAACATGAGTTTTCATTGTCATGATCTTGCATTTTAAAAATATTTGAATTTTTTGAGAATAAACATTAGTCTTCACCTTGTATTTAAACAACAAATTTGCTTTAAGAAAAAACCCAAAAATATATCGTCGGCGTCGCCTTAATGCAGAACTATTGTATGTCTAAAAATTGTTAATTTTCCTTTTTAATACCAAATGAAGCTATGGTGTCCTATATATCCCATATAGGACTGCACTGGTTTTCCTCTTATTGCTTAGTAAAAATATTGTAAAACATAAACCTTTCATTTATTCTGAAGGCAAAAAATTGTTCTCTTGTAAAAATCACATTTTGTGACATACAATAATAGTTCTGCATTAAGGCGACGATTATTTTCATCCCTCTTTTGAGTTATGAATCTAACAGAAAAGTATTTTTCACACCATATTGATAACGATCTTTTCAACAATGTCATAATTTGACAATCTTGTTTAACTGACTGTCGGAACACAACTGGATTTGTGTTACACTTCATCATAATAACCTCGACTTTATAGTACGGACAGAACGACACAACCGCTTCCCAGCGGTTATTTTCAGAAGTAGAAATATGTCGTTCTTTCACATAAAAATATGCAGATTTTGATATACATTTTCACAATAAGCTCAAAAATGAAAATTTTTGAGTTGTCTCTATTCTTGTGCATCAACGATTAGCTTTTGTGCGATATTTTTGAAATGTTTTATGCACTTAGAAGCAGTCAAATGTAGCTGAACCTTTTTTCTTTGAAAATAGGTTTTTTCTTTTCATGTTGTCCCATCTGATTTGTTTTAATTCACCATAAGTATTGATTGGTGCAATAAATAAATAGAATAAATAACATCAATTATGAATATATTACCAATAAGAAATAAAATTGAGTTGACTCACCTCTCTGTCGTAATTTCTAGTTTTCTGTGTCCTCGGTGGATGTTCGTGATGAAGTAAGAGTAGCTTGCCGATGAGCGCCAAGAACGTGCCACTTCTGGCAAACTCGATTTCATTGCCAGGAATGAACGTAAGGCTCCTAAGTATATTAGACAGGCAAATGCACCGTTTGCCGATGTTGTCCTGGCTCTCAGTCAGGAGCATCAAACTGGCCTCGTCTCTAGTATAAGCCTCGTCCTCGTAATCGGAAATCCGTCGTCGCTTCAAGGTACCTGATGGATCCCGCACCGATTGTCCTCTATCACCGCACTCGCCATTTACACTAATATTCAGATCTATACTTGGACTCTCTTCACAGTTCACTTTCTCACTTAGTACCTCAGTCTTTATTTTGTTTGTCGCTTCGCTTGTTTCGGAATCATGCGTTATTCGATATATCACATCAAGTAATGACTTTGTCCTAGGTCTTTTGTCACAAATTTTAGGTGGCGGTGCTTCGTCTGGCGGCGTCTCGTCCGGCGGAGGACTTTTGATCTTCCTCTTCGAGTTCTCCGAGTCATCATCGTCGGTAGCAGCCGCTTCGGCCGCTTCAGCAGCATCATCGGCATCAGCAGCAGCGGAAGCAGCATCGTCATCTTCTTCCTCTTTCAACTCTTGTTTGAATTTCGTCTTATCGTCATCCAATCGCATGTGAAATGGAATATGACCGAATTCAGCTTGAAACGGCGGCAAAATATGATCGGCGCTTGTATACCAAGGATCGCTTGGTATTTCTGCCAATATATTCGCTCGATTCGGATCCCCTTTCGTATCCCAATCCTTGACGTGATCCTGAACGAATATATCCTCGGGTCTGTCGACCAACTTCACTGGATTCCCTTTGCGTGATATCAAGGTGTAATTCGTGGTTTCGTGTAGAATGATAGTCTTCAAATTAGGATCAATAGGTTTAGTAACGCCGCCAAGATCAACTTCAGGTTCGTCGAGGTTCTCTTCACGCGGATAGGGTCCGTCGAACATATCCGAGAGGCTGCATTTGAAATGTTCCATCAGAAGTTCGAGTAATCCTGGCCACTGGTTGAGACCAAAATAACCCACTGAAGAGTCGTCAAATAGGAGAACGTTAAGCATATCAAGAGCATAAGTGCTCTCGGATAGTAATCCGGATCTGAGACACATGATAATGCGCCAGGCATCTACTTGTCCAACATCGGTTCGACACAATCGTTTCCTGCGATACAAGACTGGAACGGTGGCTTCTACGCTGTCTGGTGGGAAAGTTATCTCTCGTTTCGGCATCTGACTATGACTGTAAGTATTGCTCGGTGTGGGCTGCGCTTGATTGCCCTTGCCGCCAGCGGTGGGTGGCATTATGTTCGGAAATGGCTTGCCTGGCCTGTGAACTGGTCTTATATTCGCACTTTGTCCGGTTGGTTGAGCCATTCCAGGCCATGGTGGTTGTCCAGGTTGCTGCTGCTGCTGCTGATAGTTCTGATTGCTCGGCCAAGAACCTCCAGGTCCAGGACCAGGTCTACCGCCCTGGTTCCACTGCTGAGGAGCCACTTGTGGCCCAGCCGGAGACCCGCCGTATTGGGGTGGCCTGTATTGGTTGTTGTTCGGCCAACCGCCTGTAAACAAGTTTAACAGTTTAAGTAATTTATGATAAACACTGAAGAATAGAATGTTTTCGCTATAAATTGACAAAATTGAAGAATAAAAAAAAAACCTTAGTATTGGAATGAAATATTTTACGCTGAAATCAATGGTGAAAAATATACATACATAACATGGGCGAAAGACTCCGGTCGATAGCCCTTTGAGATTATCCCCAATAAAGATTTTTTTATTCTTCTAATTCATATTAGGTCTGTTCCAACAATGATCAGAAACCAGTCACTGACACCACGATTATTGAGACCGCAGAATCCTGGTGTCAGTGACTGGTCTTTGATCGTTGTTGGAACATACGCATTACTAATTAAACTACTACTCAATTATTACTAAAATTAAGTCAAAAAGATTAATAATAATCTAACAATTACAGATAAACAAACCGAAAAGCGATCATGAACTTGTTAAATAAATAGAATATAGACTGAAAAAAAGAAAAACCATAAAAAAACTAAGAGAGATTGAAAACTTAAAACGCACCATATAAACAATTTTGTAAGGCCTATATTTGTTTCAAATAGATCAGTAATAAATACTTACCATACATAGGAGTGCGAGGTTGACCATATGCATAGGGCTGGTCTTTGGCAAAATCCGGATGTCTTCTAGGTGGCTGGGGCCCAGGTGGTGGCATGTTCTTATTTGAATTAGTTCCTGCTGTGTATCCAGCTGCTGTGCCTGTTCCCTGCTAAAAAAAATGTAATAAAAATTGGAAATTGTCAGTTGAACCTTTATGCCTACTTACCTGTACTTGTTCTGGACGATAGTAATCTGGATGCGGCGGGTAGTTTCCAGGGCCGGCTGGTTGCGATGCAGGCGGCCCTGCATTACTTGGTGCCTGTCCATAAGCGGGTCTGGGATTGTAACCAGATCCCGGATTCGTGTTGTATCGATAAGGATCTTGCGCCGCAGATGCTGGAGGTCCCTGGGTGTTGGTGGGACTCGGTGGTGGAGCTGAAGAGTCGCCAGAGTAGGGTGGATAAATAGGCCTAACGGCTGGTGGATAACCTATTAGAACAAATACAAAAAATATACATTATAAATACGTTCTTAAAATACCCACGCTATGGCACTATGATTGACAGTCATTATTAAATATTTTGCAGCGATTTTAAAATTATATAAGAAAAAAATTATTTATAGTAAACCAATATAATAATTTTAAAAAAGCCTCTATTTGCTAATGCTTATTCAATGCTTATAAAAACCATAAGACGAAGTCTAGCTTACGCCACACAACTTAACCTCAATTTAAATATAAACTATAATTAATCAAACACTATCCAATATTTACAATATGCAAAAAAATATAAAATTTAAAAAACAATTTATTTAAGAATTAGTTAACATTAGCCCTGTATTAAATCTAAACTGAAATCAATTAAAGTCCTAAAATCCAATATTTTCAAAATTTAATCCATAGGCATAGAATTTGATTTTTTTTTGCATTTAAAATGTCTACGTCAATGGACGAAAAGGTGTCGAGTATAAAATTTGGATTGCTCAACTAGTTTACTGCCAAAAAACGTACTGATAAGACTCGATTACTTTAGTGGTTTTGATGAAATTCATGTTTTAGTAAATACATATTTTGACTGCTTTAGTGTCATAACTCCGCAACAATTTGGCTTTTGTGCCTGCAAGTCAACTGAACTGAATTTGATTGGTATACTAACTTTCTTTTGAAAATCCTGGAGATGGTGTATAGCAGAAGTAAAAGTTGGAAAGGCTTTTGCCAGTTGTCCCACTTTATACATATAAATTGACAGGTTTGCGGCGGATCTCACCGAAGTGGACGCGATACATTGGCGTACAAAATTATTTTATAGATGTTAATAACAATTTCGAGTAAATAGTTGAATAAATTGTGAATAGCTGTTGAAATTTTGTAAAATTATGATTTGAATATTATAATACATGTTTAATAATTATTTATAGTCCATAAATACATGCGATTGTCCGGTTCCGCCGATAACAATTTAAAATTACTTATTCTATGAAACGACACTGGCAGGTAAACATTACTGTGAAATTCTCAAAGCCGTCCGACGTGGTTTGACGTTTACCCTCTCTACCTACCAAAAGCCTTTCCAACTTTTACTTTCGCTATATACAGGGTGTTAAAAAAAAAGTGTCACAAAATGAAATGGTGAATAGTATGACCCAAAATAAGCAGAAAAGTCTTAATAAATATATGACCGCAAATTAACGGTTTCGGAGATACTGACCATTTTGTGTTTATAACAATTTTTTATTATTATAAAAAAACAATGATATTTATAAACAATCAATAACAACATAGAGTTAAATGAGATGTTCAAAGTGCCCTCCCTCCATTTCAATGCATTGCCATTTGCAGGACCGTACATAAAATACATGTCAGCTAATTCAATATTAGTGTAAACAGGCATAACGAAAATTTATAAAATTATTCACCCACAACAAAATAATAACTGCAAATAGTATCTATGAAAAAACATCGGTAGACTCCGATAAGAGAAGCAAGTTTTTGAGAATGAAAAAAGATAATCAAAAAATGATACAAAACACAAAACACTCCGTATCTCTAAAACCATTCATTTGCGGACATATGTTTATTAAGACTTTTCTGCATATTTTGGCCCATACTACCCCCCGTTTTATTTTGTGACACTTTTTTTCTAACACCCTGTATACCGACTTTTCCAAGGCTTTCGATAGAGTGAAGACTGAATCATGAGTTTTTAATTCATAAACCAAGTAAATTTGGTGTAGGTGGCTTATTATTGCAATTGATTTAAATCTATCTTCTTAATGAAACACAAATAGTCAAAATAAAACGTCACCATTCTCATGATTATTTTGTTACTTCTGGAGTTTCCCAAGGTTCCCATTTGGAACCCTTTCTTTTTAATTTATTGGTCAACTTTTTGCAGATGCTTAAAACTTTTCAAAATTGTCAACAATTTTGGAAATGCTATTGATATGAATAATTTTTTATCAGATTGATACAAATACAACAGTATGGATTTAAATGTAGGAAAATGTCACATTATTTGGTTCCATTGTTCTCAACAGTTCACTACATTTGAGTAAACAATCAATGCTCAACTTTTAGATAGTGTAAAACAAATTAAAAATGTTGGCGATAATTTGACACAACCCTTAGCTTTAACCACCACATCTGTTCAGTTATAGGTAAATAAATTAAAAAAAATAAATAAAATAAATAAATAAATAAATAAATAAATAAACCAAATAAATAAATAAATAAACCAAATAAATAATTAAAATACAAATTTCGCTAAAACCATGAGAATAACCGAGTCTTCTGTATCTGCAACGTATGTAGGGTGAGTTAAACCATGGCATGTATGTCTCACTTGGCCCATTTTGCATCCTCCTAAATTGATAGGCACTTCCTAGCTCGTAAGCCAGTCTTATCAAGAGTATCTTTTTTTGTAGTAAATGAGTGCGCAATCCAAATTTCATACTCAATCCCATTCTCTTCCAATGATGTAGAAATTTTAAACGTGAAATTACTGATAAATTCATTTTATTTTGGTCTTAAGAATATGTTTTCGTAAAAACCTTTGTTATATGTAAAAGATCTTTTAAAAAGTGATAATCGATAACTCGGAATCATTAAGTTATTTGGATATCTCAAATATAAACTGTGTATATCTTTCAGAAATATCATTTTTTAAAGAATTCGAAATGCCATGGCCGCCATCTGATATTTAAATACTCTATCACATTTTCTAATACAAAACGATAGTTTTCAATTTTTTTAAGTCTGTATTTGGTTGTGTTATACAAGCTGGGTATCAAATTGAAATACGTAGTTGATATTGCTGACTGGTTCGATGCAAAACTGATGACGACCATTCCGATTTCTGCAATGTTTGTAAACGTTGTTTGGTGGTATTGCAAATATCGGAGGTGTAATATTATTTTCTATATATTATAAAATAATCCTTCGCTAATAATCCTATATTAAGGTAAGCGCTCATTTGTTCGTATCGGACGTAACGGAAGCATCGGAGGAATCGTATAATTTTCTTGTAGATAAGGCATCTATTTTCGGTGTTATGTATTTTTGTGCAATGCAATCGAAATACGACCGCTTTTTATCTGTTTTCATCAAGGCACGTCATCGGGGAGCTATTTTCAAACTCGAGAGATATTCTTCTTAATTCGTATTTTCAAACACCTGATACCTTACTGAAAGAGTTGTTTGTTGTTCCTTTTCTGGTAATCACGTTGTCAAATTCTCCCAAGAATTTTAATTCTTTTAAAATAGCCAACGAGTGGTCACAGGCTTTCAAAATACTGGTTCCACCTTGACGCATGACATTTTACATAAGATCTTATAATAATAGTCTTTATTTTGAGGAACAATCACAATACAGTGTCAAGGAATGAGTACTCTCTGTTCACTAACTCTTAAAAGTGCTCGTACATGACTAGTCTATCTCTATCAACTCCTCACAGGACACCTAAAAACCGTATTTACGATGACTGTGATTTTCCTAGATGTTGCAAAGCGATGCTAAGTCAAAAGATTAACTTAGGCCTACAGTTCAGTTTAAATAGCCTAGATATATTGGATTTCATGCCATTTAAACTGTAGGTGAGAAAAAACATAAATTTCGCTCTCATCATTTCATCTACGTACCGATAAATAACCACACAAAGGTTGTTTGGGTTGTTTCGTTTGATACAACATAATAATTTATTCACGTCAACAATGAATAAGTACATTCGTCTTTACGTAAAATTAAAATGTTTCCTCTTTATCCGCAACGCACAAAATTTGTATTTATCATTCTTTCCTCAAAATGTCTGTCTCATTCTTGCCTCAAAAATGTCTACTCCCCGATATTCAAAAATAGATATCCCGAGATTAAAAAATAGATAAACTGCGGATTTAGTTATCTTCCAACAAACCCTAACGGATTTGCATTATCCAATAAAATAATAACAAAAACACAAAATCTGTACTACATATCATTTTAATCTATTTAATATGTGAAGTGACTAGTTTCAGCCATCAAGGCTATTCTCAAGTAACCGAGTGGCTGGATGTATAACGCTTCACGTTGAGACGGCAACCCAGAATATTCAGGTTCGAGCCCTGCTCAATGCAGATTTTTTTTCAAAACAATTTTTCTATTTTTCTAACTCCTCGCGGATCCTGTAATTTATTCCTAAATTATTTCACTCATAGGTGTTAAATTATTAGAATCTGTAGTATAATGTCAACATTGGACTTAGGTTTAAACCATAATAAACATGTAAAAGTTGAAATGCAAATTTGGAAATATGAAAATAAATAATCCCCAATTCTCCCTAAAAAATTATGAAAAATACACACCCACCATATCCCCAAAAGTGAAAACATACAAAACAAATGAAGAAGCTGAAAACTAAAGAAAGAAAAAATTAATGCATCGACCCATCAAATCAATCAGATTCCAACTCTCGTCGGCGCAAAGACAAATTCTAATCCCATCTCAGCTCTCTTAATTCTTCATAAAGTCACCCTTGTGACATCGTACAGAAAGACGACAATAAAGGTTGTACTAAAATAAATTTCTAAGATCCTTCATTCGCTCGACAGTGTTGTTTTCGAGTACGGTCCGCCGTAAACGTGAAAAGAATTGGGGATTATTCATTTTCATATTTACAAAATTGCATTTCAATTTTTCGTATATCAACCGATTTTTTTCACTTCACTTTTTTTTTTGTTCATTTCACGTTTACGGCGGACCGTACTCGAAAACTTAACAGTGGTGAACGAATGAAGATCTTAGAAATTTATTCTAGTATATTAGATTGTCGTCGTTTCAACAGGATGTCACAGGGGAAGATTTAAGAAGAATTGATGGAGCTGAGATGAGAATTTGTGTGTACTCGCGAGAGTAGGAATCTGATTGACTTCAAATCTACGAATTCGGATATAAAAGCATATGTGCCTTGATAGCTCAGTTGGAAGAGCATGGGCGGCTAAAGTCCGATGTCCCAAGTTCGACTTCTGGACGGTGCACTCATTTTTTCTTTCTTTAATTATTGTTTTCTTTTCACTTTGGGGATATAAGGGGGTATTTTTTATAATTTCGTAGGAGGAAATTTTCATATTTCCAAAATTGCATTTCAGTTTTTCGAATCTCAACCGACTTTTCTCACTTCATTTTCTTTCATTTCAAAATTATATGTGGTATAGATTTTGTGCTTTTGTTATTATTCTTTTGGAGTAATTTGATCACATTCGAGAAAATGGATTATCTTTCCTATGAATATATCCAAGATTTTTCAGTTCTTGCAATATTATACACAGAATTTGAACTTTTTGAGCATTTCGTTGGCCAACTTGTATGCGTGCCTGTTTTTGTTTTAATCTCAAATTGCGGTGGATCCAACGACTGCAAACCTTTCTGACGTGCAAGTGATCGTGCAAAATCATACGTACTTTTTTGCTTCTTTCTCACTACATGTCACATGTCAATCTGATTAAATCATTTAATACATCGACATTTTTCGCAACAGAGGTTCATGGAAGATTTTCTTTAAGAACGTCATAAAACGTTGGTCTTTCACTCTTGAATTCTGCGAACCATTTGTAAACAATTTTTTTACACACACAGTTATAAAAGTATTAAAAAAAATGGTCAGTCGATTCGAAATTTCCATTTTTCAAACAATTAACACCCCGTTATTTGACCATTTATACAGTGTCGGCTATTGGACGCCTTCCAATACGAATTGGCACATAGCGAGATATATCCCCACGCGGCGGGCAACGTTGATATTATTCGTTTCCTGGTCGCGCTAATGCTAACTCTCTGTAGTTGGACATTACCAAAGTGTATTGGACAGCGTTCAATAGCCGACACTGTATACAAACCTAATATTTTGTAAATTAAGAAATCGTTTAAAAAACTTGCAATAATAGTCAACTATCAACTTTTTTAGGCTTGGAAATGGCTCTATAGCCGAAATCAGTAGCCGTTTTTAATTATAGATAGATTTTGAATTTTGTCTTAATTAATTAACTTCTGTTGAAACGAACTGCTTGGTTTAAAATCGAACTGTCAACTGAATTATAGGTTAAAAACGTCAATTTTTATGATTATCACAATTGCAACACAAAAGTGCCCGATTTCATACTGATAACAAATAATGTTCTTTAATCAGCCTTTGATGATACCCACGTTTCAAATCCATATGTCAGCACTGGCATAGATATAATAGCTTTGTTTGCAGTTTGCAATAAATGAGCCTACAGAATACAAAAATTCTGAATGCTGTTCAATAAATTTATAAGAAAAACCTGTAGGAAATGAACCAATGAAATATTCACTGGCCTTCACCCATGTTTATAAATGATATTACATATTTATGCGAAAGAAACGTTATGATTCTTAATATTCCAATTAAACTAGATGCAAATTTGATTTACTTATAGTAAAAATTTAAATAATAATTTTGGAACACCCTGTATAATTTCAAGAAATTAAAACTACTAATTCTGTCAGCGGAAAGTGTGTATGTAAGGTTTATTTACAAGATTGGAGGTTCGGTGACTCTAATGGCTGAAAGGGAAGGTAAATATGTTTAGACCAAATCAAAAATTTGTTGTAAAACGCTATATATAAATACCAAACAGGCGTTTCGTTAATTATATTTTAATTGTCTACTGGAAGTGCTAATATCGTTAGCGAAACGCTTGGCAGTGAACAAATAGGTTTGATAGCCATACAGACACGGTTAGAAATTGGTCTAAGCACATCTATAGCTATTTCTAAGTGGTGAATAAAATTGTTGACATACCTGAACTAGCAGGATAAGGGGAATACTGGTCTGGAGGTGCTCCCGATCCAGGGCCGGGCCCCGGATACTGGTACCCAGGTTGTCCGGAATAATTCTGACCTGGGGGTCGCGGCGGCGTTCCAGAGGGATACGGTCCGCCGGGAAAAGGACCACCCCTCGGAGATGGGCTCGGGGATACGTCATCGAATGGATTGGATACACTCACGTTGTCTGCAGCCCCGCCTGCAGGGCTGGGACCTCCAGGCGCCGCGTTGTTGTGATGATTGACTCCTGCTGAACGGCAACAAACAACTGGACGTTACTGGTTTTGCTTATAATTTTTTTTTTGTGTTTTCTATTTCACTAGTCGGCTTTTTCGAGCCCTGACACCATTCCTGCTGATTCTTATGTATCCCATTACCCACCGTTTTCGGGGGAGGCCCACCTCACCTATGTTTATCGCTTTTTGATAATTTGGAGTGGTGAAATGGATTATTTTCTCTGAAGGGCTAAAGAGGTTAACATGAACATTTGCAGCAAGGAGGTAGTTAAATTAAAAAAAAAAAAAAAAAAATCATTAAAAATTATTGGTTTTTCCGTTTTTTTTGCAATTTTTTCAATTATTTTCTACATATTCCAGCTTCCATCTCCCAAATGATAAAAATATATAGCAACAATAATAAAAATATATAGCAACAGTTCGGAGGAGCATGTTGGCAGAGTATTGTTGGTTTTTGCAAGCACCAAATGAAGGGACTTATTTATTCTTTACATCCTTTTCACCCCTTCAAATCAAATTCATGGGCATAACTTTATGAAAAAGTGATAAAAATTGGTGGGGGAGGCTTCCCCCGAAAACGATGGGTTATGGGGGAAAACAAGGGTCATTTTTAGATTTAGGGGATTAGTTTATAAACCTGTGCGCGAGAAGCACCGAGAGCGAACTATTGCTTTATATTTTTATAATTGCTATACATTTTTATTATTTTAAGCCGGGTTAGGGGAGCCGAAAGCTGGAATATAAGTATAAAAAATAAGTGAGCAAAATGCGAAAAAAACAGAAAAATCTAAATTAAAGATTTTTTTTTTTTAATTTAAGTGAGAAATCTCCCTCCTTGCTACAAATGTTCTTGCATTAAAACTTTTCGCCTCTCTAGCCACTCAGAAAAAAATTAAATACTAAAATAATTATTTTCATCCCTTCAAATTATCAAAAAATGATAAAAATAGGTAAGTGGAGGCTCCTCGAAAGCGGTGGGTGATGAGAGAAAACGGGGTTCACATTCCGATTCAGGAGGTCATTTTACATAAGAATCAGAAGGAATTAACTTATTTTATTGTTCAAATATTGCCTATTAGTTTTGTTATATTTATCACTGCCAATGGTTTAAGAAACCTCAATCCATTTATTAACATCATTTATCGCCACTTTAAAAAGAAACTAGTAAAGCAGGAATAATCGGAAGTATTTCGAAATTTATCAAATGAAAAAATTAAACTAGAGACTACTTCAAGTAAATAACATTAACCAAATTTGTGTTGCGGAGGGCAACAAACGTATCAAAATTAAAAAATACCGACCAAATAGGAAAATACATGGAAGAATATTACAGAAATCAGAACATTGGCGTAATATGCAAAAGAGTACCTAGGTACAATATTTACACCTGATGGAATGGATGTTCAAGATGTTAAAAACAACATTACAAGAGAAAACTACTGCAAGCCGCGCTATAGAACAATAGGATAACTAGAAATGCATAGCAAATGTGTAGCAGATTTGTAGAAAATATTCAATAATATGAATTCACTGAGCTGTCACATCCAGACTTTTTGAGATTTATTATTGTTCACAAATCTAAAACAGAAGCCTAAGGGGAAAGGTTTTATTAGGAATACTAGTGCACTGACAAATCTTCAGAGGGAATCCGTAGGCTAGTAAAACTAGAAATGTAAAATAAATGTATGGATATAGTTATGTGAAAAAATATTTAATTCTCTACTAGGTAGACTCATATTTAAGTCGAAAAATTCATCATATTTAATATGACTGAGATTATTTCAAGTTCAAGTTTATCAATTCACTGTTAGAAATTATTCCAAAAATAAAATAATGATTTAATTACCTACTTATTATATTCAAAATAAATAATAAATTAATTTTATAGGTCCTAAAATATAATCAGAGCAATTACAATAATGATTATGATCGTTCTTTGTCTTTTATTTATTTATTTATTTTGTTCAGATTTCTATCTGAAAATGTGACTATTGGTGATTCATGCTTTACTTCAATTAAAAAGGCTTGTAGAACTTTCAAGTTATGTGTTATTTTTTTGGATGTGGTGGAAGATGGCTTGGTAAAAGAATATAAATCTAGTATTTTTGTTTTTTACCTTGATATTATAAACAAAGCTCAGCAATAAAATACAAACAGATAACATTACTTTTAGTTAAAAAAACAAACAATATGAGTCTATACCAGCTTGGAATTGTTTGTTTAAATTTACAGACCTTTCGTTCTGGAATTTTGTCATGACAAAAAACATTTTCAAAATGATAAATCACCCTAGCTAACTTGAAAATAATAACAGCCAATCAATATTTTTAGTACCAAACAGAAAGCACTTACAAACTAAACATGCTTTCCTACCTACTCAACAATGATATGCCAATAATTAGAAATATTTAAAACAAAACAAAGTGCAAATTAATACTATTACTATACAATACCTCCGATTTCTAAACCAAACGAACGATTGGGATACCGACAGTAACCAAATTCGCTGGAATTAAAATAATAACCCAACTGGTACATTTCAAAACACCTTCACACAATTCACACCTTACTTAAAACATTTAAACTACCGTGTCTATACACTACTGAAAATTTTGCAGGTTCAATTAAATATCAGCAAAAAGTGATGAGCCATGCAAAAAGCACTCAAGATGTTTTTATGCTACTAACCTATCTCTATAGGAATGATATACAGGGTGATCCATTTTAAAAATCGGCTAGATTTTGATTTATTTGTAATTGGAATTTTTAAGAAACTAGTTTCTTTATGTGACGTTTTATTTAAAATTTGTTACACCGTTGTGTAATTAGCAAAATATTAATACTACATGCCGTAATAGCAATATTCACCAACTAATTTCTTTTAGTGCATTTTTAAAACTACGTCCACGTTAGTTTTACCGCGCTAATTTAATCACACTTCTTGACTTTATATAGAATGGTTCTTATTCGCCGTTTTACTTGTTTATCATTTAGTACATATATGCTGTTCACATCTTTTTTAAAACAGGTTTGGTTATGCAGTATAATTCGTCGTTTTGGCATGGCAACGACGATATACTTTTCGTCATGTCTCGTTGGTGAATTAAATATCTAGTGACTTAAAGCCTATTAAATTATTAATTAATTTTTTCTGTATGTTATTCAGTATGATGCAATTTTGTAACTCGTTGACTTTTGGAAAATTCTGAAACCCGTTGATTTTGATTTTCAAACGAACATTCTGTTAGATATTCCTTTAATTCATGACGTCACCTGTGTTACGACGTTATCAATGATTTTTATAAATAGAAATGTGGTTCATGCGATATTATAAATCTAACCAATTTAATAATTTTAAAACTACAACAGCAACCACAGTAAATTTGGTAAAGTCCGTCACTGGAAAGAAAACGTTAATTTCTTCCAGGAAACTTCGTTCGTTCTTTTTAATTCTAATATCGTCGTATATTTAATAAAAAAATCTCTAAGTAATTAAATTTCTGTTATTAAAAAATTGACCGATGCATCCTTTTTTATTTTCACGTAATTTTTACCTAACAAAAATAGAAAAAATAATATAAAACTTCAAAACTTGTAGATCTGATAGTGTACATTCTTGTTATTCAAATAAGGCCTCGATATTCAACAAAAATTAAAAGAAATTACATTTTTAGAGATGGGACTTTTCATGAAAAGTAATTTCTGGGCTAGTCTGACCGACATGTTTGGAAAAGTAGTGAAAAGTAATGAAGTCACAATGAAAAGTACTCGATCTAGGGCATAGAAGACACATAAAATCTTCATCCTGCACGTTTTTTCAAAAACACTTTAGGAACAATATTTGCATTTGTATTATCCTCTCTTTAAGAAAATCATTTAAAAAATACTCCTTCCGACCTTTGGATTTTTTGGTCATCTTTTCACGTGTTTATAAGATATGAAACGAAAATTCGAATACATCTTTAAAACATATTAAAGTCAGTAATCATTTGTCGTTTCTCCTTTTTTAAACTATACTTTGCCTTTGTAAGAAATTCAGACAAATTAGTTAATTTAATTTCACGCATGCGCAATACAATTTTCCACTTTTAAAAAGTGTGTTTGGACTAGTCCGTGGACTTTTCCAAGCGATCCATACTACATTTTATACATAAGAATTTTATTACCCATGAATGTAGCAAGAATTTTAGGATTTTTAACAAGATTGCTACGTTCAAATTAAACTTATTTGACTGACAAATATAAATGGTAATAATAATCGAATACATTGTATTCAAATATCAAATCAAAATGGAGCTTACTGAAGCGTAAAGAATTGAAATTCTATTAATGATTGGTTGTGGAGATAAAATAAGGACACATATAGAAATTTGTGTTTTATTCAACAAAAAATATTCCAATAAAGAACCAATTTCGCAATCCACCGTAAGCAAAATTGAGAAGAAATTTAAACAAACGGGCCACGTAAAAGACCTGCATAAAGGTAGTAGAAAACTTAGCAGAAAACTACAAACTAGATGTTTAAAAAGAAGAGAATCAATCCCCATACCATTCACGGCAAGTAGCACTAGGTTACAAGCAACAAAAGATCCATTGTCTCAAACGTGTTCAGGTGTGAAGTAAGAAAAACTCTCAAATCAATCCTATGGGTGGTTGAACAACAATAAAAATATATTGGAAAACTTTGAAACAAACATAACACAGAAAGTATGAGAGGCAATTTAGTATGAATTTAAGATTCCCATGGTGACTCTTATTTTGTAGACTATTTCAATCTGGAACTGTATGTTCGGGAATGAATCGAACAACCGGCGAGTTCAAAGGATTGTCCTTGGATAGTGAAAAGAAGGCGAGATTCAAGAATGGTGAGTAGATCACAAGAGCTGGTGATTGACTTATGAAAAATATCACTTTCCTAAGGAAAGGAACGGAAATGTTGTATTTTTTTAAAAGTTCTTTTTTCGGATGAAGCTACATCTCCTAAACGGCCATGTAAAGCATTGTTAAGACTAGGAGCGTTGGGTCGAGCGACGCGTCGTCGGTAAAACAACCTAGTGTTACCAAACGCAAACGTTCAGAATGAGAGCGACCAACGATGCAGCGGTATCGCATTGCGACGCGCGCCGTTCCTACTCTGACCAAGGCTTTAATCGTCAGAAGTGTCGGTATTGCGCTCCAGAAAATCCACATTGGATGCAGATGTATCATACTCAATACCCGGAGAAATTAAATGTATGGGCGGAAATGATAAAATATTAAATAATGATTATCGGACCATACTTTTTTAATGAAACCTTAACAGGTTGCAAAATTTTTTGCTACTAGAATTCAGAGTTGTTAGTTATGGTCCTTCAACCTGTTATCTTTTTATCTATCAAAAGTACCTTGTCCTCAATGCGGTATTTTTCTAATCTATATGGTGTTTTTTTTTTTCTAACAATTTTATTAATTTAATTTTGACAAGCGACAGTGTTGTAAATTGGACATGGTTGACAGTTTTCGGTGAAATTAATTAATTCATTTTTGTTTTTATTTTTCTTATATATGTAGTGATTTGTTCTAAATTAGTAGTTATTACGGACATGACTCGTATCTGACTTTTTGTAGGTCATGGCCTATTACTACATAGGCGGAGGCAAAATTAAAGAAGAATGAAGAATTTTGTGTTTATTTCTTTATACCCAAAAAATCCCGCCAATTTGTCTTTTCCAGATAGGTGGATTGGGCGAAGAGGATCAATCGAATGACCTCCTAGGTAGCCAGATTGAACTGCTATCGATTTATTTTTATAGGGTATGATTGCCAACATGGCGGCGATGCTGATCCGAAGAAAAAATTATTTTGTTGATATTCAAGAGATTTTTGTTTTGTTGTTCATTTTCTCCAAATCTACCTGCTAGTCCAAATGATCTAGTGTTGTTTTCAAAAAAGTTACACTGTTATCTTGGTTTTAAAAGGGCCAGAACCAAGAGTTTGTAAACATGAGAAAAATATGAGATCATGTAAAATTAACTAATGCTTCACATGCAAACGAAATAACCACCCCTGGAACTAGCAGTATTTTCAACAGTGCTATTAACAATATTCGCTTCATAATGTTAATTGATTTGTAATAGTTTTCATAAAAAGTTGAAACGCTCTTTACTTAAATTATAGAATTCTAAGATTGGCCCTTTTAGAAAAAAGCTGCAGAATTGTAATAAAAATGTTTCGACAGTTTAAAAACCTGAATTACTTAAAATTGTATGGCGTGAATCACGATTCTATTTTTTTAAAAATCATAGATGACGTCATTACGCTAACACGGATGAAGTCTCGAATAAAAGGAATATTTGAGAGAACGTGCGTTTGAAAATAAAAATCCGACTGGTTTCAGGATTATTTCCAGAAGTTACGAAATAATGAATTTATTCCTTCTATTTGCATCATACTGTATATGCTTTAAATATAATTCAATAAGTGTAACTTACCTACAATACCTACAATATTAAAAGAAAAATAACAAGACCAAATTCATCAATTTTTAGCAGTTATATGTCTACATTAATCACACGAATAAATTTATTTTTATTTTTCTATGCATAAATGTGATATCTAGCCATTGTGTGTATCTTGCACTATAACTGTAACATATGTTTTTATAGTTTTAAAAAATGCACTGGAAATTAGTTGCTTACAGATTTATTAAAATACAATTTCCAGTTCGCCATGTAAATATTGCTGACAAAATTTTCAAAATGAAACCATAGTTTTTTTCGAAATAGTATTTTGGTTACAACTACCGAGAATTGAATGTAAATATATGTAACTACATGGGAAATTGTATAATAAAAATAGCGTCTCCTGAATGTTCACTATTATAGACTCAATTATTAAATGTATTGCTGCTTAATGACAACAATCAAATAGTCAATATTAGAAATTACCAATAAATCCTTTTTAAAGAATAATTTGGAATAAACCATCAATTTTTCTTTGCTAAATTGTAGTTGTCGACTTTCTAAATAATAGTGTCCATGGACAAATTGGCCATTTTTTAAAACGGCCGCGATTCTTAACAAAAAACTTTGATTACATACTTTTGCTATACGATTAACTTGGTAGCAATAACGACTCGTTGTAATAACGTGCAACGGTTTAAGGAGTTAAGAGAGTCGTATATTATAGTTTTTCTACGATCAAATATGCAGGATTCAGACTTGTTTTTTAAAACAGATATTCTACTTCTTTCAAATATTTTTGATAGAAAACATTTTGAAGTACTTTATTAAACCAAAAACAAGTAAATATACCGTTAACAAAGAACGTGTTAAGTATAAAAAAAATTCTACTTCGAATTCATTTTTTTTTTATTTTCATCATAACCTACGTCGTAAATTTTTATTAGTTACAGGACGAGTAAAAGTTTACTGAAAATTGAATTTTTATATAGTTCAGTACCATTTTCTCTTTTGTTTGTAAAACGATTTTCATTTTTTAATTTTTGTTTAGTAGCTATTGACGAGCTTTAGTCGAGGCTTTAGTGTTCTCAATATAATAAATTTGGAAATAGTATTTTTCTTTCAAACCTTCAATATATGAAATCCATTGATCCAAAATTATGAATTATGATTGACTAATAAAATTAGCCTATAGCGAACATGAGCACTCTTTATTTTCGAAACAACATGGACAATATTACATGGACGGATAGAGGATAGTGAAAAATGAACGAAATCAATTTCTTCTCTCCCCCCCTCCTCTTCCTTTGCCACGCCTAAATGGTAAGGGATAGAAAAAACTAATAGCGGGCCTCGTTTGAAATGATTTTAAACCCCTCTCCCAGGGGAGGTCGTTATATAAAACCGCTAGACTTAGGAATATGAACTTCGGGTACGATGGCTTTAAGACTTTAAGGCGAAAAATATTTCATCCCCTCTCATCCCTTACTCTCTTTTTATAGGAAAATTTTTTTTTTAAATTAGACTCAAAAGTCGCACACCTTTGGGTTTTGGAGGTTTTTGATCGACCCCCCTCACCACTCCCTCCACACACGGTTGTATAGAGAACCAAAATGTAAGACCTAAATCGATTTTCGTTACTACTTTCTCCCCATCAAAAAAAGTTGACAATGGATTTTTTAACGGATATTTATGACTGGAACGATATTATATTGTCTGACATTCTTTGGGAGGGACCATTATGATCACCCGAAGGACAAGTTACTTTATTAATAACAGCAGTCTACAAACTTTTTGATTTGCCCTGTTCTTTTTTTAATTTTGACTATTTAAATCAACAATATTTCAGCTTAATATTAATTTGAAGAATAACCCCATGCTAGAGTAAAAATAAAAATTTAATTTTCAGTAATTATTGACTCATAATTTACATTATAGATTTTGTTGGATATATTCTTTGATACTGTTAAAGCATTAATCTTGGAAAATATCTGTAAACAAACTATTTTGGTAAGAAGCACAGCCTTTTTAAAAAATGACAAATTTACAACTTTAATATCAAAAACTAGTCATAAGGATGAAGTTGTGCTCATAGATACTTAATTGTTCAGGAAGTCGACAACTAAAAATACCAAAAATTCAGAAAATATCACCGAGGCCACATTTCTTCTTTATCACCAGAAAGATTTAGATCAGCTTTATTGGTTTTTTATTATTTGGATGGAAGTTCATTATGTTTCTGTCAGTTCTTCTAGTACTGTTTGTGCAACTTTGATGCCCGGCAGAAATTCGGTAATTTTTTGGGTGGCCTGGTCCTTAGTTACCTCTAATTTCATAGCTTCTTTTGTCTCCAGGGGGTCTTGGGATTCCATTGGGTGCTTCTATGTGATCTGTGGTTTTCCTTGTCATGGATTCTTGTCTACTCCTTTGTCTATCGAGCATTCTCGCTTGTCTTAACGCTAAAACCCCCACATTTACTAGGACCTGCTATGTGGCCGTCCACTCCGCAGCTGGGCATGATAGGTCATTGTCGCAATCTTTGACTAAGTGCTGTTCTTTTCCAAATTGGAAACCGGTTTTAGTTCCATAAGATAAGGATAATTCCTCTGTTAAACGAAAGCTACTGTAATTTTTGCATTTCAAGCAGCTTGTCATCCTGTAACCTATTTCATCGAGGTGTGCCACAATCAGACAGATGTAGACAAGCCAGTGCGTTAACTGTTCATATTAATGATCCCCTTCAGAATTTCATTAATCAAAGGTTTATAAAACAAAGTTCTCTATTCTCCGTTTCTTCTTTTGACTGTATATATCTTTTGGTCTCTTGATTAATCACTAAGGGTCCGTTTTACATATAACGTAACCACACCATAGCATTTTCTTCCTTTTCTTTATTTTCCTTCTTATTGATAGTTTAGGTTTTTATTATCAAGAGAAAGACATATTGGAAATTAAATTTATGAATATCAAAGAAAAATTAATGACGGTTTTCACTGTTAATTTAAAATTCCCGTTTTAACCAAAATGCAATACATTCAACATGGCGAAAGAAACGCGGTACGCAAAAAACCTACAATCATCAAAAATTTAGCAAAGAGACACTGTACTCTCACCGATCAAAACGAACTTACCTCCATGTGGACTAGGAGCGGACTGCGAAGAAGGCCTCTGTTGTGGATAATCAGGATTACCAGAAGGCGGGTACCCACCGTACCCGCCATAACCGTCCATCGATGCTCCAGCAGCTGACCCAGGCGGAAAGGAATCCTGGGAGTTGGAGGAACCCGGAGAAGGCACCGAGGTAGCCTTAGCGCTCTTCTTCTTAGACGTAGCTTCGACTTTGTTAATTAAAGGCTGAGGATCAATACCACCTCTATCAAATTGACATTCGTACGCTAGCAAATGTTTAGTGTAGTGCTTCCTTAGCGTATAAGCGGCTGATGATGAAGCACCGATCCCTAGCATACCAGCAATATCCTTCCAAGTTTTATTATTAGTCACCTGTAAGGGTGGAGATTAACATATGTTCCAAGGTTGGTTATTCAACTGATGGCACATCTAAATTTAATAAAACCCCTTTCCCCCTAATAAAAAAACTCGAGACAATATGTTCAAACCGAAAACAAAATGATTACATATCAAATAATGTAGAATTCGACGATACGAATTGTTTACAAAACTTTAAAAACCTTCAAATGTTTAATTTTAAATTTTTAAGTGAGGTTGTCACATATCCAAACTTTTTTGTCAAAAAAAAATTATTTATTCTTACATTCTATTATTTATCGTTCGTATGAATAATACAGCGTTTGTGTTTTAGTTGTCAAACATTTTCCTATCACATTTTTTTGTAAGATAGTAATTATTTTTTAAATTAGTCACAAGACAGAAAAATACAACTGTTAATTTTTGTGTATAGACTAGAAAACAGTACAGAAAAAATAAACACAGTACCACAATGTTCAATCATTTAATAAAATATTTATGTAATAAACTATAAAGCGATAAGCGGTTTTTTTTTTCAAATATTATATTTTAAAGAACATTCCAAATGTGTTTAGTTTTTAATAAGTGTAACTAAACATACCGAGTTATATATTTTTTTAAATGCCCTTAAATGGTTTGGTTACTCAAAGGTACAAAAAAGTATAGGTTTAACCATCAATTGAAAAACCTGGGTTCCAAAACAAGATAAAACACATAAATAGGGATTCACTGTTTTGCTCACTATCAAAAACATCTTGACTTGCATTCATATACTATTTTTTTTTAAATGCGGCGTTTAGCAATATTTAGGAAACCGGTTGTCTGGATGGTTTTAATTTTTTTTACAAAATCATAAAAAAATTGAACTGTATAACTTGCCGTTATGCCGCGTGATAAACCATTTACAAAATAATTTAATGTTTTGGATTGGTACCTCAGCCACTTCCACAGAATTATATGCAATGTTTTTATGATCTTTTTCTAGTGAAATATCCAAGACGAGAGAAATATTGTCTATGGTTCCAAAATAATCATAACAATGAAGGTTTTATCTTTCTGGATATGTTAATTCACAGAATAAGAGGTGATGGTTAACTAAAACTTGTAATTTTTTGGTTTAAGAACCATTGCATTCCCAAAAAAAATTTTGTTTGGGTTGAAATATGCCAAAGAAGATTGACGTGATGCGTCCCATTTTTTTGAAGGCACACAACTTTTGAAATAGATGTTAAATTTTACTCTGAAATCAACGGTGAAAAAATATATATGGTGAGTCAGACGTTTAGTGTATATTGCTATAACTGAACACCCTATATTTAAAAATATTTTATAAATATTCATTAGCGCAACAACTTTTTTATTTCATATTTTTTATGATAAGAGAGATATTGGACTTCCTTGCACTAATGGGACACCCTTAAAATAAAATTAATCGACGCCATTAAAGAGTAGGGTACTGCAGTAAGTAGAAGACGTAGCACCACCCCACTGTATTTTCTCTTTTACTTTAACCACCATCGCGCTCTTACTCTTTTCAAAACAGTCTCTAACTTCTCTCTCCACTGTTTTAACCATTCATAATAACATTTTTGTATTTGGACAAATCCAACTATACCAAATATGTAGTACTCGTATATTGAAATTATACAGTAAAAGTTCAATTTAGAATCAAGTACAAGATATTTGACGGTAACGTGAGCGGTTCCAGTGAATCCCCAAGACATAAACCAGGGTACAAACCTCCATAAAGCCCCCACGATCCTTTACAAACATATACAAGCGGAACAAATCAAGGGGATTCTTGGATATAGTCGGACATGTGGTGATAGGTGTTCTCCTATCATCCATGAACGCTAGCAGCTTGTCTAACCAAGCTTTCCTTTCTGGATTTTCATCCATTTCATACAGCTTACTAAGGCTGTCGGTTTTCTGGAAACACACAATGGTCACAATACAAACAACGCACATATGCATAAAGCTTGACCACACTCGTATGTCCATTATGTACTACGTTATATTTTTTAAATAGAAATAACAGGGCGATTCAAAAAAATGCTTACAATGCATAGCCCAACAGACATTTTGGTGCCTGAGATTTTATTATTGGTCTATCAGATCTAGTTTTTGAGATACACTATATTGGCTTTTTTAGAATAAAACCATCTTATTTTTTAAATCTAGTACATTTAAGGTCATTACTGTTACTACGTGCTCCAAATGCTAGTATATAAAGAATAAAAAATACAAAGTAAAGTATTTATTTTACAAAGTAGATAAATATACCTTGATCAGTTGTATGTATGTAGCAGCTCAACAAGCCTAAAGGCTCATGGTTTAAAGTTTCTTCATTACTTTCCTCCACTTTTCTCTGTTAACTGCTAGGGCTGTACAATCTTTAGCATACACTTTTCTTAAGTCTTCTTTTCTTTGCTTCCTTCCCCCCATCATGGATTTTCGTACCATCCTATTCTGCGGCATCCTTATACGTGCCCTAACCATCTTGTTCTATGCTTTTTTATAACATTGGTTTTATACATGTTTGCCAATTCATGGTTTGTTCGTCTTCTCCACTCGCCGTTTTCATCTTTCACGCCTCAGACAATTCTTCTCGGGATCTTCCTTTCCCACATATTTAATCTGTTTTTAGTCTTTTTACTAAATGCCCATGATTCGCATCCATACATAAATGTTTTAATAGTGTATTAATTTAGTTTTTAACTACAATGCTTTGGTCTTCAACTAGTTTTATCATTTTACCTTACTTTACCTTACTTTCATCATCATCCTCTTGATTTCTTTTTCTTCATTGCAATTACTTAAAATTGCAATTCCCAGGTATTCCCTGGTCTGCAACAAACATCGGACTGTCAATTCTGCAGCGCGGAAGACGAATCCACAGAGCACATTCTATGTACCAGGAATATTTGGAAATAACTAGGTTCTACATCTTCGGATTAATTCGACTGAAGCCCACCAATTCTAAACAAGTCTCACCCAATTCAACCATGGCCTTCATCAAAAGGTATGGCTTGTACGGTGAACTTAAGTTAAACATGAGCCACAATAGATCCATAAGGTGATGAGATCATCCCACCTTGCGGTAGATAATTTTTTTTATGGTACTTGAGGTAGTGGCTGGGTTTTAATAATTGTTGCTGCAAAGTATATTTCCAAGCCAGTATGTGCGGCTTTGTGACTCTTGTGGTCTAAAAATTTTAGTAATATATTCACATATTTCTCGTTACAGTGAACAAGTGCCTGGGAACATCATTCAAATAGTCTTTTTTGTTATTTTTAAATAATTTCCTAGGACTATAAATTTAATATAAAAAATATTCAATTAATGAATATTTTTATTTCGTAATTTTAATTCATTTCTAATAATTTTCCTTGCCCTTATTTTATAACCTTTAGGACACTTTTACGCACCCAGCACCTCTATTTACTTCTTAGAACCTTGGTCCTATTGCAATTATCACTGCACCGAAATATTAGTACCTGGATAAAGTATTTTTATTTATTCTGCAGGCAATTAATTCGGAAGGCTCCTTTGAGGGGTACATGTACATTGGGCCCCAATCAAATATATTATAAATAACACATACATTCGGTGGACCCCTTGGGCAAACAAATTAAAACAGGAAATAACAGTGACTGAACAATTTTATTAATTTTCAAATCTACTTTGAATGGATATGTATTCAAGATTTCTTAATCTGTGCAGAAGAGAGCAGTTAAGTATTAAATAAAAATCCTTCAGTTCTAAATTTAAATTTATTTAGAAAAACTTCACAACTTTGTTTGAACTTAGTAATAATAATTCATAATTTGGCAAACATACCATAATTCTTAATCCATTTCTACAACAGGTACTTTTACCCGAAACAGAAAGGTTCAGGCAGTCAGGGGCTTTTGGGACCGAATTTACCTAACGATAAAGGGGCTTTAAATTTACTTATTTTTATGTATGACCTGTCGGGGTCCAAATCACCTACACCGCCTTTGGGTGGTTTAGGTCTCTAATGAAGTCATTCAGTTCTTTCTGATCTCAAAAACTAGAACTGTTACCAAAAATATGGGTATTTTTGGAAGAAGAACAATAAATATATCCTAAAATCACTTCCGGCACGCATGACAATGATTTAATTCTGTTGGGCTGTTATTGTATGGAATCTGGATGTCTGGTATCAATTCATACATTTATCTAGATTTTATTAATAACATAAATACTTATCAATTATCAAAGATAATAGCTTACTCTACAGTTTAAATATATATTTTTAGAGCTTAGACGAAACATAACCAGAACACAGATAATGTAGGTAATACACAATAAATACCATTGGAGCACTTATGGTGAAACACCCTGTTTATAGGATGCGCTACCGGTTAACCCCTCGGTCTGTAGAGCCAAAACAATATTTTTAAATTGGTTTTCACAGCGAGATTTATTTAAGAACAATAATCAATTTAAAAATGAAGTAAAGTGATACTTTTTTAATTTTATTATATTTCTGAAATCTAAAAATGGTGTAATGTAACTTTGTGTATTAAAATGTTTTCAAAAATATGTGATATTAAAAAAATGCAAATATATACCTAATTTCTTATTAGTTAAAATTGATTTTTTTAAAAATATTTTATACAGGGATATTTACAAAACCGATATTTAATATACGTAGCTTTAAAAAGTAAAAAAGTTATTTATTATAATAATAGTAATAAAAGATTTTTATTTTTAAATTTTCGGGAAATCTAGCTTGCAGCTGCTCAACTCGACCGAGTACCAAATTACAATAAATTAATAATAATTAATACAAGAATAGAATATATTAATACAAAAAATATAAATAGTGAAAGTAATAGAGTACATGAGGATTAGGTGATGATTTTGTAGTATGTATCTCTTTTTGTTCCCGAAAGATAATTTGATAACTGCGGTGACAATTTACTCATCATATTTATAGACATTTCATTAAATAATTTGCTGACATTATAAGAAAAGGATCTCTGATAAAGAGACGTTTCATGTTTATTAACTACAAAAAGATGTCTGTACCTCGTATCACAGTTATGAATGGAAGATCACGCAGCTAACTTTTTAAAAATATAAAATGGGGTTTTGCTTTGTAGTACTTTATAAACCAGACAAGCTAAATGCACTTTTCTTCGATTGTACACATTCAGCCATTCCAATTCTGATAATTGTTCTGACACATGATCTTATGATCTTCGTAGAGAGAAAATAAGACTTATACAAGGATACTGAACATGCTGAATTCGTGTTGTCTAATCAGCATCTAGACATGGTCCATAGAGTACATCAGCATAATTCAAGTAACTTAAGACAAGAGATTCACACAGTTGTTTTCGTAGACAAAAAATTAAAAAATATTTACTATAGAAGAGGTTTTTGAGAAACATGTAACATTCTTGCAATACGGCTTTAAGCTGTCGTATGTTTAGTATCGATCACCAGTCCTAAGTTTTTGATATAATCAATTCTGTTTCCATTAATCACAAGTATTGAGACTATCCTACGATTTCCAAAGATTATTGCCTGTCATAGATATTTTCTAAGGTCGTATTCATATTTAAACAAGGTTGATGCCTTTTAAAGGTTTCATATATTTGTGTTTCATCATTAAATTGATGAATTTAACAATTATTTACTTGTTTAGCCATATAAATTGTATACAATACAAACAGTAATGGTCCCAGAATTGAACCGTGCGGTACTCTCTTTATGATTAATTGAGAGCTTGACATTTTATCGTCCACATACACGATATATTAGAAAGATATGAATTGTCTCTCTGTATCTGTAACGTGTGGAAGGTGGGTTACCCCCACGGCACATAGGCCTCACTAGGCCCATTGTGCATCCTCCTAAGATTATAGGCACCTCCTAGCTCGTGAGCCAGCCTACAAATTTAATGTAGTTGACAACGTCGCCGAGAGGTGCTTCTCTTATATCGGCCGGTGTTTTAGCCGATACTCGCCGAACACAAATCTTCTAATAAATGAGAGCGTCGAGCAATCGTAGAGGATATGCTCGATGGTCTCATCTTCTTGTTCGCACCCTCTGCAGAGTGCGGATTCTGATAGCCCCAAGGTATGGAGATGCTTCCGTACTTGGCAATGACCAGTCAGAATGTATGTGACTAGGCGCAGATTCTGTCTAGTCAAATATTTGTTTGCTGCAGTGTTGTCAGGATAACTTAAAAGCTCCCTGGCAACTCTGCAGTATCTTGTTTCATCCCATCTTTCCTTGAATTTCACAAGGGAATGTTCTTTAAATAGGTCTGTCACTACCGATTTTGTGCGGCCAATGGAAGGGCTAGGTCCAAAAAGTATTTGGTTGGCTGCTTTCTTGGCCAGTGAATCAGCAAGACGGTTATCTTTCGATGTGGCATGACCTTTGATCCATCTTAAGGTGACCACGTTGTTAATGGATACTTCGGCCATGAATTGTTTATGTCAACAGTATGAACAGCAAAACCACAGTAAACAGCAATACCTCCCTTCCCAGAGTGTCAAAGGCATTACTGAACTCCAGCAATATCAACGTTGCCATATCTCATTTTTCCATAGCAACCATTATATCATCCAGTACGGTAATATATCATTTACGAAATACAGACAATCTCTTAAATAGAACACCCAGTATATTATAATATTATTTTCAAACAAGTTACATATTCCCTATCTGTGATGATTTTACAGATAACATTCTTATATTTATTTTTGCAGAAGGTATTTAATTAATTCCCATTTAATTAAGACGGCTGTGTATCATGAATACCAGTTAATAATTAGTTATATAGGTATGCATAGCAACTACATTAATAAATTAAAACTAAAACTAAGTTTTGTAAGTTTACGACATAAGTAAAATTAAATTTTAAAATACGAATTATACAAACGATAATAAATTTATTAATTTAATAAAATCGCCATACATTATCGTCTCGATGATGGTGGGTGAGGTTTTCCGGGTTTTCCTCACCTGTAAGTCAAATGGCACCATCAATCATCCTTAAGTCGCCCCGGAGCGCCACGGCAAATAATAATAATAGCCGTCCCTTCCCCTACACAAGTCGTTCAGTCGACTTCAGGGGTTGAAATTCACTCGTAAGGGGGTGAATTAGGGAGAGTAATATTATTAATAAATAAACACAATAGTTAATTGCCATAAAGTTGATCCTTTTTTGGCCGAGTCAGAAATTTGCGTCCGAGGCCAAGCAACTTCTGGTTGGGCCAAAAAAGATCATATTGCTGAGGTGCACACATTTTTTAGACAACTGTCTCATCAAGTAGAGCCAATATTTTTTTATTTACATTCTTGTTTTTGAAAAGAAGCTTTAAATGCAAGAATTGTCTCAAATTTTTATTGATTGAATAAAAATCCATCGTTAACTAATAAAATTTGTACAGAATAACTAACAATAAGTATGATAAACCTGTTTTTATAAAAAGCGGCTAAGTGACACTTTAGGGATGTTAACAAATCCGTAAAATGTAATTTTTTATGACAGTCGCTTAAAAAATAGTATGAAGAGTGTTAAAATTAAAATGACAACCAAGGCCCAGATACCTTGATTAATCAAATTTAATTATTTTCATGAATTATAAGAACTACGCTATTATCTTTAAAACTATTAAAAATTATAGGTAATATCTACATTGTTTGAAAGGGTTCTGAAAAATAAAATAACAAAGTTTTTCATGTTTAAAGCTACGTATAATAAATATCTATTTAATAAACACCTTGTACACTATTTTTGAACTTACACTCCAGAAGACTAAATGTACCTTAAAAAATTAATTTAAAATATTAAGAAATTTAGGACATATTTGCATTTTTTTAACACCTCATAAATTTTAAAACTCTAATATATATTAAAAATGATATACAAAGTTATATTATTTTTGTATATATATTTAAAAAATGCAATAAAATAAAGGACGTCCCTTTAAAAAAAACTAGTTTTTATATGTATCACTTTCCTGGAGCACCTATATAATTAAAATTATTTTTAAATCATTGCCTTTTCTGATACACATTTCGCAGTGAAACCTGATTAAAAAAAATTAATAGTTTTATCTCTACAGAAAGAATCGTTAAAGGTGGCTCACCCTATATTTATATATATTTCAATCAACGATAAAAAAAATAAATATGGAATTCACATTCAAGTGTGGTCAAATCGTTCCAATTTCCTTAGTACCGGCAATATTAATGTTACAGGCAGTAATTTTGGTAAATCGTATATTTTTTGCGAATTTTGATGGTCCAATGAAAATCGTAATTGCTCTATTCATATGTTTTAGTGGTTGCGATTGATGAATGGGGTGAATTTATAAACATGCAGTTAGAACTTGTATATAATAATAGCTTTGTTCGCGGTAAGAATCCTGAACCGAATTATTACTAATAGTAACGATTTCGCAGGCGCAGTAGTTACAAAGCGTTCGCGGTAAAATTATTATTGGTTTTGAACAGCTTGTCTATACCTGAAACACCGAGATATAATAGGGATAGCGCGCGCGGTGAAAATTCAGAATTGATAATGAATCAGGCATGCGCTTAAAGTATGAATTAGTAATTCTGAATCAGTTCAGGATTGTTACCGCGAACGAAGCTAATATTAGAATGTTAGTACGTAACGAGGTCGAGTTAAAAAAGTGCCTATAATTTTTTTTATTTCGTAATGTTCTTTTTGAATTCAAAATTTTACACCTGAGCCAAAAACCCCCAAAAGTTACAAAAACAAATTTTGGCTGACCTTGTTCTATAAATACCTCAATGATCTCTGCTCTTCTGAGCTTTCTTCCTTTACCCCAAGCCAGAGTCAAGGTCAGTTCTTCTACTCCTTAGGTTTTACCCGAAACAGCCGATTTTTAAGTTCATTTTATGTCATTTCAATAATGATCGTCTTTTACCCCTAAAAATTAATAAAAAAAGAAAAACTACTATGATACCTAACGCGAGTATATTTTTGCCTCGATTATCCCATGTGTCAAATTTAATTTTTTTTTATATATATTAATTTGACATTGACCTAGATTTAACAAAATATTCGAGAGAAATTAATTTCCTTAAATAATAATAATGATAATAATAATAATAATAAAAATGTTTTTATTATTTGGTAATCTTAATTTAAACAACAGTAATGAGTTAATGAAGATGGAAAATAATGAATATAATTGGAAAATAATGAATATAAACACATTTTTCGAATAAAGCACTTCTGTATAAATATCTATTAATTAAAGAAAAAATAAACAGGTATATGTTAAAAAATGTGTTTATTGGGACGAAATACCAAAATTACTGGAGCTATTTAAAGTCATTGAACATAATTATTAAATAACAACAAATAGTCTAGGCACTAAAAAGCATTCACCAAAAAAAAATAGCAAAAATCAAGAAAATATTAAAGCACAATATTATATAAAAAAGCTTTTTTTTTTAAGAAAAAATTGCACCCCTACTTTTTTATTATTTCTAAAGCCTTTATACCGTGTAGAGCGGAATTTATTTTTATTGATACATTTCAAAATTTATCACACCTGTTAAATTTTAAACCACATATCAACTAAAAATAATTCCAGTATAGAAACAATGAAGCTACACCGTATATATTTAACAAAAATATTTACAAAAAAATTAGATATATACATTTTTTTAACACAGCTGTAACAAAATATCGTTAATTGTCTAATTGTATGCCTAAATATTGAATTATAAAAATATAGACTAATAGTTAGCTCTATTAAATATTACCAATTCTTTCTAAAATAGTATTACTGAAAATGTCGAGCACTAATTTAAATTATATTTTGGAAAATTAAACTTTTTCTATTGTACAATTTGAGTCTAGTTTTGTATAGTATTATAGGACGTCACTGTAATCAGCAATCTTTTTTCTTCTATCCTCATACCATTTCCATATCAGTGTAGTTGTTTTTTTTTATTTTTCGTAGCTATACAGGGTTGCCATTTTTTAAATGAAATAATTTATTGTTTCGTAAACCGTTGGTAACACAAAGTTGGTTAAATGTGGAAAAAGTTGTATATTTTGAAGCCCAATCTGAGAACATTTTGAAAACCAAAATATCAGGGCCAGAGATATTCAATCAAAAACAAATTAGTTCAATTTTTTTATTCCACTTAAGAAAAACTGATTAAGGAGGGTTGAATTTAAAAAAAAAATCATAATTTAAAAACGAAAAGCGATATCAACATGAAATTTTTAGTAAAAATCAAGCTCTATAAGAAGATGAAGCCTATTGATTCTGAAAAAATCTAAATAAATTGGGGGGTTAAAATATTAAAAAAAAATCTCAACTCAAAAATGAAAAATGATATCAACTTGAAATTTGAAAAAAAGGGGGGTTTAAGAAAGGGTTAAAATTAAAAAAAATAATAAATCAAAAACGAAAAGCGATATAAACATGAAATCTTCAGGAAAATTAAGCTTTATAAGGGGTGAAGCCTATTGATTCTGAAATATGACTGAAAATGGGGTAAGGAGAGGGGGGTTTGTTAAACTGCGAGGAGTATAATATAGAATGCCAAGCATTATATATCTTCATTCTAGTTACATTATTGTATTTAGTATTGAAAATGCATTAAAATGTTCCATCGGAATAATACGGTTCATATTCAAATAAAGTTGATGGTGGTTCCGCATTTACATCATATAAAAAAATTAAATGAGTTATAAAATGCACAATATGATATAAAATAGAAAGAGTTTGTGTCTATTTTTTAAATAAACGTACTGTATTAGAAAAAAGAAATTAAACTAATTTGTTTTCTTTTGAATATTTCGCCAAACGGGCCCTGCTATTTTGGTTTTCAAAATGTTCTCAGATTGGGTTTCGAAATATACAACTTTTCATAATTTAACCAACTTTGTGTCACCAACAGTTTTCGAGTTTTCAATTAAAAAGTGGCCATCATGTATAACATGTACATTACACAAAACCAGACCCAATTAACTTCAGTTTTTCAAATATATGAATTACAAACATACAGGGTAAATATTCAGTTGATACTTTTTAAATAAGTATAGAATAACTTTTTTCAAAAAACTCAAGAAGAAAGATACAAAATTACAAAATATAAATCCGGGACTGGACTTAGGTATCAAAAATTAGACTAAATGAGAAGTCCGTTTGTGTTTTTATATTTTTACATTTTGTTAAATTTTTCTTATGAATCTCGCTTGACCGGTTATTGTAATTCAGTCGGATGTGATATCAGTAGCGCGTTGTTTATTTATGGTGAGTGTCTTCAAAGTGCTTCCTTCACCGGTGTTTTACATTGAACGCTTTAGATTTCGAGCCCATCCTAGTACCAGAACTTTTATTTATCTGGCTCAACGGGCTAGGGATACGGTTGATTTGCGCAAACATCGTGGAGGTCATGTAGCTAATGTGTTTCTGTTTTAAAGCTTCAATGAATAGTGACAACTTTAACACATTATTTAAGATATGACCTTCTCTGTATCTGTAACATGTGATGGGTGGGTTAGTTTTTTCTTCATCTGTTTGAGGCATTGAATTGAGGACGAAGAGCAGCTATTTATCTTGTTACTTTAAAAATTATAACGCTACACAGCTGATAGAGACACGCAAACTAAGTCGGCAATGTGGATTTGAAAGAATCTGATTTATTTTTGAATTCGGTTCATTTCTGTGATTTGCTGGCTCTTCAATGTCACCTAATAAATCAGCTACTATTCGCAATGTACGTTTGGTCATACGAAATCCCATTTTAAACTGCTGTTCATATAATTCAGCAAAATAATTGTTTCTTTGTTGTATTATTCGCACTCGAGGTATTCTTCATCATCTAAAGACTCTTGTTGTCGTTTTGTATTTGGTATCAAATAAAATCAAAGAACTTAGCTTTAGGCCTCATTAGGCCCATTGTGCATCCTCCTAAGATGATAGGCACCTCCTAGGTCGTGAGCCAGCCTACAGATTTAATGTAGTTGACAAAGTCGCCAAGCGGTGCTTCTCTTATATCGGCCGGTGTTAGCCGATACTCGCCGAACACAAATCTTCTAATAAATGAGAGCGTCGAGCAATCGTAGAGGATATGCTCGATGGTCTCATCTTCTTGTTCGCACCCTCTGCAGAGTGCGGATTCTGATAGCCCCAAGGTATGGAGATGCTTCCGTACTTGGCAATGACCAGTCAGAATGTCTGTTACTAGGCGCAGATTCTGTCTAGTCAAATATTTGTTTGCTGCAGTGTTGTCAGGATAACTTAAAAGCTCCCTATATCAAAGGGAGTGAGACTAAGACTGACTTCCATGGCTCTAGTCGGTGTCGTTTTCATGGCTCCTGTTATGTTGACATGCTGTTCTTTGAATTTGTTCTAGTTTACGGATAGCTGTTAATTTTTGGGTTTTCGGTACCCAGACAACTGCACCGTATGTTAGCATAGGTCTTATGATAGCCGTGTAAGTCCATGCGACGACTCTGGGGGAGAAATCCCAGGTGCGCCCCACGGTTCGGCGGCATTGTTCATAAGCAATGTATGCTTTTTAAACTCTATTTTCTAAATGCGAGTTCCATGTTAACTTGCTGTCAAAGGTGAGACCTAGGTACTTCACCTCTGTTGCAAGGTTTAGTTTTGTGTTTAGGAGTTCTGGAGGTTTTAATTCCACTTTCATCCTTTTCCTTGTGAAAAGGACCATTTCTGTCTTCTTAGGATTGATAGACAGTGAAAGGTCCTTGCACCAATGTTCTATAATTTTTAGAGCTACTTGCATTCTTTCGCAAAGTAGACAAGTAGACAGGACCTTATTGGATACAGTTTGAAATAAATTAATGAAAGTTTATTTTTGAGTTTTTTTTTTTTGAAAAAGTTGTTTATTACAGTTTAAAAAAGTAGGTTTCAACTTAGGATTCACCCTGTATATCGCTTAGTATTTTAGATCGAAAACTAATGTATTAAATTATAAAACAACCAGAGTATTAATTTCCTGTTCGGATTTTCCAAGCCAATTCGAATCTACAATTTTCCATTCAGTTCATGCGATGTTTGTTTTCTAAAGTAATTTACTTTGGTACTAGACATTTTCGAACGTCTAATGATTAAATTATCTAACAAGCACTAAGGGACATGCCATGCATGCTTTAATAAGCTCTTTTATGATTAGCACGACAAACTAAAAAAATAATATATTATTTGATATAAACCTTTGAGCGATACGTGTCCGGGGGAGGCACATGACTGTTAAACACCTGCAAATACCCGCCAGTTAGCTCAAGTTGCTCTCGGAAACGCATTTCCATCTGACCCCGTCGAAATTTCAAATACAGGATGATCATTAAGAACACTTAATGACCAAACTTTAAGATGGACAATAATCCATTGACCAAAACGTAAAATAAATAAAAACTAAAAAATTATCTAATCCATTGTCACAAAATAAAACGAGCGACCGTTTCTCGTCGGAAAACAACTACTGCTTTGGCTAATACCGCAACCGGCATTGCATTATATCGAAAAACAGCAGAGACAGAAATTTTATTTAAACATTCTAGTTTTAATTTTGGTTACCAAGGAGAACGTCATTCTTGGACCGGCTTCGCCCTTATTGGGGCTTATCAGCAAATAAGAAAACTTCGATTTTAGTCTCTAATGAAATCTGCAAGTGCATTAAATTCAGTCGCTTACATGGATTTAGGTTGAGAGAGAAGTCACAAAGTAAAAATGGTAGTGCCATCTGCGTTTAGTAAGCAAAATCTAAGCTCGATTTTAGTATTCAGTTTAAAAACTAGGTGGAACGAAAAAAATTCTAAACTCAAATATAAATGAAAACAAGAAATTCTCTAAAATATTTTATGAAATAATTTCTTGTTTTCATTCATTAACTTAAAAATGCTCAATTTTAAGACAAAAAGTTCATATAAACAGTTAAATCGCTGGATATTTTCCAATGCGTCATCAAATACTTTTTATATAGCATCATGTATATTACCGTAAAATATGGGAGAATGTTTACACTTATCTATCTTTTAATCAATGAAGTAAGTTCTTGTGGTCATTCATTACATACTTAAATAGGCATTCCAAACCACATGACCAAGTAAAAACGGTTGCCTAATGACGTTTCATTTTTTTCGTGTAATATTACTTAATCTGGAAATATATACAAGGTGTCAATTTAAAAACTTCCCCTTGGTAATATCGGCTAATAGAAAAGAATATCAAACATTTCTTAGAACAGGTCGATTTTTATTCCAAGGGGAACACCTGTCTATCATGTTCTCAAATGTCATACATTATTTCCCTCCTCTCAGTCACACTAACCAATGCAATTTAAATAGGGAAAGGACAAAGTATGACGAGACATCATTGTAAAAGGTAATTTTATGGAAAATTCAACAATATGACTATTAATTGCGTTACTTTTAATTTTAGAGCCCTCTAGCAAAATAGAAAACTTCATAATGAAATAATTTAATGAGTAGCAAAAAATTTGCTATTTTGGTTGATTGCAATTAAAGTTAAATTGATTTAATTCTAACATTAACGGCAACATTCTTATGCTTATTTAAGTCATGTTTGTGATAGTTTACAGTATGTAATAGTTCTTTATTTCGATGGAGGGCTCTAAAATCAAAAGTACCGCAATGAACAGTCATATTACTGAATTCTCCATAAAATTACCGTTGTCAACCTATTTAAAATGTACTGGTTAGTGTAACGGAGGGGGGGTAAATGACGTTATGACACTTGAGGATATGATAGAAATGAGAGAAAGAATACAAATCTACCTGTTTCCAGCAATTTCCGATATTATTTTTTTATTACGAAATATTGCCAATTGAAAATTTTTAAATTGACACACTACCTATTTAATAACTGACTGAAATAGAACAATGATTACCTTGTAAGATAGTTATTTACAGTGTAGTTTTGTTTTTAAATAATGACTGTAGTCTGTAGTGACCTGTATGGTTTCGGTAGTTTTTACATTAAAACTACCATTTGGAACACGAGACCGAGAAAGGCGACAAGCGACCATGTAAGGAGACCGAAATGTGTCTCTTACGTCTGAATCACATGTAATTAAATGAGGCACATTTGGGATAGCGTGACCGATGCAAGAGAGGCGACAGTCCTTTATCAAGGCAGTATTTGCCTTAAAGATACCATTTGGGAACGTGAGACTGAGACAGACGACAGGCAGAAAATACTGCCGTGTTCAAAGTGCTTTCGCGTCTCTTTAATGTACTTCATTTAATTATATGTGTTGAGACGTAAAGAGACCGTTTTCGGTCGCCTTACGTGGTCGCTTGTCTCTGTCTCCTGTCGCAGTCTCGCCTTACCAAACGGTCCTTTTTATAAAGAAAGATTCAAAGTTATGTACATTGGCCAAACAGCTAATAGATAAACATAATACGAAAGTATCACATTTCACATTGGTCATTGTTGCTGAATTCGCAGATTGCAATTATGCAAATTACTGGCAAACATATTTAAGGACGATGGAAAGCCTAATACACTAAAAAGAAACAGCGGTACAAAGGACAGTTAGAGACATAAAATATGAATATTTACATTAAGGACTAGGTTCATAGGCGTAGAAAATAAAACAGTATTTTTATACTATTTATGCCAGAGAGGCTAGCCGCGAGATTAGTGTGAATCCACATTCTCACAACAGTAAGCAGTGATCTCTCTGGTCATTTCGTAGATGAGTGATGGCTAGGACATTCCACCATGGGCCGTTTAACCATCGACTACGTGGAATGAATGACGGTGAATGATACGAGTAAATTAGTGAATGGGAAAGTAGTAGAACCTTCAAATGGTGGTACAATAAGCCGCAGGTTCTGTATCTGTAACGTGTGGAGGGTGGGTTACCCCCACGGCACTTAGGCCTCATTAGGCCCTTTGTGCATCCTCCTAAAATGATAGGCACCTCCTAGCTCGTGAGCCAGCCTACAGATTTAGTGTACAACGTCGCCAAGAGGTGCTTCTCTTATATAGGCCGGTGTTAGCCGATACTCGCCGAACACAAATCTTCTAATAAATGAGATCGTCGAGCAATCTAAAGGATATGCTCGATGGTCTCATCTTCTTGTTCGCACCCTCTGTAGAGTGCGGATTCTGACAGCCCCATGATATGGAGATGCTTCCGTACTTGGTAATGACCAGTCAGAATGCCTGTGACTAGGCGCAGATTCTGTCTAGTCATAGTCAAGTATTTGTTTGCTGCAGTGTTGTCAGGATAATTTAAAGAGCTCTCTGGCAACTCTGCAGTTTCTTGTTTCATCCCATATTTTTTTAAATTTCACAAGGGAATGTTCTTTAATTAGGTCTGTCACTACCGCAGTGCCGCAACGCTACAGGCGGATTAGGGCGATAGCACAGGGGGTCCGAAGGGTGTAAAAATTAAAAAAATACTATTTAGTTTAGTCAATCTTTATGCCTACGAATTACTTTTATCAATTCATAATAAATATGTACAGGTTGAATCAAAACTCAAATACATAATTTTCTCATTTTTTTTTTTTAATTTGACTACCCTGTATTTTATATCACCATTCAAAAGTACCCTAATTATACTTTGATTTGAGTTAGTTTTGGGAGATTTTTGAATTTAAATAAAAAAAAATATATATAAGTCGAAAAATAAATTAATTTTAATTGATCACTGATTGATAAAAAGTATTTATTAAGTAGTAATTAGCATTTTATTGATTATAGACTAAGTTTTTAACAATATCTAATGCAACTTTTACATTCAGTAATGAAAGAAATAAAAGTAACAGACTCCACATGATACCTATTTTATTCCAAGTTAAATGTTATTTTTGCATATTATTTATTATTTTAATGAACATAAAAGCTATGAGTACTAAGATGTCTATTCATACTATTTTTTTTTTTAATTTGGTTTCATCGGCTTTGACTAGTAAGGCCATTAGCCTCGTGTTCTGCGTAGGCTTTGTTATTGTTTTCCAGCGCCACTTTAGGAACAGCACTATTAATTAGAACCCAACAGTGAATGGTCGAGTGGGGAATCCTACCAAGGCATCAGAATTAATTTTAAATAATTAAATTAAATTAAAAAAATCCCGGCCAACGGTGGGATTCGAACCTGGGACCCTTGAATCCACAGGCAGAGACTCTACCACTGAGCCATCCACCCCATATATTCATACTATTATTATTGTTTTTACAAACCATTCATGTTAGATAGTACATACGTTTTATATTCATATTTTTTTGTTTGCAATTTGTGAAATTAAATATATTTTTTGTTGTTTTTGTCTAAACAAGTATTTACATGCTTATCGGCTTTATTTAATTTATACATTTCACTATGGTTTGAATAAAGTTTATTATTTCTATATTATTACATATTATATAATACATCTTAATTTTCGATTTTAGTCCTCAAGTAAATATTCAGCTTTTTTATTATAATTCATAAATAATAGACCACTTATATAGTATAAAAATATTTTATCAACTATTTTATTTTCTACGTCTATGAACAAATAACCTAAAATTGGACGACATTAGAATATGGAGAACCAAATGTTACAATTACCGCCATATCATACAGATTTAAATGCTACTGAATTCATTTAGGCTGATTGTACAAGCTGCAATGAAGGCATTACTAATTTGGAATATCGTTGGAACAAGTTGAGCGAGTAGAAAACTATATTGAAAAATAAAATGTTTCTTGTAGAAAAAACTTGCGAGTGGCAGAGATGGGGTTCTGTAAACAGCGAGTGGGGAAGAAACATTACAAAACTATACCACTGAAGCCTGGGAAAAATGCATATAACACTGATTTGATGATTGGAGAATGATTTAATCGTCAACGTTTGTATATGAACTCTTAATAATTACCTTCAGTGATAATTCCGATCCTGAAGATGATAAAATATGTATTTTAATGTAGATGATTAACCAAGTGCTTTTATCCCACAAAGAACAATAACCTTATTTATTTGTCAAAAAAAAAATTAATCTAAATATCATAATTTCAAGATTATTTTGATCAGCGATTCACGATTTTTTTTTGTTTTTTATGTATTGATGACGCATTGGAAAAGACGCTACCTCAACTGCTGTATGCCGTAAACGGCTTTATTTTTTTTATTAAATCTCATTAGTTACCGTCTGCAATAAAAATTTAACCAATTTTCAACTTTTAGTTATTAGAAAAACATTTCTTTTTTAATAAAAATTGAGTTAAAGAATAGCTACTTAAAGTTCCGACACATATTGAATGATCTCTCTGTACATTCAGTGACAATGATTGTAAATTGTAAATAGAAAACAAAATTTTAAAATTTTGAGTCACATCGCTAAATAATTATTATAAATTTGTATTTTACTTAAAATGCTTATAAATATAAAAAAAAATAGCAATTGGCAATTGATAATATGAAAACTACGTAATTTAGTTTTTTTATTCAAGTTTATAAAAAAAAAAAAAAATGCGTAGAAAGATAATTCTATGTATATATTTTCATATTATTTAGCAGTAAATAGTCTACTTGTAAAAAAAAACATTTTAAGACAATCTATACATACAAATTTCCGATAAACGTTTTCAATTTTTTCGTTCCATTAAAGAAAATTATATTCAAGAGAAAATTACAACTTATTATCCAATTAATTATTTAATAAATAATTACAGGTAGAAAACTTGCCACATCAGACGTACTGAAACCTTCTTGCATTTACAATAGGTCACGTGTGTATAGACGGATAAACAAATCAATATTTAAAAAATATTTTCATTCGATAGTTAAGTCTTTACCTGAATGTTCTAAAGTGATGTGATCGCTCAACAACAGATGTTCATTTTATAACAAAATAATCCAAAAAGGTTCAACAGTTGGTTACAGCATCTCAAGCAGAACTATAATGGATAAGTAATCGATAATCGATTCAATATAGATGAAATTTAAATTTCCCACAAACAAATAAAAATGTCTTTTCATTTTAATTACTAAATTATTCTTCGAAGAAATATAGATTTAAAACAGTATTGCGAACGTTTTATCATAATTTCAAATACATTTTTTAATTATATATTGGGGTTACAATCTTTCTCTAACGATGTTGAAAACGATTTTTTAATTACCGATGTTTGGGGTTAGATGGAAATGGTTTCATCAAGTTACTCGAGTGGCAACATAAAATTATAAAAAACAACAAAAAAAAAAACCGTGGTTGTATCGAATGGAAGCCATATTATTTTTCTGTCATTGCCTGTGGTTTTCTGTATATTTATTATTGTTATACTACATCTAAAATGACAGGTTTCAATTCCGACATTTTTTATTCACTGTTAAAACTTGTGAGATACTTGGAAGTAGTTTGAACTACTTCCGTACCTATTGTTTGTCGATTTCCGTGAAAAACGTAGCTTACCAGTCGTTTGTCTTTCAATGTTTTATCAAAAATGATTCAATTCTTTTGATGTAGAACAAAGAATACAGTTACTTGCAGAAGCTTAAATTTCTCGTAAGTTACATTTTATATAAATTAATTTTCAAAAGAAATTCATTCACTATGATCCTTCCTGGGGACTTATTTTTAGAAATTAACTTTATCTAAACTTTATTATTTAGTATACAAAATAAACAATGAATATGATTGGAAAGAACCTTTATGTATCTAGTTTCCAATCAGATGATACCAACTAAATACAGGGTGTCCCATTAGGAATGAAGATTCTCTGACTAAAAATAAGACAATTAAACGAAATACTCTTGGGTAAAATGTTACTAGTTTCCGAAATAGTGTTAAAGTTGAAAATTAAAAAATTTAAAGTCTGCAAACATTTTTGTTGTCATCAGATACACCTATCAGCAAAAAAAAAACAGTTGAAAAAAACTTTGCCAGTGGCGTACGGCATGGGTAAGTAACAACTTCATCCACTCTAAATTTTACGCCACTGCCCCAAAAATTATTTGACTATTTTTTTTTTAATAAATCATGTACTCTTGTTGGGAGGACCTTATAAAGTGACTGATTTCAGAGATATTGGGGGTATTCTTTATTTCAATTTATTATGAATTCTCTTTATAAGTTCCCAAGAAAATTTTGAACAGTGGCGTAAAATTTAGAAGGGATGAAGGTATTATTTACCCATGCCGTAAGCCACTGGGAAAGTTTATTTAACTGCATCTTTGCCGATAGGTTTATCTTATGACACGAAAATCTTTTGCAGAATTTAGTAAAAAATAATAAAAAAATTATAGCCATTAATAATTTTTGAATTTTCAACATTATTTCGGAAACGAGAAACATTTTACCTAAGCCTGTTTCGTTTAATCGTCTTATTTTTTAATAACATAAACTTCAGTTGTTTTATGACCCATTCTTAATGGGACACCCTGTATATGCATTACAATCTTGGCTTGCGTTTATATAGTCTTTAATAATACATCTATCCTACGTGACTAAATTGATGTCATCAATTAGGCAAAGTAACATTAATAACTTCAGTAGTAACCTTAAACCAATATCACTGACCTATTTGACAGAACTGACATCTAAAAGCCACTAATAGATCGAGATCACGTGGGATACGAGTATTGTTGAAGACTCGTTAATGATAAATTAGATTTGTTTATCTCTCTATTGAGTGTGACAAAGTAAGCCATCGCGTTCACCTGATCTAAAGTAATTGGATTTTTTCCATTGAGGAGAGTTAAAAGAATAATCGTACACAAGACAGCCTAGAGAACTAGAAAAATTTAAAAATTTGCTGGATCAAATAATTAAAGACATTCAATGTAGATAAAGTTACTAAGTTACTGGAAACTAGAAAATTCCAAATAATTTCCACGTCGTGAACCACTTTATATATACGATGTTTTTGTATTAGTTTTGGTAGTTTAAAATGCTATGTATTAAGAAAACAGAATTAATCAAAGTTAAAAAATTGGGCATTAAACAAAAATGAAAAATATTATTCCTACACCTATATTTGGTGAAACATTTAACCCTCTGTAGATTACTGCATTGTTAATTTTTCAAAAATAATGAAGTTAAAACTGATGTTAAGAAATATTGTTTATAGCAGGATTTCAAAATTAATACGTTCATGTTTGTTAAAAAAAACTAATACATTTTTAAAATGATTAATAGCAGAAAAACAAATTCTCAATGGAATTAAGGTCGGGAAACCAAGTAGGCCAATCTAATAATCTCACATCTCAGCTTCCAAGCCATTTTTGGCGACTTTGCTAGTACGCGGTGGGGCATTATCCTGCATAAATAAAAAACCTCTCCAAAGTCGTATTAAGGATGTAGAACCAAATCTACATACCTCTCAGCAGTTAAAAGTTTGTAACATGATCCAGCCCTAAAACTTCACTGTACTCCCTTTATATATCGAAACCGGTCGGGCAGCTTGAAGCCTGGCTTGTCTTCCACAGAATCCACGGCCTTTTAAAACACGATTCGTCGGTCATCATATCTTGGATCAATCTTGGTTTCGTCCAAAAATAAGATATTTTCTCATTCTTCTACCGTCCAGTTTTGGTGCTCCAAATACCAAATTAATCGATGGTTTTTGTTTTGTCTGGATAACTGTGACATTCTTAATAGTCTCCTTCTAAACAATTATCTGGTACGAAGTCGTTTCCTAATCATTTCCACCGATATACTAAATCCCGTAGCTTGTAGAAGTTGTCTTTGAAGTTCTGGATGTGTTACAGTTAGATTTCTTCTAGCTATTTGAGCTAACAATCGGCCTTGTTTCTCGGTAGTAACTCTTCGGCGACTTCCTCCATGCCTGTTTTTTAGATTTTCTAATTTTAAGAATCTTGTAAAATACCCATGGCGGGTTTGTTTGGGGTTTCTTTATAATTTGATGCAAATCGTCCGAGATCCAGTGGAATTAATTATCCGTCGTGTACAACTTTTAAACTATCCACTGGTCAACTAGTCCTCCGAACAATCATGGTATTATCTTTTTACGAATCAAAGAATTTTTGTCAGTAAAAACAATATTCTTTTATATGCAAGTAACTTTTTTTTAATGAAAAGATATTTCTGTAGAATACTGGGCGATTCATATTAGTTTGGTTGTCGATCTTTATACCCACTTAGATTAATAGACAGACATAAGAGGATATATAAAATTAATAATGCAGTAACTAAATTATTTCGACTAACTAAAAAACGAACATAAACATTGACGACAAAGGGAGATAAAAACCCAAAATGTTCAAACTACAGGGTTACACATAATAATGAACAAACAGCCACCAGAAACAGACTGACATGTCAGAAATTTTGACCACAATATTTTAAAAATTGAAATTCACGCAGTCCGTCCCTGTGGCACACATAAATCCAATAAAATATAAAGGTGAAATAATGCCCAGTCGGCCCAATTTAAAAACACTTGATTAACACATTGTCAACACATAACAGAAACATAATATGGCTTGAAGGTAGTGCTGTGCAATCACAACCACACTGAAGAAACATTTTAAGAAAATGACAAAAAAAAATGTACTGGATGTCAAAATGACACTTACCGGACTCGCAGGCGTTCTTTGCCAACTTGGACTGCTAAGTTCTCCGTATTCTTCGTGCATTGAATTTATACTAGCTGCTCCTGGTGACGGGGCAGTACTTTGAGGTGTTGTTGGATGACTATAGATACCCATGTCGTTTTTTCTTGATGTTTTGGGCGTCGTACATTGAGGATCTTCTCCTGATGCTGCAACAAATCATCAAATGATTCAACGAATGGAAAAGGAGTGCAATAAGAGTGGGTATAATACGTCACTTTCCAGAGGCGTAGAGATTTTAGGAAATAGTAATTTCAGTGGCGGTTCGTTCTAAGGAGCCAAAAGGCCGTGGCACTAGTGTAAAATTTGTCGACAAATATTCTTTTTTTTATTTTAGTTCAATAATTAATACAATTGACAGGTCAACTGGCTAAGCGACGCACATATAAATTACACAAGTCTGCAACCAAAAAACTGCATAGGATTTTTTGACTGTTATGTTTCTCACTAAAAATCTAGAAAAATAAAAAAAAATTCATCACCTCAGGTTTTCTTGCAAAACTCATATTGACACTTCTTTTACTGTTTTTCCGAAAATGTAGAAGCTTATAGTAAAGAGCAGGGTGAAAGATTTCACGTGATTTCGAGAGACGATACCAAGGAAGATGGAACATTAACATGCTAATTGATTACTGAATGCTCAGGAGGCAAAGAGAAGAAGAAAGCGAACGCGTGTTCGAAGGACCATCAAAGAGATGAAAAAATGCTTTTTCAGTCAGAAAGAGTAAACATGTAGTGTAAAATATGTCATGAAGGGATAGTTTTTCTTCCTTTTTTCAATTATAAGAAAAATTAAGCATAGTTAATTTTAATAAAATATTGATTTTGTCATCGCTGATGTTCTTTTTAACGTAAACTCCCCATATTTTGCAAAAAAAACTGTACATCATTTAACTTTTTGGATTTAGCACCCTATATAATATAAAATTTACCAAAACTATCCCTGGTAGAGGAGAAAACATTTTTTGAAAACCTGTGTTATTTATCATTATGTAATTTGATCCCGACGAAAAAATTCGCGTAGTGTTATTTCAAGAGACAACAAATAATTCAGGCGACTGACAACTCACTGGACTATATTCCATGCGAGGTACATCTCAAACAGCCCGGCCGCTAGCATAGCAATATATATTGAAAACGGTTACATCACACCTACAGAAAGTACGTGTTTAATACATTTTTAAACAGAGCCAGCTAATCGTGTGGCTCGGATTTCAGCTGGTTGCGTGTTGGCGTTGTGCGTAAATGAATCGGCGGTCGGTTTAAATAAGTTAAATGTTTCATTAGGTTCTGTATAATGTAAATATAGTTACTGTTTACAAATCATCCGAGGCAAAATTAATAAAATAAGCAATCTGTTAATGAAACCTTTTTCTACACACTCGCATGAGGACAAAATTCAAATCAAAGAATTTGGAAGACCACTTCCCGATTTGGAAATCACAATCCACCTCTAGTTCATCAAACTTCAAGAGTTGTATAAGGAAGGATAGTCGGAATATGTATATAAAAAATAACTGGTTTTGCGGATGTGATAAAAAAATGCATGTTTTTTTAGGCTGCGATTCTACATGGACAACGCGTTACATATTTATGAGAAAATTAAAACAAATGAAAACATCATGGTACATATAAATAATAATTTTGAGTTTTTCTTTGCTCAGAAAATCAAATATGTCTCAATAAAGTTCGGCTCATAGACAAAATATTATTAACCAGGAATGAGAAATTTTTGTTATTTATTATTTTGTAAAAATGGTGAATACGCGTGTTACCTTTTACATGATGATGGTGGGGAAGGCTTTCCGAATTTTCATCACCTGTAAGTCAAATGGTACCATCAACCATCTTTAAGTCGCTCCGGAGTGCCACGGAAAATAATAATTTCCGTCCCTTCACAACACAAGCTCAGTAGGCTTCAGGGATTGAAATTCACTCGGGGTAAATTAGGGAGAGTATTATTATAATACACCTGGCACCACCTGTGTGCTAAGGCACCAGCCGCCACTGCTTATTATACCGAATAAACAACATTGTTTAGCGAACATACTCTACCCCTATTATATTTTGCTTCAATAAAAAAAAATTGCTTTAGTTAAGCATCAACTTTTGACAACAAAACAATTTATTTACTTTTTGTTTTAAATGTCATCATTAATGAACTAAAATATAAAATAAAACAAAAATAACCCTCCACGATCGAGTAATTTCTCAGGAGAGCTGTTCTGCAAAGAAAACGTAGTTCTTCGTCAATTTAAAAATATTCAGGGCGACCGAACTTTAAACGATAAAACTTCAAAGCTTTTAGTGTATTAAAATACGTAAAACAGATACGGTGCAAAAGAACCTTTTAATTAAATGCAGTAAAATGTTTATGCAAAATTCACTGTATATTCAGCTTCTGTAAAATCCCTAAAAGGACATGTCATTACTTAATATGAATTTTCAAAATTGTTGGCATATATGTCAATTTAAATTGCATAAAATTGACGATTTTGAATTAAAATTATTTAAAAGCGACTATCAGAAAACGCATATTTATTGTGTGAAAACTCCAAAATGTAGAATGTTTTTTCAAAGAAATTTGGGGAACCATCCGGTAAAATTATTGAGAATAATATGAAGAAATCTAAAGAGTATGGGTAAATAGAAGTTAACAGACATGTTTATAATAATTGTGGTGTCCCATCAAAAGAAAACATTGCTGCAGTATGGACTAGTGTTGTTAAAAACCAGAAAATGTCAGTTTGTAAACATTCACAGCAAGTCAACATTAAAAGATCGAGTGTGATAACATATTAAAGTCAGATCTTCATGAGTTATAGTTGACTCGAGAATTAGGACTGAACGATCACGTGTTACGTCGTACATTTATTAATCGAGGCTAATCTTTAACGAGCTCATTTCAAAATTTGTGGATACGTAAACAAGCAGAATTACAGAATATTGGAGGAAAATACAAGATAAATACTCGAGAAAAGACTGTATCCAAAAAAGTGACTGTGTCATGTAGTTTTTAGACGGGAGGCATGATTATTCCTTATTTTTTCTATAATGAAGCTGGTGATGCGGTTACTGTTAATAGAGTCGTTACAGTACAATGATAACAGATTGTTTCTGTAATGAATTGGAAGGTATGAAGGTTTCAACAGGACATTACCATACCACGGATAAAACACTGAATCTTCTGAGAATTGGCGATCGAATAATTACTTGAAGAGCTGACTATAATCGACCTCTACACCACTGGATTATTTTCTGTGGACCTTTTTGAAGGAAATAGTCTATAGTTTATGCTAACAATCCTCAAACAGCTTCGATGTAACATTACTCAAGCAATTAGAATATTATCATGCCAAAGAAGCGGAGGGTGTCACTTGTTGGAAATCATTTTTCAATATTAACCGTATCATTTGTACTTCAAAATAAAATAATAAAATTGTTTGTACAAGTTGGAGAGGTACCCGCTAGTGTTACTTTCCTGAACTCTCACCGACTGAGAGGATCACAAAATATTTGGCGCCCAATGTGAAGCCTAACCTAATATACCACCGTGGTGTTCTGCTCTACCAAAATCAAGTACTGAACTAATAAAATCTAGATTCAAAATATTTAAAACTTACCAGCAGAAGCATTCGATAACGTAGATTGCTGCGAACCTTCGTCAATAGGTGTACCATCAGGTCCCGTAGTAACCACAGACGTAACTGAGCCACCAGTAGCCGTGGTCACGTGCGTATTGAGCCCACCCTGCGCCGTCGTAGTAATACCATTGTCCATCATATCAGAAACCATCTGCGTATGAGAATTAGGCGTCGAACTTGGAGGCGGCATGGGTCCGTCGTGCGGATGGTTGTTAGGAAGGAGCGGACTGCTAGCGGGAGGCATGTTAGGCGGCCCCATCGAAGGAGGTGGTCCCATGCCGGAATGGTGATGGCCGGTCGGCGGACCCATGTGGTAATTTTGCGGCGGACTAGGGCTGGGCGGCGTGGAGCCTGGAACGTTTTGAAAACCCATTTTGTGTTGCAGATGGTGTTTGAGGTAGTGAGGTGGGCGCGTCGTTGGGCCGGGCGATTGAGACCCGGGCCCGGGTGCCTGCGCGGGCGAATTCGGACCGTTGCCCTTTGAGCTTGTCGACATCGAAGATTGCCATGACTGTTGGTAGGGTGGAAACTGCGAGTTCTGCATGTGGTTCGGAGCCGACCGACCTGGAAATTGCTGAGGGGGCATGTTGTTTGGCGGCGGGGGCTGCGACGTTGGAGGGCCGTAGCCTTGTCCTGGATACTGGATGTTACTGGGAGGCCGTGGTGGATAGCCGGTTTGAGGATACTGATTTGGTTGATACAGAGGCATTTGTTGGTTGCCCGATCCCGATACTACCATGCTCGGGTGGCTTTTATAACCGTGGGCTGGGTGCGGAGACGAATGGGGTGTTGTATAGCTGCCCTGAGTTACCATTGGTATACGACTAGGTCCGTTGCCGTCAGACTGTCCGCTTGAAGGCCTTGGTGGCATAGGAATGTTTTGGCCTGCAATGAAAACACAACAATAAGTACTTAATGCGTATGTGGAATTTATACATTGCAATTTAATATTTTACTTTTTCTTTCGGATGAATGGATGGATGGTATCTGACATGCAAGTCTACTTATTTAGTACAGAAAGTTTAAAATAATAACATCAAAAATTAGTACACCTGATTGAATGGAAGTGGGAGGGTAAGTTTATTTAAATCTTTATAATACGGTGGTATGTTTAGCATTTTTTTACCTTCTAAGAAAAAATAATTATTAATATCTGCTACAGGGTTTTAATTGCAGTATGGACAAAAGTGAGAATCTAAAATTCCAATTTTATATAAATGGCGCAGGGAATCGACCGCACTTAAGTTTTAATCGAGTAATTATGGATGACTAATATTTATTATATTTCCATGAATTGATGTGTGGAATATTGTTAGTGAGATTTGGTTGTACACTGAAATAGTGACTTTTTGATTCCTCCGCACGCTTCAGTGTATTTAATTTCCTATTTGTTTCAGGCATTTTTTTATAAATTTTAAACATCTATAAAAATACAAACTCAGATTTTATTTATTGTTGTTTTAAAATTTGTACTACTTAAGTTCATCAGAAATTCAAGGTACCTGATGTTTACTTTACTATTATTAGTACCAATACTAAGTTTGTCACAAACAAAATCAGGTTTAGTTGAATTTTCCCTTAAACTGAGTCATACATGTAGGGTGTTAGCAAATTCCTTACCAATATTTGGCATAATTGTTTGAAATTGTCCAAATTTTTAATGTTTGAAAATAAATCTAACAACGAATGAATCATGAAGTTCAAGCTATCGTATTTCTCTACCTAAGTTCAAAAACGAAATAACTTAAGGCTTGTCAAAAATGATATATCTAAAAAATTATTAAAAATATACAATAAAGGCCGTTCAAAACAGAAATAAACTAAATGTTTCAAATATCCGTTATATTAAAATGTTTCTTTTTGAACTGAAGTAGCGATTTGTTGTATTTACTCATATTCACAAAAAAAAATTTTAAGTTGTGAAATTTATGCCACTTATTTTTTTTTACTTTTGAAAAAAATGGTATTTTAGGTTTTGTTTTCTCTCAAACTTCTAAACAGGTCTATAAAAGAGGTTTGGTAACACTCTGTGTAACTGTGGGTCCTAACTCCTGCTTAGATAATGATGAATAAAGTAATCACCGTGTCCACTAAATCATTATAACCGCCTTTGAACTGTATTGTTTAGTTTTAAGACTCGCATTATGGTATTTATTTTATGAAAATAGAATGAGATCCATATAAAGAATAAACGGTTACTCCATATAAACCTGTCTAAAATAGTCTAATTAAGTCGGTAGGAATAAGGTTTTTGAAAACAAAAAAAATAATAATAATTTTGCCCATAATAAGAGTACTTGTACATGTTTTCATACTATAACTCAGGTTTTGAAATAGTTTTGATCTTTATCGGTAAATTATAAGTGTAACAAACAAAAATATCGCAATACAAATTTGTTGATAACTTTTTAGAGCTATTCTGAAAACTACTAATCGACGTCCATCATCTGTATCTGTAACGTGTGGAGGATGTGTTACCCTCCGTGGCACTTAGAGCTCATTAGGCCCATTGTGCATCCTAAATTGATAGGCACCTCCTAGCTCGTGCCGACGTCCATCATATTAATTTAAGGAAAAATAATGCTATAGCAATCTATCTCACAATAAGCAAACGTTTCAAAAATTATTTACCAAATTGAATTGAACAGTCATACTTTTAAATATTACATTGGTGGAGAAGAGTTGTTTTCAACAAAACTAAGGCCCATATTTATAAACCGATCTTAAGTGAGTAGGACTCAGCTGAGATCGTTTTTAAACGAAAATCGAAGTTCGGTTGTAACTTCTCTAGAATTTCATGTGATTCCAGTGTTGTACTAGAATTTAGAGTTGGGCTGTAGCAAATCCGTAACTATTAAGTAAATTTAAGGATTTGTTACTACTAGCGATATAACCGAACTTCGATTTTCGTTCAAGAACTAACTCAACTGAGTTCAACTCAGCTGAGATTGGTTCATAAAACGGGTCTAAGTTTGCAAAATTCGGTTAAGCAGAACCGGACTTGCAAGCGTTTGTTAAAATCATGATTCCCATCGTCCCCCCACCTCTTGTATGACAAGATGGAAGCAAATTATTCTAGGCAAAATATGCGAGATTTAATTTTTTTTATAAAATGAGCATTTTACCACCTGTATTCAGTTACGCCATCTAGTGGTCGTTCTACGATTCTCTAAATAATTTTCAGGTTTCTCTTGTGGCAACTGTTATTATGCAATTGGACCACCCAGTACAGTTTCAGCTTAATTCAGATTAGTTTTCCAGCATAATAGAATATTTAAATCTGTTTAGCCATGCAAGCAGATAAAATGCCATAATTAATTAGAGATGTCTAAATACATGTTTAAATTCATAATACAAACAATCAATTAATGATATTTGATATGGCAGCCGTAAATAAACCACGTAGAATAAAAATTAAATAGGGATTTATATTAAATTGGATTGAACAGTTGCAGCGACGAATTCTGTTTAATTATTACCGATTTTTCAGGTCACACTACTAATTATGATATAATTCCTTTTTGGACAGCGCACATATTCATTTATCATTCAATTAATTATCAATTTGAATTGATAACTCCGGAAATAAATTATTTCGCGAAATTTTGCTTTTTCCTAAACGATATTTAATTGCTTGATGAATAAACCATTTTGTCAGTGACTGTTTTTTTTTTTAAACGAATGTAACATACAAGAATAAATATACTAACCAGAAGGATATCTCCGATCACGTGATTGCCGAGGGCTTTTAGCCTTCGTCTCTAAGAGCGCCCGCACACTAGCGGCCAGGTCGCGCGGCTGTGTCGCCAAGGAAATCAGTTGACCGCGACCAACAAAATACATTGATACGGAATCATCTATTATTTAAGAAGTATGAATATTTTTGTTTATATATAAAACTCAGTCCTTATTAAAATTTTTTAATAAAAAATAACCCACATAGCAATAAAAAAATTAATTGGTTGACAAAATAACTACAAATGTATTTATTTTTTCTAAAACGAAATAAGATTTAAACTTTTAATGGCCAAAATGCAAAAACAAAAAGAAAACTGGTAATTTTAATAATCCGTGTTGCCACCTCTAACCCTTACGTAAGCTTCTATTCGCCTTGTCATGCTTCTTATTAAATTGTCAACATTGTCTTGGGGTATGTTTTCCCATTCTGCTAATGCTGCATCAATAAACTGTGCGACATTTCCTGCATTGTTTTGACGAGCTCTAACCCTTCTTTTGAGCTTGTGGGGCCAACAAGTGTTCGATAGGATTTAGGTCTGGTGAACAAGCAGGCCAGTCTAAAACTGTGACACCTTCCGTTTTAGGACATTTTCTAGCCATTCTGCTGGTTTGGAGAGGTGTATGAAGATCAAATTATCCCCAATAGCAACTCTTCAAAGCCTAACGATTGGTTCTAGCACTAAATCAACATACCTCCGACCGGTTAAATTTTGTTGAAATGGTACCAATGGAGTATTTGTTCCCAGCATAATACCTTCCCAGAACATTACAGTCCCTCCTTGATATCTTGGGACAGATCTGGCAGCCTGGAGTCTCGTTCGTCTTCTGGAGCTTTTAGAACCCGAATTCGATGGTCATCTGATCTTAGGCCAATTCTGGTCTCATCCGAAAAAAGAACATTTCTCCAATTCTCAATTGTCCAGTTTTGGTGTTGAAGGACCAATCTAGCCGGTCAATTTTATTAGATATTAGATAACTTGCCCGTAACTCTCTCCTACTGTACAACCCTCGAGAGCGAAGTCTTTTTCTAATGGTTTCAACTGAATCGTTCAAACCTGTAGCTTCTAGAAGCTGTCGTTGCAGCTCTGGATGAGAAACACTGAGATTTCTTATAGCAATTTGGCACACAAAACGGTCCTGTTGTTCAGTTGTGACTCTTTGACGACTTTGTCTGGGCCTGTTCTTGAGAGTTCCTAGTTCCAAGTACCTTGCATAAGTTTTCGATACCCTGAGTAACGTCTACGTCTCTTTGGGGTATTCCTTCTTTATTTAGAGCAATAATTTTTCTCTTGTGCACATTTTTTTGTTTTTTTTTTTGTACCGAAATAAAATTACCGAAGAATCGTGATTTTACTATTGAACACCAAATTCGCAAGATAATAAATCGCAGCAGTCGTTTCTTCTTTATTATCATGTTTGTTTTGAACAAAAAGCTTTATCTTAAAGTTTGATACCAAATTTTTTCCTTACAAAAAGTTTATTCAGAAATACAGAGTGATTCCATATAAGTATGGTTGTGTCTAGTTAGTGCAGCTGTAAAATTTGACATTTTAACCAATCACATCGCAATTTACGTAATCGTTACAACCAATCAGAACCAAATAAATAGACTATTTTTACTGACAATCTCCTATCGACTATCTAGTCCCTCATCAGACTGGAAAAAGTAGCATTTCATGTTTTTTACTTGCTGTTTGTAGTTTGGCACAGAGGAAGAGAGGGCGAACAACATGTACTATGGCCCGGTAGTGGGAGCTGTCGTGTAAAACCTGTCAAATTCAAAGTTACTTATCAATAGATTTTTTTGTTTTTGACTACAAAACAAAAAAGTATGTTCACCTAAACGAATATATTTCATATCCATTCTAGGTAGTGAGAACATTGCAAAAAAAATAAATCCACCAATCACAGTTCATATTTTGGACACCCAACTACTATTATTTTTAAAATTTTAAATAAGTGACAATCCTGTTAGTTATTGGGATTAAATATACATTAAAATGAGTTATTTTTGTGTAGAATCGATAAATAATAGCATTGTTACTTTTATTTGGTCCACATTTAAAAAAAAAAAAAATTAATTTTAATCAAACTATATGAAATTATTTTAATTAATTAGTTGAGCCACCAGGGTGTCGCAAGGAAGTAGGATCTGTACGGTGTGTCGACAATGTACGCGACTGCCATGTATGAGTTCAGAATTAGATTCAGATGATTTAGAAGACCAAATAATTACGACATTAGTTCATAAAAAGCTTCCGAAAAGCAATTATTTAAAGAAATTAAAAACCCACGGGAATTGAGTTAGAAAATTGTGTTAAATGCTGTAGTTGGTGGGACGGTGGTGTAGCGGTCTAACGCGCTTATATTCATTTATAGGCAAGTTTATGAGTCAGAGACTGCTGGGCTTCGAATACCAAACCAGATCATGTGGATTTTTAATTAAATTGCATGGTTCGGTTTAGGATTTGATGTGTGCCGTATTAATACAAATTCAATTTCTGTTGATATGACATGCAGATTATAAAATCGCCATGCATTACCGTCTCGATGATGGTGGGTGAGGTTTTCCGGGTTTTCCTCACCTGTAAGTCAAATGGCTCCATCAATTATCTTTAAGTCGCCCCGGAGCGCCACGGCAAATAATAATAATATCCGTCCCTTTCCCCGCACAAGCTCAGCTTTTGGGGTTAAAATTAACTCGTAAGGGGGTGAATTAGGGAGGTAGAGAGTATTATTAATATGAGTACAATAATATAGGTTTATTTTTTACTCACATGTACATTTTCTGCACAATACACAGAATTGATATGTGACCTATATGAACGGATATAATTTCATATCCATTTTAGAATACAATTGAAATCAACCAATCACAGTTCATATTTAGTAGCAATTTGTTTTGTTAATCAGTGAAGAATCGACTAAATAATGGTAATCCACAAGGTATTCGTCTATACGAGTATTAAAATGGAAATTGTAAATCAATGTTAAGCAAAATTACTGCATGATTCATTGGCGCAGAAAGTTGAACTGATGAGTTCCCATGTGAAAGGTCCTGGTTTCAAATCCAAGCTGAAGGCAAATTTTACACATTTTTTTAAAGTTTATTTTATTAATTATACTTCATTTAACAGCAAGAGAAACATTTTCAGAAATGTTTTGCGATAAAAACTAATTTAATATTCTTTTATCAAATATATTACCAAATATTGTGTTCTTTAATTCAGCTTTGTCAATGGTTACTGGTTTTGATTTGAGGTTAATTATCGCAAAAAATTTGTTGGAATTTGCTTTCTCTTAATATTCAAATACGGTATAGTCAAAGTCATGAATTCAAATTTTGTGTTATATTAAAATATTTATTTTATCTTAATAATCTATGAATGAAAGTTTGTAGATTTTAATGGATCGTAGAAAAAATATACTGTATAACTTGAGCGGATTATCCATATCGCACTTAAAACTCGTCTTCGTGCGTTATCTCCACCATATCCATGAACAAACTATTTAACTCTTATAATTCACAGTGCATATACTGTACAGAGTATATATAGGGTGTTGTTTTAAGGATGGACGAATTTATTCATTTTTTTTTTTTGTAAAGCCGGATCTGGATTTTTTTCTTGCTTATACCTTAGTAAATTCTATAAGTTATGGAGAATAAATGAACAAAATTTTAAAAACAATAATATACAACTTATGAGTCAAGAAAGAAATCGCCAAAATTGTTAAAATATCTCGGTTATAAAGAGTGGAAGACCAAATAAGTATGGGTTATTTGGAAGCACCTCAGTGGTCTACATCCATAGTTAACGTGTATCCCTTTACCAATTAAACACCCTGTAGAATTGGGAGCGAGAGTTTATTAATTTTCTCTCCGCTAACAAGACTATAGAGATCTTTTTGGATAACTCAAATCGAGTTGACTCAAAGCTGGTTAGGTGCCCGGAACAAAGTTATTTTGATCTGGGTTACGGGACACAGCGGTCTCACTAAAAGAGAAATCGAATCTGAGTTCATGGGACCAGAATCATTCCTGAGCAACGAATTCGAGAGATATCCCAGGGATAACTCAGTCGAAGGCTTTTATAACCAACCCTTCCATGAACCCATCTGCTCGGATCCGAGAAAGAATTAGGAAAGATCTACGCATTTTAACGGGACTGATGACAGGACAATGTCGTCAGGGTAACCACATGAAGAAGATAGGTCTGAAACAAACATCGGACTGTCAATTCTGCAGCGTGGAAGACGAATCTGCAGAGCACATTTTATGTGCCTTCTCCGCTTTGGAAAAAACAAGGTTCTGCAGATCTTCGAATTTACCTGACTGAAGCCTACGGACTTTAAACAGATATCACACAATTCAACAATGGCCTTCATCAAAAGTTGTAACTATAAGTTAGACATGAGCCATAACAGATCCATCTGGGCCACAGTGGAAGGCGATAAGATCATCTCACTCATTCTTAACCTAACAGAGTAAAATTATTTTAAGCCTTAAATGTATCAACAAAAACGTTAAAACTGTAAAAGATGGTTGTTATTTTGAAAAGTAGGTAAATATTTTTATATCATATCTACTTAATAATATTTGTAATATATGAACCTTGAAAATAAATAAATACCCATCTAATACTTGTTTTTTTTACTGATATTTTTTTTCGGTACGCCTATGGAGTACAAGCAATAAATAAAAAAAGGTCACAGCCTGTCGGCATTAATCACAAAGCGATTGAATGAGATATTTATTTATTGTTGTGTCATTAGGTAATAATTTTCTCGATACTGCAAAAACCAAGACCATCAAATTGTTTTTACCATTGGTCTAAACATAAGGTGAAATGATAAATCAATATAATATAAAGATATAAACAATTTTGAATGCAATAAATCAGGCGCGGACTTATTTTGGATAATATCATTTAAAAAGATTAAGTTTAGGTTAATTTTGACGTTTTGAAAAAATACTCTTAACACTATGTAATAGGAAAAACAAATTATGGTAGATTTTTACAAAAATAATCTTTGCCTAAATAAAATTATTTTTGTGAAAATCGATCAGTTTGTTTTTCCTAGATATGAGCCAAAAGGGCTTACAATAATTTGTGCTGATTACATTAGAAAATGTTTCTTTAATCATTACATTCCAAAATACACGAGGAAGTGAAAAGTTTGACAACCATTGACATTTTACAAAGACATTGACATGGTGTAAAAATCAAAATCGTTAAAGACCTGTCAAAAGGCTGCATTTTTTTTGCATTTAAATTTAAAAATTACCTAAAACTATTAACGTACAGGTAATGCTCGACTCAAATGAATATATAATTAGTGTAATTTTGAGAGGCGATATAAAATACAGGACTGTCAATTTAAAAAAATTGAAAATGGTGTATTTGAATTTTGACCCATCCTATATAGATTTGTCACGAATTAAAAAAGTAGTGCATCGGCATAAATGTTAACTAACATGAAAAAACTTTTACCGCAAAAAAATTGGTTTTTAATTTTGCAGAATTATGAAATCAACGATTTTCCTATAAAACTGGGTATATCGTGTAAAATACCCTGTATAATCCCATACTATTGTTACCCTGTACCCTGTGGCTGTTATAAGAAATGTATGAATAAAAAAAGAAGTGCAATATCATACAATACTCTATCAGGTGCGAAATGGTTTTCCACTCATTGGAAGAGACAAAACGGCTTTTTCAAATGGCAGCGGATTATACCAATTCCAGATTCTCCGGTTTGGTCTCTGTAATACACCAGCTACCTTTCTGGAGAGCCTTTCGAACGAATTGCCATATATATCCTCGGACCACTACCCTTAACAGAGAGGGAAAGCAAATACTTTATGGTTATTTTTCAAAGTGGTTCGAAATAGCGCCTATTCCTAATCAGGAAGCGACGAAAGTAGCAGAAGCATTCATGAAGCATAGCGAGGCATGGAGTCCATCTGGAATTGCATTCTGACAAAGGATTAAATTTGTATACCGAATTATGGCAAGAATTGATGAAACTGTTAGGCATCAAGAAAACACACACTAAGCTTCTCCACCCATAATGGTAGAAAAACACCATAAAACCATATGCAAGTATATTCAAATGTTCGTCTCTGAAAACCCTGAAAAGGACTGAGACACTTTAATTCCTCTATTTCTGCTAGCTTACCGAAGTTCTGAATATGAATCAACGTTTGAAAACAGCGATAAAGCGAAAGCTAGAATTGACATGCATGACTAAGATCACATTTTGAGAGAGGCGACCCTGTATGGCTGTACAATCCCAAGCGCCGAAAAGGACTTTGTCAGAAATTGCAACGGAAATGCGAAGGCCCCTACACCGTCCTCAAGAAAATCAACAACCTGATCTATAGCATTCACTTGTCAGCATAAAGTAAACCCAAGGTGGTTCACATTGAAAAGTTTGCGCCATACCGTGGTCCAGATCCTCCCCGTTGGCTCCAGTGGTCCCAGTAATCAAGCCATTCGGGAAGAATAATTGGAGAGGAGAAAGCAATGTTAGTTACCCTGCAGTAGCCTGCGGCAGTTATAGGAAACGTACGGATAAAAGAAGAAGAGCAATGTCACCCATCACCCAACAGTGTCATAAGTAAAAGTACGAATAAAAGAAAAAGAAAGAACAGTAAATGTCTGGAAATGTCATTCCGTATCAAGAAACACCTGGAAGGTTCGAGAAGTTGATGATCTTGACGTCACAGTTCAGTTTTATGAGAGACGTTGTACGATGTTGGTCATAGTTGTAAAGTATAAATTGTTAATGAATTAATTTTACCAAAAACCAGCGTAACACTATTTATTGTCATAATGGGAAAAGCGAGGGTAATTCAAAGTTAAAATAAAATACAGGTGATTTAAAAAACAAATTTGTTCCGTCTTACACCGTCGTTTAGACGGTTTAGACTATTTTTCAGAGTGCTGTATTTTTGACAATTGCAAAATTATATAGTTTAATGGTGTATGTGACTTAGATCTAGGCAGTAAAATATGGTACTGACCTACTGCTGGTGACATGGACCTCGAACCTGTAGAACCAGTAGGTGACGGGGTTGGTCGCATACCCTGTGAATTTGGAGTTCCTGGTGCAGGACCACCAGAACTGTCATTGCTGTTACCCCCACTCAAATCCTGAAACAAAAATTATATATTTAGAACATACTTAGGAAAAAAACAGTATTAGTAAATATAGTTATTGTGTGGTGCCGCAGGGAGGTGTATTTTACCCCGTTCTTTAATTATTGTATATAAGTTATATTTTAAAATAGTTGGCGTTCTGATTTTGCGATATTAGCTGAGCTTCACAAGAATAATAATAATAAATTGCATTTGTTGCCCAACCGTACAAAATCATTTACAGAGTAAATAATAAACATTTAAATAAAAAAATGTCTTAGTCCTAAATTCAAAGTTACCAACGGGTAAATATAGATGATAATAATAAGTAACAAAAGAAACAATTTTTTTATTGCACAACATATTGGCATCCAATTACCGGATAAGAAACATAAATAATACGTTATATAAATATATAGATACAATAAAATTACATAAATACACTGTTACATTTAGATATGTCCAAGCTTTGACGTATACAACCTTTATGCTGTCAACGCGCGGCCGATTTTTGGAGATTTATCCTAGGGATATGTAAATAAATAGTATATTATATTACATTACGAGTGTGGAAAGTGATATTTTTCATAAGAGTGGGAAATATTGTCGCACGAGGCACAAGCCGAGTGCGACTATCACACGAGTGTGAAAAATCACTTTTCACACAAGTGATGTACGATTTTTCCTACGACCACAAAATAATTTCATCAAAAAATGTAAAACCACATTATTATAATAATTAAAATGTATTTAAAAAAATAATCAACAATAATCGTATTTATTCAATTTTCATATTTTCTAAACAAAAAAAAAAATTAAAAAAATAAAAAAAAAATAAAAAAATTTTGGCCCCACCAGGATTTGAACGCGGTCGCTCGCCAGGTCTCAAATGGCAAAGTTGATAAGTTTGACGCTCTAACCACCCAAGCTAATAGGCCATGCGTCAATTTAATGATCTAATCGGTTATGTGTTTAACCAGAATAAAGAGCAAACATATTATTAGTTATTTCAAAATTATTTTAATAATAATTGTTAAAGATAAATATCTAGGATCTAATTTACAACAATTTCAATAATTTAACAATCATATCGATTTTAGTATTAATATGGACATTACAAAGATCAAAATAGAAATGATGCATTTGAAATTTCATGACAGCTGCTGCGGAAAGTAGCATATTTGTACACGGATGGAAAGTAAATTCTTATTCATACGCGTGTGATATAGGGCACTTTCCTAAGTGGTCGTAGGAAAACATATTTATGTGTATTTCTTGCACTAGCACGTGGATATAACAAACAACACAGAGGAAGAGTAGGCATAAACAAATTTAATTACTTTTCATAAATTTAATGCAGTATTTTTTTTTATTCACATATACTTCAGCAAAAAATATCATAGACGTTACATATTGTGTTGGCATTACTGCACATAGTGTATAGCATTATATTAGTTTGAGGTTTTTTTACATTGAAAGAGATTGTTTTTCCTATTTGTTACCGTAGGTAAAAGAATATTAATTTTAGATAATAAAATGGAGCAATTTACTTTACCATTTAATAATTTGTGTAAAAATTAAACATGTCTGACTTTTTTGCTTTTCTAATGACAAACTAAAACCTATTAAGCAAGTTAATATAGTCACTACCTGCTCTTGTTCTTTATAGGATATCCGATTTAAAACATAAATAATCAAAATGCACAATTAGGCATTTTTTTCCCATCATCAAACAGATAAATCCTGAATGATTGAAAGAAAATTATTCGCCACAATTTATTAGAAATATTAAATTCCATGAACATCTGGAAGTCGTCGAAACAGGTGAATGTCGAGGACGTCCTGCACCTGTCCTTAATAGGACCAAATTCCTTGAACATTGCCGAGTTACACATGTAGCAAAAGTGCCCACATTAATTTTATTAAATCTATATCAATTTTTGATTTAATAAATCCTAGAGAATGTATAAATTTACATATATTTTTCTATTTATAGGTATTCAGAATATCATTGGTAATTAGACTCGGGTCGTAATGGTATTTACTAGTTTTAATGCTTAAATTTAAATTGTTAAATAAACATAATGCTACATAGCTACAGGTGGAATTATACTTTCTTTGTAGACTTCACAACTGCGGTTTTAAAATAACTATGATCGAATCGATGTGGCAAAATATAATCTAAAAATAATTTACTTTTACTTTTCCAATTTGACACTTCAACTCATACGAATTAAATTATTACGCTGAGAGCCGAGCTAAGCTCATTTTTCCTGGTTGTAATTATATAGAGTGATACACAAAACAAGTTTCTAAAGTATCCCTTGGAAAAATGCATGCATGTCTGTGAAATCGTTGTTAATTTAAATGCATTGTCTTGTAACATTATTCCTGTTAAATGATTAATTTTAACAAAATTTCAAATATAAAGAATATAATAAGACTTTCATTCGCTACGAATATATACAATCAGTACATTTGTAGCAAGACATAAATAAATTAAAAATCGTTTTGGAAAAAAATAAAATTTGGTAAATTCCAAAAAAAAAAACGTAAAATATAAATACAGCGTGATCAATTTAAAAAAATCAAAATTAATGGCATTTCCGGTAAAACCGAAAGTCGGTAATTTTGTTTCGGCAACATTGTCATAAATTAAAAAAAAATACAATATTTATTGACTTTAATGACTTATGACTCCGGCAAAATAATTAATTGCTGTTAATTAACATTATTTTTATTTGATTTACAAGGATTTTCTTTTTTTATTTATCTAAAAATATGCAAATATTAATTATTGCAAATGATGGCCTTTCCAAAATATTTAATAAGGCTAGGACATATTATTAAACTTGAAATATACTGTAATGTGACTCATTTCCGACCAATCATGTCATGCTCTGATCCTTTGTGCCTTTTTACAACCCCACTTGTCCTAAATAAAACCAGGAATATTTAATGAAGGGGATAAACCCCGTTTACCCAACTATAGACGCGTATGCTCACATATAGCCGTTATGAATCATTCATTCGGAAATATTCCGAGTAAAATGGTGAGAGCGCTACAATGGCAAATGGAAAGTAAAAGAATTTGGTGGATGTTTCGGGACTCCTTCGCCAATTATATAAATATGCATTTGCAGTTATGGACAGTTCAGTTGAAGTCAAGTCATAGCAGTGAGAACATTGACAAAGTAAATGAGATATTAATTAGTATAAGTGAATTGTTAAAATAAATTAGAAGTGTGAATTAAAATAGGGGGCGTAGCTCAGATGGTAGAGTACTCGCTATAATAAACCTTCATCCAGGAGAATCTCACTGAGCCAAATATGAATTAACTACTGAAGGGAGATTTGATACTTTTTGCCAAGTAGGTCTCGGCGATTTTCCTCTTTCCAATGTCGCATCTTCTTTAAAACAGGATCGTTCTCTTGCTCTTCCCTAAGTTTGGCAGGGGCCCACTCATCGTTAACTACAGTTGTTCTTAGTAGTTCACTGTCTTTGGATTCTGTTCTGTTGCAGTGAGATCACTCTTCTAGAAACATAATCGGTTTTTCTGTGGCTTATTCCGGCTCTATTTGCGATTATAAAGTCGTTCAATCCATCTGGCGAATTGATCCACCGAATTTTTGAACTGCTTCAGCCACTTCCATATAGGTATTGGTAGAAGTGTTCCACTGCCAGAAGTTCTCTTCTCGTAACGCAGTAATTTCGAGAGCACTTTACTAAAATAAGCCAGTACTCTTTCTTCCCCCCCTGATTCTGTGAAAGCACTGGCATCAGTATCCAGAATAAATTTTCCCCCTGGTAGTGGGTAGCCTAGCATTGGCGCTGTTGTTAAATTCTTCTTTAATGTTTCAAAAGCAGTTTCGCAGTCTTCGTCCCAGCAGAACTCTCTTGCTGCTTCAGTAAGTCGCGTTAATGGCTTAGCAATATCTGCAAACTTCCTGATGAATCTTCGATAGTACGTAAATAGGCGCAAACAAGGCAGAGGGACCCAAAGGATCAGAGCATGATCAGATTGGTCGGAAATGGATAACATCACAATACTTTTTAAAACTGAGGGCGCTGGCCAAGCCTTAAATATAAGTATCAATTCTAAATTATGTCTAGTAGGTTTGTCTCAATTTTATTTAAATCGCTTTATAAATGAAAGAAATTTTAACGTGGCCCTGGTCTCATTGTCACCCGGTATATACCATTTTTATTTTCAAAATAGTCTGAATTGTAACGATTATTTATTTAAACAATTTATTTATTTAAATTTATATTCACTAAAACACATTTAATAAAATGTGTATTCAAAACTATACTATTTATATCTTAAACACTTATACAGGGTGTTCCCTAATGATATGCGAATATTTAATGGTTTAAATCTACAAAAAAAAATTTGTGATAATTTTCTTTATACATTATCGTCGAAATGTCAATTTTTTTCATTCTTTAATAATTACATTAATTTTCTCGGACAATAAAACAGTTTTTATTTTTTTACTCAAAACAGAGCAACGTAGGAAAACAAATCAAGAAATCCTTTAAGTTGAAATAAATGGTAATTTTAAAATAATTATTATTTGGAAAAAAAACATTGGCGTAACATTTTTTTCTTCAAAAATATTGAGTTTAGTGCCAGTAGGCACGCTACTGTTAAAGCTGAAAATTGTTTTGTATTGAAAAATATGCACCATTATTAACTGTCACTGAATATTGAATATCACTAAAATATCTATAGCGGTTATGAAAATATTAATTTTCCTTTTTTTTTACAAAATTTCAGCACCCTGTATTTTCGTAACGAAATATTTTTGGGCCACAGTTTATAATGCAAACTATCATTAATTTTTCATTAAGGAACATCTAGTATACTGATTTATATTACCAATATTTAACTTAACAAATCCATCTCTAACCATATGCTGAACTCAAATGGCATGTGAACAATCTCGCAATCACCCGCCATTTTTTAGTCTAGCGCATTCGCCAAAATCTAGATTATTCCATATCGATGTATCCACCAAATTTTAGAAGTCAATGGTTCACGACGATTTAGTTGACTAACAATAGTCGCCCCACAAGGGGGTTTCGGAAGTTACCCACTTCATAAAAAATGGGAACCGTAAAAAGCAGAAAGGGACTTAATGAATCAGAGCAGGACCGGACTTATCGAAATTAGTTCTCACGACAATATATTCGTTAACTGAATAAAAGAATATTTTATGAGGAAATAGATTTTTTTTTTTTAATTATGATAAGTTTAGATGTTTTAAATTTAACAGTAAAATATTATAATATTAAGTTTCGTTTCTTGCCCGTAACTGTATATTGTTTTAATACAAAGTAATGAAAAAGTTTAAAATAGGACTGTGACAACGTTACATTTTAGAATAAGTATGATACTGTCAGTAGCTAAATATTTTGTTGTGATACAGTAATATTATTAGCAGTGTTAATCAATCTCCATAGTTTTAATTTTCATCAAGGGTTCGTATGAGCTGTACAGGGCGCCATCTGTTTCATTTGGTACAAACTGACCTTAAATACGAGTGGATTTATAAATAAAACTTTTAAAATGCGATGTGGTAAAAGGTAGCATTCACTTCCAAAGTTCACATTGGAAACACCGAACACTCAAGGTAAAATATATGCAACGTTGTTGCACAACGTCTATAGTCGGTCAGTCTATCTAAAACTGTCGAATAATATTTAGAGAAATTGGTTTAGATTGTAATGATGAATGAAGAAGGAAACCTAAAAAATCGCTTGAGTTGTTGTATAATTTGATGAATATCTTTATCTTAAACTGGTACACAATAAAAAAAGATTGGTAAAAATGGCACCCCTGGCGTTACAAAATAATAAACAAAAAAACAATGCAACAGGTTTCTTGCTACTGGAACAACCAATACTTAATCTACTGATTGAAATTTGACTACATTTATTTATACTTCAAAATTATCACCATAATCGATAAGTACTAACTACATATATCCAAGCGTTCGGTGTAGGTATATTGTAGCAATTTCCCATATTAATATATTATTGCTGTTTAATACATGTTGTTGAATGTGACTTCGGATGTTTGCATTAATCAAACTTACAGGGTGTCACATTTATCAGAGCTCTGATAACTAGAAATTGCTAGAAAACTGTTCTAAAAAAAAGATAATGTGTTAAGTAAAAAGCAAACATGGTTTTTATAAAGTATAAGAATGTTAGAAATAATAAGTTAGATCGGAATATTTCTAGAATGAACCAGAAGATGGTGATACTAATATTTTAAGAAACTCTGGCAAGAACAACAAATATTGCGAAGACCTTTCAAACAAGGTGTAAGGAAGGTCTCTAATGAAAATGAAGACAATGTTCTCCTCGAAATTTATCAGCTGAATCAAGAATAGTGCTATTAATATTTTACTGCAGAGCCATTGGCTGCCACAAGACATTCCAATCTGCTTGGCATGGACAAAATTAAATGTCGAATGTCGTTAGAATCTACGAGCTCTCCCTAACCATTTTCAATAACTTCCCATAGTTGACCGTGGTTTGTTGGCCTAAAGTCTCTTTGATATGTCTTTTTGACTATGAAGCCCCATACACTTTCAATGGGATGTTATGTTATGTTGATAATGGGGTGTTAATACACTGCGACCTAAAAGATCTATTGTGCCCCCTTCTGTCGCCAATGCACAAAAGGAAATGTCTCAATGCCTATAACGACCCTTCCAATCCTATTTTCTCAAGAAAGTGTAGGATTTGAAGTGGATTCAAGTTAGGTAAATCTCTCTCTTCTATTTGATATCCTCCTAGATATAGTGCCCTTGGATTCTGGAGTGCTACACATTCAGTTAGGATGTGAATGGATGTTTCGTCCTCCTCACAGAATCTGCACTCACTATCCTCTACTATTCTCAGTTTACTTAGGTGTCCTTTTAGTCGGCAATGCCCGGTAAGGATCCCTGTTACAATACGTAGCCTGTCTTGCTCAGGCAGATGCAGGCTTACGATCTTTTCTGGTTATATTCACCCAGAAGTATCTTGGCCTGTCTCAGCCCCAAGAGATTGTTTCAATTATCGGTTCTTCTATTGCCCAATTCTTTTTTAATCTCTCCTAATATTAAGATACCGCAGAACGGCTCAGGTCCTACAAAGGGTGTTTGAGCCCCTTTCCTTGCAAGACTATCCGCAATCTCGTTATGTCCCGGGACCCAAGTGAGAGTAACTCTATTTTTCTGGCCTAGCTCATTCAATTGTTCTAGGCATCTCCGGACCATTTTTGAGCTGATTATGTAAGAGCTCAGCGCTTTGATGGCTGCTTGACTATCGGACATAATGATAATCTCTTGTCTATGATAGTTTCTCTCGATGTTAAACTGGATACACTTTTCGATGGCGTGAATTTCCGCCTGGAAGATGCTTGGCTATTTCCCCAAGCTTTCGGAGTGCTTGTTTCTCGGCCCATACACTCCTATTCCAGTTCCTTCTATGGTTTTGGAACCGTCAGTATTCCACTGAATAGCACGTCTTTCGGTTGCAAGCGCGATGGATTCTTGGCTCCATTCTTTCTTGCAGCCCCACTCTGTGGTTTTGAAGTTTTTCACAAAACTGTACTTCTTTAATGGGATTCAAGTCAGGACCTTTTCCTAGCCAAGACAAAACATTTATGTTGTTGTTTTGACCATCACTCTTACTGAATCATTATTCTGTACTAAAAATCAATTATTATAAACATTTACACGTATACCAAACTGATTTCTTACATGTTGAAAGGTAAAATTGTCAGGAAAAACTTTTCTTACTGATGGTAACATCACTTTGTCTAAGATGTTTATTTAGTGCTGGGCTGTTGATCGTCCATTCAACTTCGCTATAGACTTCGATTTTTGAGCCTCAATTAGAGGCTGCGGCATTTTTAAAAATGTATTTGACAATAAGATTTAAGAGCTGTCAAATTTGAATGCGACGAACGACTATCAAATTTTGGCGTTCATATTTCGGTATACACATCAAATCAGGTTTAACAACACTATAAATTTTAACACAAAATCTGTCATTTCTAGAAAAGAATAGAGTTTCACACTCTTCCAGTTGTTTTACTGAAATTCAGAAAAAGTTTCTTATGAATATTAACAGACACAAGAGCGGGACTCTCTGTATTTTATTGAAATTAATGAGCATAGTATCATTATGACACATAATCAAATAATTGAATGTAAGTAGATGAACAAATATAGATCGGTTTAATATTAATTATCCATTCGGTTTTGCACACATTTCAATTACATAATAATGTGTAATGTAATAAATGATTAAATACAATCAAAAATTTAACAATGGATGTATAAGTATCGGATTATTTTTGATTTTGAAAACGTGAAATTCCAATAAACAGAAGAGAATGTTCATAAATTCAGAATGACTCAACCTATATTTTAGAAGAATTTAGAACATTTAACACCCTAGTATTCTCGAGCGAAGCGATTTCTAGAAATTCATATGCAAGTATTAAGAATATGCATATAGAGATAAAGCAGGCCACCACCGATACCTCTGGTATTCAGTAATAGTATTCAACATACCATTTTAGAATTAAGGAAATTATTCCACATAACGATCTCGAATATGGTTCTAATGCCAAGATATTTTTTAATAATATTAAACCTGTTAGAATATTAAAGAAAAAAAAAAAACATTTTTGCCTGATCTGCTGCAGTCTCCGGTTACATAATAATAAAAGTCAGCATTTATTCAACCCATTTAACTAAAATAATTAAGTACGAGGGGATATTGATGTCTATAATAGTTAGGGGAAATATTCTACATTATGTTTACTCTAAATTTAATTAAGTGTAGGAACAAATACTACAAACATATTTAATAAATAAAAATCTGTATCCTGCTGAGACATTGTTCATGTCTGTGTGCAGGAATAAAAAATATGTATAAATACAATTATTTCTAAAAGGTAATAGCTGTTCTTGTTCTCAAAAAAAAACCTGTCGATATTCGGAATCTATTCTATATGACCTACAAAATGGCATACTACATGATATTGGTCAGTTAGACCTGTTTGAAAATTTCTACTTTTATCAAAAACCGTTGCCTGGTTCACCGAATAACGACCCGATATGCATTCTGAGTTTCCCTTCTGGTACCACAGCTATGTTATGGAAAAGCTATTTGTATTTTATTTTTAAATGTATTTAAAATAATGTTTTGGCTATCAATCAGAGAGTTTTAAATTCACTAAAGAGTGCATTAATAGTGGTTTTCTGAATATAACTTTTAATAAACATTTTTGAATTGTATTTTGCTTTTTGATATGATATTCAGCAGCGGCACCCCATCCAATAATTCTATAGGCAAAATGTGATTGGAGCACCAGAGAGCAGTAGTTTTTAGTTACTTTTCGTTTAAAAAATCGCGAAGGTATCTAAATTTATCTAATTTATTTGAGGTGTTATTAATTTGCAATCCCACTTATAGTCTAAGAGACCGTAGGAGTTCGACCTTCACCCATCTGATTACCAGATGAGACATATTTTTTATGAAATTTTATTGATTTATTAACACTCCTATGGGAACTTGCCATTCGAAAAGTGTTCATGGCTATTTTTAATTAAATAAATTTTGATCAACTTTTTTTTATAACCTTCACTTTTCTGATAAAGGAACAAATTTAATTTTAACAGATAGATTTTAACATGGAGAATATGCCTCGGTAGGCTTGTTTAGTTAATTCTGTTCATGGCTACCTGGCAAGCAGGTATGAACAGGTTAGTCAATATAGGTAACTACACCCATATCTCAACCAATAAAAATTGATATCAGAAGAGAGATAATTTAATTACGAAAATAATCGTATAGGCTTACCCGCAAAAAAACTGTTCATGGAATACTCTTGCCATGCTTTAAAGTTTTAAAATCAGATGGGTGAAGGTCGACCTCCCACGGTCTCCTCTACTATTAAGACGTCGATCTATGCTGATTCCTGAATATAGTCGATATTCAGTTGGAATTTATATATGAAGTAAATGGTAAGTATTTAGTTTTTATCAGTATTGAGAGTAAGTTTATGTAATTGAAACTTTTTTTAAATAGGTTTAAAGACATCATTAATTTCTACTTTGAACGAATTCCAATTCCAATAACACTTCCTTTTGTTTTAAACTATTTATGTACAAAGTAAACACAAGTGGTCCATAGTTCCTTGTGGGACCTCTAATAAAAAATTAAATATGGCTACTATTATATGGTTACGTTGGGAATGGGGTGTTAATACACTGCGACATAAAATATCTATTGTGCACCTTTCTGTCGCTAATGCAGCAAGGAAATGTCTCGATGCCTATAAAAACCTTTCCAATCCTATCTTCTCAAGGAAGTGGAGTGGCTTCAAGTTAGGTAAATCTCCCTCTTTTATTTGATATCCTCCTAAGAATAGTGCCCTTAGATTATGAAGTGCTACACGGTCAGAATGTGAATGGAGGTTTCGTCCTCCTCCTCAGAGAATCTGCACTTACTCTCTTCTACTATTAAGCTGCCTTTGAGTCGGCAATACCCAGTAAGGATTCCTGTTACAATGCGTAGCCTGTTCTTGCTCAGGCAGATACAGACTTCCAATCTTTTCTGATTTTATTCACCCAGAAGTATTTTAGCCTATCTTAGCCTTAAGAGATTGTTCCAATTATCGGTTATTCTACTGCCTAATTCTCTTTTAATCTCTCCTAATGTTGCGTTACTGCTGATGCCGCAGAACGGCTCAGATCCCACAAAGGGTGTTTGAGCCCCTTTCCTTGCGAAACTATCTGCAATCTCGTTACCCTTTATCCCGTTATGTCCCGGGACCTAAGTGAGAGTAACTGTATTTTCCTCACTTGGTCATTCAATTTTTCTAAGCTGATTACGTAAGAGCTCCGCGCTTTGATGGCTGTTTGGCTATCAGACATGATGATAATTTCTTGTCTACGATAGTTTCTCTCAATGTTAAACCGGATACACTTCTGAATGGAGTGAATTTCCGCCAGGGTATTTTCCCAAACATATAGAGGGCCTGGTTCTAGGCTCATACACTCCTATTTAAATTCCTTCTATGGTTTTGGAACCACCCGTATACCACTGAAAAGCATTTATTTTGGTTGCAAGCACGATGTATTCTTGGCTCCATTCTGTCTTTGGTTTTGAAGTTTTTCACAGATTTGTACTTCTCTCATTTCAACCTGGGGCATATTCAAAGTATCCTCGGTTCTGAAGCTAATAGCCTCTCGTCTGATTACTCCGTTGACTTGACAGGGTATGCAGAGTTAGTCAATCTGCATAGAAGTTCCTCTACGGTTATGCTCCAGATTAGTAGAGATAGAACGCACGTCCTCTGGTTGTGCAGATGAAGATAGTGTCCTACCCTACATGTGTTTTTGCAGTTCTCGTAGATAGTAGGTGGGCCAACCATCTGGATGCGGTGCTATCTACTTCTCTGTATAATAATAATATTAATAATACTTGTGTAGGGGAAGGGACGCCTGTAATTATTATTATTTGCCGTGGCGCTCCGGGGCGACTTAAAGATGATTGATGGTGCCATTTGACTTACAGGTGAGGAAAACCTCACCCACCATTATTCACCTCATCCACCGTTAAATGCCACTTCTATGTTTAGGAATACAAACACAACCGTTTATTTGTTTGTCAGTGCATCCTGGATTACGTCAGTCAGCTGTACCAGGGAAGTTTCTGTAATCTTTCTCCTGCTCGGTACGCGTGCTGACTGTGATGGAATGGCACCCTCTCCAGGACTTCTCCGTTTTTTTAAATACAAAGGATGTGAGGCTGATTGGTCGGAAGGATTTAGGATCTGTGGTATCCTTTTTTCCTACTGATAGAATAAAGGTGACTCTGGCCCTTCTGGTATATATCCTAGTTTCAGACTACTCCGGGATATCCGGATTATGTTTGGCAGTACCCGCTGAAACAGGGCAGAAAATATTCCATACACACCTGGAGACTTAAACGGTTTAAAAGTGTTCACTGTTCACGGCGCACTTTAACCGATTGCTGCTGCATATGGTAACAACTATGATGTTTTACAACTAAGTGACCACAATAATTTGAATAGTAATAGAAATGTCAATTCTGAAAAATTCAATATTTGGTCAACTATTAAGTATTTTTGTTGATGAAACGTTAAATAACCAGTATTCTTCATACGTCATTATTAAAAATTGGGTTGTAGAATTAAATTCTGTATTACACAATTTTTAATTTTTAATTTTTAAAAATTTATTAAAAAAAAATGATGCAAAAATAGAATGTTGTTTGTAAACAAACGGACATCATGATAAAATAGTAATTTTTTTAATGTTATTTAACTATTATGAAAAGTTATTTTTACTATTACTGAAACAAAGGAACACGCCACATTTATCACATAGAACATGTGTATATCCTTTGCAATGAATATATTTACTTCTAATTAGTGTATCTGTTCTTCACCACTAATGATCTGTTAGTACATCTGGAACAATTTTAGGTCTTTTTTTTTTAATTATAAGGTTTCTTCAACTACCGCATAGGATCTTTAATTTTTTGTGACAACAAATCTGATCCATCTGTATCATTTTTGAAATGTCTGGATCTCCAATACTCTCATCGTCATTTACCCGATTCTTGCTATCCAAAAGATGATTGAAGTTCTCCGGCTGTTAGTAAGGGTATATCTCCGAGTTCGTTTTCTATTACTAAATTTCTTTTCTCTTAGGTACTGAGTTCGTTTTTTATTACTCATTTAAAACTATTGAATATATGCATAATACTGTTTAAAAACAACCCATAAAACTTATAACAGTCAGATAACTTACAAAATCAGACTAAAAACTTTATTAATTTCTAAACATATAAAAAAGAAAAAAGACGAATCGCCTGTAGTTTTGTAGGATTGTATTATACTTCAATTTAAAAATCACTTTTAACCAACCGTAAACCTGAAACTGCATTTGCTAAATCAAAATCCAATATTCCGACAAATTACGTAGGGAATATAAAAGGGAGACAAAAAACAAACATCCAATAATGAAAAAAAATCTATTATACTTTGATGTGTGCGCCACAATGAATAATAATTGACTTTTGTTTCGAACTACCGTACCGGATTAAAAATCGAATGACGATGATTCGCGTGGAAAAAATTTTAACCTCTGATAACTCTGCAAATGACAACACACCGCTCTCAAGCTGTGTTATTTTTTTTAAAAAACTGTCCATCTGAATAATTTTAAAAGTTGATTATTCTTAATTAAGGTGAGGAGGGTGGATTGAACAAAGTGTATCTGTTTTGGGACATTTGTCCACAAATGTTTTTACTTTCTCCAGAGAGCACCTCGTTTTACGACACCTCATACCTTAGCTTTTGGTATTTCTAGATTTGTACCTGGTCTTCATATTTATTCTGACCCACAAGAGTTTTTTTTTTCTTTTTCGGTCTCCAGTGTCCTCAGTTTTACGACTACTGACTCGAAATAACCTTATTTTCGTAAAATATTTCTTCTTTATACCAAATTTACTCCTTCAGCTCCCTTTTTAAGATTATTTTATTTTACAAATTAGTTATTTTATAGTATCCTCTAAATTATTTATATCAGTTTTTAAGGCCGCCATTTCAGTGTATTTTACATGGTCAAAACAGAGGTTTAAAATTATATACAAAGCTTATCTTTCACTTGATAGATTTAAGTGAAACTTTGGCAGCTTATGGTAAAATGTAAAATGATTGCAATGAGACAATTTCAGCTGTTCTTATTAAAAACTATTAAAAAATATAAAAAAGTGATAGTCACAGATGCAGTTCAAAAACTTTACAGTATTCTACATATTTTTTTGAATATTCTTGCCAAATTTTAATAACCAATGTTGCGTACTTTTTAAACTGTGTACAAATTACAATTTCATGTAAAAATTGATAATTTTTGCTGCGTCCAAATTGAATTTTAGTTCAGGACCCAAGCTATAGGTGTCGGATAGAGCAGAAGTAGCGAAAGTTTCGACGCTGTGTTGCCATATCTTAAAATTGTCTTGAATTTAGAGGAAAATATATTATTATTCATATTTACAATTTACACCAATATATATTATATATTACATACGGATACTCTTTTTTTAACGTTTTCTTAATAAGATGAATTTTTAAGTATTGTTTAAAATCAAATATTAAATTAAATTCCTTTATACGAGCGAAATCAAAAATGTACTCAAGAGTAAAGTGCCCTTATTTACACTTTGCTAATTGAATATACTCATATAAAGTCACAAAATACTCATTTAAAACGCGTATGAAAAGATAAAAAAATTGGTTAAGGATGTCATTTTTTAATGTGTTTTTTCTGTAAGTAAAGTGTGAATTCGACAAAATGGGCATGGGTTAGTTATGCATTCAATATGTGCCCAGCTAACACAAACATGTAATGTAACAATATGTCTCACCAAGTTAGAACCATAGGGAAAACTTTTTTATTATTAATTATTTTAGAAAAATAAGTTATTCTTCATAAAAAGTTCCGCATTATCTAAAACTTGAAATCATATATCATTTTTTTTTTACTATACGAGGTTTGTCAAAAAATATGATTTGTGCTGAAGTGTACAGAAACCTTTATTTTTGACAAACCTCGTATACGACTAATAAAATGTGATATCCGATGGTTGTATTTTAGATCATACTCGACTTTTTATGAAGAATAACTTTTTTTTCCTAATGTTAATATTAAAAAAGTTTTTCATAATATGTCGCCAACTTACGCAGAGAGTCTACTTAAGTTGGAAACATATGAAAAACTTTTTTTATTATTGGTATTTTGATTAAAAGTTTTGCATGGTCCAAAACTTAAAATGCAACCGTCAGATATCAATTTTTTAAGCCGTATACGAGGTTTGTCAAAAAATATGAATTTAACTCATGAGTAATCCATACAGCACACATTATTTCAGAAGTATGTCAGAAATATTTCAAACGTTTCAAACATAACATTTCAAACATAAGTTTTTGATATATTTTAGTTAAATATTTCACTAAAAATATTTCTGGAACATGGTATAAATGTTACACAAAAGGTTACTAAACGGGTTATGTTGTAAAAGTCCAACACTTAAAAAAGAATTTCGAATTTGTAAGAAGTACATGGGTTATGTAGTTATTTTATTTCATCCTATGTCCAGCCAGAGACAACCCAATATTCTAAACTTGTAGTATTTCAACCATTAGATGGAAATTGCGATAAATATACCTACCTATTTATAATAGATTATGCGGGGTTAAGTATTTACCCCAGTAGGTACCTGCGACCCTAATTATACAGCTAAATATTTAATTCCCGATAAACGAGAAAAACCTTGCTAAAAAATTGGTAGATTGCCCATAAAATAAAAGGATACATTATTTTGCTGAACGACTTATACGATATAATGGACGAAATATGGAGGTTAAAGAGTGTAGTTATATCTGCGTAGGAAATGATTAACTAAAATTCAAATTTAAATCATGTTAAAAACCAGAAGTTCTGTGACATCCTCAAGTTCAAATCAGAACAAATTTTGCTATAAGCAGCATCGCGTGCAGTTTGTACTGCGTCTATTTCAAAGGCATTATTGTTGCCTATAAAAATTTTAAAACTTTTGTTTCTACATCGCGTCATTTAAATACCATCTTCACTTATTGCTCACTGCACTTTCATTTTTCAAAAATGATCAGTACAAATGAAAGAAAGTATAATCTGTTCACTTTTAATGAAGACGTTCATTAAATAGTCACTTTTTATGATTACAGACTTTAATGCAGTTTACTCTTGGATATATAGTATAAAATCAGCAACAAACATACAGATACACACTGCACTTCAAATCATAACATATATAAATATGATACATAAAAATGGGCCAAGGACGGATCCTTGGGGTACCCCAAAACTAGCATATATTGCGATAGAGTTAAAAATATTGATACTGTATTAATAATTTTGGATGAGATAAATAGGAATGGAAAAAGAAAATAAAATTGGATGTAATGCCGTAGTTTATCAGTTTTTGTAATAATAGTGAAATGTTTTGAAAAAACGGTGTACCGATTATATTTAGTAACACTAACTAGATTGGTTCCAATTTTACAAAACAAATTTTTTGATCAAAGAAACAAGTTAAAAGAGATAGTATTAAACGTTACTAGCCAACGAACAGTTAGTTGTTACTATCATGGCTGGGTTTTTATTTCTAGTATTCCTCGTAATATTAAATAAATCCGAATACTACAAATCAAGAGCTAGAATTAAGCCAAATATAACCTATTTGAACCACTTGTCAAATCTATCAAAATTGGAATAGACCTTCAATAGGGAAACTGGACCATAAACTGACTTACAGAAACTCCCACATTAACTGACCTACAAATACAATTTGTAATTGATCAGTTAGTGATATCAAAACCATGTAAATACATTGAACCGTGCTATTCCATTAGAATAGTTATCTGAATAATTTATTAGAATCAAGCGAATTGATGAAAACGACTTATCTAAAAATACAAAACAACCATTTTAGTAATAATAGAACTGCCAACGTATTTTTAGTTTCATTACATTCTATAAATGTACCTACGACGATAAATATTAATGGTTGTCCAATTCCACTCGTATTGCGGAAGGTCAAGTATTATATAATAGATCCCTAATTGTGCTTTATTAGGGAGCCCAGGCACCCATTAAACACCCATTACAAAAGTGTTATACGACGTAGAAGTATGTTATGTGCTATCCGCAAAAGGGGGACCTCGTGACCCCAAACCCTTCAAGTCGGCGACATATATCAATTTAAATTGCTTTCGTTTATCTCAGATCGCTCAATTTGTCGTCAGGCACGATGTTTGTGCATAATTGATGTTTTTTAAATGCACAGAACATTTTTAAATAGACTACAAGCCGATTAAATGATATTATTATAACTTTATTGTCCAATAAGATCAGGTACATGATATTTATTTAATAGGTACTAATTACGACAGTTATTATTACATGTAAGGTATTAAACAAAGCATTATCATATCATCTGCATATGATGAATTATTTAGTTTGCTTAATAAAAAAACTGAAAAACAAAAAAAATAACGGCGGGGAGTGACGATGTTCCTTATTTCCTAACAAAGAGTCCATAATTTTATATTTTCCATTACTTTTTGCTAAATAAATCTTTTGTACAGGGTAGTTTTCCGTAAATTATTAAAACAGGAAATTTCTGATTCACAAAATCTTGCTGAGTCACTAGCCAACAAGGTTATTTTTTGGACCTGGCCCTCTATTGGACTGACAACATCGGTAGTGACAAAACTAATTAAAGAACATTCCCTTGTGAAATTCAAGTAAAGATGGGATGAAACAAGAAGCTGCAGATTTTCCAGGGATCTTTTAAGTTATCCGGACAACACTATAGCAAACAAATACTTGACTATGACTAGACAGAATATGTGGCTGATCACAGGCATTCTGACTGGTTATTGCCAAGTACGGAAGCATCTGCATATCATGGGGCTGTTCGAATCCGCACTCTGTAGGGGGTGCGAACAAGATTAGACCATCGAGCATATCCTTTACAATTGTCCGGCGCTCTCATTTATTAAAATATTTGTGTTCGGCGAGAATTGGCTAACACCGGCCGATATAAGAGAATAACCTCTTGGCGACGTTGTCAACTACATTAAATCTGTATACTGCTCACGAGCTAGGAGGTGCCTTTCTACTTAGGAGGATGCACAATTGGCCTGTGAAGCCTAAATTCCGTGGGTTAACCCACCCTTCACACGTTACAGATACAGATGCCATGCCTCAAGAGATTAATGTAATTTTTAAATAACTTTTAGGTTCTCAGTGGTAACCAATATGGAGATCTTCTATGCCTACTACCGCTGCTTTATTTTTCTTTTACGAACATATGCTTTGCTGTGATTTTTTGCAACTGCAGGAGAGCATTTGACTGTGTTAATCACGATATTTTGCCTAGATTAAAAAACATCGTGGTGTCTTATTCTTGGATAGCAAGTTTTTCTATGTACCCATAAAATCCATATCAAAATTTTAATTTAGATCTCACGGCAGTAGATATGGGTGCCATATGCTATTCCTCCTATATGTTAACTGAATAATAGGAGGGAATTGTTTCCTTGTTTGTAGTTTATCAAAACTCGCTTCACGCTCTGCGATCACTAAATATAGAGCCGTTTTACACCCATATAATAATTAAAAAATAAATAAATATTAAATAAATAAATAAATATTAAATAAATCAATAATTTTACTAATGCAATCTTTTAAATATCACTTTAATCCAATATGTGATCAAATACAGGAATAATTGTTATAACTATTAACTATATAAAGTTAAAGCTAAATTTAAATATTATGTGGTAATGTTAGACCCTCTATAAAATGCCTAACTAATATTTAATATTTTAAGTTGGTACTGTACAATGATATATGACAGTTGACATTTTTATTATTCATTGTTCTGTGTGAAGCCCACTGTGTTGCTAATTCAATAAAACTTAATTCTAAAGTAAATCCTGATTTATTTAAATAATCCTGAGTGAATATTTAATCTTTGGGATTTTATTATCAACCCTCGGCCAAGTTTATTACTGTAAATCTGGCTTTGATAATAAATTGAGTTATGTTGCACTAAAAAATGACAGTCAGATATTTTCGCGGAAAATTAAGGTGAGTAAAATTTAAATAATCCTATTTAATTTAGTAACATATGGCTGGCTTTGGGTTTTATTTATTTTATTTTACGTCTTGGTCACATTTGAGTTGAAATTATTTTCCTTTTTTAACCTTAACACATTTCATACGAATTAAATACGGCAATCGTTTGTCCATACATTATATTCATTTATCTAAAACTCATTTTCGTTGGTCCATCCAACAGAAATAATTTATTAATAAGAACTCAAAATATGAACAATTATTGATATAAGTATTACTAACTGTAATTTATTAAAACAAACGACTGCGAACGTTTGCCAGCAAATTATTGTGGTTTGTACATCATACATAATTAAACCTCCGAAGACCAAACATATGTAACGACTATGGCGAAGGCTCTTTCTAGTATATTCCAGAGAGAACGTGATAATGTCTCTAGTTTTGGCGGAGATCATTCTCGAATCCACCAGAATTGTAAATCTGTATATAAATATTGGTGGAGGAACAACGGAGCAGTGAGTGTATATAGACAGTGAAGATAAGTAGTGAACAATTTAAAGACATTCGAAATATAAATTAGAATAGTATTGTTGTTTCAAAATAAATAAGTGTTCAAATAAATTATTAACAAATAAACTGTTGTTTAAAATAAACAAACATTACAATAATTTAGTTAGGCAAAGAACCCAAAATATAAACAATTCTAACGTAAGCATTTAAAGACAATTAATTTACGTAAATAATAATTTTTCCTAAAACCTTTAACTTAGAAACTGATAAAAATATAATAATTTTGTAACGTTTGTTTAATTTGTTTATAGTTTATTTATTTAAAACACTTTATTTATAACGTACTAATTTATATAATACTTAGGCACTATTATAACTCACAATTCTAATTTATTAATTACAATTTATATTTTCTGTCCAACACTTTAATTGAATCTACTCGCGCTATTTATATAAAGCCAACTCTGTACTCTCTCGGCTTTCCAGAACTATCAAAAACTGCCTCTCTATGACTGATACGCCGCACCGCATCATTCTGGAAGTTTCGAGAAGCGTTGCGTTTGTCTCTATATGGTCAGCCCTAGACTTCCTGTCGCGGTACAGTAATAAACAAAGCACAGGGTTGGCTTTTGCGCGACAATACGTATATTATAATTTACGACACCAGAGATGCACTACCTGATCCACTTGTGACCCACGTAAATATTCAATTCGGATAAAATGAGAAATTAATAAAAAGTTATTATGGCGGTAAGGATGTGAAATGTGACTCAAATTTTATATTTGATTATAACTTTTTTTGTTGGGTGGAGAAACGAAAATAATGTGTGGACAAACGAAAATAATGTTTGGACAAAAGAAAATAATGTGTGGACAAAAGAAAATAATGTGTGGACAAACGTTTGCATTTGTTTTAATAAATTGCCATTAAAAATACACTCCGCACAAAAATTTATTTCAGTTTTCTTACAAAACGTAAAATTATTGCAATTTTTTTTTAAAGTTTAGTGTCTTATAAATTAAGAACTATTTGTATGCAATAATGGCACAAAAATAAAACTTAAGAAGGGACCAAATACATTTATTCGATTTTTTTACAAATTTAAAAAAGTAATTTGGGTGCAATCGATAAATAAAACAAAATTAATACCTTGTATTACCACCCCGTGCTCTAAGTACTGCCAGACATCGACGTGGCATACTTAAAATCAGGCTTTGCATCAATTGTTCCGGCAAATTGACCCATTCCTCGGTTAGAGCATTTTGAAGTTGATTTAAGGTGTTAGGAACAATTGGTCGATTTCGTACTTGTCGTGACAAATTGTCCCAGACATGCTCTATTGGATTTAAATCAGGACTTCCAGCTGGCCAATCCAATGTGGGAATACCAACTTCGTTAAGGTACTGACGAACAATTAAAACTGTGTGCGGGCGAGCGTTGTCTTGCATAAAAACAAAATTGTTACCAATGAATGGACCGCAAGGTACAACATAGGGTTTAAGAATATCCGTTACATATCTTACAGCTGTTAAATTTCCTCCCACAACTGGTACTAACTCTGTACGAGCCGTAAAAGAAATTCCTCCCCACATCATAACAGAGCCACCACCAAAGGGTTCCGTTTCTCTGATATTACACTGAAAGTATCGTTCGCCATCACGCCTGTAGACTGGAATTCGTCGATCAGATGAAAACAGGCTGAATCTAGATTCATCAGAAAACGGAACATTGGACCAATCGTCTATATCTTCACATGATTTCTGGCAAACTCCAACCGTGCAACACGATGCTCCCTGGTAAGGCGTGGACACAAGTCGGCCACCCTGGCTCTAATTCCTCCTTCCCGAAGAGGATTTCTTATTGTTTGCACAGAAATTCTTGTTGCGAGCAACGGCTAGTTCGTTTTGGAGCATTCACGCTGTACAGTGTCTAGTTCGAAGAGTGGTTAATGTTAAAAATCATGTGTCCGCTCCTGTGGTATTACTCTGTTTCTCTAAACCGGGCAGCTACCCTGGAAATTGTTGATTGTTGAACATCAAAAGCATTTGCAATGTAACTTTGACTACGTCCTTCTTCAAGTGAAGTAATGATTCTAACCACTTCGTCATGTCCCAAATTTTTTCTCTGGCGGTCAGGATTATTCATTTCAATTAATTAAATTCCACAATAACCAAGTTAACTTTACTAAATATTGAAAGCAACTAATCGCGAAAGTTGGTTGCAATTTGAAAGTATTAGTATTTATTTTACAAAAACATTTACACATAAAAAAACTCATTATTTTAATTTTTATTCTCGAATTTGAGGGAGTGGACAAATGAAAGTTTCTGTTGTGTGGACAAACGAAAATAAGGACTGGTGAAACGAAAATATTGTGTGGTAAAAGGATTACAATAGTAAGTTTTCATAAATTGTCATTAGAAGTACTTGAGTACTTTGAGTTTTTTATTTGTTAACTCATTTCTGTTGGATGGACAAATCAAAATAATGTATGGACAAACGAAAATAGTGCATGGACAAACGAAAATAGTGCATGGACAAACGAAAATAGTGCATGGACAAACGAAAACAATGTATGGACAAATGAAAATGTGTAGACAAACGATTGCCGTATTTAATTCGTATGAAATGTATTAAGGTTGTCCCTAAAGACCACGTGCACTATTTTTTTTTTTAAATATCTCTGTTTTTGGGGATGGACAAATGAAACTTTTGGTTGGACAAACGTGAACATCGCGGATAATCGAATGCCACTTTAAAACTATCAAAAAGTTTTCATAGCTGTGCTGATATGAAATTTTGCCTAAATTGTGTTATCTTTTTTTTTTTTGGGTGGACAAACGAAAATTGGGCCTGGACAAACGATTGCATTACTAAATTTTAATAAATTGCCATTCGAAGTACTTATATTAATATTTGTTCATATTTTGAGTTTTTTATTTGTTAATAACTTATTTTTATTGAATGGACAAACGAAAATAAGGCCTGGACAAACGAAAATAATATGTGGACAAATTTTGATATTTTAATTTGTATGAAAGACCACGTGCAATATTTTTCAAATCTTTTAAATATCTCAGTTTTGAGGGGTGGACAATCGAATACCACTTTGAAATTATCAAAAAGTTTTAATGGCGGTGATGACGTGAAATTTTGCTCAATTTTTTTATTTTGTTACTTTTTTTGAAGGATGGACAAAAGAAATTTTTTGTTGGACAATCGTATATAGAAAAATCGTGGACAAACAAATGCCAACTTATTTTTATAAAAATCCGCACATGGCAGTGCTAAGTTCATAGACTTATGTATAAGTATCTTATTGGATAAAAATATTGACTATTTTTTTTTTCTTTTGCTTATTACATTTCAATACATTTAATATTGTCTTATGAAAATATAAATAAAGAAAAAAATAAATTCCTTATGAAACACCCTGTGTATGTATATTTAAGACATATTAAAAATAAAACACCCTATGTTCCATTATTTTTAATGATTCAACGATTTTGAAAGAGAAAATAAAAATATTAACTTCACGTATACATCAAAATATTAGAATTCTGAGAAAGTAACTCAAAAGTTTTTTGTACTCTATTTTTATCGAGAAAATATCAGTAAGTATTCCTTATACAATTCTATATAGAGATACAAGAATTCTGAGAAAGTCTCAGAAATATTTTTCGAACTATATCGATTAGGTTAACATTATAAAGGCGTTATAGAGTTTCTTTTCTATTCGTTTCAAGTTCTCAGTAAAATGGCTTCAAGATCCTTTAAGTAATTCCATCTGTTTGTTATTTTGCACCACGTGTAAAGAAAAACTATGGATGTAATATATTTTTCACGGTATTATTTAAATCGTATTGAAGATCAAAACACTTTGAAATTATAAGTAAATAAAAGTCTTTTAGACATTTATGATTTATGAATTTTTAATACTGTGAAAAGTAGAAAAGTGATCAAACGGAAAAAGGAAGTTTCGAAGATAGGTGTTTAAGTGGAAAAAAGGCAAACTAGGGAAAATAACTTCAAAAAGACAATTAGAAAGTCGGCTTCGATGGTCAATATTCTCGTAGGAGTTTTCCTCATAGAGATTTGCTGTTAAGCCTTGGCTTAACGGGACTAAAATCTAGCAGGGCATCACATCAATAACTCCTCCTGTATATCTTTTACATAACAGAGTTGTTTGCACTGCTTCTTCGCTAAATCATCAAATGATCAAAATAAATAAAATCAATTCTAGATAAAAATTAATATTTTTAGCCCAATGTGTCAAAACTTACTCATTAATAATTATTTTAATTTAAAAATTTTAAAGCATTAATTACTTAAATAAAACACGATGTGAAAAAAAGCACGAGTATTTAAATAAGAATATTAAGATGACTTGATAGTGCATAGGTAAGAGTAATGAGTTGACATGCGGTTTCAAATCCAGAATGGAAGACCAATTAAAATTTTTTTTGTTCATTTTATTTTATAAATTAGTAAAAGTTATAAATAATTTTATCTTAATAACTGTTAAATTAATTTTTAAAATTTATAGATTTCCGTTACCGAGTCGTAGAAAAAATATAATGTAAAACTCGAGACCATCATATCCACTGTTGTTGCACAAACTACCAATTTGTTTAAATGTTTACTTTTGTGTACTCATTCATTTATTGTATTTTGTAATTTTTCCCATCACCCTGTAATTGGCGTAAGCTGTTTATGTGATGTAATTATTATAAATAAATAAAATAAATTACTTATGACTCTAGAATGAAATGAGTCGATAAAACATACTGTACCTCTGTTATAAAGACTACAAGACTCATTAAATAATAATAAGGTATATTTATAGAACCATCTCTATTCACTGTTAACTTATTTCCGTCTCCAAATGAAACACCCTCTATAATACGGAGTAATTAATCATAATATACATTCATAAAATAATGAATTGAGTACAATATAACAAGTGATTAAAATAAAGTGTAAATATACAAATGACAATAAAGAAAAGATAAACACTGTAGAATGTCTATCCAAAAATAATACCTCTGTCATGTAAATATAAACGTGGTTAAAAATAGATTAATTAGTGTTTATCTTCAAGTTATAGCTAAGCAATTTTGCATCACTTTGATAGTAAATCTGGTCTTGTTATCAGCGAATCCAATTTAATGACATAAAAACGATTAAAAAAATAATTATCACATAATATTATGAAGGTGAAATAATTAACATAATTTATCCACATATTTATATGTACATATATAACACAAGCATGGTTTAAAATTTTCTTATTTGGCGCACTTACGAATTTTCGTCGTTTCTTAAACTTGAAGATGTAGATGGGATACATCACAGGATTATTACAGGACTTTATATTATAAAGAATAATACCGACATGCAAGAAGGTTTTATGTCGATATAAGACTGTCTAAAACGTGTTAAACTATAACAACAAAAAGGCTACATTTTCTAGCGCACAGCGACATGCGTCTTGTGACAACTTCTTACGCCTACCTAAAATATCCGAAAAACAACCTAAATCTAACAGAGCATAAAATTGTATTAAACTGCAATAATTGGAACTACGAATAAAAATTGATACATATTCTTAGCTTTTGTGACATTTTAGTAATTTTACTATCGAAACACAATACTCAAATATTCTAAGAGTTAGGGGTCAATCCGAATAACGTGTTGAAAACAAATGTGAAAATTCGTAGATTTATACTTTAATACCAGTTGAATAAGGAAACAAGAAAGAAGATATATAATGCTTGGCATTCTATATTATACTCTTCACAGTTTAACAGGTCCCCTTAACCCCCCCATTTTTAATGAGAGTTTTTTCAAAATTCATAGGTTTCATTTCCTTATAGAACTTTATTGTTATTAATTTATTTATTTTTTAAAGTTCCACTCTCCTAATCCATTCTTATTTATAGGTTTCGTCCCTTTATAGAGCTTGATTTTTTTCTGAAAATTTCAAGTTGATATCAGTTTTTGTTTTTGATTTACGATTTCTTTTTTAAATTTCAATTCCTCCTTAACCCAATTTTTTTAATTAATTTTTTTCAAAATCGATGTCCGTCCGATGTCATGTTTTTTTGTAGGCACTTGAAATATTCAGGGAAAATCAAACTCTATAAGGGGTTCATCCCCTATGAATAAAAACGGGGGGATTAAGGATTGGTTGAAAATAAAAAAAAAAATAATAAAAAAGAACGAAACGAAATATCAACATGAAATTTTTAGTAAAAATCAAACTCTATAAGGAGATGGCCTATTGATTTTGAAAAATAAATCTGAATAAAAGTGGGCTGTTAAGGAGGGTTGAATATTAAAAAAATTCTAATTTGGAAACAAAAAAAGATATCACTTGAAATCTTCAGGAAAAATTAAATTCTATACGGGGATAAAGTCTAATCTAAAAAAAAAAACATTAAAAATGGGGGATTAAGGGGGAGTCTGTTAAAATTGTAAAAAGTAGAATTTAGAATGCCAAGCATATTTTTATAGGTTTAAACATTAAGACTATTTTTTTTTTAGTAGTACATTCATTTTCCCAAATTAAACAGTTTTATTCAAGAGATGACAAGTTACAGCTGTTGCGAATGAATGGAGCATATACGTATTTAATAATAAAACATTTCCAAATTAAATGTAATTCGCAATTATTGATAGTACCTTTTTAATCAGCTTTTATTAAATTTTATAATACATTCGATAAAACTGAACAATTGTACAATTACATGAATTGTACTATTGACCGTTTTAGGAACACAGTGGGAAGAAAATCAATAATACAATAGCGTCTCTTATTGGCCGGTTACCACGTGGTCGTCGAACGATTTTGAAATGTTATCCCACACGGCAATTTATCGCGCGAATCAGGGACGTGTATAAATCGAGAAGACAAAATTTAAGCAAACCATTTTTATGATTTACTACCAAATAAAACGTATAGACGTTAGACTTCCCGCCCTACTTCAGTTTGTCATTTAACAATGTCATAGGTTATAGTATTTTGGAGATGTTTTTATACAGTATGGTGCAAAAAGAAAGGAATATATTACTTGTATACCTGTGAAAAAAATAGTCCCCAGAACAAAACAGTATTAAGTTATAAATATTTGGTTCTTCTAATTTTGTCATATAAAGTGACATCTTTTGTAATCGCAGCAAGTGTCAAAATGATCTACTTTATATAGTTACATAAACTACAGTTACGAAAAGAAAACAAAAAAAAAACTTTTTTGTTTTAAAATCAATACAGGCGTACATTGACTTTTGGAAGATTGGCTACATAAAAATAAATGTCAGCAAACTTACGATTAATAATTCTGGTTTGGTCGCCATTTTAAATCGTTTTGATCCATAAGTCTGCACAAAATAAAACATTGTTTCACACAAATCACGACACAGATATGACTTTATGGAGAAAAAATTAAAAATATTCTTATACTTGTTATATATGGATATTTGTTAAAAAAATAAAATAAAATATGTATTGCATGATTTACCAAAAAAATGTGTATTTGCAATGTTTCTTTTAAAATGGTAAGTCTCAAAATCTACAGTATAAATACCGGTTAAAACAATGGTTTAAATATATATACAATTAAATAAAAAGGAAAGTGCCAGGGGCTTGTCTCAAAGGCTTCTTCAGGAGGGTTTCGTGTCGAAACAGCCTATCGGTATAAGTCTACGTCCTACAATCTCTTACTCGAAGATAAGAATATCATCTTCTGTTTATTTTTAGGTATCTCCTATGGTTAAAGTTACCTCTAGGAGTCTAAATGGTAACTGGAGCCTAGACGTATCCAAAAGTAGGTTCTTATATCAAAACTGTATCCAAAACACGGAATATTCCAACAACAGTTTTCAAAATAAATGAAACGAATTAAAATAAAAAGTAGAAATAAATAGGAAAGAAAATAAAAAAAAGAAAAGAAGGCCTAAAATACAAAATACTAGGTTAGTTACATCATAGAATATTAAGAAAAGTAAATAAGGGATGAATGTGAGAGTATGTTAAGTTGAAGTGTGGCCTTATTTGAAGTCAAATTTTACTGCTTTATTGAAAATAAAATCCTCTATCGAGTTTACCTGTTCTACCAACAAATGGAATAAGTATATTTTAAATCAGTTCTTCTTTTCTAGAGCTAAATCCTTATTGAAAAGTCTTTCAGAAACACATGCTTCTAGATGTAACAAAAAAGAAATGGTGACTGGATATGCATGGATAAATTAACAAAAATGGCCTCCACAAAAAGTAATATTAGAATAATATAATATAATATAAATTCTGAAAAAATCTAATTAAAAATTGAGGGTTAAGGAGGGCCTGTTAAACTGTATGTGTACATTATATATCTTCATTTTTTCATTTTTATTTACTAATTAATAATTAAATAAAACGCGTTGTATTCACATATTATTCAAATTTCGCGGGGACATTAGTGAGGAATGTTCCTATTGGTCCAGACTTTTTAGATGCGCAATAATTCACTTTGTTATTTACATCATGATTCACACTAATAAAATACCATGGTAAGTATATATTTTCCATTCATACAGACATCTCCAAAAGTCTTGGCTCCCTGGATATTTTTAAAAATAATCAAATTAAATTTTTAAAATATGGTGAATCTTACTCTTTGTTTTAATACCAAACTATGTAATACACAACTTTTGTAATTTGCTTTCCGAATGATGCAAAATAAAGGAAATTACAAAAAAGATTCAAAAATTATAAGAAAACTTTAATTTTTGAGCAAAATATTATCTCAACAAAAACATAACTTAATAGTCTCTATTATCGACCCTCCTTTCAAGCAATTGACCAATGAGTCGCGGCATCCCGCGGATCAAGTTATCAATAAAATGAACAGGCATATTTTCTCACTCTTCTTGAACAGCTACAGTCAAGCCCTGGAAGGTTAAAGGGTTTTCTCGATTGGATATTGCTCTGCCAAGATAATCCCATACATGTTCAATGGGATTCATGTCTGGCGAGTTTGGCGACCAGTTCATTCTTTGGATATTTCCTTCCTGCAGCATGTTTTGTACCCTTTGCGTGCGATGCGGTCTGGCATTGTCCCCAAATTCTTTGCGCAAAGGCTGAATGATTGGTTGAATAATGTTTTCAGCGTAAATGGTACTTGTCATAGTTCTCTTAATCAAAATAAGTGCGGTGCAACAACCAAACATTATATCCCCCAAAACATCACTGATTCTCCTTGATACGGAACAACACCTCTTGCCACAGTAAGTCGTTCCTGATTGCCTGGACTCCTCCGGACCCTTTCCCGATGACTATCACTCTGTAGGTCAAAGCGTGACTTGTCCGAAAAAAGGACGTTGAAACATTGTGATAAAAGCCAGTTTCTGTGCTCTTGAGCCCATTAGCGACGTGCAGCTCTTAAAGGTCTTCTTGCCCTTAGATTTTCCTTCTTATGTTTTTTTTTGTAAACTACCTTCCGGTAAGTTCTCAAAAAATCACTTCAAACGGCTGTTACCGTTATACTTCGGTTCTTTCAAGTAAAATTTGCCATACAGCAAGTCTTCCCTCTCTGATGTCCCTCTGGGTCGACCAGTCACTGGCCTTCGTACAACACTGCTCGTTTCCTGGAAAAGAGCCACTATGAGCCATACCGAAGTCCGTGAAATATTCAGATGACTTGCAATCTGGTGATTGGACAAACTGTCTTGGTGTAAGGCCAATATTCTTGCCCGATTGAATTGAGAAATCGGATGACCTGGCATTTTACGATAAATTTACTTGATACTGTAATACTCAATATCAGCTTAGAACTGATTTCTTTTTAAAACATGCATATTTTCAAACTAAAACAATTTTTTGTTTCAACCTATTATTTTTATGTATGATAAGATAATGAAGAATTTATTCACAAAAAAATAGTCACCTTACATTGAATGCCGTAAAAGTTACCAACGGGAGCCAAGACTTTTGGAAATGTGTGTATTTTAAAAAGTTTATAACTCGTATAAAAACATATTACATACATTTTTTATTTTGTTTCTGTTTTTCTTTTTTTGTTATATCAAATGTAAAATTCATATTATAATATCATTAGATTATAACATCAATCATTCACCCGTTCTTAGAATGCTAAAAAAGTTACTTTAGTTCAGGAACTTCTAGTAGACGAATTGAATTTTTCGAAATTATGATGGAAAAAATAACAGAGATCCAATGTTTTTTATAAAGATGATGAATTTTCATTTCTACATTTTAATCTAGGAATATTATACTTCAATATCTAATCTAGAAGCACCAGAGACGATTCTGGTGGATGTACCGGTCTAGAAAATGGTGGAACCGCCGATGTAATAAGAGGTGCCAATTCATAAATCGAAAGATGTCTGAAACATTCTAGAAGCCACATATTATGTAAAAATATTTAAGTTTTGCCGTTGCCGTTCAAGTTAAGATATCGTTCTGTTAACATAAATATTGTCAATATAAATTAGTGTATTAGTAAAAGAGATATAAATTAGTGTTGTATTTAGAATTTAGTTATAAAATAAATTGGTGTCTTAATGTAAATAAATTAAATAAACTGTTTAAATAAGCAAACGATACAGTATTTATATAAATTCAATTTTTATTGTTACTTGAAGAAATCTATTTTATAAATATAAAAATATCTAATTAGAGTACAGTACGTTAAATATGGATCAAAGATTTTAATTTTTTAAATAAAACGCTCGATCATCATAAACACATAGTAAAACATTTATTATTGGGATAGATCAGTTTTGAAATTACTGAATTAATGAAGGTCACAGTTCAAGTACACTTTTAAATTACAAATATAAAAGTATTTTAAAACTGTTTTATTTTTAACCGGCCGTAATTCTATTAAGCTGGATTTAAATCGGAAGTCGTAGTTTTCAAGTTTAAAGGGGGACAAGTCGAGATACGAGGGCGTATTGAAATGTGCCAGGTTTTAGCTAGAAACTTCGAGTTCTTTCTATTATTAATTAGTGTTACCATCTTTTTTCTTATTCTGCTTTTTTTCTGGAAGAAAACTGCTTCCCTGTTATATTGTATTTCGGACATTGGCTGTCTTAAGATCTGATATATTTTTTGTTGACCATCCTCAAAAGTATACACAACTAAATCGTGTACAATCCAATTATTCCATATTTGTTATGAGATGAGAATATGGTAGTGGTACTTGAACCCAGTTCGTAAATTTTAAACCCCTATAAAATCAAAGATAATTTTAAGGGCGGGCGTGGGCAATGTATTAACATAGGCATACACAACGTTCTTTCAATGACTTTTTAACTGAAACTACAACAAGGAGAAAAGTGAAAAAATTCCTGCCGATAATAGAGGTTTTTGGTGTCTCTAACTATAACGGATCGTTTAAAAATAATTCCCAAAATATGGTAATTTTTACGATGAAATAAAGCCAAAAATATACCAGTAATAATTACCCGATGATGAAAATAATTCTTTTTTGAATAGGTTATATATTAAAGCAACAAATGTCACTTAAAATATCTAAATAAATTGCGTCAATTTCCTTAAAAGCTCATTGAAGTAAATTTTGGAAGAAATTAGAAATAACAATTGTCTAGCATATAAAAGAAAACTTCCTAAAACTGCATACGAGTAGACACAGGTTAATTCTGAACTTCTCTAATAGATGGCGTCTCAAAGATACATTTCAAATACGCAGGTCCTTATTTAGGAGATTACTAATATGCATATCATTGATGGTGGATGACGTTTTCCGGGTTTTCCTCACCTGTAAGTCAAATGGCACCATCAACCATGTTTAAGTCGCCCCGGAGCGCCACGGCAAATAATCAGGGAGAGTATTATTATTTCAGTTGATTTGTATTCGATTTTTTTAATTTTGTAAGAAATAAACATATTCAATATATGCGCAAGCATGAAGGATATGTAAGTAATAAGGGGAAAGCTCCAACTGTATACCTCATAAAAATTTATTCAAAAACTGCCAATGTTACTTTCATTAACATTGTGAGGGGATTAATGGCCTCTTCAAAAACTATCGCTAAATTGCCACCGACTGAAGACGACCCAAGACTACATTGTTTAAGATGTTTTTACCAGCTAAATATTTGGCTAAGATGCAGCTTCCTAATGTTGAAGAGTATGGATGGAAAGTAGATTAAGATGGAAGTCTGATACCCACTCTAAGACTATGCCTGACCTACCACCAGACATAATAGAACTTACATCATGCAAATCATGATAATTTTCATAGACGTATAATATTCTAACAATATTATTCTATTCTAGACTGTGGAAGCAAAATTTGCAAATGCAGGAAAAAAATATTGGCTGTATCGGTTCCTGCACCTGTATGGCACAGAAAAACTGCAGAAATAGTTTGACAACAGCCGCTAATGTTTTGAAAAATGTTAATTCGTGTGGTGAATCTGATTCTGATTAGTTTGAAAGTTTTGTACTTATAAATTTTAATATTATTAATTTATGCTTTATATACTTCTAATTAACATTATTATGTTTTTTATATTGGGAATTTATTGTATTTTGCAAAGCAATAGCCTTACTGTTTATAATCGATACTTATATATACCGTGTTTATACCTTCAATAAATAGTTTATATTTTCTATTTTTTATTTTCCTCAAAAAATCAAAAAATAAATCATGAAATTCTTAATACACCCTATTATTCACAGCAGATAAATCAATAATCCCTGTATAAAATAATATAAGAGAGTCAAACTGATTGCATACATTTCAGCACTAAGAGAGATGCATAGAGAGTAGAGAGGCTCTGCCTTCAATGTTTGCTTTCTAGTAAAACCATGACATCACTAACTGTTTATTGCTATATTTTTGTTAATTTAAAAGCAAGAAATATGGGGAAAGCACTGTTACCTTGTCAATACATAGGCGAAACTTTTATGAGAAATAGTTTTTTTCATTTCGGCCTTCGTTTTTCGTCAAATGAGAGGTAAAAGATTTTTTATACAAATTTGTGGACGGTTGAAACAGAGATTTTGACGTTTAAATTTTTTTTCGACCATAAGGGTTAATGCAAATGATTTTTTTAAATAATTATAAAAAAATACTTCCTACAAAGACCTAATTGTGCATTAGAACAAAAAATAGGCATTTTTTTTTTCTATACGGTGGTATCAATAACTCGATTTTTTATGATAGTGCCCTTTTGCCCTGTCTAATTTTGTATTACCTCCGGAATAAGGGTTAGCTTATCATGTACTTTCATCCCTGAAAAATGCGAAAATGCAGAACGTAATTTGTTACGCAGTTGCTAACTAGAGGCAGCACCTCTCGGACAACTTTATTTTGTCTCTTTTTGGGAGGACTTGTTCAGACTTCTCTGTTCCCTTATTACTTTATAATTTATTTTAATGTATGTCTTGTTTTTTAGTATCTCCAGCAAATACGTTCACTATAGACCCTAAGATTAACATATTCCGGCCTGAAAAAATCTCATTCGCGAAATTATTATTTTAAATTTATATTTGGCCATGTTCGAAACGATCAAACATTTGCTTTGTGAACAATTGCATCGTTCTAGATTGCGCTAAAAAAAATTCGTTATGGGGCTGCGAAAACAAGATAAGGCTTGAATTACGGATTACGGCAGCCAGATTTTTTAATCGCAACGATGGAACTATTTTTGTGTGCAGTTTCCACACAAGAAAAAGTTTTATTTTCTCGAGTCTGGGATAGTGTTCTTTATGCATTTAGCGACCGTTAATTTTTGAGAAAAGACATTTCTACGCTACTGAAATGAAATATGATTGCAAATGGAATTCTGGAAACCCGGGAGAAGTTATGGAATTTTTATTTCTTGCAAAAATGTCAGATAATGTAGGTAAAGATCAGGCATTTTTGATGTAAAAAATTATGATAATACTCTAGTTTGTAGACCTAAACGATATTACACTGATATTACCAAAAAGATTACGAAGAAGAGGCCTAGTTTATAGACTTCCAGTGTGTTCTATCGTGTGCTGTGCAATCCATTAGTCTATATAGATCTGAGGCCCACTGCGTCGGGTCTTTCGGTTTTTTTTTGCTAGTTGGTCTTTATTAGAATGGTTGCTTTATCCATCTTCCATTACTATGTCTAGCATTATTTACTAAATTAATAATAAAATAGCACAATTAGAAGTAGGGAAAGGTAAAAAAAGATGTTTTGAAGATCTAGACAGGACCGGAGCATGGAATGGTTAAAAGGTTATAAATAAATAAGCCTTAACCAGGGTACTGTTTTGTATAAAAGTTATTATATTATAATGATATAATAGATGACGATTGTGAATAACGAATTCCCAATTCTGTTATTTCGAGTATAAAACTCCGACCTCACAAACCACTTCCGTATCGTAATAAAATAGCGATAGTTTCAGAAATTCATTTAAAAACCGGTTGTTTAAAAACGCCAGTTATAATAATTATTAAAATATTGAAATGATAACACTATTTTTTTAATTATATTTACGATAGACACACAGGCACCTTAATCTAACACAAAGATAAAAATATATTGTCATTACGCGATAATGTTTCAAGATTAACCACGCATTCATAAATAATTATTTTTATTTATTATGAAAATAACAGTATCTGAATACTAATTGATTGTTTTATTATTAATAATTACACATTATTTATTTTATATGTATCGATAAAAACGGATTTTATAGAGTGCGGTTCAATAAGGATTCAGTTTTGTGATCCTTTCTCCGAAGTGTCTCGGGAAATTGGAATGTAACGTACACATGATAATCACTTGCCTTCAAAAGCAACCTTTCCCGTCTATTTGTGCGGGTTTTTTTTCTTTTTAGGAACGAATAAAAGTTCTTTGCCAAACACGAATGTTTAGCATACCAAATAAAATAGTATGTGGGCCAATTAGGCATTCTCCGAATCGCTACACATTTATACAATTACTGTATTTATTACTTTTCTTAAATGCATCTACAATTACTGCTATTTCTACTGATTTTAAAACACTCTTTTGAAGCACATTCAGCAATATAAATTATTAACATAAAACAAAAGATAATAATGGGTCGAAATCTATTTATGGTACTCTTGATACCTGAAACACAGGCTTGCGTACTATCCCTTTCAGTCACCAATCTACATTTTTCATTTTAAAATTACAATATTTCTCAAACAAAATATTCTATTTTTTCAAAAATTTTTGATGAAATAAAAAATCAAAAATTTCTATCCCCACCCAAACGATTTAATGACCACTTTTGGGGACAACGTGACTTTACAACAAGATTTTGTGATATATACTTTGTAGTATTCTATCCGGGATGACACATCATGTACATCAGACCTCAGCCTCATGCCATAGAATTGATAAGTTACATATTAGATTTCCATTTATTTTTTTTTTCTAAGGTTGTACTTGTTGCAAAATAACGATTTTGTTATTTTACTTTCATTTTCCTTCAAATCAGTTTCTTGCTCTATTTATTCACCTATTTCTTCATTATGGGATTATCTGAGTTGTCGGAATCACTTTGTATATTGTTATTAAATTCACCTATACCATTTCCCTCATCAGAAAAATCATCTATTACAGCCATTAACATATCCAAAATTTTAAATAGTAAATCCAGATATGTATTTATCTCCCATATTTGATTAATTATAACTACAAATAAAATATGGGAATATAAAAATCATGATGACGTTTAGTAACTTTGTCCACGTTTGAGTACATCTTAATTTACACGCCAAATTTACGTTTCCAGATACAAAACTGTTTGAAGTACATAATCACATATTGAATTATATTCTTACCCAACAAACCAAGCACTTTTTCACAAAATAATAGGTATTATTCACTCAAAAATCTGGTATTCAAATTCAAATGTTTTGGTTAGCTGTTAACATATCAGAATCTTCGCTATGTATAAAATGTCTAAACTTCTTTGTTTAAGCAATACGAGTATATGTCGAAACCTCAACCATAAGGCGACCTAACTTAGACCATTATCTTCATATATATTGATAAAGAAGCTTAAGATTGTTAAGATTTTGGCCTGTGCCAAGAAAGCTGCCCATTCTAATCTTTGTCCAGTATAAACTCACATAACAATATTCAATGTTGTCAAAGTTTCCCGTCATTACCAAAGTCTTATATATATGTCTTAGATTATACAAACCGTAGATAGAACATAAGACACGCATGATCCCACTATTCATACAGACCAATCACAGTTGAGTACGTCACATGTCATGGTGTTGTTCGTCCAAATTTAATTCAAATCTATTGTATTAACAATTAATTTGGTATTTTAGTGACCTAAATTTTGGAAATTAACGTTGAAAAAGCCAATGTGTGTTGTAAAAAGCTGTATTTAAAGTATGACACCGATAAAGGAAACTTCAATTTATTTCGGAAAGTTATTTAATTTCTAGAGATTCTATAGACGGCCATATTTGTTTATTTAAAAACAAACAAAACTGACCTTGGTCATTGGTACATGTTACAAATTGAAAATTGGATAAAGTTTTTTATTGTAAACTATTTGCTATTTCTTGCTTTATGAGGAATCTTTTTTCAGGAAGTGGAAAGAGTAACATACAATCAAATACAAAATTATCAATTTCATTTCCAACTGGTTTTAATAGTTTTCAAAACTATTTATTCAGTATTTCTTTATTATAATATGGGATCGATCTATTTAATTTATAAGAAGTGTTAACCATAGATATATTCCTTATTATTTTTTTTTAAATTAGGGCAATTATGTTCAACATATAGGGTGACTTGCAACTAGCGTCCTCTATGAAATAGGTGCTATTTAGGCTCAAATTAGGATTTCTCATGCCCAAAAAACTCAGGTGTACCAATTTTAAACCATCTACTTAATAAAACGACGAAAATATAAAGAAAAAACGTATTTTTTAAAATGTCACCCTTTATATTGAACATGATGGACCCAATCAAAAAAAAATAATACGAGGTTTCTTACACTGATCTAAGAAATCTATGGTTAACGGATTGACCTAGTTTTTTTTGGGACAACCTGTATTTTGTTTATTTACAAGTTAATTTTCTTTAATATTAATACTCTCTTTAAACAATGTGACCCAATAAAAAATTTGACATGGGGGTTTTGGGTATTAATATTGTGGATGTTAAAAAACGCTCGAACAGATCGATTTTAGTTTAAAGGAGGATATTTTTATCATATTAACTGTCATACGTCATTCCTCTCCACTCCGTTACTCTAAACAATGCCATTTAAATTGGGAAGGTGCCAAGTATAACACGTCATTGAAATGATAATTTTAAGGAAAATTCAACAATATGACTATTTGATACTTTTTGTTTTAACGTCCCCTAGAGGGATAAAAACTGCTATCTATTGTAAACTATGGTACTTCATTTGAAAGCTAATTTTATTCGAAATTTAATGCGTAGCATAATTTTTTTTATTTTGGTTGATTGCGATAAAGTTTGCATTTTTTAACGTTTGAATTCTGCAATTATTTAACTTCTTGTTTCTTTCAATTATGTTTAGACGGCGTTGTAACGTTGGCCCGGCCGTATAAACAGTCAACGCTGATATTGGTTTCCGTCTCGCCCTAATGCTACCTCTCTGTAGTTTTCAGATGCACTTGTGCAAAGCGTATTGGAAAACGTTCGATAGTCGATACTGTGTATGTTAATGAATAGAAAATCTATTCTGTAAACTGGATAATCACGTTAAAGACCATTACGCGTTAAGTTGCCACTATAGTAATTTAATAAAATTAGGAGCATCCATCTACATCACAGTTATGATTCATTACACAATAAAAAAATGTTTAACAAAAGCAAGAGCATGAGATGGGTGTATAATAAATTAATATTATTTAAGAGTCAATAACGTAAATTCTCTTTTTATTGTTATTTTTATTTGATTATACAGAATTAGTTTTTAGAGTAGTAGCGGATGATATCTTCGAAGACAGAAAAACAGTGATTTACTATAGTGTCAGCTATTGAACACTTTCCGATGCGCTTTGCTAATGTCGAAGTAAAAATTTGATTTTTAAATACTATCATATTTGGAAACTTGGTCTACACATACGGTTTTCATATAGTCCTTAAAAGGCTAAAATCAATCCTGGATACAGTATATCCTGTAGGATTATAGCCTCGGTGGTACAAGCACACAGACTAAAGAGCCGTAGAAAGAAAATCCATTATCATGTGCGGTCTGTGCCCGGTCGTCAATATAAAAATAATGTCTTTGAATGAGGCTTCCCCCAAGCTCGTGGCCACATCAAGGTTAACATTTCATTGAGAAACGGGTTTCCCTTTTAATGAAAGAGGTCCTAAAATCGTGGCAAGGTCATGTTAGAATTAGAGAGAGAAACACTCATAAATAAATTGATGCGAATCAGCTGTTCGGAAAGCCGATTAGAAGATTTTGAATAGATTGCGGATCCGGGTAGGATTTGGATTTACGATATGGTTATCGGTAATTGCCCATTGGTGAATTATTTACATAATGATAAAGTCGGGCACCGTTGCCTCTCGTCTACGCTCAAATCGTAAAAGGGGTGAATGGGCGAATTGGAAATTCCGTTTAAACCTTGTTAAATGTTTATTGTTGTGATAGGTCGGTGTAGGATGCTAGTAAATTAACTCTGAAGGTCATGAACCAAGCTTAATCGTTAATTATAATATCTCCGTTAATCGATAATACTTACTTTTTATTACATAAACGATTTTTTTTATTATTTTATGCGAGGATAAATCACTAAGGTTAAAAGGTACCGGTTTATTTGGAAAATAACCAAACATTTGTAGGATTTCATTATATTTCCAATAAATTACCTATTAAACTTTCTTGTTCTTTCTATAATGTAAAGTGTGAAGAATGCTGTTACATGTCATTGCACCAACCATTATAAGACCTATGCTAACATGCGGTAGTTTTACTCTATTTCGGTTTGCCAGTGTTGTCCGTTCTTCGATGCAATCCCATATCAGCCTTGACGTGACTTTCTGACTTGATATTGTATTAAACGTAACATTTGGGGAGGCGAGACCGAGACACGCAGCAAGCAGTAAATACTGCCTTGTTAAAAGTGCTGTCGCCTCTCTTTCGTCGGTCGCGCTGTCCCAAATGTTTTTCATATAATTACATGTGTTCAGACGGGAAGAGACCGTTTTTGGTAGCCTTACGCTGTCGCTTTACTCGGTCTCGCCTTCCCAAATGGTAACTTTAGGATCGCCTGGCTGTCTGACATTACTTTGATCTGCTTATTTGAGATAGCTCTCTTATTGTTTGTTCTTGCACATTGCAAGATTGCATAAATCTCAGTCTGAAATATTGAAGCGTGTCTTCTTATAGCATAGCTAAGGTTGGTGTTGAAGTTTTTGGAGAATAATCCAGCACCAGTGCCTTCCGCAGTTTTTGACCCGTCTGTGTTGGGCACTGGATTCTCTTTTCTATCTGGTATTAAAACTTCGACTAGAGGATTGAAGGAGTAACGTTTGGTTATGTGATATATTGTCATGTTTGGCACGTCCCCTATCACTGACCTTGTGAGACTTATGTGACCTGGTCTAAGTTAAGATTTCCCAAGGTGTTTTCTAATCTGTAAGCAACTAATCTTGCTCCCCCTTATATCCATTGCTGCTGTGGCAATTGTTCTCATTGATTCCGTTATTCCCAGGCAGGCAAGTCTTTGTAGCTTGCTTAGTTCTGTTATTGCCGCTCTTTGTTGTGTCTGTTTAGAGCCTCTTCCATACGGTCTATAACTGTAGTGTTGTATTTACCCTGCACCATGATCACTAGATCATCGTCATATCCCAGTGTTTTATGTCCATTATTTTTTTAGAATCCTAAGCAGGCCATCCATGACCATGTTCCACAGGAGTGGGCATCCCCTCGCAACCCCAGATGCTATCGTCTCTCCCATAATGGTTAAGTCTTAACCAGGTCACACATGTGCCCTGAAGTTATCTACGTTTCAGAGTTCTTATGATAAGAGTCGACGGAGGTATTGACGAATGTCCAAGAAAGCTCCTAACATTACCTCGATGTTTTCCAGTGCGTTCTCCTCCGGTCTTACTAATTGATGGGGAGCTGTTTCTGTTGATTTTCCTGTACTATAGGCGTATTGGTCTTTGAACCAATATCTTGTCTCTAATATATCTATCTAGCAGTTTCTCTTAAGTCTTGAGTACGAAAGACATTAGCCTTAGTAATTGGTCTTAGGGACTTTGCCGTTCTCAGTACGATTTTCCAAAGTTTTGGTATAAAAGTGACGCTAATGTTTCGCCATGCTTTTGGTATGTATTGAAATGCCAGGCTACTTCTGAGTATTCTTCAGAGTCTTCTGCATAAAATATCAGGTCCTCTTTATAGCATGAATAAACCGTCAATTCCCGGGGTCAATGGACAAGTAAACTTTTTCATTGGAGGGCATATTATTGCAATTGCATAAATGGCATCTCTATCAGCATTCTAAACATATTCTTGGCATTAAATTACTTACTGCTTATTATTTCCGGAATTAACTATATGCCTCTCTTTAGAGCGGGAGGACAGAATAGCTCCACCCGGCAAATACCATCGGGGTGGTAGAAGCCCACAACCAAATGGCCAGTACCTGTATGCCTCTGGACGATGGACAATGACCTTGGTGAAGCCTAAGTGCTGTGGGGGGAGGGGAGTAACCCACCCGTTCGGTAGGACTCACAGATACAAATATACCCTTAGTTGGGTTGTGCAATATTTATTGGATATTATGTCAAAAACGTTACGTCTGTTCTTGTTCTCTTTCGCTCACTGGTCTTAACCGTTTTTCTGTAATAGTTTTTATTGTGTACACCATTTTTGTTTTTAAAATAACTCCGGGACTATGAGCTTTAGTGCTGTGTATACCACTTCAGCATATAATACAGACTCAGCTCTTTCATCGTGTATTTAACTAATTTTAAAAAAAAAGAAGTAATTTTCATCGTTTTGCTGTGTGCTCTTTAGTTATTGAGTTAAAAAGTATAAATATTTTTTATATACGTAAATTTTTAATTGTCTTTTTCATCTTGTTGCAGATTGAAATGAAAATAACGGGTAATTCATTAGGCGAATTTACCAATCAATTCGAAAAAACTTTTTCACATTCATTCGTACAATACAACAAAACAATGATTTATTAAACGAAAAAACCGAAACAGTAAAAATGAAATTTGTTTTTAATGAAGGCGTTTGTTTGTATTTTACGGGCTTTTATACCGAATAATTTAATATATCTGATTTGTGTGGTGCTCTATTCAAATATTAACGAACCTTTAACAGCTTTTTTACTGCTTCAATGTATTTTTAAACGATCGTTTTTCGGTACAACTATTTTAATTTTTTTTGCATCTATATAAACTCGACGTTGAATTTCCTCTTTTAATTTTCACCCAGTGTTTCTAACTTGGAGGAACTGCGAAATCGGTTTGATAGAATTTTCTCAATTTTTTTCGTTCTCTATCTGTGAATCTATTTCAGTCATTTTGTTCTCAACCTGCCTGTTTTTTCCTCAATTTTCTTTACTCATTACTTGTTTAGCTATTCTATGTACGAGTTAAATTAATAAATACCTACTTCTATATAAAACCTCACAATATTTCATAACAAAATTTTTGTTTATTCAACATAATCTCCTTCAAGATTAATACATTCCACAACGTTCATAAAGTACAGTTCAACAGAAATATATTTTGTTATTTCCCACAGATAGATAGGATTGTTTACAAAATATTTGAAGCCAACATGTTTTTACAATCTAAGCACTTTTGGGAGAATTGAACAATGATGCCAAGTTTACTGAGTTCTTAACATTAGTAGTGCAATATGTTATCTCACATTACTGTGAGTCCTTCAAATTTTAAGTCTGACAACAGCGCAATGACAACTATATTTTTTGTAAGAGTTGTTAACTCGTTTCATTTGTAATTATCGAGAATTTCTTGTCGCAACCAGTTTGCTTTGTAAAAAGTGATTTTGAGTTATGATTGTAAATAGGACATACTGTATCTGTACCAACATGGTTCAGCAGTGTTGTGTATGTGTACAATATGATCTTTCGTTCCATTGGTAAGTTGATTTTGTAGTTTATAATTGCGCCATAGGCGTACAAAAACAAATTCAAATATAAAAAACGTATATATCTACAGTAAATTATTTGTACAATTAATAGTCAACGACGTCTCCGTATTTATCGAACAGTTCAGTGTTCACATTAACTATTTTTTTTTTGGTGCAATTTCAAGCTTCCAACAGTCCATTTGTCAAAACAAAATTATAATTTCTTTTTGCAGCCGGGTTAATTTTCGATTGAAAACGCCTCTCAATCTCGCGGATTCGTGATTTTCATCATTTTCCATTCAAGCTCGGATAATAGAAATAAAATCAAGCGGAACTGATTAGTTTGTAACGATAATTCACTTGTTGAATTTCTCGTTATGCCATTATAAAGCGTATTGATTATCATAAATGAATGTGAACCGTCATAAAGGTTTCATTCCCAACGACTTCTAACGTTGTATTAACTTCATTTCAGCTGGGTCGGCTAAAAATTTATGGGTTACGTAAAGCACCTGCGTTCGTCATCTAAAGCCGCGTACACACTAGGCAAACGAACAAAAACGCAAGTACGTATTTCATTAGTATGTACTAACAAAAGAACGTGAAACACCGTATGCTTTTGCTTTCGATAGTATTCGGTCATCAGGTCGTGTAAGTAGGAAATAATCTTTACCGTTGATGCCTTCGGTCAAAAAATTACTCGGGCGCCAATTTAATTATGGTGTGCTCCACATTCTTTTGATATTGCGTCAAAAAGTATCGGGTAGCCTCAGATGGAGGTACGTAAATTCCAAGGGTTGATATTAAACTATGATTCTAAGAGGGTAAATGGGCTTTAAACGTTAGTGTTATTCTAGAGAATTTTCGGGTTGATATACGGTTAAATAATAAGTTTAAGCCAAACGGGTAAACTAAAAAAACGTACTGCTTAATAAACGTATACAAAACCCATCCTTGGTATCACCCGGAATGAAAACAATAATAAATTAAATATAATAACTTTATTACAGCGGTGTCATCAACCATCGTCGTTTTATCCGAGTGTTGGCACCGTCTTCGTTAAATAAAGAGTGATCTGCAAAAAAATGTTTCTAAAGCAGACCATCCCAAGTAACAATTTGATATTTTATAAAAGCTGAAAAAATGTTTACAGAACAAAATTTATAAAATAGAATATTAGCTAAGAACATTTCCGGAACATTCTTTTAACAGTAATAAACACAAAATGGGCGCAGTATTACAGAACTATTTGGTTCTTTTGTAAATTCTATAAGATTTGTTGAATGCAGTTACCGAACAGTTACTACACATTTACACAAACTCTAAACAAATGTTTTTTTAAACTTTTATAACTGTTTTATTAATTTTCAATTTTGAGGTTAGGTTGCATATCAAAATCAGTAACATTTTAGTTTTTTAAATGTATCTGGTGAAAACAAATTAATTCTATATTTGTCATAAAAGTAAATTCAACGCGATATTAGTAAAATGGCAGTATCTACTTAAGAGATATCTATAACGCGGTTTAGACATAATGTATGACCTACAATAAAGTCGTTTTTGGATGCGCAGCAAGAATTACTGTTAATTATATAGCACATACAATACTAAATTTTTAAGCGCCTCGAGTTTGATTCATATTTCTAATACTTTTTCAGTGTAAAACAAAAATTAAATTTATGAAATTTGATTTTTTTTAGTAATAAGATTATGCTAATATTACTAATGATTAAAATCTTTAATTAACATTGGTTTTGTCTTAAATACTAGTAAAACCGACAGTAGATTTAGCTTTAAAACTGTCTTAGGTTTGTGTTAAATATGGCGGCTATTCAGAGGTATTAGAAAGTTATTTTAAGACTGAATCATAATTATAAAATATTATTGTAGTAAAAACAGCTGTAATACAATAATTAAGTTGTATTACTCATTTCTACAAAACAAGTTCATCATGGTTTGTTGTATAATAGTTTCATATTGCTGCACTATATGACAAAATATAACATAACCTTACTAAATCGATTTAAGTATTTGGGAATTGAAATGATTAGATTTGTTTCTACAGCTTTATAGAGCAAGCATAATTTTTAATATTACGAGAATAAGCAAATTTAACATGGACATCGCCAAAAATATGGCTTTCTTTTAGTATTGGGGCATGATTATTCAGAACATACCTAATTATTATCTGGCTAAATGATAGTTTTTTTTTTGAGTGTCTAGACAAACCATCAAAATGTTTTACTAATATTTTTTACTGTTCTCTGAAAAGCAGGTACCACTTATTTTTTATATTTCTTCACTATTTAAATCTGACATTTTCAGACCATACACTCACATACAATTGGTATGGGAAGTAGTTGAACAAACATAAAATACAAAAATAATATGGCGTAGGTACTACCAAATGTAGTTGCTTTATTTTTTTATAAATATTTTTAAGGGGATAATACTATTCTTAACTAAAATAATTGCTATACAGTTTTCTGATTTGTAATATTGTATTTCGACAATATATTACAGTTATTTTAGAGTTTTCATCAGAAGCAAATTGCTATTGATGCGGAATTATCTCACACTAATATTTATATAACTATTTTTTAAAGCGTTATTATGAGGTTAAGAAACAGTTATATTAGTATGACCAAAAAGTTCTAAAGGTAATCCAGAACAATAATATAGAATAACTATAAAGCAATTTTATTTTATAAGCTGAAATATTGTATAGAACAGTTGTATAAATGTTTATGTAACAATTTCATAGTTATCGTGAAAAATATTTTATAATTTTGCTGTAAGAATATTGTAAAAACTAATTTATATAACTATTTAGTTTCAGAGAACAACATAGTGATTTCTGCAACTGTAGTACAATAAATTAGCATTCCAGAAACAGCAATATAATATCAATAAAATATAATAGTCTTGTAAACTAAAAATTATAAAGCTACTTTGTTAGTTGGGATGCGCGACAGATACAGATACAAGAAGAATAATTGTACACTACGAGACGCGTGAATTTCTCTAAAGCCTATTTTAGATACATTTTTTGTGTATCACTCCATATTATAAATGAAACACAAGCACAACCTATTGTAATTAAACCGTCATTATCAAAAGACATTATTTACTCAAAAAATTTGCTTTTTTGTACGTTGTTTTCACTCGCGTAGTGTGTACGTGGCTTAAATAAATTGTTCCTCTATGAATTTTACGAGTTCACTTTATAGCTAAACACCTGTTTATAGTTTCGTTGTATTTTAGTATTCGGGAAATCTGTTTACGTATATAAGATGTCAACAAACCCGAAAGCTTCTACGTAAATTTGAAGGAATACCGACTCAGGAAGTTCCGGCTATTTAGTATGAGCTGGAGAAAATTTGCATAAGCCGGAATAAGGTCACATACGTTTTTACAGGTATTACAAACTTGTGTCGGTTCAATTAGACTCGTGAAAGCATGCAAAAGTTCATAAAGATTCCCGCATACAAGCGTATGAATGCTCGCTGAATTTCATTTTCATATGGGGTTTTAAAAGCCTGTTCTCAAGCTCATTGACGTCCATAAGAATTAGGTTCGTGAGCTTGTAAAAGTTTGCATAACGTATTCAGGTTTACACAATTCCCACATGTTCCTAACAATAAGTGTGCAAGCTTATAGAGGTTTGCATATCTTATAGAGCTTCACCTACACTTGAGAAGGTTTAAACAAGTACGTGTAGGTTTCCACAGGTGTTTTTCTATATGAAAGTTCGTACAGGTTTTCAAAAGCTCATAGATGTCCGTGCAGGATTATCCAGGTTCGAATAAATTGGTGGAGATTAATACAACCTTGTAAAGGTTTGTACAACGTATTTATGTTTGCATAAGACTCGTGGATGTTTCTATTGCCATGTGAGGATCTCACAGGTGTTCTTTTCAATTAGTGTACAAGCTAACGGGTTGTTCCAGTTAACATAACCTTGTGCAGTGTAGTTTCAGAGGAAATATTTCAAATGCATAAATGGTAACAAACAAAAATACACATCGCAAGGTGACATCAGGGCGTATAATTGCAAAACATTTTTTTTATTTTTTGCCTTTAATTGCCATTAATTAATACCTAACTTACAAACTAGAAATAACGTCTAAAACGAGAACAATCACATAAAATTCACTGCATAGGTGTAAAATGCAAATGCGATTTCTATTCTCCACTTCTTTTGCTACGACACACACGTAACTGACTAAAACAAAAGGCTATCTCTCTCTTAATGACAAAAAAAAATCAATATATCGTCACATCTGTGACGTAACAAATGACGACCCCAAAAAAGGAAAATAAATACAAATACGACCTTGCCACATATTTAAAACTAATTATGCCGTTTTGTTTGTTTTATACCAGTGGCGCAACGCTTTTCGATTTACAAAACTATTACTATAAGATAAATAAATACTAGATGTTAAATAATATGGGGATACTTCGGAAAATATATGGATTCATGTAGATAGTAATGTTTATGTGAGATTGGTGCCACGTTTGCGTCGATTGAGACCTGGATTAATTACTAGTATAAATCCTAGACAAAGAAACAGTCAAAACAGTAACAGGTGAAAACTGGCTCCAAAGAAGGTAAAGACTGTTGGTTCAGTTGATTGTTCATGAACTATACTTGCCAAATGAGGTAATTGACGTTGTGAAAAATTATTTTTTCATATCGATTTCAAATACTTACGTCAACTGCTTTTCAAATTTATTCAGATATAAACTGGAGACTGTTAGTAAACAAACTCAGTAGTTACCACGTACACACAATGTGCTAATTTTATATCATTATTTTATTATTATGTTTGTGTCTAGTTTAGTGTATAATTTTCAATCTATAATAATGTATATTTTCTTGATAACAAGAGATTACTGAAGTTAAATTTACTTATTAAAATAAAATGAGAAAGTATTCCCATTTTAGCTCTAACACTAATGTACACATAAATTATGTATAATTTGAAGAGGGGTATAATTGACTTAATAATACTATACTATACTATACATAATACTATAAAATTCTTTAAAAATTGTACAAGAAAGATTGGAATTCTATTTAGTAGAAGTTGAAAAATGTAATATTAGATTTAATATTATCGTGAATTGAATATTAGAACAGAGCTGTCCAAAGGTAAATAAAATAGCAGTTGTGACAACCGTATCATAAAATACTTCGTATGTAACTTCATCAGTAATTTGTTTGCTTCTATAATTATTCATCTCCTTCAATTTTGTTAAAGTCGCTAAATCGGTTTTCGTATTCCAATTGTGTCAATGTATTTCATATGAAACTTTCTCAAATTCCTTCATTTCTTTACAGATTGGAAAAATACAATTATAGACAAATAAACTTAGCGAACCGCAGTCTACGAGTCTCTACGACACAATTAACTCTGTTCGTCCCGCCTGACTCAACCTTCTTATGTATGTGTTAATTTATTTCATCTTTGGTGTAGGAATGACTTTTGTGTAGATTTTGTTCATCATATTCAGTATAAATTTAATTTTAAAAGTAATTTTTTTACAGGTGCTCTTCATAAATGAATAATAACATCGATCCAGATGCTGATCCCTGCGGCACGCCTCACCATTTGTGTTGATTTGTTACCTGCAAAAAGCAGCGCTACACAAGATCTAACCCTATGGTGATGTCGCAATGTAATTTGTTTTAAAAGAGAACGATTTTTATCTTTTACTAAGTGCTAAAATACTTAATGATTTATGAACTAATCTATTGATACCTAATCGGTACAAAGCAGCTTTTTTTCCTATGTATATCCAATATCCTTGGACGTTCAAGCTAGTTTCGTAATCCAATAAAGTCCTGGCTCTTTTGAAACTGGCGCATGAAAGAAACTTGTCATCGATAAATTCATTCGGCACTACACTGATATTCTTTGATCGAATGCAGTTTATTTTCTGGTTCGGTATCGGTTTTATTATGGAACACTTGACCGTGATTCTATTCCTTTTTCTTTATTTCTATCTATAACGTGTGCCGGTAGAGCATCATAAACTTTTTACGCAAGCGGGTTATTAGAGAAATCAAAGATGAAGGGGAGCAGCATTTGGGACTTGGGGAAAATATATAACGAGTCAATATGATATAATATTTCCAGTTGAATTTGTGGTAAGTAAAGTGGTTATGGTTATGATGTATTTACTGTACAAAATTTAATTTGCATATTCCTGGGGTAATTTCAAGCAAAAAAGTAATATGAACAAATATACAATTATCAATGATTACAAAGCTACCTACAACGTTTAGAAATACACACTAGGTCGGCATATTCTTTATTTTAAAACAACACAGACATGTTGAAGATCTAAATTTATCACAAACAGAAAACGTAGTTGACAAGTATAGGAATACCAATCTGTAACGTGTGGAAGTGGGTTAACCCACGGCATTTAAGTCTCACTAGGCCCATTGTGAGCCAGCCTACAGATTTAATGTAGTTGACAACGTCGTTAAGAGGTGCTTCTCTTATATCGGCTGGTGTTAGCCAAATCTCGCCGAACACAAATCTAGTAAATGAGAGCGTCGAGTAATCGTAGAGCTCGATGGTCTTATCTTATGGTTCGCGCCCCCAGTAAAGTGCCTTTTTTGACAGCCCCATGATATGGAGATGCTTCCGTACTTGGCAATGACCAGTCAGACTGCCTGTGACCAAGCGCATATTCTGTCTAGTCATAGTCAAGTATTTGTTTCTGCAGTTTCTTGATTCATCCCATCTTTACTTGAATTTCACAAGGGAATGTTCTTTAATTAGGTTTAACACTACCGATGATGTCATTCCGATAGAAGGACTAGTTCCAAAAAGTATTTGGTTGGCTACCTCCTTGACTAGTAAATCAGCAAGACGGTTACCTTTGGATGTGGCGTGATCTTTAATCCATCTTAAGTTGATTGCTGATGGGATACTTCGGCCAAAGCTTCGTGACATTCTATTACTAACCCTGAGTAAATTCGTGGTCTGTCCAGGGTGGTTAGTGCTTGTCTGTTATCTGTAAAGATGAGCATGTTCTTTCCAGTCATATTATTTCTGATTTCTTTTGCTGCTATGAGAATCCCCGTGAGCTCGGTTTGAACAACACTAGCACTATTTCTCACAGCCCATTTCACGTATATAGGTTTAAAGATTTGGAGTATCCTGAGTTTTGTTTTAGAACCGTCAGTGTAGGTATGAATCGTACCTGCACTTCCGGCTTTTCTATTTGTTCTGTTATAACTTTATATGGCTTATGGAAGATATATATCAGTGAGATGCGAGTCCATGTTCGCTTGAAGCATATCAAGCGCCTCCTGCAAATAGCGACGTCTCGCCTCACCAGATCCTACATCAGATTTTATTCCTACCGTTCGAAGGGGTGTCAATTTTTGGATTTTCGGTATACATACAACTGCACCGTATGTTAGCATAGGTCTTATGATGGCAACGTAAGTCTGTGCGACAACTAACTCTGGAGGAGAGACCCCAGGTGAGCCCATCGGTTCGACGGCATTGTTCATAAGCAATGTATGCTTTTTTACTCTGTTTTCTAAATGTGAGTTCCATGTTAATTTACTGTCAAAGGTGAGAGCTAAATACTTCACTTCTGTTGCAAAGTTTAGTTTTGTGTTTAGGAGTTCTGGAGGTTATAATTCTATTTTCATCCTTTTCCTTGTGAAAAGGACCATTTTTGTCTTGTTGGGATTGACAGACAGTCCTTGCATCACTGTTCTCTAATTTTGAGAGCTTGCATTCTTTCGCACAGTATGTTCAGGAATGACTAATCAACTGGAATTTATTATTGTTGATAAATAAAAAACCAAAACATTTGAAAACATGACATACCTCGTTAATTTATTTTCAGATCTTTGAACGCTTGTAGCTCGGTAACCATAAAAAAGAACAGTACCTTGTAGTATGTCCTCAAATCTCTACATTTTGACTTCGTCATTTAAATAATCGTCAAGAAATTTTGTTATTATTCTCTTACTCCTAGGTTTTCCAGATTTTCTAGCCAAGGCTCGTGACTTACCGTATCAAAGCTTTTCTTAAAAGCCGAAGGTGGTTCATAAATAATTAGATTTTTAAACTTAGAAGGGAATCCAACATCTCAAATGTAGCCATCTTCAATGAGAAAATAAAACAATTCCAAATGGAGTTGTTTTATTTTCTCAATTAGATTTTTATTCAAATGTTATGCTGTGTTGGAAAGGTCTGTTAATAAACTGCGACCTAAAAGATCTATTGTGTCCACTTCTGTCGCTAATGCAGCAAGAAAATGTCTCGATGACTACAACGAGCCTTCCAATACTATCTTCTCAAGGAAGTGTAGGATTTGGAGTGGCTTCAAGAGAGGTAAATATTCCTCAATATTTGATGTGCTCCTAGGTAGTGTCCTTGGATTCTGAAGTGCTACACATTCAATTAAAATGTGAATGGAGGTTTCGTCCTCCTCCTCACAGAATATGCACTCACTATTTTCTACTGATTTCAGTTTACTAAGGATCCCTGTTACAAAACGTAGCTTGTTCTTGCTCAGGCAAATATAGACTTCCGATCTTTTCTAGTTACATTCACCCAGAAGTATCTTAGCCTCAAGAGATTGTGTTATAAACTTTCCAAACTAGTCTCTTTAAGGAAACATTTTCCGAGCTCTACGCAACTATTTATGGTGCAAATGAGGTTAATTTGAGCATTTTATTTGTTATTGGGTCAATACCAAACGTATTGCTCTTTAAATTAAGTATAGTCTACACTACTTCCTCGGGATCAGTATTACTTTAAAACACAGAATTTAAGAGACGCATGTCTTTATTTTTTTTTTTTTTTTCATTTTGTCGCACAAGGTTAGAAGCCATAGCTTTCCCTATTTCAGCAAAATGTTTATTAAGGCTTTCACAGATTTCACGATGGTCTATTTTCAATAATTTTATTTATTTTTATATTATCTTCAATTTTTTATGTGTAAAGTTTTTACTACTTTCCAAAGCTGTTTTTATAGTAATTTTATTTTATAGTAGTTCTGTTTTGATTTTTTTGGTGTATTTAGCTTATTTGATATTAAATAATATACTCTAAATGAATGTTTCGATTATCTGGATTTCTTACACATCTTAAATACAGTTTATCTATCTCTAGTTTTAATAGATTTAATAAAATATAATAGAATTGTTGTTTCGTTTGAATCTAATATTCGAATAATTAATTAATGTTACATTTGTAATTGATTGAGTTATATTTTATATTGTGTCGCTCATAATATTCTAATCAGCCTTAATATAAATTTCTTCAAATTCTTTCTATTGATATTTGTAATTATTATAGTTTCAGCTGAATTATTTAAATCGCTTCTGAATTTAGAGATAAAATAATTGTTTCAGGTTCTGTAGAATCACATATTTAATCCCAATTTTCATTATTATTACAATCACAAATAACGAAGTATTATTATTATTATTATTATTATTATTATTATTATTGAATCTTTTAAAAGGTTTTTTTACATTCCACTCGGAAAGCCAGTGTGCAAAGTGCATTTCGCATACTCTCATGCTGGCACACAGACTGTCTGCCCACTTTTATTCGCTTTTTTCATCAGCTGCATAAGAACATGCATGAACTTTAAATTGATTTAGAACGACTTGACTGTCGCTCACCCGCTCATCTAGATCGAAGATCTTTTTTCGATAAACGGGAACTTATTTCCGAGTCGAATTTATAAATTCAAAATTAATTCCTTCAGTTCGTGTATAAAAGGAATTTTTTTAATGTTTTTTTTTTTAAGTAGTGGCTCCAAAAATGGCGGTTAATATTTTACATAAACCGTTAGACCGTCCTATTGCCTGCAAGCAAAAAATCAATAGAGATTGATAAAGAGGAGGATCTTTTAATCCTCGTGGCGTTATTTACAACGGGTTTTAAATTTCACAAATAGACGTAGTTACCTAGACAGGTAGTCAACATTAATAGCAGGTATTTTTCAGTTTGAGGAATGCATAAAACTGACTTAATGTCTTCATTTTTATTAATTCGTATGAATTTTGGGTATTTGGATTTTGTTGTAGACATCACAATAATAAATATATTGAACTTATCATCCAACAAGTTTTTGATAAAAATATTAAAGAGTTCAATCCGAAAAAATCTAAAAGTAAGGACAGAAAGAAAGTTTGTCTTCAATTTGGATAATTTTTAACTATATTTTTAAATTTCACAACCTTTTATTTTAATATACTGGGTGTTATAATTAAATTTCCAAAATTATTACACAAGATTTCCTCACCAACATCTTATGATGTCACTGAAGAATATAGAAAAATTCTGCATTTTTATTTTGATTTTATTGTGTTAATAATATAATAATTATAATAATATTCAGGGTAACAATTTTAATATTTTATTTCGATCGCCATTATCATGTGTTTTAATTACCTAATTTAAAATTACTAGCTTAATTTTTTCTTTTAATTACTATAACTTTTATATCCGATTTCTATTTAACTCTTTATGAGCTGAAAATTCAGAAATAAATCTAAACAATCCCTCTACGAATTATTAAGACCAACCCCGAACCCAAAAGGTGAAACCACATACTACAAGATTTGAGAAAAGGCCTGTCAGCGCCAGGATTCGAACCCAGACATCTTTGTTCTGTACACAAATTCACTAACTACTGGACCATCGCGACATCCTGTGTGTTTTCACCTTTGGGGTCCGGGGAAGGCCTTAATAATTCGTAGGGGGATTTTTGAAATTTGTTTCCAAATTTTCAAATTATTCTACAACTTATATCAAATAATTCTGACATTTCGATTTGCGATCTACGATATATTAAATTCACAATTTTCATACACATGTTTACGTCGCTTAACGTGCATTGAAAACTTAACTCACGCAAACGAAGATATGGGCTCAGTATGCATCTAAATGCATTTCTCATATACACTGATGCTGTATAGAGGTATTTGAAGATTTGAAAATGAACCTGGAAACGGCGCTTGGCCCGAATTAGCACATCAAACCATCGGCTGGGAATCTCGGCAGTCAATAGGTTTGTTTGTAGAGACAGTTTCCAACGGTTGGTGATTCTTTTATGATGCGCATGCTTATTTTGTACGGTTATAGATTCTTATCTACCTATTCTCGTGAGTTAGATACAGATTTAAGTAAACGGTCAAATAAAAAAAAGACATTATTTGAATTTTAACGTTGTATGTAGTTGTATGTGTCACAGAATAACCAAGTATGTGTTTTGTTTGCAGTTTTACTATAATATGGGTATATAAAAAAAAATCCAAAGTTAAATAGAAATTAACAAAAACCACAAACAACAAAAACTAAAAATCATTTATTTCTCAACCCAAGCATGGATGAATGAAACATATAGCCAGACATACATTTCAAGCCAAACAAATGTCAAATTGTAGGTTATTAAAAATATTTCATGTGCGCATGCCTCGGATTTAAAATCCGGAGAATAGTCAGAGATTTTTCCAACCATTTCCAATCAGTTTCCAATCACTTCATTTGTTTCTATGAACGCCAAACTAACAATTGGAAATGGTTGTGGATCGCTCTACGAACAAACCTATTGTCGCGATGGTCCAGTGGTTAGGGCATTTGTGCGTACAGAACAAATATGTCTGGGTTCGAATCCTGGCACTGACAGGCTTTTCTTCAAATTTTCTTTGGGATTCGGGGATGGTCTTAATAATTCGTAGGGGGATTTTTGAGATTTGTTTTCGAATTATGATTTATTTTTGTTATGAAACTTTGTATACATTCTGTAAAAATGGCTTTTGATCCTTTAATAAATAAATAGATAAATAAAATAAATAAATAAAAGAATCAGCACACATCCATATAGGTTGATCCGGCCCTGCCTTACACAAACCGTAACCGGTAAATTAACTTTAACACATAACTTGCACTTTGTTCGACCCAGATTCAGATTAGGGTAGGTCTTGGTAAACGTCCCGATTTTATTTGCGAGGTAATGTGCCCGCGGTCATGGACCTTTATAGCCTTCATAATATTAACAGGGTCCAAATAAAAACGAACGGGACGCTTACACAATGCGACAGGCATAAATCATTCGAGTTCGGGTTCTGTTCTCGTCTCGACCACTCATTGTTCCGCTAAGACCCCACAGATTTGGAAGGCTGACAGATTTGGTGTAATATTTTCGGAATTGCGTACAAAGCCTTCTTTTATTTAGCGGTGCAAAATCGATCAGTTTTGACGGAAACAATGTACGCGACGAAGACACAAAGTGTAGGTTCCATCTAAACGACGATGGCTTGATTCCTATGGCCCCTAACCTATTTATAATAATAATTAAAATATTTCGACAATTACTTTATTTGTCTTAAATAATAAATGTGCAAATTGCCATTTAGCTAGGTATTTCATTCCACTTTAATGATGTGGAATAATTGATAAATAATAAAAACAATTGAGGTCTGAAATTAGACTCTGATGTAGGGCAATAAATTCAAGAATAGAAATCGTTATAAGAACAACCTGCTCCCTGTTATAAAAATATTATTTTATTAATGTAATGAGAAAAGTACTAAAACCAAAATTATCTAGGGCCAATTTCATAATCGAACCACAAATTTCTTGATTTATAATTTTCACTTCACGCACTGTACAAATACTTTTTACATTTTTTAACAATGTACTTTCTTAAAAACCTGTATTGTATTATGTCCCATACCCAATATAACATAACCTGATGATGGTCATTGGCCGCTCTGCTCTATATTAAAAACCATTTACCTCTTATTTAAATGGATAATAATTAACAACACTAACTGCAAAGATCTAAGTTAAAAATTTGGTAGGTATACAATTTATAAGTTAATTACTGATTTTATAGTTTCCAAGTGTATAGATTTTCTGATTAAAGAAAAATTAAACCAGAACCATCTGTCAGAGCCTCTATTTCCTCTTTACAAACTTTACTAAAATTAGTTTTATAGTGTTCATTAATGAATCAACAGTTCCGAATAATTTCCACTAAGTAGCGCAAAATTGGACAAATATTTATAAAGTGAATATTAAATACATTAAAAGGAGTAAGAAGAGATACATTATCATACATTTATCACTGAATTAAGTGAATATTTAACCGTTTATATCAAAGCGTAACTCAATTAGGGATGATCATTTATATATCAAGTGATAAAAGAAAATAGTAATATATTCAGATTCGTTTTTATAATAATAATATAATACTCTCCCAATTCTCCCCTTACGAGTGAATTTTAACTCCAAAAGCTGGGCTTGTTCGGAGAAGGGACGGCTTTTATTATTATTATTTGCCGTGGCGCTTCGGGACGACTTAAAAATTGATTGAAGAAAATCCGAAAAACCCCACCCACCATCATCAAAACGGTAACGCATGGCGATTATACAAGCAAGCAAACCGATATCTGTTTTTTTTTTATTTGTCTTAGGTTATTATTTACATTTTCTAGGACATTTCAAGGAACTGATATCGGCCCTTTAATACCCTCTTTGTATGCTATTACACAAGCGCGTTTTATACCAGTATATGGAGTATCAATTTTGACCCCTTATTATCTTGTGTGTATGTTAAATAATATTGCAGAATGTATTTCAAACGAGTTCTTTAAAATCAGCAGAAATATGAGTACTAAGTTTTAGCAGCAATAAATATGAACTGATCAGCTTTTAAAATCAATTACAGATGCACTGTTTTTCTGTCCTATTTCAAGTAGAATACTACACAAAAAAACAATATAACTTTAAAATACATCAAAAGCTCAAAAGGGCTAAATTCTTCAATTCCTCCGCCGCCATTGACAATTTTCCAACCCTTACTGGCATTAAAAAGGCCCACCCCACGTTAAACGTTGTCAGTAAAACGAAAGTGGACGTGAACCGAGGGGAAGGGAGCCAGTGTGCCTACAGCGTACTATTTCTGTATCCATTGTGCTTTTTATAGTTTTGACAGCCTCATTAACGTGGGCTCTTTCGACGTTTGAAGTTTCGGGAAGGTTTGGAAATTGTCTTTCATCTGACAGATTCTCGGCCGGCCATAATACCATCAAAACAGAAACAAAAAGAAACATTGTATAGCGTTTGTACGCCGTAAAGCCGCAAATCAATATTACGGACCTTCCTGCCACGATAAAGGGTAAAAACCTTTCGCTTTCAGGGTTTCAAGCATATGAACGGTAATACTAAAAAAAAATCAAAGAACAACAATTAAATTTCATTCGGTAATATCCGGGAAATGGGCATTTTTGATCCTTGGGCAGGAAATCATTACTTCCCTTTAACCCGCTCCCTAATGCAGTCAATAGGCTATTGAAAAAGAGGGTATGGATGATAACAAGGGTAAGCAAATTTTACGAGGGTGAAAAATAATTAACCTGGACGTTTATCTACCCTTTATTAAATTTATTACTACAGGTAGTCGTCCGCTCGCATCACAGCTGATTAAATTTTGAATTAAGGTTTACGGACTTTGAGTTCCTTTTATCAATTTTATTTTCATTACACACATAATCTATACTACAGTCAGTGTGAATTTAGAAACGCAAAATGTTTGTCCCTAAATGGCTCGACTTTAAATCATCCTCCAAGTTCAAGTGGTAAACCTATTAATTTGTAATAAACCACAAAACTCAAAGAGGACTGGGATACTCACAAATCTCACCACAGAGAATACAAAAAATCATCAGACAAAAACAAAGAGAAGCATGGAGGTCCTACTGCGAAGAAATCGAAGATTTCCCGCAGGCAGCGAGGCTTCAAAAACTCTCTCAAAAGATCCACACCGAAGCATTGGTGAGCTAATTAAAGAGGATGGCACGAAAACTGCCAACCTCGAAGACAGCATCAAACTTCTGCTGTCAACACACTTCCCTGACTCGGTCATCACAGACGTGGCGGACTGGGCAGAGGAAGAATACAATCCATCTGTCTATGATTGGCAAACTGCCAAACACATTGTAGACGATAAAAAAATTAGATGTGCAATATCCAGCTTCTCTCCATTTAAATCGCCAGGACCTGACGGTATCTATCCAGCCCTACTTAAGTGGGGTCTGGAAGAACTCACACCGCACCTGGTGTGGATATTCAGATCCTCGTTGGCTCTGAGGTATATCCCCCAAAAATGGAGAGAGGTAAAAGTGGTATTTATACCCAAACCTGGAAGGATGGATTACACTGTCCCAAAAACATACCGACCAATTAGTCTGACATCGTTTTCCATGAAGACGTTGGAAAGGCTATGCGAAAGGTACATAAGGGATGCGGCGATTACAACATCAGCACTACACCCAAACCAACATGCATACGCCCCAGGCAGATCTACTGATTCAGCCCTTCATCTAGTTGCTGGCCGGATAGAAAGATCCCTGGACAATAAGGAGTCCGCCTTGAGTGTTTTGACAACACTGTAGCAAACAAATACTTGACTATGACTAGACAGAATCTGCGCCTAGTCACAGGCATTCTGACTGGTCATTGCCAAGTACGAAAGCATCTCCATATCATGGGGCTGTCAGAATCCGCACTCTGCAGAGCGAACAAGAAGATGAGAACATCGAGCATATCCTTTAAGATTGCTCGACGCTCTCATTTATTAGAAGATTTGTGTTCGGCGAGTATCGGCTAACACCGGCCGATATAAGAGAAGCACCTCTTGGCGAGTAGATCTGTAGGCTAGCTCACGAGCTAGGAGGTGCCGATCATCTCAGGAGTATGCACAATGGGCCTAATGAGGCCTAAGTGCCATGGAGTAACCCACCCTCCACACGTTATAGATACAGAGAAGTTAAAGTAGTAACCCTATTTATTTGTATTTTTATTATATTTAACCTTCCTGTAGGTCCTCACAAAATTTCTCATGGATATCTCAAAAACTGTGGTCCTGGTAATCGTCTTTCCATATCTTGGTACCGGTGGCACCTACAGTAAAAAATTTTTTAGTGATACATAATGAAGTCTATTTATCCCCCTAAGAACACCTGCTACTTATAGACATATATTGCAAGTCGCATATAGTCTGCAGTGTTGTTATTTAAAACAATTATATAATTATACCATTATACAATTTTAATACAATTTTGGGAGTGGTATAATCGGGGAAAAGTAAAAATAAATAAAAAAAGTATGCATGCCTTCTTAAGCATCTGGAACCTTTACAACTCCTAATATTTGGTTAAAATTGTACCATAAACAAAGACGGAAAATTTCGTTTATTCTGAATGAATCATTATATTTTAAATTTATATTTTTTTATATTTGATTAGTCTAATAACAAAGACAATATCAAAGCAATATCAACGTAATTGAACCTAAATTATTATTATTATTATTATTAAGTTATTAAAATTAATAAACTAATTTATTTTTTGGTGGGTGCGCCCTGGTTATTGGCTCTTCAGTACTTAAGAGAGTAAAAAATAAAAAACTATTTTCCTCAGAGATGGATAAAACTGAATCAAAAGTGACAGGGAATTAGATAACCTTAGATAATCTTAAAAAAAATATCCGAGGGTTAAGTTCTCCGAACGGGGCCGACCCTAACCCTAAGAATATCAAAGGCATTTCATGAGCACTTGACGCCATGAGATTGGGGTCGGCAAAATCTATCCGTCTGACGAAGTTCGCTATTGTAACCAGATCGTCCTTTCATAAAATACATCTGCAGGGTGGAATACGTTTTGTTATTCTTTTGAATTATCTTGAATCGAATTATGGTGCTTAATAATTTTTAAAACCTGTCCTGTGGTGTTTATTTAACAATGTAAAATTATGAATTTTTTAAATAATCGGTAACAGTATTCTAAAAATCCTTCAAATACTACTCAAAAATAATTGAAACTCTAAAATGTTTAAATAAGTACTTAAATAGATTTTATGTTACACTTGTATAATCTTTTAATATCTAGGAAGTGGCTCCCAGACTATAACCACCCCTTTCTCAAGTAGTTTTTTGATCAGTATCAGTTCACAGCTCTCATGAGATAATTCTCTTTGGCCGGCAGCACAGGCTGCATCCGAGACATTCGCTTTATACTCGTAAATTCTGAAAAAGCATTTTAAATCAATCCATTGAATGTTAAACAGTGGCCCTATTTTAAAATATTTTTTGAAAAAGTAGCTTCAATCAATAATTCACAAAGCTATTACGTGTTTTTAATCACTTCTAGTACAAAGCAATATTTCAAGGCTAAATACTTGAAGCGACAGTTTAAACCGAAAGCGTATTAAAGCACTACTCAAACGTCTTAAAATTTCGATCATTACTTCGAATGTCCATTCTTAAAATAAAACTCGAAGTTGGGATATAATCATGTAAAACATAATGGTACGTCCATTCCAAAAATAAAGAAGCTAAAATATAATCACAACAAGAACATGGTTCAATGCTTAGTGTTATTTGAGCAGAAAAAATAATTTTTGAGACAGAGAAGACAGATACCATACCCTTAAAAACTCATTTCAGAATTTTAAGAAGTAGCTTCAATCCACAAAACACAAAGCTATTAGTTTTAAATCTTTTCTAGAGCGAATGAATATTTCAAGGCCTTAAAGAGTTTAAAGAACTATATAAATGCCCTGAAAGCGATTAATAAACTATTTCAAAGTCCTAATAACTTAAAGAACAATTTCAACTCCCTACGAAAGACAAAAAGAGGATCTAAAAGAGTATACAAGTTTAGAGAGCATTAAAAATACTTGAGCGATATTTTAAACCACTTATTTTTTGTTTTAACAGAAAGCGTGTTAAAGCACTACTTCAAACGCCTTAAAAAGTTTCGATTACTATTTCGAATGAATGTCCATTCTAACAATAAGTATAAAAATTGAAGTTTGGATATAATCATGCAAAACATACAAATGGTTCGAATGTTTACATTGAGAATTTCTCCCATATTCTTGCTAGTAAAAATAATTAGTGCGAAAGAAGGTAAAACTAATTCAGAAAGCTATTACTTGTTTTAAATCTCTTCTAAAGCAATATTTCAAGCCCCTAAAAGATATTAAAGAACCATTATATCAATGCACTAAAAGAGATTAAAGAATTATATTAATGCCCTAAAAGCTATTAAAATATATATATATATATATATATATATATATATATATATATATATATATATATATATATATATTAATGATCTAAAAGCCATTAAAAAAATATATTAATTCTCTAAAATCGATTAAAGAACTGTTTCAAGGCCCTAAGAGATTAAAACACAATTTCATCGCTCTAAAAATGCTAAAAAGAACTGTTTCAAGGCTCTAGTCTAAACGGGCATATAAAACTTGAGGCGATATTTTAAAGAATTTATATTTGGATTTAACCGAAAGCGCATTAAAGAACTACTTCAAACGTCTTAAAAAAATTTCGATCATTACTTCGAATGTCCATTTTTAAAATAAAACTCGAAGTTGGGTTATAATAATGCAAAACATACACATTGTTTGAATTTTTACATTGAGACAATTTGTGCGACATAAGAGACAGATATAGAACTATTTCGATGTCCTTAAAAACCCATTTCAGAATTTTAAGAAGCAGCTTCAATTCATAATTTACATCGCATCACTTCTAGTGCTAAATCAATACTTAACTATATTAACTAGTCTTTATCAAATAATTCGTATTCCCAAATTCCAGCTTAAAATTTTATTTATTGGAAAATAAGGAAGATTTGTTACCAATTTTTAAGTAAAAGCAAATGCTTAATTTTTATTAGTCCTACCCAAAGGCCTAAAAGCGATTAAATAACTATTTCAAGATCCCAAGAGCTTATAACACTATCTCAACGCCTTGAAAAGACATATTTCAAGGCTATAAAAGGGCGTATAAATCTTTATAAAGCATTAATAGTACTTTTGGGCTGATTATTTTTTGAATAAACTGAGATATTTTGTATGTTTAAATTGCCGAAACAAATGGAAATGAAGGAAATTCAAAAATTGGAAAATTAAATTAAAATAATTTGCCCAGGGCAGGACTCGTATCTGCAGACTTTGCATCGCCGTCCCAACATCAAAATCAACCCGGTTTTTCGAATCTTTATCCGGGTTGGAGTTGAGTATTATACCTTAACCCTTTCACTGTCAGAGGACGCTTTAAAGCGTCCGTGTTACCTGCGCATGAGTACCGCTGACGCTTTAAAGCGCACACGTCTACCTGTTGGTAAATGCGTAGTAAGTAGGACTTCGGTACTTAGGTGACCTCAGGGTTAACCTGATCGGCAGTGAACGTGTTAAAATAATTATTAGGCTCCGGTGCACATTGGACCAAGAGACACCTCAAAATTTTCCACAAACAAACTTCGAAATTAAAATAAATGAATCTTGTTATATCGACGCTACATTATGCTTTTATTTTTGACGTGAAATTTGTATAAAGTTATAAAAACGATCCGAGCTCAGTGTTGTTCCTAGGGATTTTTGAATTGTACAACTTTCAGTGTCAAAATTGTACACTTTTACTTTCGATTGTACAACCACTAATTAATCTTCTTCTTTTTTATTGACAGACAATGGCCTACTACTTTCCCATGCTTAAAATTCTTCTTTTTTCCAGTTTAAAATATATTTTTGATGTGAAACGGTGTACTGATTGGTCGCGAATGGCGCCAAATTTAAACTTTTATTTTTGTATTAATTTTAATGCATGCTATTTAACAAATCGTAGACTTTTTGAGCGAAGAAAACCTTTTATATACCCGATTTTACATAAATATTTAGCAATTTCAAATTGTACAACATTTCTGTCTTTTTCAAAAGTGCGTACAACAGTACAACCGCATAACTGATTGTACAACTTTTTGTACAATTGTACAACCAGGAACAACACTGTCCGAGCTCCTATGGTAATTGAATAGCTGATCATTAAATCACTGAAATAAACTCATTAATTCACGTGTAATGAAAGAATTTTTGTTGTAGGTTATTTATCAAATGTATGTAAATGAAATCTAAGCATGACAGGTGAATAAATCAAAAATAATTTTTAGAATTCAAAACTGTTCTATTGTTAATTTCATTGTTAAATTTAATTCTTAACAAGAGCACAATTTGAGAAAATATGGCTAAATTCACAAGACGGAAAATAATTGAAATCATCAAAACAAATGACGATTTGTCAGAGGCTTTAAAAAATCTCCCTGAACGTTTGAAAGATTCGAAAATTGCTCTTTCGACCCTCAGAACTAAATAAAAAAATATCGTATATATTGTAAATATTTTTGTTCTGGCTACTAACGAAAATGTTTAGATATTACTGATAAGCGAAAGTGAAACCAGAATTTTTATCAAATAAATTCAGCAATAAATTTTAACCAGATCTTTACTTTTAATAAGAAATGCTGAAATATTTATTAATGAGTTTCAACATTAAATTTGGAATCAGCAGCAAGTATAAAAAAACATTTTCCATGTCTGAACGCCATTTTAAAATTGTCATTTGGAATTTTGACTTTCTGACATCAAATTTGACCCAAAAAAACGGTCTTATAACAAGTTCGTGCAAGTTTAAAAAAAATATAGAATTTTTGTCTTCATGTACGATGTACGTTTTCATACATTCGATGGGCTTGTGTGGAAAAATCTGGTAAAATCTCGATTTTTCCTTAAAAAATTACGCTCTTATTTCAACCCTTTAGCCACTTGCAACATTAAAGCCTTTGGTTTTTCGAAGCCTAGTTCTATTAATTAATCATATAGTGAAAACGGCTTGCGTGGAAAAATGGGCAACAAAGAACTTTTCATTTTTGTAGAGGAAAATCGAATTTTCCATGTGTTATCCCCAGGAGCCACTCGTAAATTTACTTTCATTCTACTTAAAATCGATGTACTTTTCAACCCTTTTCGAGGCTTGCATGCGAAAATGGGGCACCTAAACCTGTCACTATCTGAATGGTTATGATGTCAGAACGGCAACCCAAAGGTCGTAGGTTTGTGTCTTGCTCAGCGCGATTCTTTTTTTCAATTCAATTTTCCAATTTTTCTGCAGATTTTTTTTACTCTTACAGGTCGATTATTTTTTGTTTTACCAGAAAGCACGTCTTAAAAAGGTTCGAACGTCCATTGTAAAAATAAAACACGAAGAAGTTTGGATATAATCATGCAAAACAAACACATGCTTCGAATGTTTACATTGAGCATTTCTCCCATATATTTGCTCGTAAAAAATAATTTCTGCGAGAGAAGAGACAGAAAACCCCGGCCCGGGGCGGGCGAGACTCTTAAGGGGAAACGAGATGAATAACCTCGGATAATCGAGAAAGAATGCCCGAGATTTTAAGGTCTGTCGTACCGAATCGATTCGACTGAAACACTAATTGCGAGATTTTACGAATGCATTCAATTAGTTCTTCACGAAGTGCTTTTGTGCTCGGTTTTATTTTAGCAATGAAGGCACCACGTTTGTTTACGGACGTTTCTACCTTCACGACGACGAATAAATAAATACCGAAGTGTCTGAATTGCGAAACACGCATTCAGCTACATAACTAGCGACGTTGTTATAAGTTATAATGAGTATTGGTGTTGACCAAGCCCCTTTGCGGACGAGGCCTTTGGCAGATACGCCACTTCACTCAATCGTTTTGACATTAAGTATCAAGTTTCTAATATTTTGTAACTGATTAAGTACATATTATACCGATTGACAAATCGCGCTGTAAACCAGAATAAATCATATCGAACTTTTACGAGGATGGATCGAAATGTTTCTATAATGAAACAGAAGATGGCGCTACGCCCGCGTGCTGTTCAATTGTTCAAAGCGTTCATTTTTAAATGATTGTTTAAATAGCTCAACTTTAATTAAAATTTGCATGTATAAGATGTTCATCATTATCATCCACATTAAATGAAGATGCAAATCGAATTTACTCATTTCACTATTAAGACTACTTAGACTAAATAAACAGAACATACTGTTCTAATACATAACATTAATTTAAAATGTTTTATCAGTGTAATCCATTAAAAGGTTGAGCATGCGGGTATATGGATGCGTTAAAAATATTATACATAGTTTTCTCTACGCTACTTTGGTTTATTGTATTTGGTTTTGATATTAAAATGTTTTCTTTTTTAATAATTTAACATTAAACATATTGTATATTGTTTTCCGTACGAGTAATTTCATCATAAAGTCTTAAATTGTGTTTATAACTGGTAACTGTAATTAACCGTAATGATTTTGTGTTTAAGCGTAATGATTTTGTATTTAAATATATCAAATATATATATTACAGCAGTATCATTTGAAAAACATATTAACTTATCCACAGAGTTAAAAGAAAATATGTATATCATTAATATAAAGATAATCGAGAATTGGTCTCGGTATGATACCTTGAGGAACTCCAAACGATAAAACTTTTTTTCCACAGAGTTCTCCATTGATCCTAACTAACATGTTGTTTTGGATAGTTAAGTAGTTTTCGAAAAATTTGTCTGAGAGTCCTGAATTATCCACTTGTAAGACGTATAACAATTGTGAATGACTCATAGTATCAAACGCCTTAGCTAATTGATGCTTGCATAATATGAAATCCATCAATCTTTTCTTTACAGTCTTCTCCATTATATTTTCAAACGTTGTAATTAGAAGAGATATAGGTCTATAATTGGATATTTCTTATAAATTGGGGTAACTACAGCTGTTTTAAATACGGATGGATAAACTCCACAAGCAAAGATCAAGTTTATGAGAATAGCAATAGGTATAAGACTTTCAATTTTTTCAAATGCAATACCCTGTTATTCATACCACCAATTTATTAATTTACTTTACTTTTTATTTTGTGTAGCATTCCCCTATACCCAAATGCATTTTCATTTTCAAGATACTTATGTTTTTTTTTTTAATCTTATATTTTTCATCAACTACTAAGGTTATTAGCAGCTTGTTCTCTGTGGGCTTTGTGTATTTTTCCAATAATGACAGCGACGTAGGTAAAAAGCTTTAAACTCTATTATGTATATTTATAACAATGGACATACAATTATGTATTTCAAAGCAACTAAGAGCGCCACTGTCAACGGTTTAAATCTATGACATATTAAAAATAACGCACTAAACATCGCAGCAGCAACGAAGTCAGAGCACAACCAAGTAGCACTCCAAGAAAAAGGAATTACAATAATTCTATTCGACCAAAAGAAATAGAAATCTCTGCCCGATTTGAGAACGAACTCTCCCAAGCAAGCTAGGCAACATCAATAATCTCGAGCGGTGATCTTAATGTATTTTTGAGTCAAAGAAAATGACGTAGATCCGGCAACGTAGCCTACGGCCCTTCTTGGTTTCCTTTTGGCTTGGTTTGTTTCGAGTTTCGATATTTCGACGACTGGCGAGAGCATAGCAAGAGCTCTCGGGCTTCGCTTCAACATTAACGTTGGCTATCCAGCGGCGTCGGTATAATATATTTCCAACGGGGGCACTGTTAATGGAAACATTGAACCAGGTTTGCATCTTAGGCGACACCAAGTATTCTACATTATTGCCGTTAAACCATACAAACTGGTCGATGACATTATCGATCAAAAGCGATTGTACTCAAAATAAACAAGATTTTGACAGACTACTACAGAATTGCTATTGCGAAATTCTTATAATATGTCAAAATGTGCTAAGAATCTAATTAAAACTAAGAAAATACCTCTAACAAATACTAAAACATTGATTGTGATTCATTCAATGATTATTTTAGTTCTATCGCCAATAAAGTAAACCAAACCATATCATAAACTAACTTTTCCTCCTCTGAATACCTGAACGAATATAGAAATTCTCAGTACTATACATTTTTTTGCAAATCCAGTCACCGAGATTGAGGTAAGTGAAGTTATTAAAAATCTAAAAAATTGCAATACCTGTGATATACTATCAACTCTAAAATTGTTAAAATGCCGATCCGAAATTATTGCTCCATTATTAAAATTTTGATGAAATATTTATCGAAAGGCATATCTCAGAGCAACTGAAAGTTATTAAAGTTATCCCAACATACAATCAGTTTCCCCCCAATAATTATAGAGAAATATCGATTGTCCTAATTTTTGGAAAATTAATCGAAATAATTTGTAATAGACGTTTAATTCTTTCCTAAAAAAATTAAAACTTCTGGACAACAACCAATATGGCTTCAGATTGCAGAGATCGACAATTAATACCATGTTAGAGTAGTGCATGAGGTAGTCGAAAGCTTCGATGGACATGAGCGAGCGGTAGCTTTATATGAAATTTTTCAAGATAAGAAGTCCTACATGAAATTTTATTTAGCCGTACTTATAAAGTAGAAAGCAAGCTGTCTTTTCAGGAACAACTTTTTAAAGTTTTAAATGTTTAAGCAGTGGAGTGCCTCAGAGATCAACCCTTGGGCCCCTACTATTCTTAGTGTATATATACCATTTCGTAGCTCAATTAATAGTTGATGTATACATTATGCGGACACTCCTTATTTCTAAATTTAAAGGTAACGATATTGGCAATAAAATAGAAGCATCATTAGATATGGCTTATGACTAGTTTTCAAGCAATGTTCTGAAGTTAAATATCGACAAAGCTAAATTCGTTAATTTATCTTTTGGAAATAACACAAATGGTCTCAAACTATTAGGTGTGCACCTCGATGGAGGTTTGAATTGGTTTTTCCAGATAAATGAATTGATTGAAAAACTTGCCAGACAGATATTCCTTCTCAGACAACTAAAGTATGCTTATAGCTGCGGAATTTTACATATAACATATTTTTGACTAATTCATTACCACCTGTACCATTTAGAATTTTAGCTAGTATCAGCAGAGTATAGTGGTTCAAACTTTTTGGTATCATGCCTTTACTTACAATTTAGCAGCCACTACTTGAAATTCATAAAAGTAAGATTACTTATATTACACATTCTCAGATCTATAATCACTATACAAGATCGGCTAACTTGATCATAAAACCTAGATTTAGGCTTTCAGAAAATAATTCTCTACATCTGATTTTATACAAAAAACTATACAACATTTTTATCTTTTAATAAGTTAAAAGTAATAATTCAGAAGGTACTTTTGACTAACAGTTTCTATTCAATCGAGAAATATTTGAAAACAAAATTTACTGAATTGTAACATTGTTTTATATTATTTTATAATTTGTATTTTATTATTATTATTATTATTATTGTATTTATTATTAAGTCATTATTTTTTTGAATTAAGTTTTTTCTAACTTGCAACAAATATTTTGTAGTCGTTAATAACTAAGTTTTATAAGAGAAGGGTCCATTTCGATTTTGAATATAAGTTTTACTGATCCTTTTGGACATTTTTAAAAGATAATAATTGTGTATTTCATTCAAAAATCTCCAGGAGAATATTCTGAGAATATCTGCTCTGCATTATTAACCACGTCTGGCAGGCGAGAAAGTTAGTCCAAACCTGTATTAAGTATTCTAGAAGTACTATAAATAAGTCGATTCATTCAAGTTTATCAATTAACTAACGGCAAAAAATACATATACAATTAAAATTATATTAATAGATAATTGCTTCAATTAAATTCCAAAAGGAAAATAATGATATTCCTCTTTTAGGATGTTTTTTAATTCAAATAATAGTTCGAACATTTAATTGCAGTATTATTTTAAAACTTTAATTATCTACTATTGTTATTTAACTTTTGAAATTAATATGATTTAAAATGAAAGAGGTTTCAATTAGAAAATGTCACGTGATTTGGTAAGAAGAAACATTTAATTATTATGAGACAGAACGGATGTTATGCTGCCAAAAGGGCTGATTCAAATAATAAAACTAAATAAATTAACAAACGTATTTGACACCTTACCTTTTTTGGAATATTGGAATTGTAGGCGAGCGGCACACATAAAGCAAAGGCACACAATTAAGCGGTGACGAGCGAACTTATTACTTCGTTGGCGATACATCGAGCTTTCTTGGTTCTTCGAAAAGGTCCAAAGCATGAACCGTTTAGGTGGGGCAAAGTGTCAAAATAGATAACGCGAATTTAAATTAAGAAATTAATAAAGAAAATAAATCCATTCTCGAACATATTAGGTACATAAATCTGTTAATTCAAAAAAAAATGAAGAATATAGTTGATAGAATAGGGTATGCAATTGTGATCAAAAAAAAATATATTGCTGAATTCATGTTCATTTTACTTATATAACCATAAGCATTTTTACAACTATCAAATACGTCACTGGCGTTCATTTTGATATATTTATTATATATAATCAGTTGATTTTAGAGTTTATTAGTGCCTTAATTCTTTTGTTGGTAAGTAAATGCAAATTTATTTACTTTAACTTGTAAAAGTTTATTGACAATATAATTTCAGTTAAATACGTTTACATACAAACTGATTCTTTTAATAATTTAATGGCTCATTTTCGAAGTGGAACTCAAAATGCTCATAGAAGCTAGTCAAATTTAATTCAGAGTTGTATTCAACAATTTGAGGAATGTTCCAGATGATCAAATAGAATACGTCATAAAAATTGTTCTTTGACTAAAAATTGTATAAAGAAAAGAGCACAGTAATAAATAATAGAAGCTGTATCTATTACTCAAGCATTTTCTTATTCATAGCTTTTCTTACGCCGTTTGGGCAAGATTTTTTCTTTGCAATGTTCAACAATTTAAGGAATATTTTCCAGATGATCAAATAGAATACTTGTTAATTTTTTTGAAACTAAAATTGCATAAAGGAAAGAGATGTTTAAGATCCACAGTAATAATAGCTGCATCTATTTTTAAGCCATTTTCCTGTTCATAGCTTTTCTTAAGCCGTTTTGGTAAAGATTTTTTCTTTGTATTATGTCAATTTGGGCACGTGAAGTACGGATACTATTGAAGACTGTATTATACTTAAAATTAGATGGAAGACTCTAATTAATACAAACTTAATCTTTGTGAAAAAGAAAAGATATATTCTGATGTCCAAAAATAAAATATATGACCTCAAATTGTGGAAAGCTTCTATTGATCGGCTTGCCAGAACTATAATAAATTATCCTAATTGTGATAGGTTTAATACAAACTACTCTAAAAATAATACTTAAGTTATTGGTGTCTAACCCTTTTACTTTTGTAACTATTTTGTTTTTAGTGTAATTATTGTACGTCTCATTTATAAGTGTGGAGATTAAAATGTGAACGATTTTTATAAGTATATATTAGGAGTTCAAGGATATAGAAAGTATAGGGTAAGTATTTTAAATTGTTTGAATAGAGGTCGACATGAATTTCTTGGAGAAGCATTAGCTGATCCTCTCTTGTGTTATAAATCAGCATACACGAATACCATACAATAATCTTGAGTAGATATCAGCATAATAAATTTGATGTAAATGATGGAATTTTAAAACAAGTTTGAGATTTCCAAGTTAAAACCACTTAACAAAGATGACAGATTTTCGCAAATGGATTTAAAACGTAGGGTTTCATCGAGGGGTAAACCACTCCCGAAATACAGGTACGTTTTTAATCGAAATCACAGAAATCACTAAAAATTTTCTCGAAAATTCCGAAATCATTATCGAAAATCATGGTCGAAATCACTTCTTAATCAATTCATCGCTCAAATACGTAAATGCAGCTGCTTGTAGATCAAAAGACAAGAGAATAGTCCAAAAAAGTCATCGTATAAAATTAAGGTGGATTTTCAGCCAAATCACCGAAATTTCGAAAATACGGGTACGTTTTGACCTTAGTTGTGTCCCCCTTTATGTTATCTGTGCATTATTTGTATTGATATTTAAAGCAGGGGACTTTGTATTCTGATAAATATGGAAGCACATGTAATTTGTTTTAGAAATGTTAAATAGAGATTGATAACTGGATCATTTAGAAAACGTTTTAATTGATATCTATTTTATTTGGCAATATTTCATCCGATGATTTTGAGAAAAGAAAGGTTGAGTCAAGTGCATATATGCCTCAGAAAGTAACTCAGCCAGTTCATTTATATAGATAGTAAACAATGTGTGTTATACAATCTTATTTTCCTTCTTTTACACATATCACTTGGATTTTTTTTCCTATAATGTATTAGTGAAATAAATAAACACACTGAAAAAAAAATATTTCCTTGTAGTCATTTCACGTCCTTTTAAGAGCGCTACTGACCAACGGGATGACGTTGCACACTATCTCTATACTCTCCACTATGCCAAATGCGTGGCTTTAGCTTCGGCTCGGCGATTAGTACGGGAGATGGTGCGGAAAACTGTTCGCGCCATTAGATTTGGCCCGGAGTAATGACCTTTTTTAGTTTTTAGAACAGATCGATAGGTCAGCCGAATGCTGTAGCGAAGATAATCACCTAACACCCACCGATATTAATTATATTAGATTAAGCAAAAAGCTTCTTTCGACCTTATGTTCGCCATTAAGATATCAACCCCGAAAAGTATCACAGACAAAAAAGTTTACCACAGCCACATTCTAAAACAGAATCTTTTTGAGTAACGCAAATAATTTAGAACAGTCTAGGGGTAAAACAATGGCAAAAATGAATTAGTTATGAACAGAAAGTACTGTACAAATTGAACAAAGCAATTTTCTTTCTATCGTGGGCTCTGAAAACACATTAGCTGTTCAAACTTTTATTTTTGTTTGAAAGTTGGCAAAATCAAAGACTAATGAATTAATATTTTTTTCACTGTTTTTGTTCAATGTTCGTTTTAATCTGGTTTAAAATAAATGAACATTTTGTTGTAATCTGACTTCTCACAAATCATCGATACAAAAGCATACAAATTTTGTAGAATTCAACAATTCTACAAGAATTTACACGCAGGTCCATTGACTTATTGTATTTTACCGCCATGTTAATCCATAGTAACTACTGTCATCTTTTGTGCAGTTCCTTGACATGAGTGTATGTTATAGTTTCTGGGGCTATCCTGTGGTTGTCCAAAAGTACCTGTCTCTTGTTTTTGCAGTCGCGCAGCTATATAAAATGAGCAAACAATTTTAGTACAGTCTTTGCGGACCTTATCTATAATTTTGTGCAAATTATGTCCAATTTTTGCACAATACAAAAGTTTTTACTTACTGTATAATAAGAAATTAAATCTACAAGTATTCACAAACATTCTTGTAAAATGTTTTCGATTCTCTACAGAGAGTTCATCAAAGTCTATATTTGAGATTCTACAATATCTCATCTAAAGTCATTTTATTTTTCCTGTACTCTGTTTTTGGAGTAACTTTTGATTGTAATAGTAACCATAAGAGTAAACTAGTAGTTGTTGAAGACTGCATAACCCAATACTCCAATACAATATAAAATAGAAAAACTGTCATGAAGTACTTTGACTTTTATAGTTTTTAGAGAAAAATCGCTTTAAAGAATCGCCCTGTACTTCATATCAGTAGCGTCGGAAGTCGAAGGTGGTTCGTATAAATTGATTTTAATCAAAATAGCGCACGTGCCATTTGTATTATCATAATTAGTATCAGTAATATTAAATACCTCGGCAAGTCATCAAGGAAGTAAATCGTTATATAAATACGATTTTATAAGTAAACAATAGTGAGTGTGTATTAGATAACTATCCCGCACGTTGGCGTAGGTCAAGGAATATTCTAAATAAATGTTTATTATGTTTACATTATCTTTAATAGAGTGTTATGTTACTACACTTTTTTATTTTTAAGATTCACTCATTCATTGGCATACGTATTAAAGTTCATTTATATACAAATGTGACCGGTAAATTTATTATTTTTTTCTAAAATATTGATAAAATTATTGGGCATTGAAAGATTGTTTAAGTTATCAATAATTTGATGAAAATTAATACAAAAGAGCTGTTTTTATTATAATTAAATTCCTAATACAATTCCCGCCCAAAACGAGTACATTTCCGGTGATCTAAATATTTGAAACGATGCTTTTAGGGTCCCTACATGAAGGCCCATTAATTCTATGACATGAACAAAACAGCGTAGCATCAGACGCGAGTTACATGAACCTTACCGAGGACTTTGTCAAACAAACAACGTGGCAACACTACCTTCACAAAGTATATCCTAAACGAAAATGCAGTGCAGCGTACTGTAGCAGCACCGTTGCCACATTTACCCATTCCAATCAATAATAACCCCGGCACTCGGCCGGTTCGTGACGATTTGGCAACTCGGCGCGTTTGCCTCGATAGTTTAACATCAGCTTGACGATGCCGTGCTGTGTCACGATGTTGCCAACTCCGCTACCATATGGACGGATTTAATTACTATTTAATGTCGATTGATTCGTATATTTATTTGATAAGCGTTTATTATATGCAAAGAAATTTTTTTGGGAAAACAGGTTTTACACGACAAAAACTGTTGCACGACAATAAAAGATAGATAACTGTCAATAGGTACGTTTTTAAATTATTGTAATTGAAGATCTTGTGACGATTTGAAATTCTTATTTCTTTATGGGGCATGTAATGAATTTTAATCAGAATGGTTTAGAACTTAATTCTTAATATACTTTAGGAATTTATCTACTTTTAGAAATCAGATGATACTAATAATGTTTTATTCATCCCTGTTAATAATACATGATATACCTGGAACAGTTCAGAAAAGAGTTAGTAATATTAAAATGGATATTATATAATTATTATAGTTTGTTAACTTGAAATAGTATGAGGTTAAAAGTTATAGTTATAGGTATATCAGCGTGTAAAAATATATTTTTTTTATTAAAAATTGGACTGAGTGCTTTCGGGTTACAAAGCTATCATCATACCCATTCTAAAAGAAGTTAGGTATAACAATTGTTAAAGACTCTGACACTTCTTAAAAACATTCAGCAATTAAAAAGGTTTTGTTTAAAAAGTTCTAAGAGTTGAATTCCTTTATATAGACATGACTTTTTCAAATAATTAAGTTTCAATGTTTCGATAAAACAAAGAGTGCGACTTATAATGGGGATATGTCATCTTTCAGGGGAAATATAAAATTACCTTTTTTTATTTTATATATTGATTGTAATATGCAATGTCTCTTTAAAGAAATTATTTAGTCAATTTTAATATGACCTGGATCAAAAATTAGACTATGAATAGTTTTAGTGTTAGGTTAGATAGTTCTTTCCACGCGGAGCAGGTACATATAATATTCTTTGCAGATTCGTCTTCCACGCTGCAGAATCGACAATCCGATGTTTGCTGCGTAGATCTTTCCTACTCCATTTCCGGATCAGAGCAGAGGCGTTCATGGAAGGGTTAGTTATAAACGCCTTCTAATAAGTTAGCCATGTGTTATCTCTCCAGTTCGTGGTGAGTATTGCACCCTCCGTCCATTTTGAAATAATTCATTTGGCAGTACTTTTTGCAATGCTCAGGAATAGTTCTGGTCCTATGAACTCAGATTCGGTTACTCTTTAGGCGAGCGCGTCGGCTTTTTCATTGCCCTCCACAATACAGTGTCCCGGAACCCAGATCAAAAGTAACTTTGTTCCGGGCACCGAAACACTCAAGGGTATTTCAAATCAGCTTTAAGTGAATTCGATTGGAGCTCAGGGCCTTAATGGCTGCCTGGTTATCCGAAAAGATCTTCATAGTCTTTTTAGAGTAGAGAAAATTAATCAACTCTCTCTCTCTCCCAATTCTATAGCAATCATTTCTGCTTGGAAGATCGTGGCAAGAGAGCCTATTCATAGATATGTCTACTCCGCTCCTACTAGTAGTTTTGGTGTATGATTTTGTTAAAAGATTATTTAATGTTTTCGAAATAAATGTAGAAGGAAGTATCCAGCTTTAAAACTAATACCCAAACAAATTGCGGAGGTATTTATAAAATTTAATTCCGTTTCTCGGTAGTGGAAAATAACATAAAACACATAATAAAACAATAGAAGAACCTATCTGGATGGACGTAATAGGCTTACGTCGAGTAGTAGACTTGGCAACGCCGCTCATAACCAACGCCAGTCGAGTTCGCTACGCTCGAATATCATTTTATGATTTTACCATTACGAAAAAGTTTCGAGTACTTCCAAAGGAAAAGGAAAAAGTTAAGATAGCTATGAAATTATCGGGGAAAATATTAAGTTGTATTATTTTTCGATGTGAGAATCTGGAAAGTTTTATACTAACCATTTTAGGTTTATTATTTATCTCTTTTTATTTTAGTCGTTCAAATAGCTACGCGTTGTTTTATCGCTATACTATTACAAAGCACGAAAGTTTTAAACTGAACTCGAAGTTTATCAAACTGTTTTCAGACACAGCTGATAGAATCTATAAAATACAACCTTGTGAGGATGCCTACGCGATTACGTTATTAACTTGAGAGAGGCAGTATTACCTACTAGTAGTTATTTAAAAGAGAAAAACGTAATCTTCTACTACAGTCTATTAGTTAAGAATTGATATTACGAAAATAAAAGAACGTGTCTGAAATAAATATACAACAGGGTCGGTGTGAATTTAATTTTATCCTGAAGTAGCAGGACAGGGCTTTCCTATTTAAATGCGATTATGAGGCACTTCCAGAGATATACCAAAAACCAATTAATGTGATTTTTTTAAACACCCTCATTAAAAAAGTTAAATGACAATCCTTATATCGTGATACATCAAATTAGAGCACAAGAAAAATGTAATCCAACCGTATAAATAAAACTATTCTGTCGATTTATTTTTCAGGTAACATTAAACAGTGAAAAAAGCAGAAATTTATTTACAAAAACTGTTCAAAGTTCAAGCAGTAATATAACTTATTTTCAAATTTTTCTTCATTTACGTTCTTCAGTCTTAGTTCTAGAATGTCTTCAAGAGGGGTTTTATGATCCAATGTCTTTTTTATTAATCAAAGTTTTTAAATATCCGCTCAGAAAAAGTCACGTGGTGATCTTGCCAGCCATTCTATAAAACCCTTTCTACCAAACCAACGCATTGGAAATCGTTCGTTTAGCCATTGTATTACTGCTATTGGATAAAGAGGTATAGCTCCATCCTACTGAAGGATGGAGCTAGCACTAATTTCCCTGTTCCACAACTTGTATTTCTAATGACTGAGTAATAAATAAGTGGTTGGTCTTCTAATACTTGTAGAAACAAATCTCTCGTCAAATTTTCATTCATAAAAAGTTGTCCAATTACCTCATTTCCAAAAAAACCAGACATATTGATCTTCGCAGGAAACTGAAAGTTATCCTGTCGTAACAGGTGAGAATTTTCGTTGTCGGAGTACTTCCAGTTATATGTATTTACTAACAAAGCCATTTAAATAAAATGTTGATTCATTACTGAAACAAATATATGTGACTAAATTTACCTCATCTTGTATCTTTTTAATATAAAATTGGACGTTTTGTTTTTTTTTATTTACATAAAATCAAAAGATATTTTGACTGGCTAGTTTTTAAATAGAAGCACTGTATCTTCCTAGCATTTTCTTGATCGGGGTAAAAGAAGACACAAACTAAATAATACTAGACTGTCATATAAATCCTACTCTCCACACTTTGAATTATAGAAAACATTATCAAAACTCCTTTGGATTTATGTGAATGGTGGTTCTCTTACTATCTTCTATTGGCAGCATTTCTGGGATGTGAATGAATTCGTGGGTGCCCACAATTTATTAATACTTATAATGAAAGTAATCTCTGAAATCGCTGCATTTCTTCAGCAAGTCCACAGAGGTTCGTTAAGTATCTATTGTGCATGCTACTGTTTGATGATACTTCTTGAAGAGGCTAGCCCCGATTCTTTTAGCGCATCTCTAAGAACCTGGTATGGCAGAAGAGTTAAGGCATCTTTCCCAGATTCAGTGCATAGTTGACACTTTTCAATCTTCAATCACAATGTATTCACCGCCCACTGCAATAATTTTTATTGATACAGGTGGTGATTTATTGACATTAAAAAGATATTGTCATGCAAGCCATTTTAGACTAGTCCGGTCTGCTCTAATGTCTTAAGTTTTTCTTTGCCTTATTGGGCCTTTTACGGCTTCCATTTTTCCCGTTACCAAGAATATTCGATGAAGTAAGTCAACCTAAAGTTATGCCTATGAACAGTCGAAGTAAATCATCATTCTGGAATGTACTGTGAACCCTTAAACGAAGCATCTCGAAATAACAATTTTTGGTGAAGGTACTTAGTCTAGTCAAGTCAAGAACGTATCGGATGTTCGAGAAACGGTACATATTATGTACAAATACGAAAATTAAAACGCGTACCCTGTTTTATAATGAATTAGGAAAAGTATAATATGTGTATCAGCCAAGACTGCCTTACTACATACTTTATCAAAGGTGGGGAATCGTATGATCCGCTCTCTTCGAAATTAATTTTGATTTTAGTATTAAAATGTTACCTTGGGATGTATTTCTAACTCTTCTAAAATGAGATTATTTTACGAGACTCCGTTGAATTCCAAAAATTATTTGCCACAATAAGTGTAGCAAATAATTTATTTTATGTAAAAAGAATAACATGATAAAATACAAATAAATTAATCAAACAATAGCCAAATCTATTATACAAAGATAATATCGCAGCTCTGAGTTGGCGCAATAATAATACTCTCCCTAATTCACCCCCTTACGAGTGAATTTCAATCCCTGAAGTAGACTGAGCAACTTGTATAGGGGAAGGGACGGTCATTATTATTTGCTTAGTGTTACGATGATTTTCTACCTACCCAACGAAATGTGTTGCTTTCAAAAAGGTGTCGATACACGGTCTCTTTTAGAAACCCCCACAAAAAAATAATTAGGTGATAAATCTGGTGATCTCGCAGGCCACTTAATCAAATGGTCTTTAAACATAGCTTCGATAATGAGAATACCCAAATTGCTCTAAGAAACAAGACCATAGGACAGAGATCATTAAATTTTTTAAGTACCGTAATCTACAATTTTTTGCCGAACGTGTATAAAATATATTTAATATCAATCAATTCAATAGATCTTCTAAAATCATTTATTAAATCATTTATTTTAAATGTTGAAAGGTCCATTATTCATTCTCTAATTGAAAGAGACATAAATTAATTAGAACTAAAAAGTACAATATCTAAAAAAAAAAAAAAAAAAATGGAATTTAAATAATGGAATTAAACAAGAAAACTCGCGCGCAACCTGTGTAGGTCATAAGCGAGTCGTACGGTGGTCCATGTTTATTCGATAAAAATTTGTTAATTAAATTATATATATTTATTTATTTGTATCTGATTGTATTATCATTATCTTGTTCTTGTAAAACACTATTTCTTTTTGAATAAACATTATTATTATATTATTATTATTATAAATTCGGTCACTTGTCGTGAATTGTGACTTGTACAACCGTCTAGTTGAAAACAACGTTTATAAAATATTTGGCACCGTTTAGGTTACCGTCAATAAAAAAGACTTCTACGATATTTATCAAAAATTCCCCTTCAAACATTTAATTTTTGTGGAGTCGATTAATTTGTAAATAAAATGTGTTTAAAAAAAATTTGAATTTTTTTTTGCACTTCTATGGTCTCACAAAATTCAATCCGACAAATATTATCTTCTGCATTTTAGTCACTTCTGCACACATTTACAATTCTCAAACTTTGAATAATCCGAACAATTGTGCAATGTGATGGATTGGGTCTGTTTTCAAATGTCTTTTATTGAGTGACCTTCAAAATACAAATTTAAATGGCAGAAATCTATTTTATTTTTTTTTGATTTAGTAGGTATTAAGTCATACGTGAGCTTAGTGGCTAATGGCTTTTGATTAAAATGAAAATCACGCTTACAACTGGGATAAGAGACGAACAAGTAGGAATGGTAGGAGGAAAACGTATTCTGCAATGGACGTTCCTAGCTTATCAGTGGTCTCTGTTTGTTTCACGTATATTCCTATTATACTTTGTCCAATTCATTGTAAAAGAGTATAGCTTTCCATGTATGTATATATGTATCGCAGTTTAAGTGTTTAGTTAAATATCGAGTTGTTAAGATAAATATTGTCAATATAAATTAGTGTAGAGCCGTAAGAGATATAAATTAGTGTATAGGTGAATATAAAGTAAATAATTAAAATGTTTAAATAAAAAAAAACGTTACAATATAGAGGCTGGACATCCTCAACGACCGCTGAATGTTAATGATTCACTAATAAAATTCAACCGCTCATAAAATTGTTCAGATTTGCTACCTCGGAACATCGGAAATTGCTCCTTTCAGTACCATCTGGAATACTTAAGACATAATTATTAAAAATTGTAATTTCTTTTTTTTATTAATTTTTATGCAAGGAATTGATGATTTGTTAAATAAATGTGCAAATGTTATAGATTATGAAAACTTTCTCTTTATTATAAATGCATGACTGGTTGTAGATAAAGTATAGTAAACTACTAGATACTTATTGAAATAATGCACTCGCACGTAATTAGCTTCTAACTACTCTTGTTATGTAATATACTTTTAATGATATCCTGTGTAAAATACAGATATGAGAATTACAATAATATTTTTAAATATCTAGTAAGATTTCACCAAAAACGTTGTACTTCAAAGCTGTTAAATATGAACACGCTCCAACAGCATAAATTTCACACGTTGAAAGCGGAATTACAAGTTACCTCATTAGCATTAATGATTATATAATGAACAAATGACGCTTGAAACTAAATTTCAAACTGACACATATTGTTATGTTTAAACGGTATATTATTTGGCGTTGCCATTAATGGGTTTTTCGCAAATTAATATTGCCTTTGTGAGATTTGGTGAGATTGTCCTAATCATTCGTACAGTTTTATCAATTCTCGCGAATGTGAGACTACACTATAAATATGTCTCTATACGGACATGTATAATTGTGGTACAAACACTGTTATAGTTTATTTGAAAATGAATGATAATAAAAATTTTATAACCCAGGAGATAAACCCCAATATAACATCATAAATCAGTGACGAAGAATTTCTAAAATAAAATCTTCGGTTTTCTTCCTAAAATTGTAAAAAATACCAATTTATTTTAATTCTTGTCTTAAATTTTCTAGTCATTTTATTCAATAAAAATAAGGTAAGTATGTAATCTCTACAGGTAGAAAATATTTACAATTGAAGATCAATTTAAGTAGCCCTCAACTTTCTAGTCGGCAGAAAGTGTTATGCAGATTGTAAATTATTTTAGTTAAGATTTACATTTCTGTTTGTATAGTCCTGTGATTGTAACACGCATAATTGTTAGTTCTGTATTAATAGGCGATAAAAAGCGATACTCAAGCGAATTTATGCAATAAAAATAGCACTAACGTCTAATTATACTCTTGTGAAATTAAAGTGCAATTTAACTGTGCATATGAAAACTTTAGTGTTAAATGTACATGACGCTCTTGTAAATGAACATTTCAATAGTATTGTTTGGAGTATAGTTTCTAAGTGTTCAAATATGACCGGAGTTGGAGAAGCAACCATATAAAGACTTTTGAAGCAACGAAAGGATGGAAGGAAGTATTACAGTATCACCTAAAACGTCAACTGGGAGAAAATCTATTCAAATAGACGGTACTATGAAACAACTGATCCGAAGAAAAGTGCATTCGTTTTATTTACAAAAAAAGATACCTACTTTGGATAAACTTTTAGTAGACATTAATGGGGACAAAACTTTGCCAAACGTTAAAAGAGACAAATTGTGGAAAACTTTACATGAATTAGACTTCGTTTGGGAGGGAGAAGAACAATAGAAAAATTGCGCTTATAGAGAAAGATGTAATTATTTTCTGGAGGAGACAATATTTAAGGGAAATTAGAAAATTAAGAAGAAAAAACCAACATATTTTTTATTTGGATGAAACATATATAAATGAAGGACATTTTGTAAAACAATTTGGCAAGATAAACAGGTTACAAATGCTCGTCAGGCATTTATAGAATGATTGTCTACTGGCTTAAAATTTCCAAATGGTAAAGGTCGCCGTTTAATCATCACTCATATTGGAGGAGATAAAGGATTTGTTGATAGAGGCTTGTTAGAATTTGTTTCAAAATCTACGAAAGACTACCATGAAGAAATGACTGCTGATGTTTTTGAGGAATGTTTCAGATTTATTACCGACTAATTCTGTAATAGTTATGGACAATGTTAGTTACCATTCAAGATTCAAGGAACCGTTACCTAACACTAAATGGAAAAAGCAAGAACTCTCTGATTGGCTAATCACCAAAGAAATAGTGGTAGAAGAGGGATTACTCAAAAAAGATATAGCAATTATGTAAACAACATTCACCAAAACTTAAAAAATAGTGTAGATCAGCCATACTCAACCTGCGGCCCTCCAAGCTTTTTCTGCGGCCCGAAACACTATAATTAAAACTATAGGTTTCTGTATTTATAATCTTGGAATTTTGTGAGGTTACTGCAAAAACAAGATAGCTCCAGTTTTGGAATTTTCGAGTTAAGTATACTTTCTACAAGTGTAAACGGAGTCTATAGTTATGATAAACATATACACAAACAAGATGGAGTGGCATTTATATCAAAACATAATCATAAGATTGTGTTCAGTTGCTAAGTATGTCTACCAAAACCAGATAACAGACATATAACTTATTTTTACTAAATATATTTAGGTCGATTCCTAATATTGTTTCTGCCAAAACAAGATAAAGGCCAGAACCGAAGGAAAAGCACTGCTTTGTTTTTCCTTTTACGAAAAAATTATTGAACACGTTGATAAAGGTGAATGCCCTGCTATTATTTTTTGTGACCTCAGCAGAGCATTTGACTGTGTGAATCACAATATTTTATTGTCCAGATTAGAGAACATAGGAGTAAGAAGCAGGCCTTATTCTTGGATAGCTTCATTTCTAAAAGGCAGGTCTCAGTTTGTATCCATAAAATCCACCAGTAACGATCAACGCAAACATTTTAATTCAGATCACTTGTCAGTTCAGATGGGTGTGCCACAGGGATCAATTTTAGGTCCAATGCTATTTCTCCTATATGTTAACCATATTGATTCAATTATGGAAAACAATTCTTATACAGCCTATGCCGATGACTTTTCTATAATTGTTTCAGATAAATATACTGAAATTCTTGAGACAAAATGTGAACTGATTTTAACTAATGTAAATACATTTTTTAACAGTAGTTGCTAATTTTTTAATAGCGAAAAACCGAAATTCTTAGGCTACACAACGTGCAAAATAAAGTTAATGATATACATTTTTCAGTTAATAAGTCATTATTGACAAACAGCCACAATAGCGTTAAATTTTTAGGCATTTTATTAGATGAAAATCTTAATTGGAAACACCATTGTGAGAAGTTAATCTCTAAATTAAACTCATTAAAGTTTCTTTTCCTTAATTTGAGAAACGTTCTTGAAAAAACGCAACTATTAGCGTTATACTATGCACAAGTCGACTCCAGGTTACGTTATGGTGTCTGTCTCTGGGGTAATGCCACAACTGTATCCTCTGTTTTCAGAGTGCAAAAAACATTATTCGCTACATCGAGAATATTCGTAGTCGTACATCGTGTAAGGAATACTTAACCTACTGTTCGCCAAATTATGTAGGTCCAAGAATTTATAACAAATTACCTCAAGTCATAAAGACATGTAGAAGTATTGAGCAATTTAAAAGTAATCTTAAAGAATTCCTGGTAACTAATGCTTTTTATACACTCGATGAATTTTTTGCATTATGAAGACAGTATCTTTAATACATTTTTTTTTTGTTATTCCATCAATCAACTATAGGTAGCTCTTACATATAGTTTATTTTTATGACTATATTCCAATACAATTAATATTGTCCCTTGGAAATGTAAATATAAATAAATAAATAAATAAATAAACAAATAAATAACCAAATAAATAAAAAATAAATAAAGGTCAAAAGGTACCTAAATTTCGGAAATCGCATAAAAACTTTTTATGTGATTTCGGTGATTTCACTGACAATCCACCTTAATTTTATACAATAATCTTTTTTTCTCGGCATTTACAGTTTTCAGCAACGAATTGATTTCGGCGATGATTACGACCATGATTTTGGAATTTTCAAGAAAATTTGTAGTGATTTTGGTGATTTCGAGTGAAAACGTACCAGTATTACGGGAGTGGTTTACCGCTACTTATTTTTGTTGAATGGGTTTGTTGAAATACTGCAACATTGTGCCCAAGTCATTTGTTTTGTTATGACTAGAGCCGTCGCTGGCCTTTCTCGATTGTTTCAAAATCCACGAGATGATTACGTCACCCTTTCTCTCCTGGTCCTGAATACTGAAACGGGTAGACGTAGTATTGTCGACCCCAGTGGCGGCGATATCCTAATTCGCTGACTCTAACAGACACTGCAACGGGCAGACGTGGTATCGTCGACCCAGTGGCGGCGATATCCTAATTCGCTGACTCTAACACTATAGTTTATTTGAAAATGCATGGTATCACAATTTTTATGGCAGAAGAAAGTAAATATTGAGACATCTGAAATATCACTAGATTGTAGTTTGACCATTCCGAAAATCTCAAATACAATACATCATAAAATGTAAATGAGCAAACCCTAAGGGATTAACCAATAATTCTATACCTCAGTGACGGAACACGAAATATAAAAAATAGTAAACTATCAATATTAAGTACCCACATTTATTTTTATAAAATAGTATACTAGATATTAAGTTAGGATATTTCCTTAAAATTTAATAATAAATATGCATACAACCAAATTTATATGATATACTAAAAAAAAGTATTTGTAAAAAAATATTTTCTCATAAAACACTCATATTTCGTTTTTAGAAAAACGGGGTGATTCCATATAACTCATCATGTGTTATTATCTAGTGGTTCTTAAAAGTTAGCTGTATCGCGGAAAGAAAGGGTGACGTAATCATCTCGTGGATTTTGAAACAATCGAGAAAGGCCAGCGACGGCTCTAGTCATAACAAAACAAATGACAAAAGTTTTTATGCGATTTCGGTGATTTCACTGACAATCCACCTTAATTTTATACAATAATCTTTTTTTCTCGGCATTTACAGTTTTCAGCAACGAATTGATTTCGGCGATGATTACGACCATGTTTTATGAAGTGGCTATACAGGGTGTTATATAGGGTGCTAAATCATTTAAAAACAATAATTTTGAAGTTAATTCTTTTAACTTCTAACAATAGTATGCATGTAGTATTTATTTAACAAGTTCAGAATGAGTTTCTATCAAATAATTTTCATTATTTTAATTAACAATCCTAAATATTTCATTCTTAACCCACCAAATGCGCAAAAACTTCAATATAAGTTCAAAAATTGAATGTAGGCAGAATACTAAAAAGTATTAACAGTATATTATTTAAATCAGTTTTTGATGCTCCTTTCAACTGTGTAAATGGATTTTAATAATTTTGATGTACCCAAACCGAAAATAGTGTGATTTAGACTTTGCATTTATAGATGTTCGTCGCATTTAAATTTGACACCTTTTAAAAATGATTGTATAAAAAGTTCCGTAATAAATATAAAACTAAAAACGTTAAAACGAGTTACAAACTAAGTGAGAGAGTAAAAGAAAAAATATTTAAAAAAATATAAATAAAAATAATAAAATGTGTAATAATTACATATTCGCATATAGTTGAAAAATTGTATACACAAAATCAATATCATTTAGATGTTTATTAGCTAAACGTAAAATTCTGGATATTATTTTATTTTGTTCGTGGTTGGTGTGAAATTGGTTGGTTAAAAGCAAGAAATCTAATTAACATGAACACTAATCTGCCATTCTGGCACTGTGTAAAATATATTTAAGTATTTTCAGTTTAAAAACACTTAAAACAATTAGTAGGTTCTTCTTCTACCATAGCAAAGATACATCATTAGTTCCAATTTATGGAACAATTCCGGCAGAACCAACCAACGGCCGGCCAGGCAGGCTCTCAATAAGAAATTCTTTGTTGTCGATAAAAATAAATGAACGGCATTCAAGAAGAGCCCATCGCACCGTGAATGACCCCCTGTATATTATGCAACGAGTCCGCTAATGTTTAATGTTAAATCGAGAATGGATGATAAACGGATGTTTTGCGGAATGGAAACAACACAAGGAAAAGTGTTTTTGATGCAACAAAGCATTTGGCATAACGGTTAAGATTTATTCACAAAGCAGTCGTGTGTTTGTAAATGTAAATGCAAATGCACAAGAAAGGAAGGAGCGGAATTTCATAGCGCTTACGTCAGACTCCGACTAGGGCCATAAATAGTCGTGGGTTTTTTATTTTCAATGGAAATATAAAGTTCAACTCGGCTCTAGTGTCAATATTCCTAAATTGTTAGTTCTTAGTCTCTAACAGTACATTGTTATTTGTTAAGAAAATATACCGGGTGGACCGTCTTCTTCTTGAACTCGATGGTGACAAAATATATACCGGGTATCGATAGAATCAATTTGAAAGTAGGTTTGTTTTGGTTCAAATTCAAACGGAAACGTCGATTCCAGTTTTCAAATACAGCAGACAAATTAATTTTTCAAGGCAGTCATCTGTCCCCTTCCTCCTCCACCCCTAGGACAAACCTCCTTGAAATTCCAGTGGAAGTCAGCGGAATTCCAATAGAAGAGAAATTCCAGATCAAGGAAAAACGTGTCACTAACCGAACTATATTTCTAATTTAAACTAAATTAGTAGTTTAGGGATAAAAGCTTTGCTCACACGTAGTAAACTATACTTTTTCTACAACTACTTTTTAGAATTTACAAGTATAGGTCTGCAGATTTTATTACAGATAGGTATCCAGGGGTGGTCTTGGAGATGTTGAATTCTAGAAAGTTGAAATGTTTTAAAAGTAGAAGAGCCAGAAGAAATAAGTTTTACCGGATTTAATTAAGATGGATCAGTATTAAGGATATTTTGGGATTTTTCATATAGCTTTCAAAAAAATTTATTTTCCACAATGGTTATAAAAAAACTGATGTTCTGTTTACAAAAATACTATAAAGAGTCGGCTGTTAAATCTGTAGATCTTAACAATCAAAATCAGCTTCTTTTCAAGAACCTTTTCTCGAGGCATCAAAACTTTTTAAAACCATTATTCTAAAAGCTTTTGGTACAGAAATGTATTCGAAAAATCATGGATTAAATCGAAATGCCAACCAATTGCTTGAAACTTATTTAGAAGATTTGATGATCAAACGATCTTTATTTAAGTTTCAATATTTTGTGATTTATATTTAGTTCTATTTTACTGTATTTTAGAGTTTTTTATTTGTTTTATTTTTCCCTAATTTGATCACCGGCTGTTTTTTTAAAAAATTGAACACCCTATATAGATTATGAAACACTAAACTAGAATGTGAATGCTTACAGAGTTAGCATATGAGCAGAATCTTCTTACGGAATGGCAAGATGCAAGTTAGATACAAAATCACTAAAATTCACCGCCTTATATAAAAAACTAGACACACATTCTAGTTTTATAGCTTGTTTTAAACTTTTATTTCGTTCAAAGAGGCATCCAACTAGCGGATATTTAAAAACGTTTCTTCTATTTTTTGTAAAACGTATATATCGCAGTAGAATTCCATGGAAGTACGTGAAATTCTTTAGAGTTGTAGTGGAATTCGTTGGAATTATTTAAGAAAGTGGAATTATAGTGCATACATTTTTTCAGGCGTTTTAAATAGGTCCCAAACTGAGTTTAATGACCTTTAAATGTCTGAAGTGTCACTAGACTTACTGATCTTAGAATCTCTGTAGTGTTCTTAAACTTTAGACAAATGTTTTAATTGAATTGTTTACTACAGCTTTAAGCGTAAATAAATTCCAAGATGTGACACATTTTTTATTAATAGCTATCATGTAACGCGTGCCTTCCTTAACGTATTGCTACATAAACTGTATCTGAGGAATCGTTAACATTAACGACAAATCCTTTTATACCGACTCTAGTTATTTGCTGTACCAACTTATGACTACTAGGAAAGCAACTATAAAATTCATTACCGACCAATAAAAATTCGTTAGAGGAACGGCCTAAAATTATTGATGTATTTTTCATGCACATCGTAAAATCAGCTTGAGAACAAAACAATGAAGCAAAGCTTTACAGCTACTAAAGAAGGAGAGATACTTAAATTTAAATTAACATTAAATTCGAAATATTTATTACACAAGTTCCTACTAGTTGATGATAAAAGTGAGAGACATTTTAATGCAATAACGGTTTTTAAAACTACCTACTGAACCATCTTGCACATTTCGAATTATTCGATTTTCAGCTTTAACATCATCGACAAATTGTTTTGTAAATTTATTGATCCTACATCTATATCATATCATCGGTTGTGTAATTCAAATAACAGTTCATTGTTGCTAAATTTAAAATAAATAAATTGAATAAACCTGCCTTCATTAGTATAAATATTAATGCAAATTATTATTTAACATTTTAAAAAGAAAATATCAGTTGGTTATGATGGACTCAATGTACCCGTCACAAATCAGAATATCCATCAATTATAAGCTTGTATCATGAATGACAATCTTCCTTGAAATATTTTGGTATACAAGATGTTTAATAGTTAAAGGGGTATAGTTTAATGGTAGATTAATGAGTCTTATAATCTATTTTTGCTCATTCCTTTCGATTATCATAACTAACAAACCACTCAGTATATTTTTTTGATATTTGGTATAATTTTGTTCAAAGAGTACTTATTCATTTTGACTGTAATTTAATATCGCAATTAAATATTTATCGTACCAGTATGATAAAGTGTCACCTTACTTGCGCAAGAAGTAACACAACAATTATTACATTTGGACAAAAGAAAACTAAATACGCTGCCTCCACCAGACGTAGCAATCAATGCAATGATGAGCAGACAGGAAAACCGCTAATTAAAGTCCGATAAAAAGATATTAAAATGAAATCGAGTAGAATGCGAAACAAGACAAAATAAAACGTGAGTGAACATTGAACAATAAAAAAACTTACCGCCGCATCAGGACCATGTGCGTTGGGGGTGGTGGGCGGTGCCGGTCTCGAAGGGAACCCCTGATGGGACTGATGTTGCGGACTAGGAGGCATTCCAGGCCCGGGTCCAGGCGAATGGCTTGGAGGTTGAGATGGTTGCGGCGAGGGTTGGCTGGCGGGCGCCGATGAATTCGCCTGACCGGGGCTACCCGGTCCTGGACCCGGGCCAGGACCGTGCCCGCCTGGACCCGAGGGCCCGCTTTGCCAATTCGATCGGCCCTCGCTGTAGCCCGGGCTCGACGCTGAACTACCACCGTATGCTGGAGATAACTGCAAAATAAATAAATAAAGCGTAATACGTTTTGTTATCACAATAAACCATTTGTAAAGCATATAAAAGTGGCGTACAGACATTTAAAGGTGCGTACAGACATATAGCAAAACTTCGTATCGTAACGTCGCGTAACAAGTCTGGACGGCACTGCGTAACACCGTAACATAGTAACATCGAGGCGTCCCATCGCTTGTCGGTATTTTAACGCCGCATCTAAGAAATAATACGGGCTGATGTTGCGCGTCGGTGTTACGATTCGAAGTTTTGATATATGTCTGTACGCACCTTTATAGAACTTCGTATCGTAACAGCCTTGCGCAACAAGCCTGGAAGGCACAGCGTAACGCCGTAACATCGAGGCGTCCCATCGATTATCGGTATTTCGCCGTCGCATCAAAGAAATGCATACGTATTTCAATTTATTAAATTTGCTAATATTTTATTAAATGTATTATTTAAATTTACTAAAAGCAGAAAGCTAAAACAAAGAAGGATTGGGTTATACTAAAATAAAAAACTAAGTCGTATTATTGTAATAATTGGCATTATTATTGGAAAATATAAAGAATTTACCAAAAATTCTAAAAAAGTATTTTAATGTTTTAAATTAGAAATTAAAAAGGAACACACGTATGAAAATAAAACAAACAATCAGGTTATTATTCTAGTCAATGGCTATATTGAGCGTGACATTTTTAAAAATACAACCATCACATAAATTTTGGTTTATATAGAGAGGAGACAGAAAGAGAGGATTCTAGAGTGCGGACTAAAGTCCAGAACTTTCGCCGATGGCGAAAGCTCTCGTTTTTTGGGACTCTTTAAGTCCCAAAACAAAGTAATGTTTAAAAGTTTGTGTGCAGCGATTTGTGAATTATGGGTGAATATCTAACTTATTTTTAAAGTGTTTTGTTTGATAGTAATTAATTTATTTAAATATAAATGCCCATTTTACATTTTCGTCCCGATTATCATATTTATTTTATACATATTTTTATATTATTATGTAGTTAAAGTTTTGCAGTGCTATTTATAGTTGTTAATAAGTCCAAACTGTATAGTTCAATGAAATGTTTATCTAGAGTGTCATAATTCTTTATTTAAAGTTTGGATATATTAACAAGTAGTGCTTTATTCCCTAAATGTAACTTTATTCATTCTTTCTTAAGAGTCAAATTTTGTACTTATTGTCAATAAATATACATTTGTTAATGTTTTAATACTTATTATTAATCTCTCCCCTTTTCCAAAGCAGTAAAATATTCCGAGCATTTGAGAAGCCTCGGCGTTTCTATTTCCCTTAGGACTAAAAGAGTCTAAAACTATTTGCCAAGAAACGCTCGACTATGCTATTAAGGGATAATTTTTGTTGTTTTAATTTTAATTTTTTTTATTATTTTTATTTGCCACTGGTGAATGGAGGTTCCTTCTGGACTCCAGGACCCTTTGGCTAGTGACAGTGCTGCCTCAATCCCTTAATAGTATATTAACAACAGTAGCTAAAGACCTATCAGTAGTTACAACTGGTCTCTAGTATAGATGGTTGTTACATTATTTACCGTTATAATTTCAGATCGGGTTTATAGAATGTACATGACACCTGCTGTAACCTTAACATGGTAACTGTGATTTAATTTGGGTAAAAACTTAAAAGTATTCCTACAAATAAATTAGTTTTAATAAATCATTATAATGATAGTTGCCCCTTAAGTACGTTTTCTTGGTTTACAAGAAATTATAATATACTTTACAATACCGACTCCAGGAGAACAGTATAGAAAAACAATCATAACTGGAGTGTGAAATAACGAATTCCTACTAAAGTTTTTAAAAGTTAATGGGTTTATATTAATAACATGAAATTGATAGACTTTTGTTAGAATCTTGTAACGAATCTCACATTCAAACACTCGGGAACGCAGTAAAGAACACACGCAATAACGGGAGACACACAAGAGCACAAGCTCAAAAATTCCACGTTTGTGGGACTAGTCGCCTAAAAAAACTTCTTTGTTAAATAGAGAGAAATAGAATAATACATCGGCGACTACAGGCCGCAATATCCCCTCCTTGCCATGGAAATTGCGCAATTAAACTAAGTTAATCTCTTTATTCCTCTCACATTACAATATAATTAAGCGTCTCATATTTATTTTGCGTAATGCGTTGGTTAACGTACTGTATATATGATGTAAAATAAATTATATATCATCAAAACTATAGAATATATAAACAAAAAGGGTAAACGGTGTGTGAAACCTTTACAAAACCGATAAAAATAGTAGTGATTACTCAAAAATCATGTTTACAATTTACCAGTTTTGCATAAACAACTGGTCGAGGTTTACTTTAATGTAGATTCAAGAACTAATCCGGGTGATCCAGGAATGTATGGCTTTATAAGGAAAAGTCCTACCTTAAACCTTTCAAGAATCCTGGTTTATGGTCGTAAGTCTCGTACTGCATGTGCAAATTAAATCTTCTATCATAACTAACTGGTTTTTTCAAGATCATCCAGATATAAAGTCCAGGTGTTTTGCACTAGCTGTTGTAAAGGTATCCAATATATATCCCAGAGTTGATACATATCGTATTTGAGGATGGAAAAAGCGAGAGTAAAAAAAACGAAGTGGGATTTGAAGAGAAAACGGAACAGACGGGTACTATAAACAAGATACTAAGGTGGGAAATCCAACTGAAGAAGGTCAGTAGTTTCAAGACTTAGACTTTGGGTCATCGAGTTTTATTTTAATTATGCAGATAACCAGAATCAGCTGCGAAAGACAGGCAGACTACTAAATACCATCAGTCTTAGATTTATTTTCTTTGTAGGACATTTCACTATTATTTATTTTTTTTTTTTAACAAAACATGTATTAGAGGTGCATTTCGAGAGTAATATAGAGATGAAATTTTGAAACCATAACTAGGTCTGCATTTTTTTTTTTTTTTTTCGTTTTATTGTCACAATTCGATTTTGTATTACATACACATTCTGTGCTGATGGAGAATTAAATACATTATTCTACAAATTATACCTTATTACAGAATAGGAAAATATGATCAACATATTTGGATGAAATACACCAAAAATGAGAAATGTTACAGGAAATACAGTAGAAATGATGGTTATCTTAAAAAAATCGTTTTGATATGCTGAATACTAATGTGAAATATATCAAATTCCTGACTTATCCGATTAGAATTATTATTACACATATTATTATGCAAAGGTGAGTTCCTTATTCTTTAGAATATAAATAAGAGGTGTTGGTAAGTAAATGAGTCAGTGTATCTTGAGGCTTGACGTGGAACTTTTAAATTAAACATGTGGTAGTTATTCGCAGTTTATTTGATTGCTTATGACCACGTTATACAGAGTAACTACAGAAAAATATTTTCAAAATCCATGTTTATTTAATAAAGCGTCATGCGAGGTACCAATAAGCGGATAAACTAGATCACGTCTAATATATAAGTATTTTAAAAATCGTCTCTGAATTCCTTCCAATCGACCAAAGTGCATTTGATACAATGGGCTCCATATAACAGACGCGTATTCAAGCTTGGATTGGATAAAAGCATAATACAGACATTTTATGGTATCTATTTTCTTATAATCACGTCTATTTCTGATTATGAATCCATATGTACAATAAGAGTGATGATGCATAACTATCAACAGGGTCAGTAAAAGAAAGTGCAGAATCAAATATGTCTCCTATAAACCTACATGTTTTCTGGCCTGTTTAAGGGAGGTTCGGTAGAAAGCTGAATCCGCTTTTAAATAGTACGACATTATATTGTACTTGGATGAGTTCAATTTTAAGTAATTTCTACGACACCATTTACAAACTTGTTTCAGATTTTCAGAAAGTCGCTCACAATCAATCATACTATTTATGGAAGCATACATTTTGAGGTCATCAGTATAACATTAATTACATTACCAATGTCATTTATGAACATATTAAACAAGAGTGGATTAAGATTCGATCCTTGAGGGACACCCGATGTTGCAGTATACTTAACAGACTTGAATACATTGAGCTGAACTATTGTAGACGGTTACACAAATATGATTTAATTAAGTCAATAAGACTATCCGAGAGTCCAAACGCAGAGAGTTTTTCACTAAAATACCATGGTCAAGTCTGTCAAATGTCTTAGTCACATCTGTATAAATGAGAGTTTGAATACTGTTATCAATATTTTCTACTACATGCATAGTAATGATTGAAAAATTCGCAACCGTTGATCGACCTTTCACGAATCCATGTTGTTAAGTGGATAATGTAGTACTTACATGTTGATAAATACTACGTTCCAATAATATGTCTACTTTAAACAAATTGTAAATAATAGAAATAGGTCGTAGTTCTTAACGTCAGTTCGATTGTCATTTTTAAAAATGGACATACCTACTTTAGAGAGTGCTCTTCCATAGACGGAATAGTACTAGAATGAACGCAGATATTGATCAGGATTGTCAGGATCTTTTAAAGTTAATGCAGAAATATGGTGAGACGTATAAGCTGTGGTGAGACCATAGCTTATTCCAGATTATAAAATAAAAGCTGTGTTTTATATCGAACGGTGGTAAATTGGCCATATACAGAGTGTATCATTAAGAATGGGACATAGCATAACTGAAGATTCTCTGATAAACGAAACATGCTTGGGTAAAATGTTACTCGTTTCCGAAATACATGTTGTTAAAATTGAAAATTCAAAAATTATTAATGGCTATAATTTTTTTATTAGGCAAAAGTTTTTTGTGCAATAAGATATGCCTATCATCAAAAAATTATCATAAAAATAAACTTTTCCAGTGGTACCATGGGTACCATCTTCATCCCTTTACGCCCACTATCCAAAAACTTAAGACTGAAATTTTAAATTTTTTGATATTTTTTACATAAATCATGTAATCTTGTTAGAAACTTATAAAGTGATAGGTTTTCGAGATATTCACACACAAAGGTGGATACTCTTTTAATTTATTTTGAAATTCCGAAATTTTTATTTTTTTTTTATAATTCAGAGCTTTTGTTGAGAAAATTATCCGAAGTTCCAGGAGTGCCAAAATCAACCTGCCATAAGATATTGAAATGTAACAAAATACACCCTTATAAAATTCAACTTCACCAAGAGTTGGGTCACATTACTGTTTAGAAGTTAGAAATTATTTAGATGCTTTTTCAAGACATTGGATAGGACGTAGGGGTTCCATTGACAGGCCAGCTCGCTTCCCCGGTTTAACTCCCTTAAATTTATTTTTATGGGGACATTTAAAGTCTGTTGTTTATAGAAATACATTATTTTTGAATATTTATGTTAAATGTACAATGGACCATGTGCACATGTGAGATATGCTGTTTTATAAATTATAATGTAATAGTTAGTCACTATACAAGTTATTCCAAATAGTCAGTTCGTTAAAAAAGCCAAAAGTTTTTAAATTAAGCCCAATTGAAATTTAAAATTTGAAATTATACGTCATCGGGAATAGACCAATCATCTTGTGTCGAAGTTTTTTTTGTTATACAAAACCAAGCCAACGAACAAACCGACACACAGAATGTCGAAGTGAACGCACATCTAAGTGACATTAAAATTGACACCACCTAACACCTAACCTTAGTTTTTTGTTTTGGTTTAATTTTATTATTATGAATTTATCAGCTGGATTTATACAAGTTGAATCAAGTGTTTTGCCCATTGTAAACGAAAATATGATTACCGAGATGATTACTGCATTTTTTAACAATACTGAGTTTACAAAAGACAGAAAGGTAAGACTTTATTTATAATTTGTTTTATTAGTAGGTAGTTACAGTTTATATGGAGCAATACACCTTATAGTAAAACATATTTATCTCAGGTTTTATTTTTAGATCTGCCAACAAGAATATGGAGATAATTACTTTTTCCATAAGAGAGAAGGAGACAAATTACACCTTAACATAAAGTAGAGCAAAAACCTTATGATGTGGTTGTTGTAATTAACAAAAATGAAATTTTTAGTGCACAATGCTTAGGATATGCTGCATTTCAAGGTTTGTAATATTTATTATGCTTTTTTGTTTTTATATCACATATAATAAACAGTGTATAAGGCCCTTTATTCCTATAAATATTTTTTTTCTAATTTTGACATATAAAGAGACATTTTGTGATCCCAGCAAGTGCTAAAATAATCTAGAAATAGATTTTGTTAGTGAACCTAGTAATAATTATAATACCAACAAATATAGTATATAGTAAACGGTTAAGTATTTCTATGGTTATTTTATGATTTTTAAATATCTCATAAATTTTATGATGTGCTATTTTTTTCTTATACCTAAGGATGTCAAGGAAATTGTGTTCTTTCGAAATTAACAAAAAAAAATACAGGGAGTTATTTAAAATCTTGAAGTGAGGATGGCTAGGGGCGGCGGGTGACCCGATGGGGCGGTATGAGATACAAGGTTCATTGTCCCCCTATATCCTGAACGGCCACCCAAAATGTCAAGTTTTTATCTTCAAAAACATCAGAAATAATTTAATATTAATCTCGATATTAATGTTTCCATATAAGAGTGTAGTGATGACAAGAGGATTCTTTAAAAAACAAATAATAGCAATTACTGAAATTTCTGTGTAAGTTAAGATAGATTTTTTTATTATCTACTTCAGTAATTTCGGATAATATCAATAATTATCCCAAGTACGTTACTGCGTGAATACATCTAAAAACAAGACTTGCACGTATAATTTAGACAAGCGGAATATCCTATGTCACTTAAATTACATCACAACATTATAGAAAACTTGTTTCGTGCCATTACAAAATTTCAGTTCATCTAAAGGGAGAGAGTGGGGCTGATTATCACATAGCAATTTACATAAATTGGTTTATTCGAGTTCACCTTCAAAACAATCATTAATACTGCTGGTAATTTATTACACTTTTTCTTACACCAGATTTTAAATTTAATAAAGATTGTACATTTAAAGAAATATAAGGTGAAATAAAACTAAAAAATTAGTGCAAGACAGGAAGAAATATTTGGTAGAGATCGACAGGAAGAAGATGGAGAAAAAAATTATATAACACCGTCTCTAATCTCCCCTACGAATTCGTAATGGCACGCTAATGATTAAACAGGCAATTTTATTGCTCCGCAAACGTTAGGTACGTTCTAATCTAATCAGTAATTATTCACCATTCAGGTTTGAAGGAATAAAAGCACATCAGCTGATAACCATAACAATGCTAATTTTAAAAATAACCCGTAATTATTTTATACCGTAAGCACTTAACAGGTGTCTGTTTCCTTGCAGTTATGTAAATATTAATAATATTTACAATATTTAAAAAAAAAAAACGAAATGATAAAATTATTTTTTTTGACAAATATGCATACGGTATTAAATAGCTAGTCAGAAAACATGTGAAATTACGAAATTTCAAATAAGTAGTTTCGTTCAGAGATCATTTTTCTCCTTTTAGAATAACTAAAATATGTATCAGTACTATTAACATATGAAGGGTACACATGGACAAAATAAAAGATAAATATCACAAAATGTATATTCCGAATTTCGTTGAAAAAGGTAAATATCCGGTCACGTGGCCGAAATCCCTACACCGGAAGTAGCTAAACCGGACCACAGAAAAAGCTTGCAAAGGGATTTTTTTATCGTTATACACGTCTAGAAAAATAAATCCATCGATAAGCAACTTACTTAAAATTTCATAGGTCACATGACCGCCCCCAGCACCGGGACAATACATGTTGTTCACCTCCCCTCTCCTTCAAAGAACGAGCAAAATAAACCGTGCCCCTATTTGTAGTTAGATGAGGGACTATTAGCAAACTGCAATCGGTGGACATTAATCTTTTTTCTATATAAGGCTGGGACATTAATCGTTTTTTTACTGGCATGGGATATATTTAATTCGATATAACTTCTAACCGTCATGTGTTTGTCTATTTTCAATATCCTATCGGAATCTACAGCTTTTACACAATAAATTCCCAGGTCTAAGCAAAACAAACTTGATTTTAGACATTCATCTTTTTGCCCTGGTACCCTTCATATCTATATGAACATAGACAGGTGCTAATTCGAAAAACACCCTATCGCAAAGTTGTCAAAATGTAAAAACAAAGTGATAAGATGCATTTTATTATTATTAAGCGACTTTGGATTTTTGTAGAATTTGCCTATCTTATATTGGAAATAATTGATGATTGGCATCGTTGCTTACGTTTGCCAAGAATTTCTGACAACTTATTGTCTCAACATGCACATCCAGCGGCATGAAAGTACGCAAGTCTCAACGGAGGAGGTGAAAAAAGCCCTTGAAGGTGTCAGGAACTACTCTGCACCTGGCCTAGATGGTATCAATAACTTCTGGTGGAAGAAATTCTCCAGTACCCACCACCACTCAGCTAGGATATTTAATTCTTGGATTAATGAGGGCACATCAATTCCAGAATGGTTTGTTGAAGGGCGAACAACCCTAATACCGAAAAAGGGCGATTTGAAAGACCCCAAAAGACCGATCACTTGCCTCAATACTTGTTATAAGATGTTTACACGGATTTTGTATTCCTGAATATTGAGCGCAATTGAACCAGTCATAAACGATATTGGAGAGCAGGGGAAAAGAAGAAACTTGAAGGATGCAAAGAGAATTTGTTGATAGACAGATGTATTACACAGGACTCGATTCAGTATAACGAAATTTATCAATGGCTTGGATCAACTATAAAAAAGCCTTTGACACAACATCTCATGAACTTCTAATACATCTGTTGAGAATACTTGAAGTCCCTCACTCACTAATTCAGCGCATCAAACACCTGATGACGCTCTGGAGAACCAAATTTTCCAAAAATCTGGAAATGAAAAAACTACCACAGAGCCTATACATTTTAAAAGAGGGGTATTTCAAGGAGATTCACTGAGTCCTTTACTATTATGCCTTTCGCTGCTTCCTATTTCGGTATCCCTTCGCAAGACTCGCGGCTATTGCTGTGGACCACCTGGAAACCTGGTGACAAACCTAAAGTGACACACCTCTTTTATATGGATGATCTAGAGCTTTACACTACAAGCCAACGAGACCTACAGCAATCTCTAAAGGTGGTTCAAGAATATACTAGAGACATAGGTATGGAGTTCGGTCTAGAAAAATGTGCAATTTTAACCTTAGAAAAAGGCCGTTATGGAAACAATCCAGAAAATAAACAACTCGCTGATGGAGCAATTTTACGCCACCTCGAAGCAGGTGAGGCATATCGATACCTTGGTGTCGATCAAAATCGTACCCAAGACTCAGAAACGATTAAGATAACGCTTTGAAGCAAGTATAGGTAGCGCCTCCGACAAATATGGAAATCAGAACTCTCTGGTATAAATAAGGTTACTGCCACTAATACACTTGCTGTACCAGTTCTTCTTTACTCCTTAGGAGTGTTGAAGTGGAGGCGTGACGAGTTACGCGAACTGGACGTGAGCACACGAAAGATGATGCATCTCAATCGCAGCATTCATCCACGCTCGTCGGTTTCCCGAATTTACCTCCCACGTGATCAGGGTGGAAGAGGCCTTCTAAACTTGGAATGTCTGCACGACAGGCTGGTACTAAGAATGGCCTGCAAAATCATCAATAGTACGGATCCACTATTAAAACTTATAAAAGATCACGAAGCAGCCAATGTCGGAGCATTCCTTTTTAGAACAGCAGGACAGGCAGCAGATAGATTAAATCTAGTATTCACGTTAGATACCGATAACGAACAGTCGCTTAGTAGGATGGAGCCTGAGGTTCTAAAGTCTCGTATTAAGAGAGCAGAAGAACAAGGGCTCTTTGAAGACCATCTCAACAAGCCGCAACACGGAGTGTTCTATAGAAAAGTCCAAAATCTAAGGCTATCCAAAAGACTGACTTTCACCTTTCTAAAGTCTGTTGGTCTAAAATCTGAGACTGAAGGCTTTCTGATTGCTTGCCAGGATGGAGTAATCAATACCCTGGTATACCGTAGTCAATTTTCTGAAGTTGACGACGTCAGATGTAGAACCTGTCGCCAGCATCCCGAAACACTTATTTTCTTATTGTCAGCTTGCCCTGTGCATGCTGTTTCAAGCTATATTTACCGGCACAACGCGGCTCTTCGGGTGCTTTATTATCATCTGCGACATGTCTACGGTATGGATGAAACACCAGTGCTGCCTTATGCTGCAGGGGACATTGAGAGAGTAGTGGAAAATAATAACTGTCGCATCTATTGGAACTACGCTTTTCCTACTACAACACGTTTTCAGGCGAATTAGCCAGACATTGTCTTGCTGGATAAGCAGAAAAACTCGATGTACGTCATAGAGTTTTCTGCTCCGGCAGAAACAAACATCGAGTTTAAAGAGAGGGAAAAGCGGGTCAAATACGTAGAACTGCTTGGCGAATTGCGCAGACTATATCCTGAGTACACCATATATGTTGTAGTCCTTATAATCGGCGTTCTTTGAGGGACTAAGGACAATATCTTGACAGAGTTGAGGAAAATACCGGCATGCCGTGCATCGCTGGAACATCTAGTGATGAACATGCAAAAAGCCGTCGTTCTCGGTTCAATGCGTATTTTGAGGCAAATGAGTTTGGCCGACGATCACTGACCGAGCGGACGCGAGGAGTGATCGTCTTCACGATGGCATTCCGCGTAACGCCCCGTGGGGTCGTAGCCATAGGTTACGTCACGACGGAACTTTAACAAAATAATAATAATAATAATAATAATTGGTAAAGATGTTCTAAAAAAAGATATTTTATGAAAATATATAATATACGATCTTTTATACAATATTTTGGTTGTAAAATATATTTTATCAAAAGCAATAGCTATAATACGAGAAAAATCATTTATAAAAGATCTCTGTCAAATATCTTTTATAGTCTAATACGGACCTTAGATTTGTGTTTGGATTTTTCGTTCATTTATATAGTGTCACTGTTAAAGTCAGCATCATATGGGATTTTTTTGTATTATTTAGTTTTTATGACCCATATTTCACATGACTTAATACGGTGTTAGTTTCCATAAGGAACAGATTCAAACATACTACCTGTATATTGAAAACTGTTCAGTAAAATGGCAGCTTCTTTGACCACTGAAAGTTCAGAGAAATCGCATACACATGACAAATTGTACGATTAGCTAAAAAAACTAAAAATTGAATTTCTTTCACAGGGCACATGTAAATCCAATTTCCAATACATAGGCAGTAATAACATCGGAAATTGTCCCGGTTTTATGCAACCATGGAAACGCGTTGCAATTTAAATTGCGGGGAAAATCACTCGGGAAATATACGGTTTTATTTTCGATTATTTCATTAGAAAAACAATATCGTTTTAATATTGACAAATGAATAGAATATGTACCAAATTTTTTTTCTAAATAGTTGTGGCAAAAACAATATTAAGAGGATACGAGTGCAGCAGATCTAGATAGAAACAAAGCAGAATAGTCTTTAACCTAAAACTGCTTAAAAATCTTATTCTATTTACCCAAGTTAAGCAAAACGACTAGGAAGCATTTCTTGGAGAAGTCTTTAAACACCTTCAAATCAATAAGTAGCAACCGTAAATAGTGAATAGAAGAAACCAAGCGCTGGTGGATAGAAGACGGAAAGTTCAGTAAAACCATAGGTGAATAATCATAGGGGATGCCCATAGGATAGAGTTCTCTCTCCACTACTGTGAAACCTAGTAGCACCTGAACTACAGTAGCCATTGAACAAGGAGTGTATGTCGCCCGAAGATATTCTGATGACTAGTCATAACATCAAACCACAGTCTTTGAACTTAAGGCTGCCAGAAGAGTGAACAGAGGAAAATCTTTGAACAAATCCTGAAAACATGGAATAACACTAACACATGAGGTACTACAGTAAATATTGACTAAGACCATATAATATGACACCCTACCTAACTTTCAATAGTCTCTTCCAGGTCAATTAAAACTAAATCTATCCTAGGGTTGCTACCTGTCCTTTTTTGAATCAAAATGTCCTGACTTTTTAAAGCTTAAAATGTCCTTTTTTACGGCAAATGTCTTTTTTTTACGGCAAATGCCTTTTTTACAGCATATCTTTGCAAGGGACATGGTTTGTACAAAAATATATAAGCTGAGGACTTTTTTTTTAGAAGTTCAATAGAAGGATGAGGACTTTTTGTATACCGGAGCCCCTGTCAGCATTGTAGTCCTTTATTCACTTTTCAAAAAGGTGGCAACCGTAATCTATCCAAAATGAGCAATAGTACAGGCGCTGACGTCCATGGAATTAAATTTTAATGGCTTAAAAGCAACTGGTTCAAACATAATTCAGTCAAAAGCTGGTCTGGATTCCAGACTCTAGAACTGCCTTGATTATTAAACTGGCCAACAACAATAAGGTAAAACTAGCGAGTAAAACTAGTGAGTATCAAGATATCAAATTATTCAAGGAAGGGAAAAAGATGATGAACTTATCCTTTTGACATCCCAAAATTGTAAAATAAAATAAATGAAATCGTAAACAATTGATCAATTATCAAGAAAGTGATTCAAGTACATTCAGTAGTTTTGTTTAGGTTAAATTTTATGAATTAAAATTGGATCCACTTGTCTAATGATTTTTTCAAAAGATAAGCAGCTAAAAAATTCAACAATTTAGATACAGTATAAAAAAATAGGCCGAGAATAATCTCCAAATAAAAATATCGCCACAGATGTTCAACACACGAATGTATGAATGAATAACAAAAAAAAAAAATGAAATTTAATTTTAGACTACTGAAACTACTCACATTAATCTTCTGACGTTTCGCAACAAATTTTTAAAAGAAACATTCACATTTACGATAACAAAATTAGAAAAATATAGGGTGCAGTCAGTAGCGTTAGACTATTTTTTAAATAACTAATATCACAAGAGATTAATAGAAAATGCAACGTCAAGTAAAATATAAAGTGTTTTTGGAGTACCACAAGGGAGTGTTGTGGGACCACTTTTGTTCATAATCTATTTTAATTATCTGCAAAGAGTGTTAAAAAATTCGTTTGTAAATGTAGGTATATGCAGAGAATATAATATCTGTATCTGACTAACATTATGGGGAGTTGGTGGAAACACTAAATATGGAATTAAATCTTCTTTACAACTAAATTATTTAAAATTCATATGTCAAGATTTTAAAATATATATACACAATATTGAAATTGATATTAAATATTTAGAAGTTATCATTGATCCACAGTTAAACTTTACATTTTAATTATTGTACCTCACTTTTGCTTTCGTGTTCAAAAGAACACATAAATAGATGTTGCAGAATGAGTGTATGATAATTATTTTGGGCTGTAATATATGTTTCATTATTACTATGTTAAACAGGGATGGCTACTCTTTAAGGCCACATGGCCAGATGGCCAGAGAATAAAATAATAATTAAAAATATTATTTATTTGTTTTTATAATAATTTTTCCTATCATCTCGACACATGCTATGAGTGTTATTTATTATGTCCCCTCCAAATCCTTCCTAGAATAATTTATTGAATTTATGAACTATCTGACTGGGCTATGGACGGCCGCGGTAAGATTGAGGCCCCCCATCTCCATGGCAACGTAGTGGGACACGCGCTATCGAGTACCTACGTCTTGGTCGCCTGTTCTAGTACATTAGAATTGCGATTGTTTTGCTTTTTACAGTAGTTTTATAGTTTTCACGGAATTTTTAGGAATCACCATGTTAAATGACTTAAACTACTATATAGCTATATCAATAAATAGAAATTTAGTTCTGGAGATAAATAACTTCGACTAAAAAGTCATGGAAAATTTGATTTCAATGAGGGATCGTACAGCAGATTTCAAATTCAGGATGTGATGCATGCCATGAACTTTCGTAAAAACAAAAATTAAAAACAATATAAATGTGTCGATTTTCATGTTTTTTTTTTTTAGATTAATTACTTTTGTAAGATGTTTTACTATAAGAAATATATTTCAATTTGTTTATTGACTATTGACAAGGCGCAGTGAGCAGTGTGGTATTTTTTCTATGTTAATGAAAAAGTACAAAATAAATAACAAATTTTTCATAATCCCCTCCCTCAAGCCAATTGGAGCCCCCCACCTTCGCAGCTCACAAGCCGCCATTGATGTTAAATAAATTAAATTGGTTGATAGTGAAGCAAAACATTAGAAGGCCGAATGACTTACTTATTACTTACAGCATGTCTCAACATAACAGGAGCCATGAAAACAAGACCGACCAGAGCTATGGGAGTCATTCTTAGTCTCACTCTCCTTAATATTTACATCAAGGAGGTTGCTCTGACGACAATGGAATAGAACCTGATGTAGGATCTGGTGAGGCGAGACGTGGCTTTTGGCAGGAGGCGCTCGATACGCTCCCACTGCTTCAAGCGAACATGGACTCCCATCTCACCGAGATATATTTTCCATAAGCCATATAAAGTTGTAACAGAACAAATAGAAGAGCCGGAAGTAGCAGGTACGATTCATATCTACACCGACGGTTCTAAAACAAAACAAGGCTCAGGCTGTGTGCTCATCTATACAAATAGCAGACAAGCACTACTCACCCTGAACAGACCACGAATTTATTCAGGGTTAGTACTAGAATGTCACGAAGTATTGGCCGAAGTATCCATCAACAACGTGGTAACCTTAGGATGGATCAAAGGTCACGCCACATCGAAAGGTAACCGTCTTGCTGATTCACTGGCCAAGAAAGCAGCCAACCAAATACTTTTTGGCCCTGACCCTTCCATTGACTTGATAAAATCGGTAGTGACAGACCTAATTAAAGAACATTCCCTTGTAAAATTAAAGGAAAGATTGGATGAAACAAGAAACTACAGAATTGCCAGGGAGCTTTTAAGTTATCCTGACAACACTGCAGCAAATAAATACTTGACTATGACTAGACAGAATCTGCGCCTAGTAGTCACAGGCATTCTGACTGGTCATTGCCAAGTACGGAAGCATCTCCATATCATGGGGCTGTCAGAATCCGCACTCTGCAGAAGGTGCGAACAAGAAGATGAGACCATCGAGCATATACTTTACGATTGCCAGATGCTCTCATTTATTAAAAAATTTGTGTTCGGCGAGTATCGGCTAACACCGGCCGATATAACAGAAGCACCTCTTGGCGACGTTGTCAACTACATGAAATCTGTAGGCTGGTTCACGAGCTAGGAGGCGCCTATCATCTTAGGAGGATGCACAATGGGCCTAGTGAGGCTCAAGTGCCGTGGGGGTAACCCACCCTTTACACGTTACAGAAACTTACTTATTTATAAAATTGATGAATAACTAAGTTCTAGCGTACTTTACAGATCTCTATTGACAACGATATTCTATCATTACTCACGGTCAATAAGGTCAAAGGACAATTTCGATGTAGAGTGCACGTTAAGTAAATCCTTCTGTGTTGCCACTTGTAACATAATTATGGAATTGTAACATATTTTTTTAATCTAGGAATTTTTTAATTTCGCAGGTTTTATATTCTTATTGCACGAAACCAATTTAACAAACAATTTAAAATTATTTTATTTAATCAGTGCTAACCCCTCATAGCAATTAAAAAAGCTACATTACAATAAAAGTCGAAAAACCATCTGTATAAATATTACCGTACTTGAAAAACGTATTTTGCTTCAAGGAGCGAGGAACCCTCCTACTACAAGGGGTTCCCTAGAATTGTAAATCCGGAAAATATTGATCTTATGTAAGAAATTGATAATCAGTGGCGACTGTATTGCCAATTTGCCAGGTCTGTGATTGCCAGTCAGAGTTAAATGAAACATTAATTATTAATTGACAAATACTGGTACAAAATTTATAAGTCGAGACTTATATAAACACGACGAACATGAAAATGTTGATGTTCATTTTGATACCGAATAATTTTGGTTTAGATTTAAGTATTTGTGTTTTTTTTGTTATTAGATTTTTTATGCGACTATAAATAAAAATAAGCATAACGTGTTTTTTCCAAAACACCAAAAAAGAAATAATAATTTTCAAGAAAAATTAATAATTTTGGCAGCACTGCACGATAATTTTTTCATCGGATGGTGTGGCAACAATGATCCTTCTTAGTAAGATCTTTGTATGTGAAGAGGTTTGTGTTTTTAATGCTTTACCTGGCTAAATAAAACAATGTCCTAGTGTAGGTATGTTTTTAATAAAAATATTTGTCAATTCTTTATCAATGATAAAAAAATTCTACAAAGCAAATTGTAAAATATTGTACCTATTTCTTTTAATAGCTTTTATGCTAGATAAAGTATTATTTATTTATTTCTATGTTGATCAAGCTGGTTTAAGAGCTCGTTTGAGCCCATATTACCTTTTCCCCATTTTTTCTATCCACTGTCATTCTTTTTCAAATTTAAATTTTCTTTTCATTCAAGTCTTTAAACCTCAAAATAACCAAAATACAAAATCCCGACATTGAACAGTTAAATTTTTCAGATGGAATCTATTAAATTTCAAACAAATACCGGTTTGTTTTCCACCGTAACAAGTTATGCCACCACGCTAGCAATTGCGTAATTGGCTATTTCAGAGAAGCGCAAAAATGATATCATCGAAATTAACGATTTAGAATGGTGAATTACAAATAAAAAAAAATTGCGAGCTATTGTCCGCGTCTAGCTATAATAATTGTTCTAGCACACTTCGAGTTCATCGGTCATGTATTGCATCTGATGCTACAGACCAAACTGATTTATTGCGAGCTTTCGGAGTATTACGCGTTTATTTATTTTCATTTGCCAACGGGAGATTAATCAAATTTTAGCCCATCGAATGAACTCTCTAATTTCATCAAACTAAGGTGAAATTGGTGAATTGCAAACGATTCGGTTTAATTATTAAATTAAACTATTTATTTTTGGGTATTGAGGGTTAGTCTAAATAAAACCAGTTTTATGTAAACATGAGTGGTACTAGTCAAAAGGGTTCCATACAGGAACCTTAATTCTAAAAACAACTAATCTCAATAGTTTTAATTTTTTTTTAATTTTTACTTGTGTTAAAGTGAATAAAAATAGGGTTCTCATATGCAAGAAAAGAAACAATATGGAACGAGCCCTAACACAAAAATGTCCGGACATCAACTGATTTTGCGTAAAATTTCCTTAAGAGATTCAATATCATATGTTTTTCATTTATAAGACATAATATGTATTGTTTACATCATATTTATGAAATTCTTTTCAAATAAACTAATATTGATTAATAAAACTAAACTAATGTTGATAAAAATGCAATATTTGCTGACACATAAATGTTCGGACACGTTAGTAAAACAAATAATAGCAAGCCATAGAAACAAAAAAAAGTGTTTCCATTTTGACATTTTAACTTTAGAATTAATTCGATTAATAGTTGTTTTTAGAAAAAAGCTTAAAAAACCGAGGTGCTTTGCTGGATTCGTTCGAAGCTTTAAAAAATACATTTTTTTTGAAAAGTTATATATTGTTTTAAGAGCCTAAAAATAGCTTAAAAATGTAGCATAACTAGTTTTCTGAAAAAATAATAATAAACCGAAGTGCTCTGCTGACTTTGCTCCAACAAAACACCCATGTATTATTTAAAAAAAGCAATTTTTTAGTAAAGTTTTATAATATTTCAAGAGCCTAAAAATAGCCTAAAAATGTGGTGTAGTTGTTTTTAGAAAAAAGCTTTAAAAAACCGAGGTGCTCTGCTAGATTCCTTCGAAAAAAATAACAAAATTTTTCGAAAAGTTTTATAATATTTTAAGAGCCTAAAAATAGCCTAAAAATATGATGTCGTTGGTTTTGGAAAAAATCTTTAAAAAACTGAGGTGCTCTGCTGACTTCGTTCGAAGCTAGCAGAGCACCTTGATTTCTGCAAAAAACGAGGAGCATAAAATTTTTGAATAGGGTATAAAAATAGCCTTAAAATAGCCTAAAAATGTGGCATATGTTTTAATTCAAAATTCCCGAGGTGCTTTGCTGTCTTCTTTGACATTTCGGAAATAATTGTAGAATACTTTAAAGCACAAAGCGAAAAAGCAACATAACAGTTTTTCCAGACGAATACTTTTAAAGAATTGGTTGATGTACCTAGCACCAAAAGGAGTACTTACTGCAGAGAACTAAATGCAGGTTCTATTAAAAAAACTGGTTTTGAATAAAGGTGATATGAATTTAAGAGATCTTTTTTAGCATAAAAAAAGGTTATGGTTCATTAAAAGAAATATTATTGCGCATTAGTAAATGTGGGTAATAAAGTAGCTATAAAAACAAAAAGTATATTTTTCTTCTGCGTTAACTTCAAAAAAAATCTGTTATTATTTATTTTATGAATAAAATCTATTAAGTTTTCTACAACAAAACCATTACAAAAAAATTAAATCTGCTGGCAACAGTACAAATCAGTGTGAATTATCAAGTCAATAACAGCAATTTTAGATTTCTGAGGTGTTCAATTTGCTATTTTGTTTTGAAGAGTCGTGTTCTAAATTCTAAGTGAATTTATCACAGCACATATCCGTCAATCGGCAACTCTGTGACCGATAGGGGCACGCTATTTGTTATTCACTTTTAGACAAACAAAGCAGGCCCGAATGTTTGTTCTTGTCAACACTGTATATTCCGATGTGGAATGAAAACCGCTCATCGAGTTTTTCTAGTGATGATTAGTCAGATCAGAGCTCCACTTATCCTTTATTGTTCTACATGTGCGTCCTATTTTCCGTGATTTTTCTCCATTCTTTTGTTTTTAATTGTAATTGTCGATAATGTTCATTTTCTAGTATTCCGCTTCCACTTTTATTATTTAATGAATTAAATTTGTTTTCACCTTGGGAGTTCAAAAATAGTTTTCATTATTTAGTAGGCGTAATTTAAGGATTTGTTTGGGGATTTCCAAGGAATTTATCAATTACATTTTGTTAGTTATTTTATTAACGTGTGAAAAATCCGTGGACGGAAATATTATAAGGAGTACAATAAATAATATCCAAAAATCAAAAAGTAGTATGTCTATGTATTTAAGATTATTGAAGAAAATCAAAATTTAACTTTTTGTTTTGTTTTTGTTTCAATATTTAAGTAAATAAAATTTGATTTTATTTTCAAAGTCTGAATTACTTTCGAAAAAGTCCGACATTTTTACTATTTTATAAGTGTCAAGTATATTCCAACCCTGACTATATACCTGTTAAACCCTTGTGATATATCCCAAAAATATAAAATTCAATAGCTACATTTCCAGATGTTACTGCCACCCTAGCAGTAGGCAAAGATTATAAAGAAGAGGCAAAGATCATGAACAGGTTGCAAATAAACTAAACATCAGTTGTTGATCAAATAAATAAATCTGTACCTCGGATGTAAACTGCACTATGTCAGTCTGGTCAACTTTTCAGTAGAGCAGATTGAATGTTCTTTGGACACTTTTTGAGCTTACATAATTACAGATAGACCCAATTAGTGTCACAATATTTATCTATTGTTTACTAATCTTACTAATCAAACTTTCTACTTTTTATTTTAATAAATTGTTGATTTATATGACATAGCCAAAATACCTCCAACATATTTCTATATTCTAATAGCAAATTTTGACAGTGTAATATACCCCCAACATGTCGCTATGAATAATACGACTAACATGAGAGTTAAAAACACTATTGCACAAGGCGTGTTTTACCTCGTAAGCTTATTGAACATAGTATTATATTTTTTGGCTACCTTTTATTGTGACGTCACTAATACATGGTGTAGTATACATCTGGAAATGTCTCGATGAGCTGAATTTAAAAATATAACTTTTATTAAACTGCACTATGTAATGAACTGAACCAACAGATTGCGTATTAAACTAAACGAAACCAAATCTGCTAATATTAATTTTACTAACAAATATGGTCAACAAATACCAATTAACATAAATAATGCTCAGATCTCTTATGCTAACTCAGCAAAATGTCTGGGTATTACATTCAAGACTTCGCTGGAGCTAAATATAAAATTTACTGGTTACTTGGTGGAAATTCCAGTCTTCCTACATATAACAAAACTATCTGTATAAATAGGTCCTCAAACTAGTTTGGACATATGACATTCAGCTCTGGAGCTTCTCCATCATCAACAGTAATATCCTAATAATCCAGAGATTCCAGAACAAAGTATTGAGGAATATTGTCGATGCTCCTTGGTACATTAGATACAGCACCTCCATTGAGATGACACTGTTGACCAGACAATCACCAGATTCGCTAAGGGTAATAAACAACGGCTCCACAAACATGAACGTTGATGCAATAAAGCTTCTTGACAATACTAACCTGACAAAAAGACTCCAGAGAGTGAAACCTTTTTTATGGAGTTTTTTATATAAAAAATTTGTAGAAACAATTACGCTTTCAAAACAAGTAATCAGCACGTGCGCATAGCGCCATCTTATTTATTATGGGAATATTCAGATCTACCCTCGTATATCCGATATATGCACTATACACATAACCCTGTAAAAGAGTTACTTGGGTATTGTAAATGTAAATAACGAAACAATATATTGGATGAAAATCTCTGCCTACGTCACTGTGTGGAACTGTTAGAAATACCCACAAGTAGGGCTAAATCTATTTGACCCAGATAGTATATTATAACACACAAACATCAGGTGTTTTTCGATTAAGCAGGCATGCATTCACGGCTCGAATAACAAATTTTAAATGTGCAAACAAAAAAAAAAGAAACAAACAAAAACACGTTGTGGCGCACACACATGCACGGTGGATTTGCATTAGCTGAATTGAATGTGTCAAAATCATCAATTTGAACTCTGTTCGTTCTAATAAATGGATTGATTAATTTAGTTATTTCTACCAAAAACAATAGGCGGTGTTTTTTTTACGTTTCTATTTAAACACAATTTGCTAAACTATTTTAAACATTATGTTAATTGACTTTTTAAAACATAAATATCTGTCAGTCAATCAACATGGTTCTAGAAAAAAACTACTCAATTCCTACTCCTACATCCTGCATAAATGACTTGATATATTATTGTTTAAACAATAAAGGAGTATCGCTAGCCTTATTTTTTTGACTTGAGTTCGGACGTTTGACTCGATTAATCACTACTTGTTATTAAAAAAATTGGAATGAATCGATGTGAGAGGCACAACTAATGACTGGATAAAAATTTATCTTCATGATCGTCAACAAGTAGTGGTTGTCGAATATCACAGATCAAGTTAAAAAAAATAAGTCTGATGGTGTACCGCAGGGCTTAATATTAGGGCCAGTACATTTCATTATGTTTATGAATGACTTATGTAATACATATCTATCGCCAGAGCGAGCCAGAATATCATTTTTAAAGTTTCGGGTTGAAAATATTAAAATATAATTTATAGACCTTATTGCAATAGATATAATTGCTTGTTTGGGGTGGATTTAACATCAATCCGCCTACATTTATGGATTAAAAAAAAGATGTTCACCTGTGTGAACATCTTTTGTGACAGACCACGAATTTACTTAGGGTTAGTACTAGAATGTCACGAAGCTTTGACCGAAGTATCTATCAGCAATGTGGTCAACTTAAGATGGATCAAAGGTCACGCCACATCGAAAGGTAACCGTCTTGCTGATTCACTAGCCAAGAAAGCAGCCAACCAAATACTTTTTGGACCTGGCTCTTCTACTGGCCTGACAAAATCGGTAGTGACAGACCTAATTAAAGAACATTTCCTTGTGAAATTCAAGGAAAGATGGGATGAAACAAGAGATTGCAGAGTTGCCAGGGAGCTCTTAAGTTATCCTGACAACACTGCAGCAAACAAATACTTGACTATGACTAGAAAGAATCTGCACCTAGTCACAGGCATTCTGACTGGTCATTGTCAAATACGGAAGCATCTTCATGTCACAGGACTGTCAGAATTCGCACTCTGCAGAGGGTGCGAACAAAAAGATGAGATAATCGAGCATATCCTTTACGATTGCTAGACGCTCTCGTTTATTAGAAGATGTGTTCGGCCGATACAAGAGATGCACCTCTTGGCGACGTTGTCAACTACATTAAATCTGTAGGCTGGCTCACGAGCTAGGAGGTGCCTATCATCTTAGGAGGATGCACAATGGGCATAATGAGGCCTAAGTGCCGTGGGGATAACCTACTCTCCACACGTTACAGATACAGAGATGGTAAAAGAAATAGTCAAAATGTATAACAGCCTTACTACGCAAAATTCAACCAGTTATACGAGTATTCTACTATATAACAAGGCTTTGAGTATTCTGAGCCCTGCTGATAACCAAAAAACTTTTAAGATAGTTGTGTGTGTGGAAAAAATTAGCCTCGGACATTGTCCACTAGCCACAGAATGATTAAGTCAATAAAATGTGTAAGATAGTTATTAAAACCTATTTGTTAGAAAATGCTTCTACAGCATTGAAGAATTTCTCAATTAAAATCTGATCTTTACAGAAGATATTGTATTTGTAATGTTTGTTTTATATATTATTCTGTATTGAATTGCCTAGCCAGGCCTGATCAAATTTTTGTAAGTATTTTGTTGGTATTTTAAAATACGTACTGGCTAGCCGGCTAGCTTCGAACGAAGTGCCAGCAGAGCACCTCGGTTTTTAATTTTTTTTTTAACACTAATTTTTAGGCTATTTCTAGGCTCTTGATATATTATAAAACTTCTAAAAAATTCATATTTTTAAATAATACAGATCCTTTGCTGGAATAAAGGCAGAGTAAGTACCTCGGTGTTTAAAAGTTTAATGAAAAAAAAAAAATACATTTTTAAGCTCCTAAAATATTATAAAACATTCCAAAAAACTTTGCTATTTAAAAAAAAGTTTGAAGAGCTCCTCGATTTTAAGTATTTTTTCTAAAAAGAACTATGCCACATTTTTAGGTTCTAGAAATATTTTGAAACTGTTTTTTAACAAAACATTACATCACATTTTTAATGCTATTTTTAAGTTCTTGAAATATTATAAAAAAATCTATTTATTTTTTTAAATAGAACATTTTTTGGAATATTTTACAATATTACAGGAGTCTAAAAATGTGGTATTGTTGTTTTTAGGAAAACACTTTAAACCATTGAAATGCTCTGCCGGCTTCATTCCTGCAAAGCACCCTGTATTATTTAAAAAAAGCAATTTTTTAGAACATTTTTATAATATTTTAAGACCCTAAAAATAGCCTAAAAATGAGGTGTGGATGTAAAAACATGAAAAAAGAAAAAAGCTTTAAAAAATAGAAAAATCGATCGAAGCTAGAAAATATTTTAAACATCATTATTTTTTCGAAAAGTTTTATAATATTTTAAGTGCCTAAAATTATAGTGTGGTTGTTTTTTAAAAAAACTAAAAAACCTTGATTATTGTAAAAAACGAGGAGCATACATTTTTGAATAGGGTATAAAAATAGCCTAAAAAATATGGCATAGGTTTTAACTCAAAATTTCCTAGGCGCTCTGCTGTCTTCTCTGTATAAATATTTTGAATTAGTGAATATATTAAATGTATTATTATTACAAACGAAAAATTATATTATTATTGCACCAGTAGCCAATATGAACGAAAATATCCAGTCTAAAGGACTCCTTTTATGCAACAGATTTAAACCCGTTTGGATTAAAAAATACACTTGACAATATGTGTAGATATTAAAGGTCCTAGATGAAAATTTAATTTAAATCCTAAACAAATAAATCTGGTAAACAGAACTCTGGCCATGGAATGTTTATTCTTCAAGTTTCTTTTCGTAATAAGCAAGTGAAATCCTTGTGGATTCAAAACAATCAAAACTCTACCTAATATTTAACGATTGCAGGAAACATAAATAATATTTCAGCAATCTAATTTCATGTGGCGATTCCAATCTTAACACCGAAAATAAATAATAAAAGCGTTATTTACTAGAAGAAAACATTTTTGTAACATTTATTAACCAAAGCCCAAAGATAAAAGACATTGTATTATATATAAATTTGATTTTGGTGTTCAACAACTAGTTCTTGCCTATCGGAGGCATTGTGCTTATTTGTAATAACCGTTATCCATAAATTAGTGTTCTTCAGCATGCAATGTAAACATTCATCTTATTCAAACTATGTTCAGTTTTTTTTATCATTATTATTGCCGGCTAGAAAATAAGTTTACTCAACAACCTGACCATACGGGATGTCCTAAATAACAGTAGACCATGAGAAAAAGATCGAAGTAAATACAAATTTCATAAGAGAAGTGAAAAATAATAATAAACGACTTTATTTGCTCTAAATACTAATATGCCTTTATCAAATCCATAAAAAATGCATTTGAAACGTGTTTGCACGTCTATAAAGGTAACATTCGGGAACGCGAGATCGAATAAGACGACAGGGAACAAGCAGCACATACTGTCGTGTTAAAAGTGCTGTCGTCGATCGCGCTATCCCAACTGTTCATTGAATTAAATGTGTTCAGACGAGAAGAGACCGTTTTCGGTCGCCTTCGCTGTCGCTTTACGCTTGTCGCTTTACTCGGTCTCGCGTTCCCAAATGGTACCTTAGCACAACCTGAAACCATTATGCACTAATGGGACACCCTGTGTACACATCTGTACCTTCTTTGATTATGAATGAGATTAATTTGTACATAGGTAATAGAACAGAAATATCACTACAAAAATTCAAGGAATCACGTTTGAAGGAAGCCGTTAGGCTCAACGAATACGCATGTATTCTATATAAATTATTAACTTGTATTTATTTTTAGTCCTCTACTAAATTAGCAATAAAAATCCATAATCAGACGAACACTTGTTGATATTATTTATGTCGATTTAAAGATAAACACAGGTAATTTGTAGCCACAAAAATTGAGATACATTATGACTGGATATAAATTATTATGATGAGCTTTACATTGTTAATCACTTATGGTTTGGTTATTAGTAATCAATTTAAAACAAAATGATAAAATAATAGTTGTGGTACTACGAAATCATGTCGGAGATATTAAACAAGCGTGTTTTAGATAATTATTATTGAATTATGAAAATTATAACAAATATTTTTTACGAATAAGTTTTTTTAATAACGTAGAGTAGAGAGTCTTCAACAATACCCGTATCCCACGTGACTAAATTGATATCATCTTTTGGCTAAAAGTAACATTAATAACTTCAATAGTAAGCCTAAAACAATAGCACTAACTTATTTGACAGAACTGTTACTTATGGTTTAAGATCCGAAGTAAGGTCCACTTTTACCCATCTGTTTAACGTATGAAAGTGTCTTTTTAATAAATAATGTTTATAAATATACCGCAAATGGGTTGCCTAAGAAAATACGGTCATGACTATTTTCTTAAAGTAAAAAAAAGGAGACCCTGTAAAGTATTCCCCAGAGGCTTCGATTGTTCCCAGGATGAATTAAAACTTAAGTTTAAAATTTGGTGTTTTTCTCTTCATCTGTTTTTGAGTTATCTTCAAAATTCGAAATTTGCACTTTTCCTCAAATATCTCGAATTAGATCCATTTTAGGAAAATCATGTATAGGAACAAAATTATAGAGAATGACAGCACAAGCAAATTTTATTATGATTCCTATACATTCCTTATCTGTATACAGAAAGGAAAGTAAAAAATGGTCGTGACCGTATTTTCTCAGGCAACCCATTTGCGGTATATTTAAAAACAAATATTATTTAATAAAAAACTTTCATCCATTAAACAGATGGGTGAAGGTCGACCTTACTTACGGATCCTGTACTATTAAGTTGTGTCATAAGTCACTAAGAACGACCATTTTCATTAAATTTCTTGTTTTAGTTGATCACGTGGTAATATTGTTCTCGATTTCCAAAAGGAAAAATATACAGGGTATTTAAAAACGTAAAGGTTTCTTTTGGAACAAAAAAAATGAGTAAACTTAAAAAATAATGGAAATATGACTAGAAATATAGTCAATCGTTAAGAACAAACACAAAGAGGGTGAAACATTGGAAAATACGAGTTCCTGAGAGTTTTTAGAAACTTGATAATTTACAAACGAGTTATGTAATTCCGAAAAAACTTACAAATTATATTTAATTACTGTAAATTATTGAAATACTTCCAGCTAAATCAACTGGGCGTTTATTCTAACAAACACTTTAAAAATTCAAAAGTTGTTCGTTTGTATATTCTTTGTCAAATTCAATCAATAAGTTTATTTTATTGAAGAAAATTACTAAGCACAATACAGTCGTGTTGAGGTAACGTTTGTATTATGTATAAAGTCTTAGAACTTCTGAGTTAAGAAGTCGTTACAAAACTTAGTACCTACTAATATAAGAGCTCCTGTAAAATTAGTTTATTGTACAATAATATACTAGGTGTTTCATTGAAATTAGTTCTCAAGTTAGCAGAAACAATTTTTTTTTAAATGGCATAAAATAAAAAATATTTATAACTAACATCAACAAACTACCCCTGTCTAAATAGAGCATACCATTTTTTTGAAACATCGTGTATGCTGTAAAATAAGAATTTATCAAGATATTCGTTGATATATTACTTATTATTTAGAAGAAATGAAATTGTTCTTATCTGTGACACGGGTGATAAAATTGACTGACAAACAGCTTTGTCAGGCCCTGTATTTTAGGTGGGTATACTATATAATTTTTGAATTTAACGAGTATACGATTTTACAGTGTGCTTGCTAACTCACAATCTAATCTTAAAAAATTATTTACTCAAGATAAAAATATTTTATAAGTATGAATTCGAACGAAAGCTACATAGTATATATGAAAACAAAATTTTGAATTTCTATTAAAAAAAAAAAAACTTAAAAACAACTTTTAAGTTCCTAAAATATCAATTACAAAAATACAATTCAATCGGATGTACCTAATTAGATATATGGCAAAATGTAACACAAATAAATCTAGATAGAAAGTAGGAAATTTATTTAATCTTAAAATAACATGCACATAAAGTACTATGACATCAAACATACCCAATTTTAAGCATATTCAGCAAGTCCTATAACAATAAACCCATCAAAATCGATATTAAAATTATCCGCTTATGCCTTAAGGGCTTAGGAAAATTCCACAGATTCGACAGGACCGTACGAAATTAAATCAAGGCTCACAAGTACAAACAAACTGTAGCGATTTTATATTTTAACCGCCTTAAAGGGCCTTGATTCAAACAGAACTAGTCTGGAACTGTCTTGGAACAGTTCATAATGTGGCACCTACGGCAAGGTAAAACTAACTTAAGTACCAAGATATTCAAGAAAAGGTTGATGGTTAAGGTATTACAGATCGCAAGACCTTAGATATCCAACATAATAAGTTTACTAAAGGGACACTGCTTTATGAAACACCTTCATGTGGTTAAACTACACGTGTAGACTATGTGTAGAAGAGGAAGAAACATCACACCACGTTGTAGTTGGCACAGGACTGGTCAGAAATCCAGAAATAGTACCTGAACATGATGAAAGCAGTGGAATTATGGAATACATTTAACCTTATCTGTTTATAACACCAAAGATAAGGTTAGGCAAAGCTTAAGGCTGTTAAATTCAGAAGAATTAATTTTGTATCCTACTGTACATGGTTTATAGACTAACTAGACAAAGGTAGAATAACTTGAAATTGCTAGGTATGCAGTTTCAAGTGCTAAAACGTTCAAAGTGATAACCAAAAAAGTTCATGTGTCCTCAGAGGAATTCATAGGACACCTTTACAATCGTGACACTAATATTGTAGGAATTAGCCAGATGTTACTAGTAATTGCCTAATATGCCTAATTATTTCTATAAATTCTCTTGGAACTAAAAAATACTAGGTATGCTTGAATCGCTTTAAACTAATTCAAATATTCCAATGATCAAATACGTGGTGGAAGTATCAATGACAATTAAGTCTTTTGTATTATCTGGTAGACTGAGAATTATTTTCTTATCTCATTAAATTTAGTAGGTTGGTATTATGCACTGCGTTTATGAACGTCCGTTCGAAAACGAACGTTTCTAGTTCTATTGAATTGAAAGTGTCCTTTTATGCACAAACGGACGCTAGTCAGGAACGTCCGTTCGCTTAAGGTACAATTTGGGAACGCGAGACCAATGCAAGTGACAACGACACGCAACAAACACTGCCGTTAAAAGTGCTGCCGCGTCTCTTGCATCGGTGGCGCTGTCCCAAATGTGCTTCATTTAATTACATGTGATTTAGATGTAAGATACATTTCAGACGCCTTACGCGGTCGCTTGCCTCTGTCTCCTGTCTCGGTTTCGCGATCCCAAATGGTACCTTTACCTGCGTTCATTATTTAAAACGTGCGTATCGAAATAAATGTCCGTTCGCTTTAAAAACATTGAATCAAATGAGGCGTTTTATACAAACGTGGGTTTCTACTGCTTCAGCAGACGGACCAAGAACGCAGTTCATAAAACGATGTAATATATATTCTAAAATAATTGAAAAATTTTTCGCTGTCTTCTTGCAGTTCCTCAAACAAGGTGTAAAAACTCCTCTTTCATTTATCAGGTTGTTTGTTGAATGAACTGTCCAATGCATTTTTTAAAAGATTTTTTTAACAATAACATGTAAATGACAACCGGATCCGTACTCTTTCACATCTGTGGCCCCAATTCCCTTCTTTCATGCGGACGTTGGGAACCGCAGTGATCGACGAAATGTCATTCATACGTGCGTTCAGAGCAAACGTACAGAGCAAACGTACAGCGCAAACGGACGTAGCAAACGCAGTGAAAACGTATGACCGACGCAGGTCCACACTGACGTCCGTTTTCTAACGGACGTTGAAAAACGGAGTGCATAAAACCAGACTTAATGTAAAAAAAATTGCTTTTATGCACTCCGTTTGTGAACGTCCGTTCGAAAATGGACGTCTGTATGGATTCACGTTGGTCATACGTTTCACTGCTTTCGCTAAATCCGTCCGCTTTTAACGCACGTAACACATTTTGGTTATTGCATTTCAAAACATCCGCATGGGTTAAAGCAGAAATGGCGGTTCCAAGGGCAGACGTTCTTGGTATGTCTGTCGACGCAGTACAAACGCACGTTTGCATAAAACGACTCATTTTACTCAATGTATTTAAAGCGAACGGATGTTCTTTTCGAAACGCACGTTTTAAATACTGAACGCAGGTATGTAGCGAGTGGCATCTGTTCGTGCATAAAACGACACATTTATTTCAATAGAACTAGAAACGTCCGTTCGAAAACTAACGCATGTGTGGAACTGCGTCGGACATACGTTTTCACTGTGTTCGCTAAGTCCGTTCACTCTGAACGCACGTATGACATTTCGGTCATTACGTTTTTCAATGTCAGCATATGGGAAGGGGGGTTTGGGACCACAGTTATTGAAGATAATGCATTCGATTGTTATTTATACACTATTGTTCAAAAAAAAAAACTAGTAAAAAAGGCGTTGAGCATTTCATTTAATAAACAGGAGACATTTCAAAGATTAATTTTTACAACTTATTTGAGGAACTGCAGGAAGACAGCGACACGTTGTTTTTCAATTATTTCAGAATGTCTATTACATTGTTTTATGAACTGTGTTCTTGGTAGTCTGTCTACACAGTACAAACGCACGTATGCATAAAACGACTTATTTGACTCATTTAAAGCGAACGGGCGTTCCTGGCAAACATCCGTTTATGCATAAAACGACACACTTATTGTAATAGAACTAGAAACGTTCACAAACTGAGTGCATAAAACCCGACTTATGCACTGTGTGAACGTCCGTTCGAAAAAGGACGTTTCTATTTCTATTGAAACAAATATGTCATTTTATGCACGAACGGACGTTCGCCAGAAACGTCCATACGCTAGACACCTGCGTTCGATATTTAAAATATGCGTTTCAAAATAAACGTTCGTTCGCTTAAAATACGTTGATTCAAATGTGCGTTTGTAATGCAACGGCAGACGGACCAAGAACGCGGTGGGGGACGTCTGTCCTTGGAACCGCCATTTCTGCTTTAAGCTTTCTTCATCATATGTTATGTCCAGTTAAAAATTGTACGTACCAGTCCAGCGATGGATAGTAGAGTGAGCGAAATGGCATACGTGCGTTCAGAGCGAACGGACTTTAGTGAAAGGTATGAGCGACGCAGGTCTACACAGACGGACGTCACAAACGCAGTTCAAACAACCAGGGGCGGTTTCTCCATTGGTTCATCTGTGCAGTGAACACCCAGTTACATTTCATAAAAACATATGATTTTAAAATAAATGACATAGAAATATTAATTTGATTTTAGTAATTTTATTGTTTTAATACGTGTTAATATCGCCACCGCGCTCTGGCTAATCGCGTTTCCGTGGAGCTCGAAGCCCGAAGGAGTTAGAAGCGTTCTTGAAAATCTTTAGCTAAAAAGAGATGTCGCACGTTAACAGATCTCTGAAAAGTAGTGAAACAATCATAAAATCACTTAAATCAGCTTAATTTGCGCAACGCACATAGCGACGTCACAAAGTAGGGCGGAGCATACGAACTTTCCAATCATTGATATAAAATAATGAGATGCTATGACGCTACTAAAAGTGTCCACATAGTTTTACGTCATACGTCAAACTCGAGCAAGTGGAGTTAGTCAGTTTTAGTGAGAATAAATACCATGACTTAAATGAATGAAAAAAATTTCATTCAGTAAATCTTCAAATATAAAATTATGAACGTCAAATTAATCAAAATACGATTCAAAGTGCGTTCACTTGTCATATCGCAAAATAGTGTTTATTTCCTCTCTACATTATTTTTGTTTATTTAAAAACCGCGTTTATATAAAACTGCGAATTTAATAAATTGGAAGTATGTGTGTCAATTCAATGATTAACGAAACACGTCTTCAAGCTCCTGGTAAAATATTTACTGTTATTTTTGAGGTTATAGTTATATTTTGTTTTGTTTCGCTTTCTACGAAATAGTTATGTTTTATACCCAAATCTAAAACAGAAAACTGCATAAATGGAAACAATGTCATCAATACTCTTTTATAGGAAAACCATCTTAATTAAGCGATGACTGAGGCTCTTATGGCAATGATATAAACTACCTAACTTTAAACAGATCTTAGATTGCAGTTGCCAGCCAAGAAAAATCATTGTACATTGTACCAGAAGGTATTTCACAAGTATGACAATTTTATTATATATTTTATTCAAACAAGAATAATTTCTTGACCCTAGTACAATTTTGTATGAATAATTGTTTTATTTTGTAGGTTGTCCCTAATGAATTTGAAGTTATAGAAATATATCCAAACTATAAATGCTAGAGGTACTGATAAACAGTGTTAGACTGATGTAGAAGTGAGGATTTTACTCGAATGATGGTGTAAGCTAAACTTACATTACAGTTTTTTTTAAATGATATAAAAAATAAATATTGCACTTGGCTAAATTAATTCAAGAAACTAAATAGTTGTGTCTATGTTAGGTATGTACCTATATCATGAAGACTTAAATATTTACGGATATTAGCACCTGGGATGTAAACTGAACTATGTCGTACTATTTATAGAGGCATGTTGGAGATGTATGACACTATATCATAAAAAAATTGTTATCAAACATAAAAATATGTTGCCAAAACTAACAAGTCATTTACATTAAAAAAAAGTTTTAATAGTTAGATTACTAGTAAACAATACATATTGTGACAATAATTTGGCGCTAATTTTATTTCTAGTCAAAATATAATTGATATACCTATGTAAATATGGAACACAAGAGTGTTCAAACAACATTCAGTCTGCTCTACTAAAAAGTTGATTAGAATAACTGTGGTTTACCTCCAAGGCACTGATTACCCATTAAATAATTTTCAAAACTTTGACATCATTTTTTTATTGTACCTATTTTTTAGTCTATTATGTTATTGTTTTAGCCTTCATTATATTATTATTATTATTATTATTATACTCTTCACACAGTAGTCTGTGAAGAGTATTATAGGTTTACTTTGTCCAATGTCAAGTTTTTTGTCTGCAGTATAAGTCAAAAACAAAAAATGATATCAAGTTGAAAATTTTAAGCAAAAAATAAGCTCTATAAGGGGACAAAGCCTACTGATTTTGAAAAAATCTGATTAAAAACAGGGGGTTAAGATAAGTTGATATTTGATTTTGAAAAAAATCTGGATTAAATATGGGGGTTTAATAGAGGTTGAAATATTTAAAAAAATTCTAACTCAAAAACGAACAATAATATCAACTCAATAAAGGGATGAAGCATATTGATTCTGAAAAAAATCTGATTGAAAATGGGTGTTAAGGAGGGTTTGTTAAACTGAGAAGAGTATAATTTAGAATACCACACATTCTATATCTTCATTCTAGTTTGTATCTGGGTAATGTTATGTATTGTGATGGGACTGATCTTATAAAATAAACATTTCAGTTCACTCAGTTTATTTGTCAATAAAAATATATTATTTTATTTGACATGGGTGATAAATTGTGAAAATGTTTAAATTTGCAATAAAAACCGAAAAGTGGTAGGTTAAATTTCATATATTTTTTACACAAAAATCAATGTCAAGTTTTGTACATAACCTGATATATACTTAAAAATAATCTCAAAATATGAAGAAAAGTCAGCTGACTATAACTAATAATGTTTATAAATGGTTTTCAACATATTAAAAACAAAACAAATATTACAATAATTAAAATATTCATTATTATAAACCCAAATAAAAAAAAAACCGATATTGGCGCTTGTAAAAACTTTTGAACCAAACTTACAAACAATAAAATTATTGGAAAAAACACCCTTTTTAAATTACAACAAGCCGCCACTGCATACAACCAGGCCTAATATATTGTATGTATGTCCTGTAATTGGTATTATGAGTGATTGATTAATACATGAAGATCTTTAGATGAATGTCAGATTCAATTCTAAGATAAAGTAGAAGATATTAAATTATAAATTATTATTTCCAAATTAAAATCGGAACAGTGTCTCTCCCGCGCAAATATATATGTCAAAAATTTCTCTTATTCAATCAATGTAAATATTTTCTTAATGTTGGCCAAAGTCCAAACAACAAACAGGTTTTCTTATATATGAAAATAAACTTCTGAATAATACTATAAAACTTTTTAATTTACGGCTCAAAATATGATAAATAGATTTATCTGTTGATAAAAATCAAAAAATGGGTTAGCATTGTCGATTTCACATTTTATCATTAATTTACTTCACTGTATTGTTATTTTATACATTAGTTTGAATGTAAATTACTTTCATTAATAAATTAAGTAAACACTGTAACATTTTGATATAATTACTTATTTTACGTATACAATTAAGTAAATTATATGAACCTGTTGTTATGTAATAAAAATTGTTTATTTTGATTTTTAGTGTTTAATGTGATAAACCTCTGACGACATAGTTGTATATTCTATTCGTTTATTTTGAGAATTCTCGGTGGTTTGAAAAATTAGGTGAGGTTAGGAACATTTTGAGACCATAACCTAAGGATTTCTTGGATAAAATTGATATTTAAGCAATTATTTTTATCTAAATGAACTCAGATCTAAAAATTACCATTTCTTGATTTAGATTGACTATTTGTAAAACTTTCATAGCATATCTATTAAAGAATATATAAATAAGGAATTAATAAGTGAAAGTTTAAATTTTTTCAAAAGAAATTAAATTCATTATTTTTTAAGAATAATGGTAAGATTATTCAATAAAATACGTAATAATTGTAACATGTGTTTGTTTTGTGGTTTATTTCTGTGACCCTGTACGTTTTCACCTTCCCCATCGTGAAAACACAATAATAGATCCAAATACATCAAAAAAAGTGTGCTAGGTATTAAGTCAGTACATATTTTCAATGAGTATTTTAAAATAAATAATGTAATTTATCTGAATGACTCTACTTTCATAGTTAAAGGGCTCACTCGTAGGGGATGAATTATAGAGAGAATATTGTTACTATTAAAATTCAAGAAATGTGACAGTATTTTGCTTGTAAGTAAACAACCAGGACCGTATTTATAGGGTTCTATCCGTGTGGTATTTTCAATCGGGCCTAGGTCAGACATTAAGACATGTAAAAGTAATCCTGTAATTATAAACAAGGTGTACACTAGATGTACACTAAAAAATTTCGAGGACAGCAAAACCCATGAAAATAAAGGTCCCATGAACATTTAATTCACATGCAGATAAACGGCAGTATACATTTTTTATTGGACAAAATTGAATCAGAATGGTTTTTGCGAATTTACAATCATCTGATGATGTCAGTCAAAGGGTGCAAATGTGTTAGTTGTGTTATCAAATTAAAAATTGCTATTTGAGAGAATTATTTCAAAAATCAAAAAATACATTTATTTTGTGAATGATTGAAAAAAAAAGGTATTCAGCCAATCCATAACAGTTCATGATTTTCGTTAAATAGGTAATAAATTAAACATTTGAAAATAAGTATCGCAAAATCCATTTTTTTTTTTTTTTTTTTTTTTTAATTACGGTATATTTTTGAAATAGTATCATTTTCCCATTTTTTTTTTGTTTTCTGTACCCTTCATTGGACATTTTTCATTTTCGTCATTAACTGTTTGTGCAGTTCAGAGTCTGCAAAAGGTTTTGAATACGTAGGTATAAAAGTAGTAAAAGTGAGAAAATGAAACAACATAGAAGGCCATAGAAGAAAGGGTCGAAGTTTTAGGGTTCATAATGTATGTGGGTGTACGGAAGTGTTTGACGTCACCTTTGTGACACGTCAGCTGATTGCATAACAAAAGTGGGAGGTTCATAAATGAGTGTCAGTGCAAGTTCAAGGCCGAAAGCTGCATGGCGGGTAAGAGGGTTCCAACCGATAGGAAGGTGTCGGGGCACCTGAAGCCGATCCTGTCCCGTTATATGGTAAACAAATGTTAGCACGTGGCTTCTCCTGCTAAGACCTGTGTTTTAGGAGCATACACACGATTTGTTTTTTTTTTGCAAGGAAGAAAACAAGAATGAGCGTACTTACCGTAGGTTGTGTCCTGTAGGAGCCTGCCGGTGGAGCGCCTGGAGGTGGTCCTGAGCTCCCCGGTGGACCAGAGGGATAGCCCTGTTGGATAGGTTTCTGGGGCGGCCAAGCCTGATTATAATGCTGCTCGGGATGACCGTAACTATTCGGATATCGATGCGGCATGGTATTGTTATTACTTTGCAATAATTGATTCAACGTAGGTGTCGGCCCCGAGGGCTGCGAAATCGAGGGCCCCGTTACGAAGCGCTGATGGGGCTGGTGTGGAGGCATCTGTTTGGGAGCCCCGAAAGGCTGTCTGGGCCCGAAGGCATGTATGCCGCCCTCGTCTCTGCCGTAAGAAAACCCGTAACCGTGACCGTCCGAGGCGCCCGACGACGGGGCCGGGGGGCCCTCCGAGGAATAGATATTGGAGTCCGTTGCGGCAGCCGTTGCCCCGGCCGACGGTTCGGGTTCTCCGCCGAGGCCTGGCTCCTGCGGGCCCTGACCGGACACGGACACACTGCTGGACGTGGGGCCCGCACCCGAACTGGCGTTTGTCTGTCCAGGAACCGTCGTCGAGCCGCCTCCACTGCTATCCTGACGGTATTGACTCATTTCTATGGCGATGTTTTTGCCGGCGGTGTTCTTAGCCTTTGTATGCACTACACCGCCACCGCGAGCACTACTCTTATCGGTCCCATTTTGCAACAAGGAGTTCCGCACGTTCACGTTCAGATGCTGATCCGACTGCACTTTCTCACTATTCACGTCATTTTGTTGCTTTTCGGCCTGCGTTGCAGCCATGTTAAGAAAAACGGCTGCGATCTAGCACGGCCGATCGTTGCCAACACCCCGCCGTTATAGTCAACAACGGAAGCTTTTCTTCATTTTGGTATTCTAATTTGCACCCTAATCCTTTCAAACACATAATAAATTACTCACTGAATCACCCCTTTTACGCTGAAAATAAATAAAACCATACAACTTGTCGAATAATCCAAATTGATAGACACATCTGACACACAACTTAATTCCGTATCTACTCCAATAACACGAATGGAGGTTATGGCGGTTATGGGTAGAGGTCCGATTCCTACGCCAACATTTTACCTCGATATTTCACCATTTCTCCCTCACTTTTTATGCGTATTTTCATTTCACCTTATTTATAACACTTTGGGCAATCTTTTTAAATAATATTTTCCATTTTTTATCACAATTTTACCCAATTAATGTCCAAAAACTTGAGAACTATTTTTCCATCTGCTTGCTCTTACGCCACTGTGGCGCTGTTTCGTAGCGTAGACTTGTAAACGCGGTACTTTTAACAGGATCGAAAGCGCGGCAACGTTCAAATTTTACAATCTCCAGCTACACATTATAAACATTCTTTTCTCTTTTAAAACAACGTGCTTCACATAAATTTTACGAAAATCAAATTATTCTAACATGAATTTTTATCAATATTAAAATATATTGAGCATTAAGTACATTTTGCTTCATATTTTTCGTTTTAATAAACAGAAAATTATCTATTTTTAATTCAGGCACAAGTAAACAATAGAAGTAAAATTACCTGTATTGGCCAAATAGTATACAGGGTGTTCCTTAATGATATGCGAATATTTAAGGGTGTGAATGTACATGAAAAATGTATGTTAGTTGGTTTTATAAACTGTGGTCCAAAAATGTTCCGCTATGAAAATACGGGGTGGGCCAAAAAAAGAGGAAATTAATATTTTACTGATATTTAATAAAGGGCGACTAGATTTATCGCAAAAGTGTATTCTTCAATAATAACATTCGTTTTCTCGGAAAATACAACGGTTTTTGTTTTACTTAAAAACGGCGCATTACAGAAAAACCACTCAAGAAAGATCTATTTTCTAATTGAAAGGAGAATTCAAAACTATCTTTTATTAGAGAAAAACCATTGGCGTACCATTTTTTCTTCAAAGTCAGTGCCCGTACACATACCACTGTTAAAGTTGAAATTTTTTTTGTATTAAAATATATGTTCCTTTATTATTTGTTACAGAGTACTAAATATCACTGAAATATCTCGAGCGGTTTAGAATATATTAATTCATTTCTTTTTTTAAAACTTTAGCACCCTGTATTTTCGTAGCGAAACATTTTTGGACCATTCATTTTTCATGTAGATGCACACCCTTAAATATTCCTATGTCACTAAGAAACACCTGTATAACAACCTAATTGTTTTATAATACATATATTGACCACAGCAAAAAATTGTTAATTTGTCTTGGATAAATCTATGCAGTAAAATAAAATGTTTTGAGTATTTACGAATTTGGGGTATTATTAAAAATTTTCAAGACTTATATCTCATGAAATTTTCCTATTTTATATCTTAAACTATTTTTGTTATTTAATATTTTTAATATGGTGAAAAATATGTCTTTGTATAAAGAATAATTTAAGTGGTACAAAATTTGTTATGTTTGAATAATACTTTGAACTAAATAAGTTTAAAAACATCTAAAATTAAAAAAAATACAACTGTTTTGCTAATGCTAACAATGTATGCATCGTAAAGATAATAAATCATGTGACTATGTATAATTTTTAATTATCAATAAATAAAAAATAGTAAAAGATGATAAACGTTTACCAAATTTATTAAATAAAAGTTTAATGAACTATGCAGAAATACAAATTTAATTGAAAGCAATTATCAAATTTTTAATATATAGCTAAAGAAAAATAAAAACTATAATCTTGTTATCATAAATGTTTATCAGTCTAATGACAAAAGCAATTGTCTCTATATCCATATATTGATTGCATTATCTGAATTTTAATTGCAATTAACAATCAGTGATAAGACGACCTTACCTGTAAGAAAAAAGTTTTAACCATTAAACAGTTTATGTATTTGTTATGGGAAATAAAACAAAAAACGTAATAAATAATTTATTTCAGCCATCTTATTTGTTAAAATAAGTTTTGTTGTTTTAACAAAGACAGGTAGTTACTTAATATGACACAATTTAGCTTTATAGAATGTTTTTTAAGTAGTTAAATAGTTTTTGCTTGGACATGAGACAGGAAAATAACAAAAACTGCAATTATATTTTTACACTAAGAGTTTTTTTTAATTTAAAGTGATGTTTTAAATAAAAAACAGGAGCATATAGGTTTTTAAATATCTTACAGGCCACACTTTATATAATTTACCAATTACTGCAAATTGTATATTTATTTATGCAAGCCTTTAATTTGATATGGAAAATAGATAAGTTTTTAGTATTTGACAGTCTTATGTCAAAGCATTTTTTCTTAATAAAGTTTTGGAAGGTACAATTGTTAATTATAAAAGGTCATAAACTGTAAAGAATCAAGGCTTGCAATTTTTTTTTAAATTATGTGTATTTTGTGACGAATTTTTTATAATTATTTTATTTGTAATAGTATATTTTACAGGAGTTGGGGAATATTTTAGGTAAAACAATAATTAAATATTTATTGATGATAATAATTGTTATAAAATAGTTTTTTTTTTAATTATTGTTTGCTTTGATAAACTGATGTTTATTTTTAATTAATTTCAAAATAAATAAAAATGCATTTTTCTTAGAACTTAAAAAATACAAAGCTGACACAATGTAATACTGTTTAATACTGAACTTCCTTAAACGATTACATTATTACTCAACTTTTGTCAATTTTAAATTTCTGTTTTGTATGTATTTTTAAGCTATAAATATTTATTTTGGCGCTAAATGATGTGCTCATAACAAAGATGATAATTAAAGTTACGAAATTGCAGTATTTTTCACAATTATAATGTTTTCTTCCTTCTTTTCCATAATATAGTATAAAAATGTGGAAAAATTTTCAATTATTTTATCCACTATTAATCTAGAGCACTTCCATAAGGCTCCGTTCTCAGACCTCTCATAAATGACAAAGTTCTGTTGTTAATTTGAATCAAACTATCAATTTTAACAACCAGTTTGGTGTAAAAAAATATCACTCTTTGACATAATTAAAGGCAAAACGTAAATAACAAAATATCCATCTAAAAATAATAAAACCTAGAACAATCACATTTAAAAAAATCATAAATAAAAAGATAAATAAGAAGGTAACAAAAAATTTATTTACATAAACTCTAATAAAAGGAGTTTGTGTGATAAAAAATTACACTTCAAATAAGATGATTAGGAAACGGTTTAATCACAGTTTTCTCCTTTTTATAGGAGTTGTTCAAGTTGTAAAAGCCGTATGACACAAATAATATAAATTTTAAAGCTGATGTATCTCATTATGCAATTAAAACTGTCCATTAATAAGTTATTGAAATTTTTCCACAAAGATGGGAAATATAAGTCATTCTGACTTTAAAGTATAAAAATTACAATAATTTTTTTTTGTTAGATTATTTTTTTATTAGGATAGTCATGATTCTGGTAGTCTGAGTTACATATATATTTATTTTGGAAATTCATAAAAGATATTTTTATGTAATCTACCTAGCCATAGAAAATTCACATACTTGAAAAGTGGGAAAATATTTTTTTCTGAAATAATTTAATAGAATAACTGTTTAAGTAGATTCTTCAAAATCTTATTGTCTCCTGGCTTCAGCAATTTCATAAAAACTCCACCTAATACATTAAATTTATTAAAATGTTATTTATTATATTATTAGAGAGGTTTATTCAAATGTGTGACAATCCACGATCTGACTGATTTGAGAGATATTCATGTTAAAGATTTAAAATATGTATATAATAAAGGGGTATTACTGGTACTGCAGCTAATTGCCATAACAAAATTACTAGATATATTAAATTTTACTATTGTGACTAAAAAATTATTAAAATATACCCTTAATAAGGGCACTACAAGTGTCTATATTTAGAATACCAATGCTATAATATTGATAAACACACTCAGTATTGTCGGACTGAAAAATCAAATTGATTATTCCTGGTCAAGAGTTAAATAATCTATTGAGACAAGGTAGTATTATTTCTGAAATTTTCTTAGTGGGAACAATACCAGAATGTGGTAATTATTTTAAAATTAAATAAAATTTCAATTATTTTGTGTTAGTATTAAAAAATTACATCCAAAGAATATTTTGAAAACAAAGATAATTTATAATATAATAAAAATCATTCTGATAAGAAATATTTTGATAAATTGCCTCAAAATTCATTATTTGTTGCTGTCTACGTTATCAAATATGACTAATGACTGAATTGTTGATTTTTGGCTGTAAACAGATGATATAATAGGAGACCTGCTCTCTAATTTATTACATCATTATTTGATATCAGGTTCTGATGTTATTTGCGTTATTCCACCAAGACCTGCCTGGTCTCAAAAACTTCTATCATGATAAATTGTCAATTACAAATAATTGTTTATTATGAAAGTTATATGTTGATTAAAAATAACTCAAGTTCAATTAAAAAAAAAAAAAATGCACTACCAACATTTTTCCTATCTGGATATTAGTTATTCATTTATAGAATCTAATTTAATATTTGGCAATGTGAGATTTGTTTACAATAATTTGCAATTGACAGCTTTGCATAGACATACAAAATTAAAAGTAAAAATAGATCAGTTATTTAATTGGGATACAGCAAGTAAAAATCAAAGTATTCTGCACTCTCATTTGCTCATTTTTAAATATTTTTAAGTAAGCTAAGACTAATTAGCAATTTTTATTGGGGTCAACTAAAAATTTAACAAATAACAAAATTTAGTAGAAGGCCCTACTGTAACAGATTACTAAAAATTAAATTATATGATGCCACAAATAAGACTAGGTTTTAAAATAAACTTTAAGAGCAAAAATATGCTAAAACCAGAAATAAGATACATTAGAGTCCATTTACATTAAACACTAATGTGAGGAGCCCAAATTAATGAGTAAAAAAGTATATTCAAAGTCAGAATAATAAAAAGAATAATTTAAAAATTACTGATACATCAAGAAGGTAGTTTAAAATAAAAAATTGAATAATATTAAAAGGCAAAGAAATATTGCAGCAAATATTCAGTGTATGTTTAAATGAACACATTAAGTAGGTAGTTATGTTATATACACAGTGATTTAAAAAGTTATATTAAAAAAATGTTTTAATTACTCACTTGCTGGTACAATTTAAATATAAACTTAATATTCATCAAATAACAGATCTAAATTCGAAAATGCTATATATTAATGTTTTAAACAGTTAGATATCTAAAGAATAAATAATTAGTTTAAAAACATGTGTTACATCAAATAGAACTTTCCATTAAATGAAAGTCTGATTTCTTTTGATAAAAAATAAATTAAAAACCGGGGTTAAAATGATTTAAAAACTGGACAGGTTCAAGACCTGAGCGATTTGGGTTAAAATCCCAATCATGAAGATCCGAATTCATTCATCCACTTCTCATACTTATCTAAGTCTTCTTTGCTAACACTCTTATTATTTTTGACTAACGCTTCCTCAAAGTCTTTCATCGTTACTGGCAAATCCAGCTCCTCCTTGGGCAGCTGCTTAATTTGATCAGGCCTTAAACCACATATCTTTCTCCTCATTGACATCATAGAAGCATCTCTGCAGACATTAGTGATATCTGCACCAGAGAAACCATCTAGCCTCCTAGCTATCATAGATAGATTGATATCTGGGTCTAATTTCACTTCCCGTAGATTGATTTTAAGTAAAGCTTCCCTTCCGTCCATCGTAGGCAGAGGGATGTATATCCTTTTCTCCAATCGACGTCGTAGGGCTTCATCGATGTCCCAAGGAAAGTTTGTAGCTGCCAGAACCATCACAACTTTACCCGGTTCATCGTTGACCGTGATGCCGTCCATTTGCACCAGAAGCTCTGATTTGACCCTTCTCGATGCTTCGTGCTCTGATTCTGACCCTCTCCTGGAACACAGCGAGTCTATTTCGTCGATAAAAATTGTACTGGGCGCGTAGAATCGAGCCTAAATGATAAAGTTGTTTAATTATTACAAATTATAGATAGAAAAGTTATATATAGCCCAAAGAACAATGAAAAAATGTGTTAAGTATCTGGTTCTTGGGGATTGTGAGAGCCAGACCTCTGCTCTGAAGGAAAGATAAGATTCTAATATGTAAGAAGCTTAAAACTAGCCAGCCAATTAAATGAATTATAAACAGTTAACAAAATGTCTACCTATCATATAAAATTTGTTTTAATTACATATACTTACCATTTCAAAGAGTAACCTGACCATTTTTTCAGATTCGCCGCGATATTTTGAAGTCAAAGTTGATGATGAAACGTTAAAAAATGTTGTACCACACTCAGTAGCCACTGCTTTTGCCAACATAGTCTTTCCAGTACCTGGTGGGCCAACCATCAATACACCTTTCCATGGTCTTCTAATTCCTGTTTTAAAATTACGTTTCTGTTACAAGATTTCTTAAAGTTATTAAATATAGTCTCAAATTGTACAAATAAGCCACCAAGTCAGTAGAATTTCTTTTAATAGACATTTCAATTAAAAGGAAATATCTCAATGAATTACCACCTCAAAATATTGTGGTTACAAAGTGCACTGCTTTAATATTATTTTAATATTATTTAATTAATACATGGATCAGAGAAAAATCAGTGGTATAATGGTCTACTAAGACTGGGTTGTTCAGTGTATTTGAAGCATACAAGTCATGTTATACAATGTAGTTTTTTGACACCCAGGATATTAGAGATGTTTCAATATAATAAGGGCTATAATTAATATTATTTTAATTTATAAAGTGCTCTTAATACATAGATTAGAGAAGGATCACTGGTAGGATCGTCGACTAAGACTGGATTATGCAGTGAATTTAAGGTATACAAATCATGTTAAAGAAACAATGTAGTTTATCTGATACCAAAGGAGAGATGCGCCTCAATAGAATAGGTGCTATAAAACTAGTGTCTTTTTGCCTTTTTGACAGAATTGTTAAGTTTTTACACTCCATATTTGAATAGTAAATAAGAAGTTGAGGAATCTCAGTACATTTATTAAACTGATAATATATTTAAGGATTTAAGATTAGTCAAAAAATGAATTTAAAAGTGTTATAAACAAATATGTTTTTTACTAACACATGAATAATTACCTTTAAAAAAATCTGGCATCCACATTGGTAACACAACAGCTTCCTCAAGTAATCTTTTAGCCTCTAGTAAATCAGCAATATCATCCCAATGAATATTAGGATTTTTCTGAACAATATCCCTCTCTAAAGTATCAGCTAACTCTCTTTCCATTCCATGACATTCAAACTTCTTCTCTTCATCAGCATCATTCTTGTCATTTTTTTCTCCACTCTCTGAATCTTTATCTTTTTCTGGCTTATTACTGTCTATGATTCTCTCAGATTTTGATGAAGTAGGCCTGTCTTCACGTTTTGAATTATTTGGCCTTGCATAGCGGGAAATCTCTGCCTTTCTGGCTGTAGATGAACTTGCTCTTGATGATAGGTTACCCTTTTTAAGATCTAGTTTTCTTACATTTGAAATTCTAGGTTTGGGACCATTACTAGTTAAAACAATTCTGTCAAGTTTTGATACAGCCAAAGTATAAAAATATGTATTATATTGATAAATTAAATTTAGACAAAATATTTACCTGTGATCTACTGGTGTAGGAGGTGGCCAAACATCAGGGTCAGTTTGAGAAAAGGGATCCAAACTAGAAATATCTGAAAAGTCCCTGACAGGTTCATCTCTCCTTCTAACCCCAATAGGTACTTCTGAACTAGTTTCTATGCGCAAAGTTTGTAGCATGGATTTCAGTTGTTTAACTTGTTCATATTCTATACTAACCTTCTTTTGTACCTGTAAATGTAACTAGACTATAACACTGACTACTGAATTGTTCGGATGCTTACTTGTTGCCATTTATTTTTTCTCAATGGTTCTGAAATCTGCATTATCAGTCTTGTTATCATCTGTAGGCAACCTTCATAATAAACTTCAGCAGATTCATAGTTTCCTAACATGGACATTTCTCTAGCTAGTCTCACATTGTCACATATTTCTTTAATTGTTACTGCCATACTGTATGGGATTTTTTGTACTTGCAACTTATTTATTCTTGAAGTAAATACTGCTCATGAAATATTAATTTAAGTTTCCAACCATATTAAATAAACACTTACCATTAAAGCTATTATTATTACTTGATTTTACAAAAAATAAGAGAAATATCAATTTTTTATAAACAAATCCAGTTATGACAAATTATTTCAATTGTAATTGTCATTTGTCAATCAGTGTCATCTGCCATAACTGTCACTGTCAGTTACAACCAATGAACTGGAGTGGGGTAGAATGCTTGTCAATAGGATTGAGATGCGACTCTATGGGCGAAGACAGGTTATTTTTCATCTCACTCGGGAGTATTTATAACAACCATTTTCTATTTCACTTTGTTATTGTCTGATCCACCAGCTTGTGGATTGAACAATAACAATGTGAAACAGAAAATGGTTATTATAAATACTCCCGACTGAGATGAGAAATAAAAATGGCAGCGCCCATAGAGTCGCATCTTGTTCTATTGATACAATATGCACATTGACTTTCTACCCCACTCCAGTTCATTGGTTACAACCGTTGTTCAATGATATAATTCTATAGAATGATCATTCATATGTAAATCTGTGATTTGACTAAGGCGTTTGATTGTGTAAGGACCGATTCCACCGTTGTGTTAAACGAAGTTTAAAATAACATTTTTACATTAACAACGTCATTTTAATCTCCGTTTAACACAACGGTGGAATCGGTCCTCAATCATATAGTATTGTTACAAAAACCTTCGAGTTTGAGAATTAAAGACGAAGTGCTGAGTTGGATAAAATCTTATTTCTCAGAACGTAAGCAAATGGTAAGAGCTAATAAGTACTCTCAAGTTTTAGATATAAGTTGGGAAGTCCCTTTTATTATAAGCTTCTATATTTGGTTCCATTTTATTGATTCTATTTACTGATGAACTACGATTTTATGGGACAGATATAACGCCTGCGTTCTTTATAACACTAACCGTCGATTGCAAGAACGTTTATTAAAATTTATAGTAGCCTGATAAATTTTGACCGATGTTTAGATTAAATAATTTGATATCCATATGTTGTTCAAAGAGTTCACTATATTCACAATGAAATTTCAGGGCATTAATTTAGACAATAATTAGAAATTTAAGAACCATATAGAATCGCTAAATATAAAACTTTCTTCTGGATGTTTTGCAGTCAGAACTGTGGCAGAAGAAATAGATTTTAAACAAGCTAAAATAGTATATGACGCTCTAATTGAGTTCAATTTATGATACGGAATTGCATTTTAGGTATAGTTTGTAGCCGTGAGTTATTCAATACTGTTTTTTGTCTGTGTATTAATCCATCAAATTAACGTTGACAAAATCAGGCACTAATTGCCTCATTAACGGTCTACTTTATTAATAACCATTTATCTATATGACTATATAACTGCATTGTTGTGAACTACCCTTAACTGATTTTTTTGTAAAGGTTTAAGCACATTGACACTATCAAATCAAACATTAAAATGTGTACGAAATTTGAAGCTTGATTTTTCATTTTATTAGAAATTCGGTCCCCGGTGATTAATAATAACTATTAAAATTATTTTTATAACAACATCTGCATTTTAAGACTGATTAAAATTACCAACGCTAAACGCAATAAATGTTTGTGAAAAGCAAAACTCCGAATTAATTAAGCAATAAATAATTTCAACATTGTTAATAAAGCAGGCCCTGTTTGATGTATACCGATTAAAAGGGTCAAAACGACTCCATGCGCATGATCAGAATTACCACAACGAGCTGTTTGATGGTACCAAAAGTGAATAATGTACTTGACGATATACTGGTTGCATATACAGAAACGAAAATTTAAACGCGGGCATTTAAAGTTAAATCTATTATGATAAATTCCACCAATTAACTGTTGAACCATTCATCACTAAACTTCCTATAAATTTTAAAATCGATTTACTTTAATTTATTTTCCACCATCCGTAAGTAAACGAGGTATTGATTTTTAGTGATTGTCCTTAAATGTCCATGTCTACGTTATTCTTCAAGTTAGCTCAACTAACCCATAGCGATTCGTAATCTACTCAGTGAGATCTCCAAAATGGTACATTACATGATATTGATCAGTTAGAAACCAATCGAGATACACGGCTGTATGAAAACTTCAATTTTTTTCAAAAAATGTTCCCCAATTCACTGAATATACCGACGTGATACGTATTCTACGCAAGCAAGGGAAAAATGGGATTTTTTAAATTAAGTATTTGAGCAACCGTTCAAGCTATGAATAAGTGGTTTGTGACATTGAGATTTTCTCTTTGAACTTTACAAAGTGTGGTATATATAAATATCCCAATAGTTCAAAATTTCCAAAATCGATATGCGACTTCAAATTTTTTAGAGAGGAAAAGATTTACACGCTCACCAAATACGAATGCGATATGTATTTTTCACTATGAGACGTATTAGTACGCATTCCTATAAGATTCGTGCCTAAACAAATCATGGATGAATTGTTGGTAAGGGTAGAGAATAGAATGAATAAGGTCGCGCTCAATGCGTCATTCGATCATTTATCGAATGAGACATTTTTTATTTGTGAGGCGATGCGCTTTTCGTCGGCTTATTTATATATGAGTAAGCAATCTATATAACTATATATCATTGCCATCATTTTAATGAACAGGTTAGCCCTTTGAATATAAATAGTATTTATGTTTCAAAGTTTATCATTTATCAACGAATGTTTTTATATGTAATGGTTAAAATGGTTTTATATGCAACAGTTTTATATCTTATAGTTTTATATACATTGCTTTTATATGCAATGCTTTTATATACAATGATTTTATATACAATAATGGTTTTATATAAAATGGTTTTATATACAATGGTTTTATATATAATGGTTTTATATATAATGGTTTTATATATAATGGTTTTATATATAATGGTTTTATATCCAATGGTTTTATATCCAATGGTTTTATATCCAATGGTTTTATATCCAATGGTTTTATATACAATGGTTTTATATACAATGGTTTTATGTACAATGGTTTTGTGTACAATGGTTTTATATACAATGGTTTTATATACAATGGTTTTATATACAATTGTTTTATATACAATGGTTTTATATACAATGGTTTTATATACAATGGTTTTATATACAATGGTTTTATATACAATGGTTTTATATACAATGGTTTTATATACAATTGTTTTATCTACAATGGTTTTATATACAATGGTTTTATATACAATGGTTTTATTTTGTAGGCAATGGTTTATATACAATGGTTATATGTACAAAATGATTTTATATATAGTGGTTTTATACACAAAATAGACTAAATAATCAATCAATTTGGAGAAATGTTTTATTAACTTTATCAATTTCTGTATTGCTTGTCGATGAACTTAACTTAGAAAATATCCAAATCACTTGAGTTGTAACAACTACGCATACTTGAAATCAAGACGCCTGTCGTAAATAGTAACTAATCAGATGATTGTTTAGATCCAGTCAAAATTTTCGAGAAATTTGATAGGTCCCTTAAAGCAGCCTATAAATTCTTTAATAGTCCAAAAACTGCATTATCTACAATCCACAATAGATCTGAAAAGGTCGAGGTGGGGGAGGTCACATGGCCCAGAGTCCTAATTAAATATATCTATAAATAGTATACATATTTGACTATTTATAATTCCTTATGTAATCGACATAACAGGGCTCCAGCAAACACTTATATTTTGTTCAAGTAGGTATCCTACCAGTGTCAGATTACCAATTTTAGAATGGATGCATTCCTTTTGGAAATGTGCTCCTAACATAATTTTAAATTTGGCGGGTTTTTGACTATTATGTGAACGAGCCTAACACCACCTGTCACTTGTCGCTTGTCAACTTCAGTCAAGCCCCTCCCACCCTGCATGGTTATGATTAGAACATGGCGGAAGTTTTGTTGTAAACATAAGTTTTGGTTCGAATGTTTGTGTTTCAAATGAATGAACATTACGATATGTTTATCAAATCATAGATGTAATGTGTCATAAATAAAAGCGGTGTTATAACAATTCGCATGATTTATCACACAGATGTCAGCTGTTACACATTCGGTGCCAGGTTAGTATTTATAATACAAGATACCAAAATGTTTGGGGTGGCTTTTTGATTGTTATGACTTTATTTTAATCTAATTTATCTAATGACTGCACCAGTTATTATAAATCCGTAATTTTATATATTCTTATAGTTGCATTTAATAACAATGGTATAATTATTTATTGTATTTGTTTTAATTTCTTCGAGTTTTGCTGTTCTAAAGTATATTTTTTTGTTATTTAATTCCCGGTGAAGTATATTGCAATATTGGGATGAATTTAATAAGACAATAGTTGTAGTGGTTGGTTTTTAACCTAACCTCTAATTTTAATAGGTGCTGATCCCACGAAAGGCATCCAAAAGAGGAGAGCCGTTAACATAGGGTGAGTTTGTATTTTCATTTTTTCGCATAGTAATAAGCTTTTTACACATTTCGTCGATAATCCTGTAAAACAATATATCCTGCCCCTTAAATAACTGTAACCATTCATACAAATGAGATTAAAGGTTTGCATAATTTGCGGTCCGTCGAAATGCCCGAAGATGTCGCTGCGCGTCCTGAAATCTGAAAAGTTATTTCTGATTTGTTGGTTGTTGGCTCATTTTCTTAAAGAACGTGTTCGTTTATGGAGCAGCGAGACAGTTTTGCCGCATTTTTAGATTCAATTAGGATAAGAAAATTATTTTTCTTATCAGTTCATAAATAACTGGTTAATGGGCTATTTGTGTATTAAAACACTCAGAATATGGGTCTGAATATGGTCCTTTGCAATGGAAACCCTTAATTTTAGTATTGATAAAAGGTTTTTGCAGGTCTTCAAAAAAATGGTTCTTTGAGATAATAGAAATATATTACATGATAATACCTATACAGAGCAGGCATTTTTATCAACTCATGTTGACAAATGCATCCAGTTTTGCCAATGATCCTTTGATATCTTGTCCTAAAAATAAGTTTTTCTAATTTTGACATATAGACATTTTTTTGTAATCCCAGCAAATGTCAAAATGATCTACTTTACGCAACCAGTTGCATAATGTTGAAAATTATGAAACTGGGTTCGAAAAGTTTATTGTCACCAATTGCGAAAAGAAAACAAAAATAAACCTTTTTTTTTTTGTTTTAAAATCAATAATATACATTATTATTGAAAGTTTATATCAAAGATGGGCAAGTTGATTTATAAAAACAGAATTTGGTTAAACTTACAACCTAGTAATAATGTTGTTTTGGTCCTTGTTTTCCATTCTATATCAGCACAAAACAATTAAAACACAATACACGACAAAATAACTTACTTTCTTGAAATCGAAATAACTTTAGGAAGGAGCAATATTAAGTTGTTGAGAATAAATGACTAGATTTTCTATTTGTCAGTAAAAGAATGAAGTTAATCATATGCAACTAACAATACAAGAAAATAGTAATATTGGTTGCCTAGATATCAGTAATTTTTTACCAAAACACAATTTTATAAATAATACATATAGTCAAAATTAGAAGAAAAAAAATTGTATGTAACACGTTACGAAAATAGCTATTTTTAATTCAAAAATATTAATGAGTTCTATAAATGTGAATATTTTTTTCACAATATCAAATTTTGAATTTTTAAATAGTAATTTATGTAACAAGAGTGGATATGATGACCTATTGCACAACGGTCAATAATCTGAGTACGATATTTATAATCCACTCGAGTTATTGAGTATATTTACAAAATTTTCAAAATTAATTTAAGGGTTATTAAGATAAAATACTATTTTAAAGATAATTAACACAACAATTTTAAGTTATGAATTTTACTTATACAATAAATATGATTTAAACTCATAACCTTAGAACGGGAAAGCTTCAGTCAAACTGTTGCGCTAATAATTTTTTGTGACTTAAAATTTAAGATTGAATTATTTTTTTGACATTTTTCTTAAAATTTGCAGTTTCTGTATAAATATAAACGAATTTATAGTGAATTGCCATTATTTATCGATTCTTCACAAGAATCACTCATTTTTAATTTCAATAACTAAAAAACATAGTGACAGTTAGTTTGACAGAATTGTTTATTTAAAATTTTAAAAATACGCTATATTAGTGTGATGTAATTTTTGTTCCACTGACAGTTAACTTTTATGTAAGTACTTGAAGAACGGAACGATTAAATGAACGAAATTATTCGGTTATCATAAATGAGTGAAACATATCTTAAAACTATTTATTGATAATAAAAAGGAAACTATGTTTTATTGTTTTTATACTGTACTTAATTTAAGAATTTATGTACAAAACTCGTTTCGCAAACCCCTAGAATGGTCAAAGTTTTCTGAAAGAATTGGTTAAATTACGTATACAATAACAAACCATTTTGTCATTGAATTTGACATATTCGCACCCTCTCTTCAAAAGTTACACAGCTCTAAAAGCACCAGTTTTTGTTTTTAATCGGCAAACCTAATAAAAAACCTTATTATACCTTTCATCTGTAAAAATAATTATATTTTTCGTTCTTTACACATCGAAATTATCTTATTTTGACTTGTGTCAATTTTGCTTTATAAAATTGTGAATGATTTTTCTGTTATAACGTCTTATTCCGAGGTGCATCTTTTTAAAGCGTATCACAGTGCAATAAAAAAAAAAGAAAAAGACTTGCTTTTATTAAAAAGTAATCACATTAATAAGTATTACGCCGTCTTTTTATTACCTATTTATTATTATTGTAATATTTTCGGAATTATTTTTATTTATTTGTAATTTTTTTCTGTTTAATAATTTTGTTTATAATAAATAAAGATAATATATGTTTGTTTCTTTATCATCTATTTACAGTTATTATTGATGTCATAAATCAAAATTTGTTGTATAGTCACAATCATAAAAAGCGTCACAACTCAAAAAAGACCAACATTTGCTTACAAAAAAATATTTGAAATCATAATTTACTTGTATACACAAAGATAAAAATATGAACTAATAGCCCAAGAGCCCACTGCAAATTTGTACCGTCATCTGATAACGAAATGAAATATCCCCCAAAAGCATGTAAAAACATTGTACTTTACCAAATGGCACCTGTGCCAATCCCAATCCTGAGCAAAGTGGCTTAAAAAAATTATTTTATTTAAAAAAAAATCACATAAAGCATGACAGCGCTAATTTTGTTTGCCTTTAAAGTTTTCCAGAAAATAACATTCAAATATATCTTGATATATATCGTTAAGGGGAAACATTTTTTTCCTCTTAAAATCGCACAATAACATCTATCCACGATTAGTAGGTAAAAATCATTAAAAATATGAATCAATTTTGGCCGATTTAAAAATTTACTTGTATGCCTATTGTTGTGATTCATTTTTACAGGTTGCCATAGAGACGACAAAAAACTACTATGATTATGGTTTAAAAGAATTATTGTCTAACAAGAGTTTATAATTATTATTGACTATCTCTGCAAATGATCTATACAATTCCATCCTTCTTCCTTTCACACATAAACATGGTTTAAAAGGTAGGTAAAAATATGAATAATTCAGGTTTAAAAGCTAGGTTCACAATAAATTAGGGTTGTAATTTTCAGGGAAAAGACAATTGTCGCTGTCATGTCTTATGTGATTTTTTGAATATAAAATAAATTTTTTTAACCACTTTGCTCAGGATATGGATTAGCACAGGTGCAATTTGGTAAACTACAATGTTGTTACATGCCTTCGAAATTTGCAGTGGGCTCTCATACTATAATAGGTACATGGCATTAAAATAATGACTAGGTATTTCACTAAACACAAATTTATAAAATCATACTAAACTATTTTCAATCTCAGTTTCTCACAATTTGCAAGTTTTGACTTATGTCTCCTTTCAAAAAGGGGGTGCGTTATATTAATATTGTTCGCAAGTTGTAAAAAAGTAGTAAGTATGTACTAAATTGTTTTTAATATTTAAATGAATACAATTTTAAAAATAATATTAAAAAAATATTAATGAATGCTTATAACCTCTATTTTTATTGTAACTGAAATTGCCACTGCAATACAAATTACATCATACTAATATAGATATTTCATATCCGTAGTATCCTTATTAGAATGAAATTATATCCGTTCAGTTGACTGATAATGACCTACTTATGCGGTCTGTAGTCAGTGCATAAAATAGACAATATATGTACAGACTACAAAACGAAAAAGTAAGCCATTGAGTTCAACTGAACGAATATACTCCATTCTATATAATAAGAACACTGCACGAATATATGAAATCCACCAATCAGTTCATATTTGGTCACCAGGCTACCATTATTTTTTTTTAATTTTAAATAAGTGCTATTCTGTCAAACTAATTGTCAGTATATTTTTTATTTATTGAAATTAAATAGATTCAAAAATGAGTTACTCTTGTAAATAATCGATAAACATTATCATTTTACAAGATATTCGTCTATATTTACAAATAAATAATAAATTTTAATAAAACTATATGAAATCAATTTAATTATTAGTATTAAAACTAAAATGTTTGGTGTGTCGATGGAGCTGATGATAGCGCACTGAGCTGCCATTCGAAAGGTCGCGAGTTCAAATCTAGGATTGGAGACAAATTAAATAAAACCTTTTTTTTTTTCAAATTTATTTTATTTCATAAATAATTAGTGAAAGTCATAAATTATTTTTAAATAGTTATTTTATCTTCATAAACTAAAACAATTTTTAAAATTTGTAGATTTTCTTTATGACCATCATATCCACTCTTGTTGCACAAACTACTATTTCCAAATAGCAGCTCTATATTTTTAGAATTATAATGTAATATCGGCATTGTTTTCAAGTTCAAATATAGAAATCCAGGTAAAAATTTCGCGAAGGGTCGTTAATGCACCTCCAAATTATCCAATTTGCTGCAAATTTCTTACCTCAACTTCAAAGCCTGTATTTTATTCATGAAGAGCGAAAATGTTGCCTGGGTTACTGTTGAAGGATTTTGCTAAAGCCTCTGCGCCCATACCGAAGGATAAGCTAAAGCTTTATAAATGACGATAAGTTTATGTAGTCGCGAAATAGGGAATAAATGAATGAATTTGTCATTTTATTTCGGTAATTTGACGGATCATTTGTCAAGAGTGAAATGTTCATCATACGACAAAGCCTACGGTGATCTGCTTAAATTGTCTAGGGATGTAGTGGAACATTAAGGTATATCGACAAAAGTCGTTTTTTAAGCATGGTTTAAAAGTTTTAAATATTTGAATGCATGAATACGTTTATTTAGCCATTGCTGTTACCTATATAGGGTGATTCAAAAAAAGGTGGGAATTACAATTGCGTTAGGTAGAGAGCGCTGAAAAATAAGTGAGGGGTAGGTTAGTAAAAAATCGTAACGGTATCCGTATTCGAGATACAGGGTGTTGAAATTTCATGAGTTTTTGTTTTTTCGTCTGCACTTTTTGGAATCTAGGTTACACTGCATGTCTTACATCATTGAGCATACCAAATGTTTTCGAGAATCTACAGGGGGATATTTTTTCATGGGTCATGTCACCTTTTCTTCCCCTGAACTTTTTTGCGGTGCGGATGTGGTAGAGGACAAAATACAAAACGAATTTTCTGTTTTGTTTAGAAACATTTTGGTTTTGTTTTTTTTTCTGTAACCGTTATCGAGAAAAAACCCGATTATCTGTAATTCACAAAATGAAATTTGTTAAATGGTCTAGTAGGCTCTGGCTTTGTTGTGGATAATTTCTTGTAACTTGTGTCTGCATGTGTTTATAAATTAGAAGAAACTAAAAAATCTCTAAATTTCAACACCCTGTATCTCGAATACGAATGCCGTTACGACAGTTTTTTTACCAACCTAATTCCACATTTTCAGTACTCTGCCTAACTTAGCAGCGGAGCCACCATTTTTCGAAACACCTTGTATACATACAATATTTTGTTATTTATATAATATTTTTTTTGTTATTTTAATTATACACAATTTTTTTATTTGTTTTTGTAAGATATTTAAGTTTTTGTTAAACAAATTCATATTTCTAGAGGCCTTTATTTCTTTTGGCAAATATTAAGGAATAATATAGGAATCATTTTTTCGATCTCGAGGTTTTGACGGATCTTTACGTTTTGGGGTCCCCTGAATCTGTTTTGACCATTTTCGAGATGACGTCTGCTTGTCTGTAACCACAATATTTTAAAAACGGATAAAGAGCAAAAAACTAAATTTAAATTTAACCTTTAATCCATCCTGCGGTGAGCTGATTAAATTTAGACATAGGCGGAGCATCTGGAGGTACTTTACAGAGGGGATTTTTCTACTTTAAGGTATATTTCTGTTATTTATTATTAAAAAAGAAAATTCTTTGAATAAAAGTTGTTTGTGATATAATATCTATAATTTTTGTTCTATATATAGGATTTTTCTAAAAAGTAATTTGAAAAAGTGCATAATTTTCTTTTCAGTAATTTCGTTGGTAATGAAGATATCAAACATGTTTCGAATAAAACGTGTGTGGAAAATTATTAAATTTATTTCATATTTTTGATTAGATGGGCCGTACTGTAACTGACCACCCCCATACCCCCATTGATTTTAGTATAAATCTGAAATTCTATTATTTACCTCTCAATTTTGTTTTATTTTAAATTCCATACTTACTGTATTTGGCTTTTTTCCTTTAGTAGTAGTAGTAGTGATCGTCTAGTTAATTAATTGATAATTTATATACCCACGTTGCGATAATGTTACTTAAGATAAACCGGGATTCGATGCAAAATTTGGTGCAAATTAGTAAATAAAACCATACAAAATTTATATTTAAAGTCTTTTATTTTTCATACTTTGAAATGTAACACAAAGTTTGCAAAGTTTATTACAGTAGGTACTATTTACTGAGATCTTACTTGAGTCCCGCTCAAACGAGGACCACGTTCATTTGCTATCAAGATTTATTTTATTTAGCTTGATGACCAACGGAGGTAACGAACAGCGCCAATTCGCCAGTTGATAAACTTACTGTGTTGATGTTTATATTTTATTTAGCTTGATTTTATCCTAGATATACACAGGATTGTATTTTCTTAGTACAGAAGTGATGACCAACGGAGTTTATGAACAGTGCCAATTCGCCAGTTGATTAACTTACTGTGTTGATGTTAACATATTATTTATGGTTCAAAGCTAGTGGAATGAGTGGCTAGTGTAGGTGCCTCCTTGAGCTAACGAACAGTTGGTTACTAACTAATAAATTTTACCATCTAGGTTTGCATAATGCATCCCTGTATATTTCTAAAATATTGATATTTATAATTTCTATTGAAATAACTCGAATTCACCCATTGAAAAACAGATGTCTAACTTAACTGTCTTTCGGAGTGAATGCCCGAAGGCCATATGGTTTATTCTCAAATAAGTTACATTATACTTTCGACTCACCACTAAAAATACAGACAGGTTCAACTAAACTAAACATTATGTACTAATTTTATCTAGCGTTGTGACGGCGTCGATTTTGGGTACGCCGCAGTGTTGAGCGTCGCCTTTCGTCGAGACGCCTAGCGTCGTGGCGGAGAGGAAGGTATTTATTAATGTACTGCGTCGGAATGGATATATGGTAGGAAATACTTAAGTGGTGCTGCGCAACGAAGGGTGTCGCCAACGATATTATGAAGGAAATATTTAGGGACGGCAAGCCGTCACAGTAGTCATGTCTTAAACATATTTTAATTAGGTTTTTTTAATAGAAAACAAAAATCCCAATTTTTTTCCTTCGCGTCAGTTTTATTCCTAACCAATGATGAAAAAATGGTATCACAACAATATATCTCATCTAAATAAAAAAAATATTAGTATTTCTAGAGGAAGTTCTTAGAATGGAGATTTTAAATCCTTCTAACAAATAATTTACTATTGATGCTTTAAATTTAAAATATTATTATTAATTGGACAAATTGGAAAGTTATTTTCTTAACTTTTATTGGCGAATGAATTAAAAAAGCAAAATTGTGAATTTTTTTCTTGACTATAAATAGCGCATGACTGACTTTTCACCAAAATTTCAAGTAAATACTGACTATATTAAGGACGAAAATAGATTTTTTTACATAAAGGTTGATAAACATGCTATTCCAATGAAAATGACATTCCAATGGAAATGACTTAGCAACTGATTTCGGAAAATATTCAATATTTCTGTATTATAAGTGAACCACATTGTAGGTAAAGGTTGAACTTAATTTTTCTTATTTGTTTGAAATCGAGGATAAAATATTGATAAACGGTACCTTTTATCAATTTTCAATAGTAAGACGACCTTAGTTAGACCTCTACCTTTAATTTGTCTGAAAATTAAATTTTTAAAAACTGTAAACCTAATCGATTTAACTTTTTTCCGTACATACGGTTTTTGTACATAAAATAGCAAGCATAAAATTATAGAGAAATATTAAATAAACATACTGATAGGACTGCCACAATAGATCTAAAAAGGTTTTCAAATAAATAAACCGTTCAATTAAAACAGTGCAAATAATACCGTTATAATTTTCGTATGGTTACGGATTTCAACGTCAATCAAAGTGTGAATAATATCCCATTATGAACTTTAATGTTTTTTTCAATTTTCATTGATAAAATCGGAATTTGTGGTATAATTCTCGTGACTGGTTCTATCATAAAAAGATATTAAAATACTTTATTATACACAGAAAGTAGAAAATCGGTTACACCGCGAATTAAGCTGTAATTTATTCCAACTTTGCCCTTTGTTTAGTTGAATTTGGAACTGGAAAAAATGTTCCAGTCATTCGGATTATTCTTTGTTTGTAATACCCTAGCCACGGGCAAATCTACATTCAAGTTAAATATTTTAAGGTTTCTTTTTTTTTTATAAAAAACAGCTGATATCCGTAAATGCATGACAATTTCTAAACATGTTTTGAAATATTCTGAATCTAGAAAATTTAAATTGGAAACAAATATATGTAACTTAAGATCTTCGTTAAAAGACAAACTTTTAGTGGTGGTAGGAGAAATAAAAATAAAACATTTTTTGCTAAATAAACATATAAGATACCTGTATGTCCGAAAAAGATTAATTTTCGTGAAAAAGCCTCGTCGTTTTTTCGTCCCAAATCGTCCCAATTTAGTTAAAAAATTATATTAAAAAAAGGTTGAGTATCAAAAAGATGTACAGTAAATTTAACGACAGGTGCTGGGATCGAAAATAAGTCGATTTAAGCTAACTTGCTTGTATAAAATATGGATAATAAAAAGTTACAGGGTGTAAAAGTGGAAATTTTAGACGTGATTTTGTGGCATGTGATAACGTTCCCTTATTTCCGATTTTTGTTTGGCACTTGTAAGATGTGTTTTACTGTCGTTTGTTAACCATTACAACTACATGTAGGAGGTTCTGCTCGTGTTAGAAGATGCTTATGTCCTAACCTAAGTATTGACATTTTGATTTGGTATTGGCAGTATTGTAGTTGCTGAGGGTTAGATTTCTTATTTCTTTTAATTTTGAAGAACTGTTCCACTCCATTTGCTAACTTTTCAGAAAAACTCTTTTGAGAAACATTATACATGGTAAGTGGAATATCCTGTAAGGCTGCTGCTTCTTGGGCTGCAATATCTGCAAGTTCATTTCCTGTAATTCCTTCATGGGAGGGTACATACACCAGGGGCTCACATTTGATTTCAATAAAGATAATTGTTGAGTTTGTTGCACTAATGGCTTTGTGGCGTAGAGCTGTTTTATGCCCGTTTGCACCGACAATTTCTTAAGAGTTCTTTAGTTAAGTAACCCTTATATCATAAGTGACCCTTAAATGTGGAAGCGTTGCACCGAACGAATGGTTCCCTTAACTTTACTAATCCAACAAACCCCGCGTAGAGGCTAGATTTTCTAGTAACTTCTAGGAATTTTTGTTGATTAGCCTTCAAACTTGACGATTTTAACCTAACATTTTTTTAGTTTTAAAAGCGTGTTAGCTGTTGTGTTGATTTGATACATATATCGTGATAAAAATCAGTTTTTTTGTACAATTGAATATCGAAATCTTATAAAAAATGTTAAATTATCCGTATCTTCAAAATTGTTTATCCTTTTGTATACCCTCCTTGGGTAATAAAATTTCCAGAATATCGAGATAGTAATTTAAAATGTCCATTTTAAATTATTAAACAAAAAACAAGGAACTGGATAAATTAAATAGAAAATTAACAAAACCAATCAAACATTACAAATATAAAATGACATTTTATACTTCAAAATTGATGGAAATGAGCTTGCGCATATTAATACTTAAAAATAAGGGTGCTTTGTAAAGTAACTCTTAAATTACGGTGCAATAAAATTTAATATTTTAAGCGACCCTTAAGCCAAAGCTCCCCTTAAAATCGTCGGTGCAAATGGCCATTAATGATTCATGAACACTAAGTCTATCAGGATTGTATAATTTTGATTTGAGTAACTTGGGACGTAACAAGAATTGAGGGATAGCGAAGAGTTCACCAGTATATTGTGCCGCGAAGCCGTCTGTACTTTGTTTCACCCGTGGTATGAAGTTTAGCGCTGGCCATACAGAGACAAACGCACCACTTCAAGAAACCTCCGGAGTGATCCCTTTGCGGCGTATGAGTCATAGAGAGATAGTTTCCGATCGTTCTGGAAAGCCGAGAGTGTTCTGGTGCAGAGCTGGCTTTATATAAATAGCGCGAGTTTGTCGATGGAAGAAAAGATTCAATTTAAGTCTTGGACAGAAAAGACAAATTGTAATAAATAAATTAGAATTGTAAGTTAGTGCCTAAGTATTATATAAATTAATTAGTACTTTATAAATAAATTATAAAGTGTTTTACATAAATAAATTAAACAAACGTTACCATATATAGAATTTTCTTCTAATAGACGAAACTGAAACTTTAGAGTCACTGTTGGGGTAGTAACCACGGAAGATCCTACGAACTTGTTTTGCAAAATGTTGGTATAGAATTGATTTGCATCATTTTTAGTTTTTGGTACGATCTATAGGTGCTCTAAGCATCGTTTTTCGTATATTTTGCGTTTAGGGGCAATAAGGTATTTTGGGTATTATTGACTATTGCATAGTAATTAAAGGAGTACCTAGTGTGTATGGAGGGTTTTGATAATTTTTAGAAATATGAAACCATTTTTTTTAGGATTTTTGGGCCCCACGGAAAAACAGACAACGCTGAAAAATCTTTTTTTCATTTTGGTCAAGATTTCGGATTTTTTTTGAAAAGAGTACATGTAAGACTGGAAGCTGAACTAAGTAAACTTGGTGGCCAAAGAGTTTTTATCAAGATTCGGCTCCATGTCACGTGTCGAAGGTCATGATGAAATATTTCGAGGACAAAATGAGTTCATGCCTAGAAAGGCCTGGAAACTTGCCTATCAAAAATATGTGGGCTACTGTAAAAGCTAGATTTTGTAAAACATTGTATAACGAAAACAACATAGATAGGACCATGGAGCCCATGGCCCCTACTGGAAATTCTTACCTTTTTTTTTGCTAAAAAAGGGACAAGCGTCTTAAATTTGTTTTATAAATAATATATATCATTGTTATTACTTTTAGTACATTACCATTTAAATGTTTTTGAGTTCTGTTAATAAAAGTTTGCTTAGATTTACTTTCTGATATTTTTACTACTGGAATACTACATCAAATAAATAAAAAAAAATTGAAATTATCTTTGATTTTATTGGATTTTAAAATTGAGGAATAGTACCACTACTTGCTACCTCAGTTCAAAAAAGAAATCTCTTAAAATAACGGATTTTTGAAACTTTTATTTTAGTTCTGTTTTGAACGATGTGGAGAAAATTTTGTGAGCACTATCATTACGTTATTTTTCTTTTGAACTGGCAATTATTTGATATTTTTAATAATTTTGTATAAATATCTCATTTCCAGTTTAGTCCTCTAGGGGACACGTGTCCCCCTCCTCCCTCTTGCAACATCGAACTACTTTTATACTAGACTTCTCAATTGTTGTCTGTTAGTAAATATTTACGGATGTAACCGTAAATGACAAAATTATATTATTGAAAATACTTTTCAGTCTTCAAGCGAATTTAAAAAGAAATATTTACAGAATTTCTGAACAAGGAAAATATTGAGTTAACCGTATTATGTTATTGCTCAAAACAAATTAAGCGAGAAAACATACCCCACACTTTTTTACTATTTTTTAGATCACCTTTAGATTTAAAAAAATATTTGCTATGGTGACTAAATTACAATTTTTAATTCCTTCTTTTATAGGTAGACCTAAGATATTAAATGAAGTCAAAGAAAGCGTATATGAAGCAAATTAACCTGACGTATCTCTTGAACTTCTTAGAACATAAATACAAATGTGGAAAAACAAACGGTGTGAATTTAGCTGTAACTTTTAGAAGTAAAAATAATCGAAAACACCCGATCGGGAAAACAGTGGCATCCGGCATACAACTATTTTAATAATCTTGTCAATATGTATTTTACACATTAATATCGACAAATAATATACGGTTGAAAATAACCCTTAAAATTGATAAAAATATTTATCCTACGAAGGAAATCAGACGCTATAGGTAAACATTTCTTCGGGTCCGTTGAACAGGGTAAAATCACCCCGTAAAATGTATGTTAGTAAGTCTACTATTGATTTTTTAAATATTAAACACTTCACAGGATAATTATGAATTTTATGTGGTAATTTTACCCTGTTCAACAGACCCGAATAAATGTTTACCTATAGTGTATTTATAATTTTTTAAATGAAAAATTAAATTGGGATCTGATTTCCTTTGTAGGATAAATATTTTTATCAATTTTAAGGGTTATTTTCAATCGTAGATTAATTATTTGTCTATATTAATGTGTAAAATTAATATTGACAAGATTATTAAAATAGTTGTATGCCGGACGCCACTGTTTTCTTGATCGGGTGTTTTCGGTTATTTTTACTGCTAACTTCACACCGGTGAAAAACAAGTGGGACCAATAGTATAAAATATAACACCGCTTTTAAACCCCTTTTTATTCGAATGTGTCAAAAATATGTCGTTTTACGGACAGAAGACATAGTCGAAAAGTAGAACTTTTCTATAACTTCATAAAGAAAGTACTTTATCGGCCATGGACTCTAAAGTTAAGTGTTGCATACCGATTAGAATTCTCAAATTTGAGGTAGGTTCTTTCATATACCATTTTTGATTTTTTTGGAATCAAATTCAAATTTAAAGACTCATTTTTGACACCAATTTTTAATAAATTAGGTAATTATATTAATTTGACATGAGCACAGTGACAAGACAGAAATTGTTCTCATAGCCAACTCAATTAAGGAAAAATTATTGGAAATTATATCATTTCAGATTTAATGTTCTATATATTTTTTAATACCTAAGCACAATCGAATAAAATACAATGCATGAAACACGGACGAAAAGTGTTTCCGGACTCCTACATCTCGTCTAGCAAGCTTCTCGTAGTCGCCCGGAAAACTCAACTTTTCGTCCTTGTAACATAAACTACTGTTCTGTATGCAATAAAAACTTTTTTCTATGCCCATGTCAGTAAACGTTAAAAATCGCACCGTCAACATTCCTTGTAAATGAAATTTAACAATAACATACACGTGCGTTTTGATAAGAAAACTTAAATTTCTTAGTTTAATAAAATTGCAATCAAATTTTTATATACGTTTATTTGATTTATTTACATAAATTTAGTCAATTTAAAACATAAAAACTTTTAGCATTAGCGAGATACATTTTAGATTAAAAAAGTGATTCCCCTAAATGTCAGCAACACAGTATACAATTTTAAAAAACTAAGTCGCGTTTTCTTAGCATGCTATGGAAATAAACGTCGTTTCGTTTATATTGTCAATTTTTGTAACAAAATATTATTGTATTCGAACATTTTCTAATCTTTATCTACGAATATGTCTGTTAGTAGGGAAAGTGATGAAATTATGAGCACTCCACCGGATATTTTAGAATATGCTCAAGCTGCCACACATAATTTGTTTCCGCTAAAATCCAAAGAAAAGTACGAAATTACCTATCGAAAATGTATAGATAGATAGAAAAAGTATAGTACGTTACACGACTTACAACTCTTGTTACGTAATATACTATTTTCTAACGTTATATTTTGCTTCAAGTATTATGTGTCTCTTCAGCTGAAGCAGAAAGAAGTTTTTCTGATTGCAACCAACTATTGGTCAAATTAGATTAAATGGATTGGCTTTATTAAACATCCATAACGAAATAAATGATTTCTTTAAATTATCACTTGTGTTTACATTAATTCGCAGAATACGCTGTATTTTCAAATATTATTTTTAAAACAGTAATTCCTTTTTTGCTTAGTGTAGTATTATTACAAAAACAGTAACAACTATTTGCTACATTAAAATTTGATTGTGGAAGCGAAGAAGTCTGTAGAAAAAGAACCCATACCACCGTAGCCCGTTTTGAGTAAAGTAAATGCTCATCTCCACCGGTGTTTTGCGCCTCATCGCGATCCAACAGCGTTCACGGACTGGAGAGCCGTCAGTTCCAGTCAGTTCGTCAAAATCAGCCGCACGAATAAGCCGTAGAGTGGCCTCTCGATCGGGCCCATGCCATGTGATGAAGTGCTACGTCCCAAACACCAATTTTCCGTAATCAAAATCAAAACAACCCCCATGTGACGTTTCTTCGAAATAAATTCATTGTGATGATGTTCAGTGCCTTTCGTTTGTGTTTTTATTGAATGTTTTTTTAAATAAACAATTGTGGATATGTACGCCGCCTATGCGGGGGGAGCTCCCTCGCATTATGCTCCACCCCCGCCGCCGACGTACCTGCAGCCCCATCCTCCCCCGCCGCCTATACCTCATCACGTGCAAGTGCCCCCTGTGGGCATGGGACAAGATCCCAGCCCCGTGGCGCACTTTTCGAAGAAAAGAATAAGGTAAAAAATGGTTTTTTTGAAAGTCCCCCCAATAATTGTAAATGTTAGTTTTTGATTATACCAAACATTTATAGGAAAATCATTTATTTTTATGAATCTTGCATTTTATTTGTAAAATTATTTTTTTTTATATTCTTGGATGTTCAAAACAATGTGGAGGTTCTCAATTCATCGGAATATTTTTTTAAGTATGATCAACGATAATTCTTTTCCACGTTGTCCGATTTATGATTCTTTGTTTGTTAGAAAGAGGGTACCACAGGGGTGGTGCCATATAAATTCGGTCATGATAGGATCCATGAGAAAACTCTTTTTTGGAGGGTTTTTAATTATTTTTTATACTTGTTTTCAAATAAACTACACTTGGTGCCTTCTTCAGTATTAGCTTTTTTATTTTTTGTTTAAATTAATATTATTTAATGACTTATTAAGTAAGTATCATTACCTATTTTATCTTTTTTCAATGCAGTATTTACTTAATTTAGAATTTATTTTATTTTATCAGTTTTTGATTATAATTGATATTGGAGTTATGTGTATGAAGATGCATGTATCAAAATTTATTTGTTTTAACATCAGGAAAATTTATGTTATATTTTTTTAGTTTTTAATAATAAACATTATTTAATAAAATACATGAGAACTAAATAATTCAATAAAATACGTTAGTTAAATAAATATACATATACTCGGTAATGTAAGGAATAAAGCTTAGGATTCAGATAAGTGTAAACACATTTATTTTGGCCAAAAGTAATATAGGTTTACAGAAGAGGAAAGAAATATCACACAATAAGTACTGAGAAACTATTTACTAAAATACTAAAGTAAATTTAAACGGGTAACTTATTTTTCATTTATATCCATGCATAAATATATTTTACTATTAGAAGTAATTATCAGTATGTTATTCGCTTTTGGTAATAACATCTTTTAGCTCCGTTTTGAACAAATATACAAAACAAAATATGTGTCATCAATCGTGGGGAAATTTCTTACTCAAAAATAAGACAAATAGTTCCTTTCTTAAAAAATTTCAAAATTTTTAATTTATTTCGATTTCTTAAAAATATTTCCGAAACGACTTTAACGATTTGGATGAAATTTTGGTTCTACAATGTACTTAAAAAATGCATATATTTTAGCAATAAAAATATGTAAATTGGTTTTCCATGTGTGCGCGTGCGAACGAAAGCTTTAATAATGTTTAACAAAAAATATGTGCGCCATTGACTTTTTCACTTTTTGATAAAACAATAAGTTATACATTTAAAAGACTAACAAAAACCATTTTTTAATATTTTTGCATTTCGGCTTCATTTATGAGTTACAATTTTATCAAATAAAAACTAGTTTGGTAGTGTCATCTTTAAAGTTTTTTTACTAATTGTAAAATTGTAACACGCTGTATCTTTGAAACAAAACGTCTGCTAGGAATTATTTGTCTTATTTCTGGGTAAGCAATCACCCCAGGAGCGACGATACATGTTTTCACATGTTTTTTTGAAAAACCATGTCAATGATTTTTATATTTTTGGGAATTGAATTGTATAATTTCGGTACCACATAGCAGATAACAGAGTTTGTCTTATTTTTTTTATTTTCGGACCCCCATGAGGCTGGTAAATATTTTAACAGTTTGTTTAGAGTTTAGACGATTTAAAACATTTTTGTATGGATGGCCATGCAACTATTTTTATTGGAAATGACGTCTTTTCATTGTATGTATCTTGTCTGTAATAACCTTAGGGTGGATGCGACATTAAATCGTTAAATAAATATATATTTCGTTGTAAAGTGTCATTTACTATGTATAGTTCTTCATTTTAATTTGCAATCTTTTATTATTTGATTTTTAGTAATTATATGGGGGGTGAAATTTAAGGTTATATTTCTTATTATGTTATATAATTTAATGTTGTAAAATTTGTTTGTGAGAGATTGAAATAGATTTAATTAAGGTATTGGATATCACAGCAATTATTTACACTATTAAGGTTTTTTAATATTTACCATTTATAAAAATTGTTCAGTTTCTAGGATTTTTACATTTAAATAATTTTTAGTGATTTTTGGGTACATATGTTTTCTAGATATTGTTTTGATTGTCCAATGTATACTTTATTACAATTTTCATTTTTACACGATATTTGGTAAATTGTATGGTTTTTTGATTATAAGAATAGTAATAATAATTACACATAACCCCATTATCAATTGAAATAATAAAATGTTACAGATAAAACATTATTAAATAAAAACAAAAATAATATTAATAGAATAATAAAAAAAAACTAAAATAAATAAAATTCAAAGCCATATGTCACGAAATATTTATTTATTTTATTTTACGTCTTGGTCACATTTGAATTGGAATTATTTTTCTTAAAACAAAACAAATTTTAAATTACATAATGTATAAAAATATAATAAGTCCTTAATGATTAATTAAATAATATTAATTTAAACAAAAAATAATAAAACTAGTGCTGGTTTTATTTGAAAAAAAAAAGACACCTACAACCGAAGAATATCAAAAACTAATCGTGAACGTTAAAATTATAAGGGACATTCTGAATATTTGTTTAATTTATTTATACAGAATTGTTTTAATTTAGAAACAATAAAGCTACAAAAAAATCAATTTTCTAACAATTAATTTGAAAATGAATCATCTCTTAAATTGAAAAACCGAGACTGCCCTCATTGTATAAATATTTTTGTATCAAGTTAAAGTAAAATTATGCAATTTACACTGAACAATACTGAGTGAAAACGGTTTTATTATTTTTTACAAACAGAAAAATTGAAGTAATGGCACAAAAATAAGTGAAATTTTAAAAATAATTTAATCTAACAAAAATGCACAATAAAATAATTTAAAAAACACGACAGTTTCTTTTCGTTTTAGAACATAAAATTAGTTACATCTTTGGTATTTGCTAGAGCTCTGCTTATAATGTCTCATCTGTCTTCAAAATGTGCTATATCGTGTTTTTTGTTTGCTATTTGTAGTTGGGTACAGGGGAGGGAGGTGAACAACAGGTACTATATCCCGATGGTGAGAGCTGTGTAACCTGTCAAATTCAAAGTAAAGTTGCTTATCGATGGATGAACTACTGAATAAAAGGGCAATACTCTTACTTTAGAGTCATACAGATATTTTGAAAGCAATTAAACCACTTTTCGTTTTTTGGTTCCGATACAACTTTACAAAAAAAATGCTTGTAATATCATCTTAAGTTCAGAAAAACCACGTTTAAGCTATACATTTTCTTGAAAACACAAATATACGGTCACGTGGCCTAAATCCCTACACCAGAAGTAGCAAAACAGGACGACAGAAAATGCTTACAAAGGGATTTTTTTATTGTTATAGATGTCTAGAAGCATATTATTTAATTGCAAGCAAACGAAAAAATCCATCGATAAGTAATTTTACTTTGGATTTGACAGGTTACACGACAGCTCTCACCACCGGAACATGGTACATCTTGTTCAACCCCTCCCCTGTACTCAACTACAAATAGCAAGCAAAAAACACGACATGTTACTTTTGCAGTCAGATAAGAGACTATTATTTTAGTATCTCCGATTAAATTTAAACTTTATTAAAAACATTGTGGCAGCGATGTTTAATATAACCTTAATTAACTAACTGTATTAATTACATATATTTTTAATAGTTTCTACTTTTATTTTACTATGAAAACATGTAATTAGACTTATATTAGTTTGTTTCTGGAAATAAATAAAAACCTGGTCAAGTTCACCTGATTTCATGGAAAATAATTTGTTCATTTTAGAAATATCCTTAAATTCAAACACCTGTTGTCAAGTTGTAAAAGATGTCTGTCGATTTAAATCGCTCCGAAAACCCATGATTTGAATAACAATAGTAGGTACATTGGGGTTAGTTTATTTACACAGTCTAGGGGGAACTGTTGACAGAAATATCTTCCTGAACAGGGGTTAATTTTGAAAAGACGTCCGTCCGTGCTTGTTCAGAGGGTGTCAAAATAACCGATGTTTCAATGATTGTATAAAGTACGTATCAAACAAATAGAACAAATCAGAATAATTTTAATTTACATATATCTAGTAATTTAGAAACCAGAGAGAAAAAGTTTAGTTTGTTTAGTCTGTTCACATCCCAAACTTATGCACTGTAAATCATCACATTCTCTACAATGTTATTATACAGTGTTCAAGAAAGATATTCCTTGGCCTATTTTATGACTACAATTTCATGTGTTTATAATAATGTTTATTTGTATCAATCAAATATGCAAAAACGATACAATTAAATTTATAGAAAATAGTATATAAATATTAATAACTTACAAGTACAAATAAACATCTAAAACACAAAGCCTAAGCTGTCCGTGTTAAGTTTGTGTTAGAAGGTACTATGGGATGTTACTAAGTTTTGTTTGTTATTTTAATTTCCAAAAATATATAATAAACATTACATTATTTTGATTTAAAAATTGAAAATACATTTAAAAACAGTTTGAAAAATTTGTTTACATGATTAATCGAATTTATTGTACCTGTTTCCATTGTCAAATAATTAAAAAAACGTGGCCCTCAATATTTTAGTCATTTCTGGCCAATAATTTTTTTAGCTTTAGGAAATTTTAATTTACCTGTATCTCTAGCTCGAGTTTGATATTTACGTGAAATTAAATCTATATCGAGTTTTTTTTTGTTTTTGAAAAGGTAAGTAACCGTTTTTAAAAAAGTTTGATTGCCTTATAACAAAGACTGTCATATCCTTAAATATTTGATCTGTAAAATATGTCTTTTTTTAATATGTTCTAGTGATAAATGTTTGGTGTTGGTGGTAATAACAATATTTTATTCATAAATTAGACTAACTTAGTAGAAATATTTTAGATGTTGCCGATAAACTAATATTTGGCCGGCAGGAAAAATAAAAAAGTGTGTCGACCGACATCTACAATGTGGTAATGCCGTCGATTAATATTACAAAGTAGTTCTCTTTTAATTATGCCATAAAATATATAGAATACTTCACTGACTGGACGATAAAACAGACGTAAAAATGCCGTAAAAAGTTGTTATGAAGTCGAAAAAACAATCAAAATTTCAAAAACGTATACCTTACCTGACTCTGATTTGTCTATAGCGATAAAAAAATATAAAATGCGTGAGGCGTTTGGTTTTTTTATTGCTTTATTTTTCATGTTTGCATCTTATTTCCTGAAATAATAAAAATGTATACTCCTTTTCTTAAATAGGATGTGGGGGCGACCGGGTGCACTCTTCACTTTTTTTGAAACGATGGCATGAATATCATCACTCAGCTCTAAAGTTAATTATTTGCTGGACATTTGTTTGATTTCAGTAGTTTCCAATCTTATCGAATGTATGTCCTCTTTTGTCTAAAAGGCTTATCTTGTGTAAAAGCAAGAAAAAACAACAGAAAGAAGATCGTTATGCTTCCAAAGAACAAGTAACTAAAGTAATACTTTCGAAAACTATGTATTCTCGTATATTAAAAAAACACAAGAAAATTTTCACCCTTGGAAAAGAGCGGGAAATTTTCCATAATATGAGAAAAATACGATTATTACTGTTTATTTGTTTCAAATACATTTTATTTATCATAATATAACTTCTACTGTTTGACAATCCGTTATTTTTTTCGCTATTTATTTTTTACTATTCTAATAACGGTTCAAAGTAGTAGAAAATAAATAGCGGAAAGATTGACGGATTGCTTGACTGCAGGGGTTGTATTATGATAAATAAAACGTATTTAAAATAAATAAACAGCAATAACTGTATTTTTTTTAATTTTTCATATTTTTCCAAAATAAAAAATAACAAAGTTTTTATCGGGAAGTGAACCCGGATCGTGAAATCCAAAGTTGAGCAATTAATGATCTGAACCATGAAGGCTTGTATCAAGTTAATTATCTAATCAAATATATGACATTAGCATTTTCTACAACTGCTTTTTTAAGACATCACAGGCACTGTTGCAAAATATTTCCATGTTCTACTAGGTAATGTGGAACGAAACATTTGTAATTTTGCCTTGCGTAAATAACACATAAAAGTGTCACTGGCTCCTCTATCAATTATAGAAACATTTAGACCTATCGAAAATGACGACACCAACCTATATATTCCCATATTTCTAATGATTTTCTTATAAAATTTTGAAAAATCGCATATACCATCCCGCTCACCCCTACTTCATTAAATACGGCGTTCGGGAAACACCAAAAATTCCCATAGTTCCAAGAGCTCTAGCTCATTTAAAATTTAAATCTTTCCAGAAGGGGCTTGGCTTAAATAATTTCAAAATTGCACGGAAAGTCCTAATCCAATAATCACTAGGATGTAACTCGTAACTACCTAGACTTATTCCTACAATTGTTTTCGTGAATATACGAGCAATAATAATTATTATAATAATATTTATTCATACAAAAAATGCAATATTAAGTAGAATATTTGATAAACAGCTTTTTTGTGATGTTTAACTAATATTAAAGATTTAAATTAAATTTTGTCGAATTTATCTATCTTATCTATGTTTGTTGTTGCTCCCGTGAAAATAAAAGTAAAAATCCCTATATGTGAACCAGTGCCGTAGGTTTTTTATTACAAAATAATCTTCTTTTGTATGGTCTGCAATTATAAGAACAAAATTCAGTTTAGGGCTGCCAAGAGCCAGGTCGGGCCCGAGACAATTTTCCAGGTCGGGTCCCTCGACAATTTATACAAAAAATTAGGCCCTTTCAATATCACATTTCTAAAAAAAAAAAAAACTTTTTATTATTTTATAGTTCATGGTTGGAGCATCACCATATTATCATCTTCAAATATAAATTGCTTTTATTTATATTATGTATATAGTTTTAAAAACGATTTTCATATGTTAACAATAAGATAAATTATCTTTAAAAGTATACATGTAACTAACATTATTAAGTCCACTTCAAAACCGCGTGTGTTTAAAATGTATTTAAAGTGGTTTTAAAAAGGTCTTAAAAGCAGCTTCAAAATCAATTATTCAAGGTAATATAGTTTTATGGTGGTTTTTATTTTTGGTTTTATTGACCTCTTTCAGAGTGGGCCCTTTTATGATGAAGGCGTATTTATTACAACCTAAAGGCTACTTTTAAAACTAATTGGTTTTAATTGCAGTTTTATTTTACAGTTTTAAAGCATCCTTGAAGTACTGAATAAAACCGTTCGGTGTTACTTGGGATGGTTCGTACTAGTTATTGCCATTATTACAAAAAAAAACCTTTACCAGAATAGGGTTACAAGAAAGTTATGAACTATAAAATGTTATGTATTAAAATATAAATAAAGTTAAAAATTATTTACTATAGATTGATTCTAAGATATTCAGCTACAGCTGAAACTTTGCTTTAATTACAATATTGCAATTTAAACAAACAAATTTAAAAATTACTGGAATTGTACTTGGCTGGGCAGTGGGAAGTAATAACAAATAATTTTTTAAGGTTGTGTTCTATTATTTATTTGTTACAGGGTTTAAACCATTTACAAAATACCATTACCTATATTACTTATTACTTATGTGTATACGAAAAAAATATTAATATTAATAATGTAACAAGCACATTTTTTTTACCTCACAGCTCTCATTTCAATGCATTATCAAAAATGTTTTTATTACTTCATGGCTAGTTCGTAGCGACAAACCTAAAAAAAATCATAAAACTTTTTTAGAATTTCACTCGTCAGAGTCAGTCTTCGAAACACCATTCATTCCTGTTTGAAGTGGTCTTTTTTACTAATTTATTGTGAATTTGCATCATGCGAATCTGCACATCTTCAACAACTTTTGTTATTTACTGTGGGCCTTGTAGAGCTTTTCCTTTTTTATAATTTTGAACAAGTGTTTGTTTATGATGACAAAAATGAATCATATTCCATTTATTCACTTGGAAAACGTTCCTCAAATTTTCGAATACAATTACGAATATAAAATAATTTTGTTCCTGTGTAATCATTACCTGAAACAGGGTTGCCTCTGCCTGAAATAAATTATATACAGTCATTATTTTTACGAGTTATATTAAATAAAAAATGGAATAAAGATGTTAATAAAATGTAAACAAATATAATAAATATCGTCAGTCCCCAAATGAACGCCAGTGACGTTTCTGACAGGGCTGACAGTTCAGTTTAGTTCCTTTTACCTCAAATCAGGCCCTTCCGATGGGTTTTTGATGGTTATCAGATCACGTGGGTTTCGGGTATTGTTGAAGACCCAGTAGTAAGCTGTATTTTATAAAATATTTTATCTGAACCATTATCAAAATAGTACAAAATAAATAACTGAAAGATTAACGGATTACCTAACTATAGGGGTTATATTATGATAAATAAAATGTATGTATAAAATAAGTAAACAGCAATGTTCGTATTTTTTCATTATTCATATTTTTTCCAAAATAAAATTTTAAAAAATTGCTTTAGGGAATTAAACCCGTGTCGCGAAAACGAAGTTGAGCGCTAAACGATCCGAGCCATGAAGGCTTAAGTAATGTTAGTTATCTAATTAAATATATGACATTAGCATTTCCTACAATGCATTTTTTAAGACACCATCATCGAGCGCTCCACCACTAGTGGGTATCCAGCAAAGTATTTCCATCTTCTACAAGGCAGAAATGAACGATTCATTTGTATATTACATTTGCGTAAATGTGTACCAAAACAGTGTCACTGACACCCTATCATATGGGCCCTCTCTTGCTAGTGATTTAAAATTTGACGATTTTCTAAATCAAAATAACACCCGCTGAATAAATTGATCTATAAACACACCCATTTTTTGTGTAATAAACGTTACTCATTCAGCTCAAGTTGAAGATGATAAAATCAGCCTATAAAATTAGATGAAATTGTAGACGATTATAACTGTAATTGTAATTGTTAGGTCACTAGTTTCGGTTTTGTAATAAGAGCCGTTATTTATAACCGCATGTAAATTTTAAATTTTTTTAATGGCTGCTTTATAGTAATATAATAAATATACAAACACATTTTTGTTTATAATTGATTTATTTCTTCTAGAAAGATTTATTTGTAAAAAAAAATAAATCTTCGATTTAGACAGATTAACTAACGATTTTGATAAAAATAAGTATGTAATTAGTACATTATAGCATTTTGTAAACATAAAATCTAAAAAGCTGATAGAGCACTCGGCTTCGTGCTAATTACTCATTTTGTTATGATAAGGAGAACTATATATATTAGGTTAATTTATTTAGAATAATTGTGAAACAGATCTCATTTTTTTCTTTAGTTTGCATAAAAACTATTAATAAATTATTATTATTATGACTCACACTGTCACAAGACATATTATTTTCTCGAAAGTAACAATTATTCAGGTTAATATTAATAAAGTTGAATTAAATGTAATTCAAAGCAACCGTCCATCTTATGTCATAGGTCTGTGTTGACAATATATACCTATATAAGGAAAAATTAAATAGAATCCGATTACAATTATTAGAAGAACACCGCTACGTCATAACCATAACGAATTTCGTATATATATTATCTATAACAATCAATAAATAAAAAATAAGTAAGTTATTAGGTATAAAACAATATTTCCTATATTCCACTAAACTCCCAATAGGCGGCAATAACCAATTAATTACTTTGCCAAATGATGACGTAGCTGTGTTCTTCTAATTGTAATCGGACCCTACAATTTTTCATAGCTTTTCCTAAATCTAGTCATTTTAAAATAATCCATGCTCTTCTCTGTATTAGATTTACTCGTCATTTGTACTTAGTTTTTAAAGTTGGTTAACAAAATAGAAGTAGTAGCAAAAACATTAAAATTCTCACATATTTATCAAACTGTTTTGTGTGGCTTAATACTAACCGGAGAAGAATACCTTGAGGGCTTATAGATAAAACAAAAATTAGTGTTTCGTCTTCAACAAAATACCGATACAAATGCTTTTCTAACTAAACCTGATATTCTTCGCGAAAGAAAACAAAGTTGTTTTATTTTCGGAATAGTTGAACGTTACCAACGGACTAAAATGCCGTAAAATAGAAATAACACGTGTAAGAACATTAAAATTCAAACTCGAAAATTAACGATCAGGACCCTTTCATAAAATAAAGATTGTATCTTTTGTGCGCCCCTACCTATATGAAAATAGTGTTGGGGTATCGCGTTGAAATCTACCATAACCATGATGGTACTAAATAGTTTGGGACAAGCTTGCCGGTTACTAATTTTTTTCTTCTCTTAATAGTTACTGCTTTGAAATTATTATTAATATCTTCCGATGGATACTAAACTGAAAATTTTGTTAATTACTATACTGTATCTAGATAAAATATGTAATACGAGGATAGATCACAATATTTCGAGAATGAGAAGAAAAAAAATACAACTTTTTGAGGAAAATGTATAAATTGTATAAAGTTAGTCCAAAACTTTTCAATACTAAATTTTCTTCAAAAATTACGCTTTGCCATCTCCCTTTGCAATTCCCTTTCTCCTATTTACTACCCCCTATACCTGTTTACCACTCCCTTTCCACTCCTGCTACCACCTTTTCTTCTCCTATTCCGCTTTATTTATGGCGGTATTTCTACGAACATTTCTAGACAAACCTGTAGAAATAATGGCACAGGGATTAGCAAAATGAGTATTTCGTTTAGAAACTAAAAAAAAATATGACCCAAATTAGAAAAACCCGATAATAAAATATCAACATACAGACCAATCTCACTTTTATTATTTGAGAAGTTGCTCTTAAGAAGATTAAATAAGATAATCCACAAAAAAAAAACAACTTATCCCGTCCCATCAATTCGTATTTCGAGATAAACATTCTATGATTGATCAGATCCATCGCATAATAAATACAACGAGTATTCACTCAGTGGTCGAAATTCGACCATAATCATAATTGAAATTTTTGGGAAAACATAAATATATGCATTTGCCGGTTACTAAAATTTTTTTTTATTGTTATACTCGTTCAATGTATATCTGTGACCATAAACTTTTAATATGTACTTACAACATAGTTCAATTCCACGAATTTATTCAGGGTTAGTACTAGAATGTCATGAAGCTTTGGCCGAAGTATCCATCAACAATGTGGTCACCTTAAGATGGATCAAAGGTCACGCCATATCGAAAGGTACCCGTCTTGCCGATTCACTAGCCAAGAAAGCAGCCAACCAAATACTTTTTGGACCTGGCCCTTCTATTGGCCTGACAAAATCGGTAGTGACAGACCTAATTAAAGAACATTCCCTTGTGAAATTCAAGGAAAGATGGGATGAAACAAGAAACTGCAGAGTTGCCAGGGAGCTCTTAAGTTATCCTGACAACACTGCAGCAAACAAATACTTGACTATGACTAGACAGAATCTGCGTCTGGTCACAGGCATTCTGACTGGTCATTGCCAAGTACGGAAGCATCTCCATATCATGGGGCTGTCAGAATCCGCACTCTGCAGAGGGTGCGAACAAGAAGATGAGACCATCGAGCATATCCTTTACGATTGCCCGACGCTCTCATTTATTAGAAGATTTGTGTTCGGCGAGTATCGGCTAACACCGGCTGATATAAGAGAAGCACCTCTTGGCGACGTTGTCAACTACATTAAATCTGTAGGCTGGCTGACGAGCTAGGAGGTGCCTATCATCTTAGGAGGATGCACAATGAGCCTAATGAGGCCTAAGTGCCGTGGGGGGTAACCCACCCTCCACACGTTACAGATACAGATAATTCAATTCCATTATAATTAAATAAAAAATAAATTCAATAAAATAACAGTAACTCACAATTTTAAAACCTTCATGTATTGATATGAAACACAATTTTTATTTTTAGGTTACTCTTGAGGCCCCTAAAAAAGAGGTTGAGTGCTCTACTGTGTCTGACCCCAGTTTAATAATCATTAATAGACCAGAAAATATATCAAAAAAAGGGAGTGGGGGAAGGAGGTCAGTCTATTCTTCGAATTTTTCTAATTCACCCTCCCCTAAACTAAGGGGGGCTAAGAGACTTGACCTTTAAGGGAGAGGGGGTTGAAATTGTTTTCGCCTCAACATAATCCAATCCATCGTACCCCAAGTTTATTTTTCTAAGTCTATCAGTTCTATATATCGACCTCCTATGGCCTATGGCCCCGATATTAATATTTTTTTATCCCTTACCATTAAAGCGTGGCAGGTGAGGATGGGGAGAGAAGTAATTTTTTTTTCGTTTTTCACGATCCTCTATCCGTCCATGTAATATTGTCCATGTTGGTTCGAAATTAAAGGGTGCTCATGTTCGCTACTGGCTAATTTTATTAGTGAATCATAATTTATTAGGTTATGCTATTTCCAATAGCTACTAAACAAACATTAAAAAAAGAAAATCGGTTCACAAACAGAAGAAAAAATGGTACTGAACTATTTTGTCTTTGCCTATTTATATATAGATAGAGAAAAAAATTTGATAACTCAGAAGCCTTCGATAAAGTGATGACGCATCAAGGCCTACCATTTAAAATAAATAGCAAAATAACTGAATCTAAATCTAGACGCTGAATTAAAATGGAGCAAATAAAAATGAAAACTGAACAACTAATGATTAAATAAAGAAATATATATTGGTTGATAAGGAAGACACTCTTCACTTCGCACTCAAAACAAAGTCCTAATTTACAAACAAGTTCTAAATCGGTTCCGGACAATTGATCGACATATGATTGGTCAACACTGAATTGATCGACAGGACAATTGACCGACAGGCTAATTTACAGAGACGAGCTGGAAAGATGGCTGTCATTAGACACCTTCCGGCGACAATCGACATGTTTTTGATGCATTGACAACCTGCAGGACTTTGATGAGCTGGCAAGACAACTAGCAGGTTTTTGGCAAGTTGAGAGGCAGGTCCTATATGCCTCTGGACTCTGGAGGATGAACAATGGACCTAATGAGCCCTTAGTGCTGAGGAGCAAATTTCCCTCTCCACCTTACAGATCGGAAAAAGGGTAAATCGACCCAATTTTAAATTTTAGAGCATAAAGCTAGAATGCTAAAACTGGTGTCATTCGTTTTTGAAACTTTTAATATGTACATGTAATTCAATAACACTTTGTATAGTAATAGTAAATCATAATATTGTGAATAGTTAAAAAAGTTATCTGTTGCTGTTACTGTCCAGTCTATCGGTATTTTCTTCCCTCACTGGTTATTATGTCGTTTTATAACAGTATCCCTGAAGAAGATTTTAATCAAATTCGAAACTTCGACTAAGAAACAAATTAATGTTATTACAACAAGGATTTACATAAAATTGTAAGGATACGAGTTACTGGTTGCTGTTTTGGAAACGTTTGATATCTTTAAAACCATTCGATCTAGGAATTTCTAATATGCGCTACTTATAATAGCCACGATACCTGTAATCGTAACAAATTTTTGCTGGACTGTAAAAGGTTCAGAACGAATTTATTAACACGAATTATTAATTAAAAAGCCATGATTGATTTTACTTTGGCCTGCACAACGTCGACCAATAAAAGAAATTACAACTATCTGCAAAACGACTTTTTAATAGAAACTGGATTTATCTCCATAATAATTGTTTGATTTATCAGTTTGTTTCTATAAATAGTAATTGTATTCACAGACACGTTGTGAAAAGACAGTTATGGAAATCATCCACGAAATGGTATTAGAAAAGTTTGACGCCAATGTTTGCATCGAATTTTTAAGTTCAGTTTTTGTTCTTCGGCAGTATCTTTTTTGTTTTTCTAGATAATTTGAATTGCTTTTTCACAATTAATGCCATATGTCCATACTGGCTTTAGAACGGGTGTGGGTAGATTGACAGACACTCGATTGAGAGACAGGCCAATTGACCGACAGGACAATTTACCGACAGGATAATTTACAGACATCTATTCGCCAATAGGCAAATTTAGTGGAAGGTTAATTCACAAACATTCCGGCAAATTAAAATTAAACTAATTACCCAAATAAATTTTCGAATATGCAACCCTAGACACACCTAACTTTTTATTTTTAGTACTCATAATTAAATCGATTATATGGTTTTATTAAAATTATGATTTATTTTTTGTAAATACAGACGAATATCTTATGAAATGCTATTATATTATATTTAATTTCAATAAGTAGAATGTATATGAGACATATTCGTTCAGTTGAACCCAATAGCTTACTTTGTCGTTTTGTAGTCTGGGCGTAGAATAGCTAATATCCATGTTAATGTATAAAAAATATACTTCACCACGTTTAGTCAAATAAAATATTTGGTTACTGAAAGTTTGTGTACAAAATAATACTTCCACTACCTGTGAAATAAATTATCCAAGAGAACGTTGGATTAGATAAATTAACTTTTTATTTTTTGGAAAACCTAAGTTGATAATTTACGTCTTTATTAAAGCTAAAATAATAATTGGATTTTTCGAGTCGACTAACGAGTTCAAATATGACAAATACGCCTAACTGGCATGGCCAACTTTGCAAATTTGATTTTAGCTATTTTAATTTGTGTGTTTGTGTAAAATGTTCTTACTAAATACCATACGTGCCTAAATTATTATATAGAAATTTTTGCTCGTCTTCGACTCCGGATACTTTTTAAATTATTCGAAAAAATTTGTAAATCACTCGATTCAACTTTTGGTCTACATACACCGTTTTTATACACATAAACCTTTTAAATGTACACTGGATTTTGCAACAAAAATCTTCATTGTAACTATTAAAACAGGGATTTAGTTACAGAAAATCAAACATTGTTTGAAACTATAAATTTTTATGACTCTTGGTAACTTTTATACGATCATTAGGCTTACAGTTTTGTTACTGGATGAAGGATATACAACCTCTTTATTAATGAAAGTGATTTGGGTAAATTAGACCAATTTTTAACTTATACTTTGTTTATTAAAATCCAAAATTGACAACATCCAAATCACCTATTTCAAAGAGACAGATATAAAAAGTGGTTTTGTCTTTTCTAAATGCATAGTCTGGGTTTTCTATAGGGATCGACCGATATCAATGTTTGCCATCTTGGCCGATATATAGAGTTGCCTTATCGGCCTTATAGAAATATCAATTAAATATTTCAATAAAACAAAATCTAAACGGTAAAGATTAAAACCATTCTTTTTTAATATTTAAAGTCAAGTTTTAGTACCTTAAAATGCAATAAAATTAAACTGGATTACTAATAAAATTAGCTTTGAAATGACGTGTCACACTTTACACTACATAACAGTTTTTTATCCCGCTAGAGGGCGTTAAAATATGAAAAGTAACGCAATGAACAGTCATATTGCTGAATTCTACATAAAATTACCTTTTCTATGTTGTGTCATACTTGGTACTTTCCCTATTTAAATTGTACTGACAACAGCGTACTCTAATGATCTGAACTAGGGTTTAGATGTATAATTATAAAATTCTTGGGACTAGAAGGGAAAGACAGGGCTGCCAGAATCAAAATTACAAATCGTACTGAAAAACATTTTAAAACGTACTGAATTTTAAAAAAACGTACTGAATAACCAACTTAAAAAAATGTACCAACACCTTAAAAAATGACTGACGCTTTAAATTCATTAACTATTAAATAATTTTTATAGAAAAATTTGAAATTTTGCATTTTACCCTATAAGAGCAAATGGACTGGACACAAGTGAAATAAAAATGATATTTTGTGGTTTAATACTTTTATTAAATTATATAATCCTTATGTATAATAACAAAAAAACTGTCTTAATTCATTTTACTGAATTACAACCAACAAACGTGCAATAAATTTCAATTTAAAATAAATTATTTGACTCGTCATATGACTTAACTGTCAGCTGTCATCCATCGTTGATAAAATACGTCATTTTTTTTTTCAAAAAAATGTCCAAATAGTACTAATGGTATTGGATTGACTATTTTGTTGATAAAATACGTCACTTTATTCGAAAAATATCCAAATAGTGCTGAAAATGGTACTGAATTGATTATTTTTAACACTGACGTACTGAAAAAGTTGAAAAAGTACTTAATTCAGTACAAACGTACTGAATCTGGCAGCCCATTTGGTGATATTATAGAAAAATTTCTCCCTTGAAATAAAAATCGACCTGTTTTTGCGATCAACTTCAACATATTCTGATAAACGTTCGGTCTCCACCCTTAATGAATCGCCATAGACAATACCAGCTGAAGAGAATAGCTGTTCACTAGCCACACTACTTGGTTTAATAGAAAAATTTCTTATTTTGTGTCCTCCAAATCAAAGAATCTCCATTTTTTATCTTTGCTCTAATTTAATGTAAATTTTAAGGTCACCTTCAGTATCAGTCTTCTTCCTATATATGGTGGTGATTTACTTGCTGTTATACCGGTATGTTCTTCAAAGGTATTCCAAAACAAACCTTAGAAATCGAGTCAGGGACATTGTCCTAAACCTCTTGGTTTATCTGATTTGATTTCTCAGCAATTTTTGGACATATTCAGTCAATTTTTCTTAAGTTTTATAGTGAAATATTCATATCAGTCGATCCCTATTATATCCTTGATATAAAGCTACTAAAGTCAATTATCATTACATGAGGAGGATCACATGGTTCGAATCTTGGTGCGTAATTGATTTTAATAGTCATTAATGATTTATAGTGAACTGAGTTTGAGCATCTTTGCTTTTCTAAGCATCTCCAGATCATTTTGAGCTGATTACGTAAGAGCTCAGTGCTTTAACAGATACTTATTGGCTATCGGACATTATGGTAATCTCTTGTCTGCGATAGTTTTTATCGATATTGAACTGGATACATTTCTCAATGGCGTGAATTTCCGCATGGAAGATGCTTGGGCATTTACCCAAACTTTCAGAGTACTTGGTTCTAGTCCTATTCCATGGTTTTTGAACCACTGAATTTCATGCCTTTCGGCTGCAAATACAATTTATTCTTAGCTCCATTTTTTTATGCTGTGTTTTATACAAAACTGTACTTTCTCATTTCGTCCTGGAGCATATCCCAAGTATCTTTGGTCATGGAGCTAATAAACTTATGTCTGATAACTCTGTTCCCTCCATTGCGACCGTAGGGCAGGATCTCATTGCACCGGTGATGAAAATACAGACTAGTATTTATATCTTTAAGATATTAGCGCTCGTAGTAGCTAAACTAGTTCTGTTACCCTATACTACAGCCCCGTAAGTCTCATTATATTGCTGTATACATCCATCGCAGTGTGTTCGGATTACATCCCCATCTTTTACCCGCAATATTTCTGCATAATATCATGGCTTTTGTGGCTTTATTTAGATATTTGACTTGTTTTTCCATTCTGTATCTCTCCCGTCTAATTTGACGGTTCTGAAATTGAGTTTTTATATTAAGTCCCACCTTCATTTACTGTTAATAATTCCAGCAAGTCAATCATTATTATTTAAAGCGTATATCGCCAACAACATAATGACTATTTAGCTCAAACCAGCAGAAACAAATTTAATGCTTAATAAATCTTTATTGGACCAGCTTTCATGCGGTGGGCGATAAAAAAATCGGCTCTATGAGAATTCAAGGTAACGTCTTTGGGGCGAACCAGCTCGTGTTTGTTATCAACGCCGTTTACCAAAACTAATAACATTTTATTGTCAAATCGTAATGTGCAAAAAAAATTTAGATATTGTGCATTTTCCGCTAATAGTGTACTTATTTTAAACCATATTGATAAAAATAAATTTAACGACCGGCTATAAATTTTTTATTTATGAATGGTAGAAAATAAATACAGATATCTCAAAATGTATTATTATTACAACATTGTATGCAACAATAGAGATTTTTTTTTTCGATCAAAATTTAAATACCTATAATTGCAACACAATTTAATTTTTACGTTTATGCGCTCATAAAAACGCGATTACTGCTGTCATTAAGAGGGTATATCACTCGTAAATCTTTCTTTGTCTTTCGAACGGAAATATACATACAGTGTGTCCGAAAATCGAGTGGTATCTCGCTTAATATAAGGAATTGAAGGTCGGTTGAATGGGGAATGTTTTACAGAATTTTATACTGAGCTCGGATCAATTTTTAAATTTATTGATTTTTGAGTTATTTCAAAACAAATAAAAATATCCGATTTTGTTTTTTGTTTTAATGGCGACTCAGCAGTTAATTTGACATACAACCACACTATTGCCTTAGAATCAGAGAAATACTTAAAATTTAGTACCTCATGGGGTAGATATTTCTATAGAAGACTACCTTTTGGTTTATGTTCTAGGTTTGTTGAATTATCTTGGAAAATTTATTCCAAATCTTTTTATGTTAACGGCACCTATACGCGAACTTATATAAAACAATATTTGTTTTAAATGGGACTACAAGCAATAACAGGCTTTTTCTAAAATCAAAGCATTGCTTATGTTAAATGTATGATGAGACTTATTATACACAATAATTGTACATGTCGGTACGATACAAGAGAGATGACTATGGATGAATGTCGTTGGAGAAATTGGCAGATACATAGAACAATTTTTAGTAGTACTAACTGTCCCAAACAAAATAAAACTAAAACAATATTGGTTGCATAACTAGTAGGCCTTAACAGCTTATATGTCTCCACCCATTCTTTTTTATTATGACGTCAATTCAGATGTCACTATATAATCATATAGATGCCAGCGAAAAATTTGCGGGTAAAGTATTATTGCAAGATGATAAACCAGTTGCTTACTTTTGGAATTCTTTTACTGATTCTCAACTGAACTTTTCACCAATTGAGAAAGGCGCTCTAGCTATTCGATTTGCTTATCAAAAATGTCATTCCTATATCTTTGGGAAGAAATTAAAAATTCAGACTGATCACAAATCATTAGAAAAAACCTTATAATTAAGGAAACATCTTCTGATTTATAGTTTGCTGTCTTTAAAAATATGATTATACATGGATTGCTGAGAAAAGAAAGAAACTGAAAGAACTACTATTGGACGTATAGAGCCCAGCTCAATAACAAATGACTTTTTAATGGCCACAAAGTAATGACGGTCTTATATACCTAAAATTGTAAAAGACATCCTTGCCAGTTATATCGGCATCGAGAAAAATTGGCGATTAAAATTGTTTTAATTCTGTGGGTTTTTAGAAGGGTTCCGCATCCCTTTGACCCCTTTACTTTTTTTAGACAATGAAATTTAGTTAAACACAGAACGCCACTGAAATCATACATCTCTTTTTGACATTTTTTTGTTTCTTAGTGTTTGTGAAAGCTGAGTTATAGACAGTTATATTATGTAGACTCCAGAAGGAAGGTCACAATGAAAAATACAATGAAATTTTTCTATTGATATTAAACCACTGAATATTTTTTTTACTATTTTAGAACTTAACGGATGATCTATATATCTATATACATGAAAATAATTATAAATGAAATTGTAAATCAGTAAAAAAACGTGAACAAATATTCAGTGGTTTAAAATCAATACAAAAATTTCATTGTGTATATTTTTCACTATGATCTTCTTTCTGCGACCTATTAATTAAGGCTTTCACAAAAAAAATCAAAACAGATGTGGATTTAAGTGTTTTTGACTGAATTTCATTGTCTAAAAAAGTAGGGGGTAAAGGGGTGCGGAACCCTTCAATAAACCTATAAAATTATAACAATTTTAAACGCTACTGACTCAGTTTTATTGGTCACTATACTAACATCCCATGTACATTTTCATAAAAATATGTTAAGCCGTTTTAGAGTAAGAGCAGAAAATCACTTGTGTAAGCAAGTTAGTTTAAATCGATCTTCGACCCCAGAAACTGTGGTTAAATTTACTGTACATCTTTTTGTTACATCTTGTATATGCAGTACTTTTAAATAAAATAAATACCAAAGTGATGATTTACCTTTCCCAGTTCGTCTCTCTTGAGTTTCTGTAGTTGGTTGATATTCGTTGTGGAGTAATTAGAACAAATCTAATCTGCCTGTGGTCTGAGCACGATGGTTCGTCTGATACTTGCTTTACTCAAGCAAATAGTCATATCTAGGGCTTCTTTTCTCGTCGCGTGACGAAAGTTGGTTTGTTACTTGTATTAGCAATTACTAAACCTTCAAATAAGATGAATTGTAATAAAGAATGGCCTCTTGTATTGATGTCCGTGTTTCCCTAAATGGTATATTGGGTACTGGCATCGCATCCTATGTTATGTTGAGAATAGGGTGTTAATACACTGCGACCTAAAAGATCTATTGTGCCCCCTTCTGTCGCCAATGCACTAAGGAAATGTCTCAATGCCTATAACGACCCTTCCAATCCTATTTTCTCAAGGAAGTGTAGTATTTGAAGTGGCTTCAAGTTAGATAAATCTGAATGGAGGTTTCGTCCTCCTCCTCACAGAATCTGCACTCACTATCCTCTACTACTCTCAATTTACTTAGGTGTCCTTTTAGTCGGCAATGCCCGGTAAGGTTCCCTGTTACAATACGTAGCCTGTTCTTGCCCAGGCAGATGCAGGCTTCCGATCTTTCCTGGTTATATTCACCCAGAAGTATCTTGGCCTGTCTCGGCCCCAAGAGATTGTTCCAATTATCGGTTCTTCTACTGCCCAATTCTTTTTTAATCTCTCTTAATATTATGTTACTGCTGATACCGCAGAACGGCTCATCTCCTACAAAGGGTATTTGAGTACCTTTCTTTGCAAGACTATCTGCAATCTCGTTACCCTGTATCCCGTTATGTCCCGAAACCCAAGTGAGAGTAACTCTATTTTTCTCGCCTAACTCATTCAATTGTTCTAGGCATCTCCAGACCATTTTTGAGCTGATTACTTAACATCTCAGCGCTTTGATGGCTGCTTGACGATCGGGCATGATGATAATATCTTGTCTATGATAGTTTCTCTCGATGTTAAACTGGATACACTTCTCGATGGCGTGAATTTCCGCCTGGAAGATGCTTGGGTATTTTGCCAAGTTTTCAGAGTGCTTGGTTCTCGGCCCATACACTCGTATTCCAGTTCCTTCTATGGTTTTGGAACCGTCCGTATACCACTGAATAGCACGTCTTTCGGTTGCAAGCACAATGGATTCTTGGCTCCATTCTTTCTTGCAGCCCAGCTCTGTAGTTTTGAAGTTTTTCACAAAACTGTACCTATTTAGCATTTCATCCTGGGGCATGTCCCAGGTATCTTTAGTCCTGAAGCAAGTAGACTTTCGTCTGATTACTCCGTTTCTGATCATTCTATATCGTGTCCTTTTTTGCCACATTCACTATCATCAAATGTAGAGGGGCGAGGTTAAAAATCACCTCCATTGCGGCCGTAGGACAGGTTCTCATTGCACCACTAATACAAAGACAGGCTAGTCTTTGTACTTTTGAGATATTAGTTCTCGTAGTAGCTAAACTAGTTCTGTTACTCCAGGCTATAGCCCCGTAAGTGATGATTGGTCTCACTTTTGCAGTATACATCCATCGCAGTATGTTTGGGTTACATCCCCATCGTTTACCTGCAATGTTTCTGCATGCCATTAGGGCTTTTGTGGCCTTATTTACTACTTCCTTCTCATGTATCGCATCCTATTATCGCTGGTGTTTTGTGACTAATTTGTCAATCACAAATGTCCAACACAGCTCAACCAAATGTAAAATAAAAACTTCTAATACAACTTCAAAGCTCTTATATGTATAAGCCCGCTCTGACATGCTCGGATAACATTAATAACATTAATAACATTAATAACGCACTAGATTTGAAAGGAGTTGGACATTATTTGTCCTTGTCCACCGCGATTTTTCCAGATTTATTGTGGGAAATAACGCACTATGCAAGTTGCAACTTACATACCTAAATCGCGCGTGTCTAACTTTTCCTTTTTTTGCGAGGATTTGCTTGCAAAGAAAAAGGAAAGATTATGAATACGAAGTAAAACAAAACCTTTTCCTTCTATCTTCTCCTTGTGAGTTCTTCCTTTTACTTTTAGCTTTACCTTTGAAGGAAATACGGCCTATTGTCATGATTCTCGCCTACATCTTATGAGCAGAACAAAATTAGATAGAGTAAAAAACCCGATCTCTTTTTATTTTAATACTTCATATGTGGGTAACCTCATTTATTTTCAAATAACTATTATCATTCTCTTATTTATTCATCATTCCTAATAGTCAAAGTTTAAAACCAGTCTCCGTATGTTATACTGATTGGTCGTATCTATAACTAGCGATAAAAGGGGTCAATAACCAAATAGTTATATTCATAAGCAATTAGTTAATTAAATTAAACGCGAATACAAGTAATGAAGCAATTAGGCAATTTGTATTAACGAGAACAATGTATTCTTCTCAGTCTCATTACATTTCAGATATGATATTGATATGATGCTAGTTGTTTGGTATCATTTTATTACAGTTGGTTTAAAACGTTCTATTCATTAATTTTACTGTGAGTAATTACTGTAAGCAATCAATTTGGCAGAAACTGAGGGAACAGGACTCGATACCGTCGTTTGGTTCATGACCGTGATAAACAAGCGGGTTTTTTGGTTTAAGTCTAATAAACGCCAAAATCTTTTTCTATTTTTTTTTAGAAATTTATTTCTATTACGAATAATTTAAAAACTAAGTTAATAAAAATAAAAATGAGAGCAAAGAACACAAAATAAGTTAAAAAAAAATAACACTAAGCCAAAGTGGAGTTGCCCTTGCTGGTTCAAGGTCCAGACAATGTTTTTCAAAGATTTGATTTGAAAAACAAAGGGGGTCCCGAAAGCAGCATCGACAGATCCCCTCAGTATCAGTGCTGATTTTCATAAAATGATAGTGAAAGGAATGAGATTTAGGTAACTTCTGACCAATTATTGCCAATACTTTTGAATGAGGGGGTATCTTGCTATTTAAGTGAATTTGGATATTAACGCAGGTTGAGTTGTGTTTCAAAGATTCTCTAAGAATCTCAAGGTCCTCCTCTAGGAGTAGGAGAGATAGTTTAAAGTGACAATTAAAAATGTTGTGAAGGATAGTAAAATTGTCAGTAGGAGTCAAATTGTGGTTGTTAAATTTTATGTTGACCAAAAATAGATTTATCAGGATATCTAATGCGCTCACTGATAGGGGTGTTTTCTGGCAGTTTTACCAACGTACGTGGTGTCACAATCATTGCAGGAAAGTCTATACCACTCTTATCTAATTAATCAATCTCATCTTTAGATTTGGACAATCTGCTTTTAATGGAATTTACATTTATGAAGAAAATACTGATGTTAATAAATACGTTTTTCATTCCTTCTCAACCTTTGATCATTCAGGGTGTACACACCTATTACTTGCTTCAAAACATTTAAATTTCACGGCCAACTCGTTACATTTTCATTTATGCTAAATTTTAGTAGGATGCGCCACTGTGAGGGTCGTGACCCGTGCATATATATTCCATATAAGATATCCTCTTACTCTTTACTCTATCAATGGTCCACAACAAACTTTTTGCTACCACATCTTCGCGTCTGTTGTTTATGCTGCATAACTTTACGAACAAACAAAAGTTTTATTTATCTTTTTATTATTTATTGTTAATTTCTTCAGAGAATTTTTGTGATTTACGACCCTATTTCTGCTTTCGAGTCAATTTCACTTTTTCTCTTTTGTTTCAAATTACTGCATGCTCAGTAATGAAAGTGGTTTACGGTCTGATCATACAAATTGTGATTGGTATGCGGGTTTTGAGATGTCAACATTAATAAATAGCTGTTCACAAATTGATACAAATTGTACTATGTAATTGAATTCCTGAATTTTTACTATCTGCTGTCATTTATTTTTTATATATGATTTTTACATTGATTCTGTTCTATGCTAAGTATATATTAGTTGTACAAATTATTCTGCGCAAAATGAAGGCTGGTGGATGGTATTTTATTTCAAATTAAAATAGAATGAATCCACTCTTATAATAAACATAATAAACTAAATTAAAAAAAATAATTTGCCCTTTAAGAAATAAATCTTTTTAGACTCATTTTTTTATTTCTCAAAATTTCGATTGGTTTATTAATTGGCAGATGGATTTGAAAATTTAGATTTATGGCACTTCTTAACTAAAATACCATTTTGCACTCTGTTAAAAATAAATGAAGCTAAGATTACTATGAAATGTTGAAACTAAAGCCACTTTGCTTTAAGTATGAAAAAATTGTTTCAGTATATTTGTTTTTTTTAAATGTCCAAATAGAAACGTTTTTATACAAAAAAAAAACTTCGACTGGTCTTAGTTAGTTCAAGAAAAAGCGAAAAGAATCAAAGGTGTCCAAATGTGTTCAAAATATTAGGTGAGGAGAAAATCGAAAAAAAAAACAACTTTTTTCGAAATATTGAGAAATAACTTATTGTATTTTTTGAAAATATGTCAAATTGACAGGTAGAATCGACATTTTTTATTATTTTCAAAGCAAAAAACTGTTTATGAACTCTAAATTGGCTAAACTAAATTCACATATGATGCTGACTTAACGGTGACACTGTATATTTAAAAAAAAACTTTGGAGGCATTTTAAAAGTGAAAGAGATTATGTAGTCCCAGAAGCAGTTGCGGCTCATGATAATTTAAAGTGGGTGTTCATTTTTTTCCAATATTCGGTTCAAAAGTTTGTACAAGCGCTAATATCGGTGTTTTTTTTTTTTAATTTGGGTTTGTATTAAGTGTAGTTATTATTATCGATATCATACTGTTTTCAAACACCTATTGGCAACTTGCTGTACTCTAGTGATTAATCAAAAATAATATGATAATAAGAAGTTTTATTTGCGTAATTAGAATTTTTTTATTAATATATAGAACTCTACTAAAATATACCAAAAAAATTCTACTAAAACTAGCCAAAAAAGCTGAAATCTACCAATAAAGTAGAAATCTACTACATGTGGCAACGTTGGATCAAAGTCAGAGTGACCCGATTAAGCTAAACAGGATTGTTTTTTCATTACAATTGTTATAGATATTTTAAATTTTGGCTTATGTCATTACGTCATTATTACAATTAGGCTGTCGCTGTCAAGAACACGTGACTCTGGCCCTTTAAAAATGACATGTTTTGTTATGTTAAAAAATGAATATTTTAGATATTCTAATATTTGTTTTGTTTTTAATTCGCTATAGTCAGCTGACTTTTCTTCATATTTTGAGATTATTTATATCAGGTTATGCAAAAACCTTGACATTGATTTTTGTGTAATGATATGATTATATGAAATTTTACCTACCGTTTTTCAGTTTTTATTGTAAATTTAATAATTTTCGCAATTTGTTACACATGTCAAATAAAATAATATATTTTTTTTAATACTTTTTATTGGCAAATAAAACAAGTGAAATAAAATGATTATTCTATAAAATCAGTAAAGACGACATAAACACTATTTTGCGATATGACAAGTGGATTTACTTTTAGTGATGGAAAAGTTTAATTAAAATGGTGATTTAGAGCTGTATTTTGATTAATTTTATATTTATAGATTGACGGAATGAAAATGTTTTTATATTATTTCAATCACGTTATTTTAAAAAAATGGCATTTATTCTCTCCAAAACTAACTAGCCCCACTAGTTCGAGTTTGACATATGACGTAAAAGTATAATGCAAAAACTCGAGACACTTTTAGTATAGTATAGTAGTATTAGTATAGTAGTATAAAAAGAATTTGTGAAATTGTCATTAAATTAGTTTTATTATTATTATTATTATTATTATTATTATTATTATTATTATTTTTTTTTTAAATTAAGCACTTAATTACAAATAATTATCTTTTATTAATTTATTGTGTTTCAAAATAACATAAAATTTATGTATCTGATCTTGAAATGACTTTTTTTCAAAAAAAATTGTTATGTCAGATATTTCAAATATTACGTTTCCGAGTAGGAAATTGCAAGATCTATCAAAATCAAGAAAAAAAAATTGGGGTTGCTATTTAAAAAATTGTCAATGACGTCACTGCCCAAAAATGGGAAGTGGGGGAAAATTGAATTTTATTTAAAAAATATTGCGCTTTAAGTAAACAAAATTGACCTGTCCGAGCATTTTTTCGAAAAACCAACTACTTCCATTATAATGAATTTATTCCTTTCATTTGAACCATACTGTATGAAGTTAAATTTGTATTAGTTTTGTTTTGTTAAAATAAATGTTGTATCGTCAGCAAACAAAACTGATTTATTAGGTACCATGAAACGGCTTAGATCGTTAACATGAACAACAAATAAAAGAGGCCCCAGAACAAAGCCTTGTAGAACCCTTTGTCCTACAGCCTGAAAATTATTACTCATTACAGCTTATTGTCTATTACTAAGGTATGCATTTATCAGTGCAAGCGGAGTCCCCCTAACTCGATAAAGTCAATTTTCCTTTGGATATAATGCAATGCCTGTTGCGGCATTAGCCAAATGTTGTTTTCCTTTGGTAAACGGTCCCTTGTGTCATGTGACATTGGCTTTGATATTTATTTCTATATTTTATTTAAAACATATCTGTTCCGATTTGGTTTTCTGTTTTTAACAGAACAGTCTGGAATAATGTTTGCGAGTGGCGCTTGGGGTATTGTAACTTGCCATAACCATTGTTGTTCCTATATAAGTAAATACCGTCTGAACAATCCGGTCGCGCTACGGGTTTTCTAACCTACATAGTTGAGTAGAAAGTGCAGTGGTATGTTCGAATTGCCATAAGAACACCAATAACTAACGAAACTAGTCCTTTATTCATACATCTTGATCTAGTTCTCACGCCCACACCTTTCTGCTTGCTTTTTATTAATCGTTAATCGTACGCCTTCGCCTTACCTCTTGGCTCTGCTTCCATTGTATCGTTATGGGAAATAATTTTGTGCATTCGAAGTATAAACATTATGCTCGATCTCAGTTATTTGCCGATTTGCATAATGGTCTTGCAGGGTATGGACATGGACGCGAGCGGTTCTTAACGCGTCTAATTTAAATTATTCTACTTATTCTACTTATTCAATCGCCATGATGTCTACGAGGGACGCGTTAATATTATATCAAATTTTAACAGAACTAATTTTACTTATATAGGGTGTTTCATAGTTAAAGGAAAATATTTTAATGGTGGATAGAGGTGGTGGTTCCAAAAATACAAAATTTAATGCGTTAGGCTTAAAGGTGCATTGTTATAAAACTAGAAGTAAGGAATCCGGGAAATTACTGCTATATATTGCCTAAAAAACAACAGGTCTTATGTTGTGAAATTCAAAGAAAGATGGGGTGAAATAAGAAACTGCGCAAAGTTGCCAAGGAGCCTTTAAGCAAGGAGGATGTACAATGGGCCTAGTGAGGCCTAAGTGCCGTGTGGATAACCCTCCCTTCACACTTTACAGATATTTTTTACCTCTCTTTCAACTAATTATTCACTACTTTATTTTGGTATATTTTTATGATACTTGGTATTATAGTGATGACTACTAACATATTAGCCAGAAAAATATACAGGTCCGGATTAACAAAAAATAAATAAATTGTTGTGGCCTCAATCAACATGAAAATTATTAAAATCCATTTGCATAGGTAGTTAAAAAGAATATAAAGAAACTAATTTAAATAATATACTTTTTCTACACCCACATGGACATTAGCTATTCTACGCACAGATTACAAAACGAAAAAGTATGCCATTGCTTTCAATCAAACGAATATGTCTCATATCCATTGTACCTAGTCAAAACACTGCAAAAAAATTATAGTTCATATTTTGATCACCCGGCTACTATTATTTTTTAAATTTTAAATAAGTGACAATTCTGTTAAACTAATTGAGATTAAAGATACATTAAAATGAGTTATTCTTGTGTAGAATCGATAAATAATAGCATTTCTATTTTTATTTCTTCTATATTTACAGATAAACCATAAATTTTAATAAAAATATTTGAAGTAAATTTAATTTCAAATATTAAAACTAAAATTTTATGTGTAGCGATTGAGCAAATACTAGGCACTTGGTTTTCATGCAGAGGTCCCGAGTTCAATTCTAGGATTGGAGAAAATTATATATTGTCCGTATCACACGATTGAGCACTCCGTCTACGTGCTCAAACTTCGCCTTCGTGCGATATGGCAATCATATCCACTCTTGTTGCACACATTTCTATTTTAGAATCACGCTTGCGCATTTGGTGGGTTAAAAATGGACTATTTTATATTTTTACTGCTAAATTAAAAACTAATTCTGAACTTATTAAATATTGCTTGCATACGTTTCTATTTATATATCCTTAGTCCTCTACAGTATATTTACAGGTCCGTATTTGCATTTTTAAACATATTTTCAATCGCCCTGTATAGAATTATTTCCAACGAAACAGAATAGTTATATCGAAACATTTTTCAAGAACGTTTGTAAACACTTGTAGAGAATGAATATCGGCCAAAATTTTATTCATAAATTATGAATAAAATTAAAAATTATTTATATAGATGGTGTCTCTAAACTCTAATGTATTCACCTATCTCTGAAACTTTAAATTACTGCAGTATTGATAGAATTATTGCAGAATTACTGTAGGTAGTAGAAAAGTAACCTATTAAATTTTACTGATTGTAACTTTACAAAGAGATCTCATCTTAGAAGTATAGAAAGTACATAGTAACAATTTAGCTTACTGTGAGAATGCAATAAATCATTTCAGGTGATGGTGATCATGTTCATGATAAAAACTTACAAAAGTGTACAGTTAACTGAAGTTCAAATTACCCATTAGAAATTAGAAACCGATTTAAAACTTACTATAACAGTTATACAATTGTACCTGGGCAATGGGAAGACATATTAAATAATTGATTTAAAACGATATTTTCACGTGAAATGGGACGACTGTAAAGGATATTGAATGATTATTAGTAGTGAATAAACGATATTCATTCACAGTATATGTTCAAAATGCTCACCATTACCCCCTTTTTTTGTTTTCGAACACATTATGCAGTTTCTCGTCAGTTATATTTTGTGCTTTGTCAGATATTTTTTTCGACTGAGAAACTTGAATTTTATAATTTTCATTGTATGAATCTGTCCAAAACACCGTTTCTACCTGTCTGAACCCCTGTTTTTTTCACTAATTTATTGGGACTTAATTTTCAAAATTTTGAACGTATTTGTTTATGACCACAAAAAATATGATATTTTATTTATTCATCTGGAAAACGTCCCCCAAATTATTGAATACAACTATGAATTAAATATGACCAGGTTCTATCAGCATTTTGAGTTCCGCTTCGAAAATGATCCATTAAAATATAAGATTTTTTTCAGCTGTAAACATTTTATGTATAGTCAATAAAATTTTAAAAATGGAAGTAAATAAATTTACACTTGCCAATAAAAAATAATTAAGACACTAATCTCTAAAAAAACTGATAGATTTATTAATATTGAATGAAAACTTGAATAAAAACTTGTTGATAAAATAAATAATATCCACAATTTAACGTCAGTGACATATTTGACAACTGACAACTTCAGTTGTCAAAAATTCGTTTGATGCATTTTTTGATCACGTGGGATGCAGGTATTGTTGAAGACCCTGTATTACATGTAGCATATTTTGAATTTACTCTCTTCTTCTTCTAAATAAATAAATATTGTTATAAATTATTCTTGGAAGTATACCGCTTTTGTGATGCATTTTTTTATACGTTCAAATTAAACATTCATTCAGTAATTATGCAAAAACGATGGCGTGTTTGTTTTATTTCCAAGAAATTTGCATTCTTATTATTTTAAACAGCTAATTGTGGTAATTATAAGTTAACTGAGTAATATAATGAAAATAATTTCATAGATATGTTGCCCTGTAAGCCGGCAGTGATTTCCTTAACAATGAAAACTATGTTCGTTTATCTTATCATCTCGCATAATCTTTTTTTTTCATCGGAAAATGCAACTATGTAGCATCATAATTTGTTTGTGAATATTAAAAATTAACCATTAATAAGTTAAAATTTTGCAAATAAATTGAAAGCTTCTCCTGTGGTCTAGGGGTTAAGATGGTGGTACGGCATACCAATGTAGTGGGTTCGATTCCCAACGGGAGGATATTAAATTTTTTTCCAACATGTTTTACTAAAAAACAAATTCAGTGAATATTCAGAGGAGGATCTTGAGCAAGCATGGGCAACCTTTTTCATAGAAAGTCCAGAAAAATTTAGTATAGACCAAGAGCCATAATATTTATTAAAAAAAAGAGGAAAGGTACAAATATATAAGCATACATATTTTCAGGAAAATATCATCTAAAACATATTGGATAGATATACCTAAATAAATTTTAAAACCGTTTTTTCGTACTGTATGTCTAGATTTTAAAAGTCTCGTCATCCAGAAAACATTGGCAGCTTTAAATATTTTTATTTTAAAACGATTTTAATATTATTACACTTTTGACGATTAAATAATATTGAAACTGTTCGCACGTGTCGTTGAAATTTCATTGTTATTTTATTTCTGTAACAATTACATACCTATACATATTGTAACAATAGTATCTGATATAGTATTATTACTTAGTAGACGTATTCAAATATAAATATACATGTTAATAATTTGGAGTAACGTTATATTAATGTTTGTTTATTTAGTATCTTAAATATTTTATACTTACGTAAATTTTTATGGTAAAGATAAAAAATATCAAAAGTTTTTATAAAATCAACATAATTTTAAATATTTGTTTCTGTTCCATTATTTCCATTTGAAAGTAGAGAAAGGTTGCACAAGACCAATTCTTAATTCAATTAATTTAATGGCAACAGACAGATATCTTTTTAATTTAAGACGTTGTAGGCGGAGATAGGCATCAGGCAACTGACATAACGCTTTCAGTAGATCTGATTGTTAGCCTATAAAGTGAAAGTTTGCGAAAAATGTAAGCTTTGTACATTCAAAATCTGTCTTAATCAATCTATTGACCTATGGCTATGACCTAAAATTTACACAACCATTCTTAGATTCAATGCTTATACTATATATTGATTTATTACTTACTATTATTAACCAGTACATGATTAATGAAATATTCTCTAAGACAATCGATCACTTTTAAACTACCCCCGTACATCAATGATCATAAATTTATCTAGCGATAATTATGCTGTTAAAAACTATTAATATCAATTTATAAGCTCTAACTGTCACTACTTTATTTACGATGTAAGTAGTTATCCTGGAAGATTTCGTGTTTGAATTAGAACTAATAAGATTATTATGCATTCCTCATACATGGTGGTCAAATATACAGGATGTCCAACGACGGGGGCGACAAACCAATAGACAAGTTTTATTAAAAAGAGCAAAAGGTTATTTATTATCTGTCCATCTAAAATATTTAGGCAGTTCTGTCATTTCCACCTATACCGGAAGTAGATGTCGACTTTCTCATTTTAAATGGGACACCCCTATTTTTATTTAGGATTCCCATAAAACATAAAATTTTAGGATCACTTTGTAAAATAAAGTGTACAGCTCAAATTTGTAATTTATTAAAAAACACAATTTTGAAAAAAATATTGCCATTGCGGGTATTAAAATAAAATAAAGTATGCCTAAAACTCCAAAGTGAGTCCTACAGCTATTATTTTTATAATTTTATAAACAGCTTATTGAACGATTAGCTCTTTTCAACAGTTCCCAAAATTAATTTTTTTTTATTTGGTAAAATTGTTCTGGTCTATTTTATGCCTTCTTCTATTTAACTAAAAACCTGTTTTATGTCCTGCTAATTGCCAATTGGTCGATATTTACAGTTATAAATTTCTGTAATTTTTGTAGTATTTTTTCTCTAGCCAAGAGATACCAGCATCTCCTGGATAGAATATAATTTGAGTAAATTCGTTCAGAAATCAGTAGGAATCCCCGACCTTAAGAGTTTTTATTTATTTATTTATTTATTTATTTATTTATTTATTTATTTATTTATTTATTTATTTATTACAATATCCAACAGGGTTGCCCCTAATTACAGAATAAGGAAAGGAATATTACAAGAATTGGGAATTAACATAAATAATTATTCTTATCTATATACATATTACATACATATAAAACTTAAATCTAAATAAACACGAATTTAAACAGACATGGGTGCATCCTGAAAAAAAACTTACATAAGAAAAAAAGGAATGATCCATTTCCGCCTTTAATAATTACTGCGAAAATTTGACAGAAAGATACTTCTAATAGATGCAACAGAGCAATTAAGAATATCTGTATCATCTTCAATGTTCGAATAGTTTAGAATAATTTGAAATAAGATGCTTTGTATATGTTAGTTCTATGTGCTTGTTGATAAAATAGTTGATTTCTTCGGGAATTAACTCTGGGAACGTGAAAGTTTAACATTTCCAAACATGAAATACAATCTATTTTGTTATTTAATAACTTGAACAGAAATATCACTGAGTGCATTGCTCTTCTTTTTAAAAGACTACATGTATTAAAACGGTTTAAATAATAACTTTGAAGAAGTTCTCTTATGGGATAGGAACCATCACTTAAAAGACAAGCTGATTTAAAAAATCTTCGTTGAACTCTTTCCAAATAGTTAATGTGATTGGAGTATATCGGACTCCAAACGATACTGGCATGTTCTAATTTTGACAAAACCAGCAAAGAGAAAAGTATTTTTATCGTTGAAAAGTCATTGAATAATTACATATTTCTTATAACAAAATCTAAAATGCGATAAGCAGAAACAGTTGTTTCTTCAATGTGCGATGTAAACTTTAATTTTGGACCAAAGAAAACTCCAAGATCTTTAATCAGTTCTGGCCGATTTAATGTAGAATTTTGTAGGTAGTATTGATCCTTCCTTTCTAGTAAATGTCATTACATTACATTTTTTAACATTTAACGGTAACCTATTTCTTTTGCACCATTCGTTTAAGCGGTTAAGATTCTCTTGAAGCAATAGACAATGATTATAACTAGAGATTTCATAAAAAAAAAATTTAGGTCATCGGCAAACAATAGATTTGTGACGCTCAAATTACAAACAATAATATTAATAAAAAGCAGAAATAATAAAGGCCCTAAAACCGAGCCTTGCGGGACGCCGGATGTTTGTTTGAAATTCATTGATTTATGCCCTAAGCACTGAACATAAAGGTAAACGATCTGATAGATATGACTGTAAAACATTTAATAAGGAGCCATGAAATCCAAGTGCTGAAAGTTTACTTATTAGCAGTTTGTGATCAATTCTATCGAATGCTTTAGAGAAGTCAGTGTAAATAACATCAACCTGACTTCTTCTATCCAAAACTTCAGAAATACAATGAGTTATTCAGATTAGATTAGTTACAGTAGAGCGACCAGCAATAAAACCATGTTGGGTTGTACTAATGATTTGGCGAAACTGAAATGAAAGGAAAGTATGCACAAGTATTTCAAAAACTTTAGAGAAATTGTTCAGAATTGTGACAGGGCGACAGTTGGATATATCATTTTTGCTGCCATTTTTAAAGATTGGACTAACTCTAGCTAACTTCCACATCTCAGGAAATTGTTGAGTTTTAAAAATAAGGTTGAAAATAATTGTAAGTGGTTTGCAAAATACCTGTGCACAGTCTCTCACCAGAAATCTCGGAACATTATCCTATCCACTTGTTGGCTTAGGTTTCAATTTTTTTAGAGCAGTTAGTACTTCAGCTTCCGTTACTTGGGTAATGTTAACTATATTGTTATAATTTTGGTATTCTAAAGAATCTTTAACAGTATTATCAATTGGTGTATAATTTCGTGAAAAAAATATTGCAAACGAATCCACTATATCTTTAGGTTGATTTAAAAACCCTTGTTTTCGAAATTCATAGTGTTGGGTATCGTTGACAGATCACCCTTTCTGAAATTTATAAATGACCAAAAAGTTTTAGGATCAGCCTTAATATTTTCTTCAGAACATTTCACATAATTACAGTAAGCTAACAGTTTTAATTTTAATTTCAGTTCTCAGTTGACTGTAAATAATATAATCTGAATTATATTTAGTAATCTTAAATTTTTTCCAAGCTTTACTTTTCAGTTTAATACTATTTATGAATTCAGAATTAAATCAGGATAATGTTGGTTAGTTGGAGTCTTTTTTGGAACGTGTTGGGCAAATACAGAGTTTAACTTATCGTAGAATGCGTTTAAGACTTCATCAACATCATTATAGCCGTTATTTAGAAAAGACCAGTCTGTTTCTAATAATATTTTATAAAGATTTCGAAAATCTGCTTTTTTTAAAATTGATTCCATTCGGAGAGTTTCTTGTATAAGCTCAGTTTCTCGTATTAATGTTTCCGATATACCTGTATACCATAATAGAGACTTATTGCAAGTTCATTTGTCAGTCACTATTAGTGCCGCTCTTATTTTGACATCTAAGCATGCGCAGATCGTTTATGTTCTAAAACTGACTTTATTAAAGATTGTAGCTGTCTTTAATTGTGGATGTTTAAGGGCAGCAGGTAGTGGCGACTTTATAGCTTTCGGGTGCGCTCGTCGACATTCGTATCCGTTCGAAGTATTTTAATATTAAATATTTAATATAATTGTCATCTAAACCTTCTAAAATTAAAATTTCTAATGCCTCTTCAATATAATGTACTATTATAGATGAACTATAATTTAAAATTATTAAAATGAGGTTAGAAATAAGAATAAGGACAAGTATTCTAATGTGAAAATTTCAGGTTTGCAATAATTCTGAATTTAGCAAGGAATTTATTTGACTCTAATTGCAATATATCTCTTATGACTGTATCAAAAGCTTTTTCCAAGTCAATAAAATACAATTGTAACCTTCTCTCTTCTTTTGTTTTTCTCACCCATCTTGCCTCATAATTCATAATAAACATGCTTCTCTCTCTTTGGCTGGGCGTTCAATACTCTTTGTAATATGATTCTATTTATAAGTAATTTCCCGCTTGGGTGAACCATAGTATTTTAGATATAGATTCTTTACAAAACATCATAATTCAGTTCAGTCAATAATATCTGTAATCTTGAGCGATAAAAATGCTTTAGCGTTATAAACTTGTTAAAAAACTGAAACTAATTTCTCCTTTTGATCTTTTCGAGTCCGCTTAAAATGTTAATTTTACACACAGAAAAAAACAAAGCAGTACAAGGGCCATTTTGAAACTCTTTATGGCAAACCGTATGATTAGTAGGCTATGAAAAGAACGTCTTAACACTGCATGAAAAACTAATAAAATAATCGCTATTTCTTTTTAGTAAAAATATACAACTTATTTGATACGCATAGACCATGCAAATTGGTTCAAAAAGATGACAGATTCTAAATTTTTCCAAGCCTCCACGATTTTCATATCTGTCATCTTTAGATTTTATAAATGAGGATTGAATCGATAGGATTTTTTAAGTTTACAGTTTTGTTAAAAGTTAGCCTTCGTGGTCATTTTTATCGATAACGATACATTATAAGAATTTTCTTTTTTAATTATCAGCATAATTTTTCCTATTTACATTGTTTTTAGAATCCACCTGTCGTGGTTTAAAATTCGCGATAAATACGTTTGTACGTAATAAGAAATGTTTTTGATATCGTTTATTGTCAATCTAAAAATGTCAACGTGATCATTGCGCATTCCAAAGTTAAGAAAAGCATGGCACTTTTATCAGAACTATCCCAGGATGGTTAATTTTATTAACCTGATAGTTTTAGAAATATTGTAATATTCGGTTATTTAAAAACACGATTGTATAGAACAGATTAAAGAAAGAGGCTGGTAAAAGCAAGTTTCTCAAAAGCAACAAATTTGAAAGTAATATTTAAATTCCTCCTGTGATATTGTGTAAAATTTGAGTATGTTTGTTCTTGCTAAATGTGCACTATATTACGTGGAATACAAAACCAAACCTATGCAAATTATATTTATAGTATATTCACGTTACATAAACAAATCAATACGGTGCAATATAATAAATAATAAACATTTATGAATATACTATAATAACATACAAATTAAATAATAATAACAGTATAGATTCTAACATTTAAAATAAATACTTGTATTAAAATATCAAAACATACATTAGCTTGACCTTTAACATTGTACTTGAGAAAAAACTAAATAATAAAAAATTACATAATTGTTAGAAAGCACGAGTTAAAACTCAATAAAAAAATTGGATTGATAGACATCAATGGACACGATATATTGCATTTTGTGCCATTGTATTAGCATTCTTTCATCATAATCATCATCATTGTCATCATTTAGCTCCCTAGTGAAAAACGAACTTTTAGCGGAAAATATTAAAAGCTTGAGTCGATTTTTTACACCTTTCACAAGGAAAAAGTGCAGTGAGAAAGTAACGAAGCACAATTTAAAATCTTTCGTTTTCCCTTGATGAATATTCCGCTTTAAAACGTGTCCTTGGTTCTTGAAATATGTTAGAAAAGTCGTTCGTGATTATACGGTAATGCAGTTTTATCGAATTAAAAAGTTATGCGATATATTTAATTGATTTCAATATTCAACGTTACGTCGAAAGCTCACCCAGCAAATAAATGTGATCTAAATCATCGAGATACGAGCTGAACGAAAATAGGGTGTTGCAAAACAAAACCATTTAATGTGATGTTAATGTTGAATGACGCAACTGACATTTTGTATCTTCCGTTCGAATGATGCAAAGAGGCCTTTAGGCTAACAGCGAATACGGTAGATATTTTAGGCATAGTGAAATATATTTGGACATAATTGAAATAATAAATAGTCTGGTTTACCAATATTTAAATCAGTTAACAAGAAATATTTCGATGTTTTGGTTTAAATTTTCCAAAAATATAGATCTGTATCTGTAACGTGTGGAAGGTGGGTTACCCTCACTAGGCCCAGTGTGCATCCTCCTAGGATGATAGACACCTCCTAGCTCGTGAGCCAGCCTACAGATTTAATGTAATTGACAACGTATCCAAGAGGTGCTTCTCTTATATCGGCCGGTGATAGCCGACACTTGCCGAACACATATTTTTTAATAAATAAGAGCGTCGGACAATCGTAGAGAATATGCTCGATGGTCTCATCTTCTTGTCTGCAGAGTGCGGATTCTGACAGCCCCATGATATGAAGATGCTTCCGTACCTGGTATGACCAGTCAGAATGCCTGTGATCAAGCGCAGATTCTGTCTAGTCATAGTCAAGTATTCGTTATGGTGTTGTCAGGATAACTTAGAAGCTCCTGGGCAACTCTGCAGTTTCTTGTTTCATCCCATTTTTCCTTGAATTCCACAAGGGAATGTTATTTAATTAGGTCTGTCATTACCGATGTTCAGTCCAATAGAAAGGCCAGGTCCAAAAAGTATTTGGTTGGCGACCATCTTGGCTAGTGAATCAGCAAGACGGTTACCTTTCGATGTGGCGTGATCTTTGATCCATCTTAAGGTGACCACATTGTTGATGGATACTTCAGTCAAAGCTTCGTGACATTCTAGTACTAACCTGAGTAAATTCGTGGTTTTTTAGGATTAGTAGTGCTTTTAAGTTTTCCAAAAATATAGATATAATTATTAAAGTTATTACATCGTTTAATATCATTACATTTTCCACTTTTGTATGCCTTTTTTTAGGAGTGGTGATATTTCCAACGAGCAAAAAAGTACTTAAGTACTATAAATTCTATAAATATTTTAAAACTCCTATATAATAGTAATCGAAAAAATCATGATTCCTATACTTTCCTTATCTGTATACAGATATGAAAGTAAAAATAGGGGTTAAAACCAGACATGGTATATTGGCTTTATAACATGGTGGTGAGACCGATAATAACATACGCAGCTTTGGTGTGGTGGCCAAAGACACAGCAAAGGAAAGCAATAACGAGGCTAAGCAAGGTACAAAGACTTGTCTGCCTCGGAATAACGGGGACAATGAAAACAACCCCCACAGCTGCAATGGAAGCACTAATAGGACTCTCACCTCTTCACTATCTGATACAAATGGAGGCAAGATTAGGTGCTTACAGATTAGGGAATACACTGGGAAATCTTGACATTAGGCCAGGTCACATGAATATCTCAAGGTTAGTGACAGGAGACGTGCTAGACATGAGATCAGACCACATAACCAAGAGATACTCTTTTAATACTCCATTTGAGGTTTTAATACAGGAAAGAGCGGAGATCACCATAAGGGAGCCCAATGACAAGAACAAACCTTGTATACAGACGGGTCTAAGACTGCGGAAGGCACTGGGGCGGGAGTATTCTCCAAAAACCCTGATACTAACCATAGCTATGCTATAAGAATACATTCCTCGGTATTTCAGGCCGAGGTATACGCAATTTTGCAATGTGCAAAAACTAACAATGAAAAAGCTGTCGAAAATCAGCATGTTCAAATAATGTCAGACAGCCAAGCGGCACTTAAGGCCATATCGAGTCAGAAAGTTACGTCGAGGCTGGTATGGGAATGCATCGAAGAACTAAGAACACTGGCAGACCGAAATAGAGTAAAACTATTTTGGGTGCCAGGTCACCAAGGAATCGAAGGCAACGAAAAGGCTGATGAACTTGCAAAAAGAGGGTCAGAAGAAACACCGGAACCATACAAAAACCCAGGAGTACCAAAAAGTCCAGTCCGAGGTTTCATAAACGACTGGATTCGGGAACAACATATGAACTATTGGGTAAGCACCCCAAAACAGGCACATGAAAAGGCCTTCATAGGCAGACCATGTCCCAAAAGAATTGGAGAACTACTCTTTATGAATAGAAACCAGTTGAAAGTGATAACAGGGTTCATGACTGGGCACGCCCCAGTAAAGGGACACTTGAACAAAATTGGCATGTACAATGGGTAACTCATGTACCGACTATGTCACAAGAAACCAGAAACGGCCAAACACATACTGTGCGAATGCGAAGCTCTAGATCGCAAAAGACATGCACTTTTTGGACAACTCCAGGTTTATCCAACAACGTATAGAACCCACTCACCCAAGAATCTGTACAAACTTGTACAAGGAGACAGAGTGGGTGCTATGAATTAACATGGGGTAAAACACAATAAGCCAATATGCTTCAGTGTTATTCGGAGACATAGTCAGACGAGCCCAGAAGAAAAAAAAGTGTAAAAGTTACGATTGATTCTGCTCATGTAAAAGGATACTTCACTCTTAAGGCTAATAGGAGTTTTGGAGAGATTTATTATATTATTATAAGTGTATTTACAGGATTATTTATACAACCCATTTACGTACGTATTTTAGTACTGCTAAAAAATATTGTACGTTTGTTGCATTTTGCGCTATGAGACGTATTTTAAGATTTTAGATCAAATTTGGGGAATTTTAACTGAAAACTTTCTGCAACCGTTTGAGCTTTGAAGATGCGGTTGTCGGCGTTGAATGTCTCTCTAAGAGCCCTATAAAATGATACATATTAAAAAAAAAATTATCTTTAAATATATTCATTTTTACAATTACCATCATCCAAAAAAAAGACAAAATAATATTTATTATGAAGTAAAATAAAAAATAATAATAATAATGAAATATTAAAAAATAAATATATAATAAAACCACTGAAGAAGCCGTCCGATTAGTGCCGAACGTTCTGAGAATATAAATACATAAAAAGAAAAAAAAAGTTAAAGTTTAATTACTAAATCTTATACACAAGAAAAGGCTAAGTTCACCTCCAAGAAAGTTATTTGTATTGTAACGTCTATTATTTAAATTTATTATTTAAATACTCCAATTTATTTAACACTTATACTCGTATACTAATAATTTATATTGACAATTTATCTTTACACACCAATATCTCGACTTCAACTAAAACTCAAGGCAAAATTCGTCTATTTATATAAAAATGCAACGCACCACACTGTTCTAGAAGAATTGAATTCTCGAATGGACTAGATCAGATTTGGCAACGTTTCCAATTGCGTTTCTAGCAACTTGTACAGCATTCGCTGCGCACTCTTCGCAGACGGAACGTGTATCTTCACCCGGCATAGTCGTATCAACAAGGGGTTTCGGAGGTGACTCGGTATATTAAATATTCATGGTAACGGAAAAATGAAGGGAGGGTCGGGCATAGCCTATAAAATACCGAGGCCTGGGACTAGTAGGAACCGGTACGCGGCACGTATGGCGTACAATAGTTATCAGGATTTAATAATTTTGTTTTACTGTGGTAAGGCAGAAAAAATCTTTATTTATTATTTAAAATTAAGTTTGTTTTTTTATTTGTTTATAATAGTTATAATATATGTTTTAGTTATTTATATTGTATAATTTATGCAATACGACTTTTGTGTCAAAATTGGGTCGTGGAACCCAGAATTACGGTGTAAGCCCTTTCTTTAACGGGACACGTCGGGTTGACAGTTCTAAGGCCCGTGCTTGCTTTGCACGGCCCTGAGTAAAGGCTGTAAAAAGACTTAACTAAGGCAGAAAGGGACTTAAACGTTAGATAATGACAGGACTGGTCGAAAATGGCTCGTACGACAGTATTAATTTATTTTTTATTGCTTAATAAACTTATTTTCAAGACGGAAATTCTCCCATAGTTTCTGTCAAATTTTTAATATATATTTTAAACATTTGACAAAATAAAATATTGATTTGCTTGAAGAGGGTTTCATCAATTTTTCCTAGAATTTTTCCTTTACTAAAATCGCCCCACTAAAAATATCGCAATTTTCGAGAACTGCATGACTAGTTGATCCATCGGACAACATTATTCATTAAATGTTTTCTGTTTTGTGAGAGATTGTGACTCTCAAAGGCCTCACGGCATTTGATATTTACCGTGGAGTTACGGTGTTGCAGCTCTAAATCTGTGTTACGTGCTATGATGGTCCGATAAAGGTCTCATTAGTAAACCGTAAATCGGACTATAGGGCGCAAACATACCCCCATGGTCCTGTAAATAACCCCCGCACAATGGGCGGGTACAGGGGCGGATTACACGAGGTAAAGTTGATGAATGCTGTAAATTAGTCTGTTTGAAGATTAGTCTGTTAACGTTGTTCGTTTAATCTTGTATTGTTTTAGATTAGACTTATGCAAATAAGAAATATCACTTGGCAACTAAATTAATATGAAGTTTGAGTGTTGACACGGCTAATAACAGACGGATCGGGTGCTGGTATTTCAAAACTTACATCAGTGGTAATTCTATAACGAATATGTTAAAATTTAATGCATTTTAAAAATATAACGTATGTTAAATATGAAAAGCAATTCTGTAAATTCATGAAAAATTTTAACTTGTCATAATTAACATAATAATAGTTCATTTGTGCCACAAAAATCGATTCTATATACAGAAATATGTTAAAAATTTAACATAAATGTGTTAATTTTATGCATTAAATTGAGGATATTAACAGGTACTAATTAGTAGGCTTTAAAACTCAACATATTGTGATGTTTGTTTATTTTCAAACAACAGTTTATTTATTAATAATTTATTTAAACAGTTATTTATTTTATAACACAACTATTCTAATTTATATATATTTCGAATGTCTTTAAACACTATTTATATTCACCACTGTCTATCTATTAATTACTATTTATCTTCACTGTCCATATAATAACTAACTAACTGTGTTCTTCCACCAATATTTATATACAAATTTCTAAACTTTGGTGGAGTCTCGAAGCTTCTCCACCAAACTAGAAATATTTGGAACAGTCCAGAAATATTATCCCGTCTTTTCTTGAATAGTCATCGAAATCACCTCTGCCATAGTCGTCCCATAGGTTTGGTCTTAAGGGGTTTAATTATGTATAATAATCGGACAAGTTGAGCCTCAAAGGCCAAATAAGACAGAGAGGGATTTGTAGGGTTAGAGCATGACTGAATAATGAAATGGCTCACATAACAATATAAGAAATTATGACTTTTGATTGTTAAATTCTATTTTATTTATAGTGTATATAAATTTTTTGTAGTTAGTAATTGATTTGCCGTAGAAGGGTACTGGGGTTAGTTTTGTTTGTATTGAAAATTGATTTTTTTTTTCCTTAAGGTTTTGGTAATTATATCAATTTGCCACAGATAAGTATTAAAATACCGAAATTGAAATAAAGAATATTTGAAATAATTTAAAATAATATCATATATCTAATTGTATGATTCGTAGAAAATTTACTAATAAATCAAATATGATTTTATTTTGAGTACTTAAAAGATGAGTTAAATTTATGGGATATTGTATGTTTTTTGTTACGTAATTCTAGGATTAGATCGGAACAGTGTTGCTGATGATTTGAGCAGGCGAAAAAAATATGATTTAGGTCCGCAACCGTCTCATTATCACATGAGCATAGATTTGTATTCACAATGCCTATTCGATATAAGTGAGCCGGAAATGTTCCATGGTTTAATTTTAATCTTGTGATGGTAACCGAGTAAGATCTGCTTACATTATGTGGAATTTTTAAGGGTAAGGTAGGGTGGATAATATAGGTGTAAGGGTAATTGGAATTAAGCACAAATTCATTCTATTTTAGGTTCCAAGTTTTAAGGATTTCTTTTTTACTAATATTTATTATATCCATATAATTCATTTTATCTACTATATTGGAAAGATTTGTCGCTACTTTTGCCAAAATATCAACTTTATTGTTACCTATAATTCCAGAATGATCTTTTAACCCAAACAAACTTAATTAAATATTCGAGGTTATAAAAATGGAGCATTTTTTTGATATTACACATAGTGTTAGACATTGCATAACTGTTGAACGATAAATTTCTAATAGCATCTAACGCAGATTTTGAATCTGACATTATTACAGCATTAGATGGGTTTTGAACTAACCATTCCAAGGCACTTTCTATAGCAAAGACTTCGGCTGAGTACACCGAGCAATAATCGTGTATCTTTTGTTTAAGGTGAATACAGCACCCCCTTATAATTTTCGGATAAGCATATCTCAAAAAGTAATTTTTTTTTAAAATTAAAATTTTGGCAAAATAAATTAGGCAATAATATCTAGAATATACTTATATTTTTAAGTTTTAATTATTTCCATTTTCCAAGAAGAAAAAATCAAAGGGCTTTAAATTGAAATATAATGAAAATAAATACATTCCTCCACATCAATATTCTTAATATAATCCCCAAATTTAAGCTCTTAATCTCTTGTTAATGATTTTTTAAAATTTGCCAAATTAGTGGCTAAAACGCCTCGTTAAGTGCTGCTTTCTGGTGTAACGCGTCTGTAACTATCGTATCGTACCATCGATGAATTCATTATTTAGGAAATAGAAAATTCACAATATTACAAATATGTAAACAACAAACTCAAACTAAAAATCAGAATAACCAAAAATTTGTAATATAAACATCCAATTTCACCTAGTGTTTGGAGTTAGCAATACAGTACATGTCAGTTGACGGTTTGGACCTTTGACATTTACGTGGAACCTTTCTATGCTTTGTCACATCAAATCTGATAGTCAAACTGTTATACTTTATGACGTAAGTTTTGAGGCAGCAGCTCCTGCTCCATTAAATTTGTATTAGGGCGACCTAGTCCGGTCCATTCAATAGATCGGATGCGCCCTATATTGATTTACAAGGGAAAGTAAAATTGTTGTTTGTCTCTGTACCGTGCATGGGAACCGGAAGTGATTTAGAGGAGGTTTAAGTAGGAAACTGATGTCTATATTTATTAATTTTGTGTGTCTAAGCGTATTACATTCTTGTGTATGTAATCAGGGATACAAATATAATTATTATTTTAATAAATTAAATTAATTTATACTTATTACTTAATAGATAAAAGTTCTTACCTAGAGCCAGTGACCAGTCTGACATCTCTAATTTACAGTATTACATTGTCAGTAGACTCCATTTCAATAGTAAAAAATACAGCTCCGTCATAAATGACGATATTTGACTATTTGTTAGTTTGTTTATAAGTTAGTATTGTTTTATATAAATAACCCATGTCTTTTAAAAAACTTATGGGTATCAAACTAGTAAAAGAAATTTGAAATAGATAGGGTCACTACTTAAACTTGAAGTATGATTTAAAGTAGACGGAAGGTGACATTGATCTAATGGATCAGAATGATGATCACCAAGACCACAACTCTTTAGATATCCATGAGAAAGGTTCAGATTATTAAAAAATATACATTTAGAGTAGATAAAATCATTATATTGACTTAGCAAACAAATTAAAATTGAGTGAAATTTTTAAAAATGACACGACTTCAAAAATTAAATGCTGCAATCTATATAAAAAAAGTCGAGGAAGAAACTATTCATTTCCAAACGGTATATTATTTTTAAAAACATGCTATTATATAAGACAAAATTAAACTCGTTGCCCTTATGATATGGCCCCGTAAGTAAAATTATATTTCTGATAAATGAAATTGAATAATTAAATAAAAAGAGTACCATGTTTTTTCACCAATGTTTCTGCTTCATTAATGTCTACCTGCATTTATATTAGTGTTACACTCCTAAATATCAAACAGGAAGTAGGGGAGCTTCATTCTATATCGCCACTGATTTATTAATGGGGGAAATGAGAGTGCTTTTCCGTTTAACGTAAATAAAAAACTTGAGATGTTCTTTCTTTGATTTTGCCCTATTTCAGGACACAAATCTACTGGATAGTGGAAAAAGTACGGGGTCTTTCACAGTCATAGCTGGTGTCTCTAGAACGTCTTTCTGTGGACTTAAATTTTAAGAATTTTAACTCTTTTATATCTGTTTATTTTAGAGATGTGTTTATGTCTTTTCAAATCTTAACAATTTTATTTTAATTTATATATAAGAAGAAAAACGATTTGACGCTATTTAACTATATTATAACAAAAATTGTAAATATGTAAAAGTAAGTATAATCGTATCTGATCTGAGTGCACTAAAAGGGGCTAAAACCTGAATATAAATAGTAAGAAATCTGTATCTATAACGTATGGAGGGTAGGTTTCCCCCACGGTACTTAGGCTTCACTAGGCCCATTGTGCATCCTCCTAAGGTGATAGGCACCTCCTAGCTTGTGAGCTAGCCTACAAATTTAATATAGTTGATAACGTCGCCAAGAGGTGCTTCTCTTATATCGGCCGGTATAAGCCGATACTCGCCGAACACAAATCTTCTAATAAATGAGAGCGTCCGGCAATCGTAGAGGATATGCTCGTTGGTCTCATCTTCTTGTTGGCACCCCTGCAGAGTACGGATTCTGATAACCCCATGATATGGAGATGCTTCCGTACTTGGCAATAACCAGTCAGAATGCCTGTGACCAAGCGCAGATTCTGTCTAGTCATAGTCAAGTATTTGTTTGCTGTAGTGTTGTCAGGATAAATTAAAATCTCTCTGGCAACTCTGCAGTTTCTTGTTTCATCCCGTCTTTCCTTAAATTTCACAAGGAAATGTTCTTTAATTAGGTCTGTCACTGCCGATTTTGTCGCCATGTGCAACAAGTATATGGTTGGCTGCTTTCTCGGCCAGTGAATCAGCAAGACGGTTACCTTTCGATGTGACGTGACCTTTTATCCATCTTAAGGTGACCACATTGTTGGTGGATACTTCGGCCAAAGCTTCGTGACATTCTATTACTAACCCTGAGTAAATTCGTGGTCTGTTCAGGGTGAGTAGTGCTTGTCTGCTATCTGTGTAGATGAGCATGTTCCTTCCAGTAATATTGTTTCTGGTGGTTTATTTTGCTGCTATGAGAATCCCCGTGAGCTCTGTTTGATCTACACTGCATATTGCTCACAGCCCATTTTATGTTTAGGTTTAAGGATCTGGAGTATATTCCACATCCTGAGCTTTGTTTTGTTTTAGAACCGTCCGGTGTATATATGAATCCTACCTGCCACTTCCGGCTCTTCTGTTTGTATTGTTATAACTTTATATGGCTTATGGAAGATAGATAGGACAAAGCATGTCATGTTCATATCATCCATACTATCTGAAAGCATAATAGGCGCTATTCCATCAATTTTCCATGACCAGGGGACGTCAAGTTGGAAATAATATTCTCGATTTTTTGGTAATAATTTTACAATCTATATAATCACAATCTCTTTATAAATTGTTGCCAGATAGTTATTATTTTTGATAAGGAGCATGATTTTATTTTATTAATTAAATTAGATCATAATTTTTTATAGAACCTTTTGATAATTTTGATTAGAATATAATTTATGATGTAAATGTTCTCATCTGATCTACTGGATTTATCATACCATGGTGTTCTGGGGGAACAAAGGATTTCAACGGACAGCCTGAGCAAAGCTGGCTGGAATCCAGCGGCTTGCATGCTTTGCCATCACTGGAGCAATCTCAACCACACCGACGGATGGAGACAATGCTGGACCTAAAACCTCTACATTTTGTTAGAAAGGGAGGTCAGGTCAGGATGGTCTTCTATAGACTTCTAAAGGTGGGTAGCTAATGCAATGAAGAACTTCGATGGGACAAAACTGGGCTGACTCGCTAGTTCCCCGACAGCACATAGAAAAGTCATACAGCGTCCTGATTCCAGAGAGCGACGAATTGAACAAGGGATAAAACCTCTTCCAGGCAGATTATACGGCTCCAAAACTGAAAAAGGAGCAGGAGCGCGAGTTTGCGGACACAAGCTAAGAGTTGACATATCAATAAACCTGGGCTATATGGCAATGATCAGAAATAATTGCTATAAAATTGGGAGCAAGAGAGTTGATTAATTTTCTCCCTGCTAACAAGACTATAAAGATCTTTTCGGATACCCAGGATGTCAATCAAGTTGACTCAAAGCTGGTTTGGAACTGTATAAATATCCTTGAGTATATCGGTGCCCGGAACAGAGTTACTTTGATTTGGATTCCGGGACACAGCCGACGCTCTAAAAGAGGAATCGAATCTAAGTTCATAGCAGCAAGCAGCAGAACTATTCATGGGCACTGCCAAAGGCATTATCTCAAAATGGACGGATGGTGTAACACTAACGAACTGGAGAGATACTCCAGAGCTAATTTATTCAGATCTTCGGATTCACTCTATTGGAGCCTACGGACTTTAAACAGATCTCACCCAATTCAACCATGGCATTTATCAAAAGGCGTGGCCTATACGGTGAACTATAAGTTAGACATGAGTCACAATAGATTCATCTGGGTCGCAGTGGAAGGCGTTGAGATCATCCCACTCATTTTCAACCTAACCTAAACATCTTTGTTTGATAATCTCCAGTCTTTCGTGATTCAACAAACTGGGTATCACTGCCAATGCCCTTTACCCGGAGGTGATTTCAGTCCCGTAGAGACAGAGCCCTTGTAAGAAAGCGTCTCTATGATTTTTAATTACTAAATTTTGTAAAAGTTTTGTAACAGTAATTAGCCTAGGTTTCGTTCAAATATTTATTTTTTTCCCCATATTGTGATATCTACGAATTTCCTTTAAATATTTTCTACGCCAAACAACGATTTCGGCTATATCCAATAGGGCATTATTATGGTGTCTCTTAAACGAAATGTTTTTTTCAAATCGCACATGCATACACAGTGCTTAGGTATTATAGAAAAAGTATAAAACATATAAATTATAATTTACAATATATAATTAACAATTTATAATTGTTTAAATTTATAACTTTTAGGTAGAGCGTTAGAAACAAAAAATAATATGTTATATATTTTGTTGATAAAATAAATTTTCTTTTAATAATAATCTAATCTAAATGTGTTAGCATTTTGGGAAATTCCGTTGAAAACATGGTAGGTCTGATAATTAAATGACCGTTGAAACATTTTAAGTTTGAAAGAAGGAGTAGTTACCAGCTTATTTCTAAAATTTAATTTATGAACGTCTGCCCAAAATATTATATTTCTATGGTGTAGGATGATTTTGTAGTGTACACAATTTTGGAAAACAAACAGCATGCTACAATGCTTTATATTGTCCATGTTGAATCACCCAATTTATTTTAATTTATGAGAGATTCCCAAATATAAAACGAAGGCAACAGTTTTGTATTTTTTGAATTTTTCGTATATCGAACAAAACTAGTGATTCACAAAAAAATGTTGTTATTGATGGTGGGCGATGTTTTCCGGGTTTTCCTCATCTGTAAATCAAATGGCACTATCAATCATTTTTAAGTAGCCCCGGAGCTCCACGGCAAATAATAATATATGTCCCTTCCCCACGCAAGCTCAGTCGGCTTCAGGGGTTGAAATTCACTTGTCAGGGGGTGAATTAGGGGGAGTATTATTATTTAATGTAGTAGAAAATATCTGATGCCATAAATTGATTTAAGAGCTATATGCTCGTTGGAGTGTTTTATTTATGTTTCTCGAATAGCAATCCTAAATCCATTACCCCAACATTTCTAGCTTCCGTAACTAAATTAAAATTTTCATCATCTATTTTAATGTTGATTTGATTGCAACTTTTTTGACGGTTCATTTGAGAGCTAAACAAAAGTACATAATCAGTAAGTCAATAAATGCGCAAACAGATTTTCATTAATGGCATTACAAGCACTTTCATCTGGGGAGAAAAACTGTAGTAAAGTTGGGTGTCATCTGCATATAAATGGATGTTGCAGTTAGATAAATGTTTTATAAGCTGTAAAGAATAAATAGAGATTAACAAGGGTCCCAGTATTGAACCCTGCGACACTCCTGATACTGATAATCTGAACGTAGAATTCACACCATCTATCTAATCTGTCTATATATACTATATGTAATTGTGTACATCTTTAGAAAATAAATATATTATTTTACCAACCTTTGAACCCTTATGGGTATGACTTGATTTCATGGGATTGAGTATTTTACCCTAAATCAAGAAATTGCATCTACTCTTACCTAAGTCGGTTCATGGCAAATCTTTTTATTTTTGCATAACTTTACTGTCAAAAATGTTTTTGTTTTCTGCTTTTTTTAGATCAATTTCTTCCGAGTTTACGGTAAGCATAAACTTTTAGCAGGAATAAAATTTTAATATATAAAAAACTTTGGTCGTCTGTTCCCCTGAATAAGAAACTTTCCGTAAAGAAAATTAGTTTTATACGCTTTCTAAAGTTTTCATTATTTTTTTTTCTCATCGTTAATCTCTTAACAGTATACAATAACAAGATGGAATTCCTGCAATCGATTTGAAAATAGTAATTAACAATTAATATTAATGGGTTAATTGTGAACTTTAAAATTATTGTTACAATGTTAATGTGTAAATAAAATATATTGCGGTTTATTTTTTCCTTTACAAGAATATGCTATTATGATAGTGCTATTAGTAGGAGAACCCATTGCAAATTTCGGCCGTTATCTATGCCAATCACTATCCTGAGCAGAGTGGTTAAAACACTTCCGATGCCATAATTAGCGCGATGAGAATTATGCCCATGGGTACCCATTGATTAACAGAATTCAAAAAATTACTTGTGTCACTTATTTTTGCAGCCAAAATTCTCCTTTCACGTGTTTACGAGTTAAAACAGTATACAATCGAAAGGTCATAAATTCCCATTCGAAAATATCCATAGGTTCCGCGATTTAACCTGAGCTAAGTTGCTGGCACAGCGCAATTTCCAAATCGCTCCTAAGCCCCAGACAATTTATTTCATATACAAAAATGAAGATATGAAAGCGGTAATTGTTTGCCCTGATAATTATAATCCTAATTACTTGAGAACCTCTGATAGAATCCCCGATTTGTGTCTCAATTTTATATACTTTTCATTTTCAATTATCAATATACAGGTTTATTATTTTATTTACCATAATAATTTGATAGTTATTTATTTAGGTATATTTTATTACTATTTATATCCGTCGAAACAAGTAAACTATTGACTTATCGAGTGAACCACTTTATTTATTACTTTATAAAGATTTATAGTTATTGGTATATTGTTTCTTATAACAGCAGGCATCGCGGAAATAATTCTAAACGGAAAAAATGTTCATATCAAATTGAATTTATATAGCAAAATAACTTTTCGGCTAATTGAGAATTGGCAAGATGCTGTTTTCTAATAAAACTACATATTGAATTTTGAGCAAAAATGGAACAACAAATAAAAAATATTAGGTACTCAAATATACCGAAGAAATAATTATAAGCATCATCAATGTCAGAAAATTTGTATAATTCGTCCCACGGCTCGTTTTGTATCATTTGAATAAAATACATAGTATTGTTACAGTTAAAACTTGGATGTTCTTTTAGATGAAGACATTTTATTATTGGTTCCACACAGCACAGTTTTCTTGTCAGAGATTACATTTATATTTAAATAGCCTGTATAAAATTTTGGATAAAATATACTGCAATATTCTAATGTTCGAATTTAATGAAATTATTTTCTTTCTAGGTCAGATGAAGACGATCCAACTGGCAGTAAGTTCACTAGAATGGAAGACGAAAACATCCAAGACAAGGAACGATTTGCCAGGTATCTATTAACTCCCTGATTTTCTCACTCTCCGATACTCATGGGTCATACTGAAATCGAAAATTATTAAGACACGCCAAGTATGGAATGATCCACAAACAATGTTTATAAAATAGGTAATGGAAAAATTCACGTATGCCGGAGAGTACAATTCTTGTTCTTCTTTTAATCCAGAGGTGTTCGTAGTTATCACGGACGTGTCTTTGTCAATCATGTCTACTTTAGAAACATTTTTTTGTGGATTACTCTTTATATAGCTACAGTTAGTAATATAATTGACAAAATTGTAAAATGCCTTCTTAACACCAGAAAAGTCAGGAAAAGGACCAGACAGCTTATCGATATCTTAATTCTAATAGATCTTATGACAAACGACTAAAATTTTACAGAAAAAAACTGTACATATTGTATATATCATTTCTTGTACGATGTGTTAAAATATGAGAATAACTTTAGTTAACAAAATAATATTAAAAACGCAGTTTCAGAAAAATGGGGGATATGTCTTATTAGAATTAGGGTATCGTTATGGAGATATGTGTTTCGGTGTTTTTTTTTTTTTGAATTTTTGAATTTTTAGTACTTTGCAGTTGTCGACCTTTTGGACAATAGTTTCCATTGGCACAAATGAAGTTGCAAATTGGCCAGTTTTTAAAAAAGTTGGAGTTTCTAAATTACTTTGATTACAGATATAGAATAATGTTTTACTGATATCAGAGAATATTTCCAGCAAAACTTATGACGTAAATTATTATTACGTTACTGAAAATTGATTATTTAGTTTTACTCTAACATAGGATTATCCTTCAAATTAATATCACGCTGAAGTAACTTCGATTGAAATAATTAAAATTTTATCTATTTTTCTATCGCATGTTAGATTGGATTAAATTTCATTAGGAGTGTGGGCCGTGTGGCCTACCTCCAAATCGACCTTTTCAGATCTATTGTGGTTAGAGTACCTTGTCTAGTTTGATATTTTGTATTAGACTCCATATACTAGGAAGTAGCTCTCCGGCGTAGCTAGTTGCCATTGCTTTTTCTTCTCCAAGTGTAAGGAATCTGTCTTGATAAACCTTCGCAGTAGCACAATACGTGTGCTGTAGTTTCTTCCGATTCCTGACAGAATTGGCACAAGGTCACTTCTGCCAGGCCGATGTTATACATATGTTTGTTAAGCATACAATCCCCTGTTAATAGACCTACTAGTACTCTAGTATTTTTCCTATTATTGGTTAGTAGATGCTCGGTAAGTTTTGGTTTATTAAAAAACTCTTTGACATGTCCTGGTGAATTGTTCCACCATTCCTTAGATTTTTTTAACATCCACTGCTTTGTGCTTGTTTTGATAGCTGTCTTTGTGACACCACAGAAGGGCCAATAAGAGCCTTTGAAGCTGCTTCTGAAGCCAGTAAATCAGCCTCCTTATTGTCTTTATGCCCCCTGTGGCCTGGTACCCAGGTTAAGGTTGGTCTGTTTTGGCTTTGTTAGGGCTTCCAAACAGTCCCACACAAGCTTTGAGGGTACCTGCATGGAACTGAGTGCTTTTAACCCAGCTTGACTGTCTGAGTTTATCAATAGTTTTTTCATTTACCTATGTCTTAATACCTCTTTTGCACAGTTATGTATTGCTGCTACATTTCTGCCTGGAATACTGTTGCATGTTTACCTAAGCTCAGTGAGATTATTGTTTTTGGCTTGACACTATCCTATACCTACTTCTGAATATTTATGGGGTTTGGAGCCGCCAGTATATCAGCTGATTTCTGCATGAATATGAGATCCTTCCGTCCACGCTTTCTTGTCTGATATACTTACTTTATATTGCTTTTGAAAACTGTATTTTAGCAGCATTTCGTCTAAAGGCATTCCAATTATTTGATCGTTCTCCAACTCTATATAGATCGCTGTAGGCACGTCCATGCAAATTGCTTTTGGGTGATGGAACTTTATACAGTCTGTATGTGACGGACCTGGCTTCGTCTTGAATGAATTTGTGTAGTCGTGTTAGGTTTAGCATGACTTCTAGGGCTGCTATTAAAGTCGTTCTCAGGGCTTCCGTGACATTCAAGCATGCTTGCCTTTGAATATCGTTGAGCTGTCTAATGGCTTTAGCTTGCCAAGTCTTCGGCCACTATACCACCGACCTGTAGGTTATCGTAGGCTATCGTAGGCTCTATTTTTTATCGCATGTTAATAATAAGTCTGTGCCAGCACATGTGAAAAGTATATTACGATACAAATATCATGCTCTATACGTAAACTGTATACAGCACATTATTTTTATACTGTAATATTATGGTTTTCGCGTGTGTTGGAGCAGACCTATGCTACAAAGCATTTTAAAATATATAAATTATGATTCAAAAGATATGTAACGACGAAAATTGCTTTTTTCCTTTTATACCCTAAATTTTAAAATTTCGTATTTTTTTTTACATTACCTTCATTTTGAATTTACTAATAACGTGTAAAAATTATATGGAGTGATCCACACAAAATGTTTCTAAAGTACTTGGAAAAATTCACTTATGTCGGATATTACAATTCTTTTTTACAAGTGTCAGTTTTTTTAAGTCAAAGCCGTTCGTAGTTATCAAGGAAATGACTCGTTATTGTCTTTGTCGGTTGTGACCTACTTTAGATACATTTTTGTGGATTTATAATCTTGTTACTTGCAACTTGATAAAATTGGGAGACCCTTTACCTCTAAATATTACTTTTCTCCTTTATTCGAAAAAAAAAAAAACGTTCCAAATCAGTTAGTTGATTATATAAAAAAAATCTAAGATAAACTTTTAAACTAATTTTAAATACTAAAGAACATTAACACTTCTATCTTTTAGTAAACTACTACTATTCTGTTACAAATGGAGTTATCCCGATACAAATAATTACAAAAAAAAACGTGATTATCAAATTTACTTCTCTTCAAAATACATTTTTTACATTCGTTTTATTTTTTTGACAGCGTTGTTAACAAAAGGTTAATTAATAGGTCTGACAGTATAAAATATACTCGAAAATATGAAAATATTTAAGCGTGATATTAATATAAAGAATACTCCCATGTCAATATTTTTGTGACTCACCCTATAACTAATAATAATTTACGTTATGGAAATATTCTTTGATATCAGTAAAGCATTATTATTGAAAAATATCTGCAATCAAAGTACTTTGTTAAAAAACATGGCGTTTTTAAAAAAATGGTCAATTTGCATCTTCAGTTACCTGTATATCAAAAACTAGTCATAGGATTGACACTATTGTTCATGAAGTCGACAAAATAACCAAAAATTCAGGAAATTTTATCGAAGCCCATTTCTCCATAAAACTGAGTCCTTTACGAAATTAGATTTGCCAATTTTCCGTGTAAATATTTTTATAATAAGCCAAAACATTCTAAAAAAAGTCCTCGTGTTGCAACAATAAACTTGCTTTGTAAAACAAGTTTTAGAATTATCTTTAATTTATTATTTTATTGGTGCAAGTTTAAACTGTATGAATTTACTTAAGTTTGATCTACACTGAGAAAAAAGTTTAACTGAAATTTTTAACTAGACCAGCTCGGATCACATTCGTAATAATGCGATTAATAACAAATGCGTTTTTTAGCGAACGGCTAAACTAGGTTGTTTACAACATACTCAAAAAGTAGCTGGTTTGGGTTTTTGTTAAAGAATTTATCTGAGACACACACTTTGATTTTTTTTATATTTTTTAAAAAGTTGGTACATGTAGTTCAGTTAACTTTTTAACTAGAATATATGTATTATCTAAAAGTGCAATGAATAAAACCAATTTACTTGGATCAGTTATATATTCAACTTGGGATAGCTGGCGCTTTTCAGAACTTTATATTGATCTAAAATTGTTACACAGTTTACTGTATCAAATTAAAATCACAGGTCATTTTTTAACTGTTCCAGATAATAATGTTCAAATAAACTGTTTAGCTAAGGTTATTTTCTGTGTATTACACTTTGATCATATAAACAGTAGATACAGCTTTTTTATTGCGATTGCATTAGAATATGGAAACATTTAATTTTCTGAAACAGTATGTTATGCTTTTAAATGAAAACTAAGTGACCTATATTACCAAAGGACTTTGATTATTTCTAAAAAATTTTACTCTTTTTAAAAAATGTGCTTCCGATTTTATCAATAAATATTTGTAAAACAGCCAAAAAATGTCAAAGGGTTTAATTATCCACCAAAAAAGTTAAGACATCCAATATTTAGTAACCCCACTATTTTAATTTGATATTCACCGAATATTCGCTAAGAACTTTACCCAAGGAGTAAACCACTAAGGTCAAAACGTACCCGGAAATCACCAAAAATTCGTTCGATTTCGGCGAAATCACCTTTGATTCTAAATGATTTCAATAATTTCGCCGAAATCCTTCTTAAATTTATACAGTGATTTAGCCGAAATCTTTAATTTTATACGTTATATATAATTTCCTATGTATTTTCTTCTTGAATATTTAAGTTACCCTTGTTTTCAACTCCACTTTATTTTTGGGGAGCTCTTCACTTGTTTTTAGATCCACCCGCTACTGCATTTATATTTCAGAGCTAAACATTGATTTCGACCATGATTTTGGGTGATGATTTCAAGAGAATTTGTACCTATTTCGGCGATTTCGAGTGAAAACGTACCAGTATTTCGGGAGTGGTTCACCCCCTCGTTTCACCCGCCTATGTTTAGTGTGGGATAAACAACAACATTGACCGAAATATTGTCGAGATGATGGAACAAAATATTTGCTATAGTACAGGGCATGCGTTATATATCTACTGCTTATATGATCGAAGTATTACCATAAAATTAGGATACTTGTTTTACTCTCTCTAGTTAAATTTAGTTTACACTTTTTTACAGGATATGCAAATATCTGAACGCGTTGTTGTTAAAATGTGGATGAAATTAACAAAAATAACAAAACTGCGAAGACTAACATCCGATCGTCAGATCCATCCGTTATTAATTTGAGCAAACCTTGTAATATGTTAAGCAGTAATTTTGAATTCTAGTGTTGGTTTTTCGATACCGATCACTCGGTATAGACAGATAGATGGGAGTGAAGTAAGGTAAAGAGAGAGGAGTATGTTGTGAGTTGTGAGAGAGCGCAGGGGGGGATTGGGGGAGGAGACGGAGGCTCGGCAGCGTGGGAAATTCTGGCCGCCGTTCGTCGTCGCTATTCTGTGGTCTACGCTGTACGCTATTCGATGTTCGATGGTGTGTGGTGTACCCCCCGCAGCAGGTCACGACTGCTCGGGAACACGATGGTAGATGCTCCCTTTTAATACCGTCCACGGTGCATACAGGCCTTCTTACTTCTTACCTTACGACTGCGACCGTACTCAACCTTACTACAACTAGTTGACTGTTTCTGTTTCGACGGTACCCTCTACTCTCTGCTCGAACTTTTAACCCGCAAACAACGGACCTTATCTCTTAGAGGTGACAGCTTACTCTCAATAAAAATCGGTTGTGGTTTCAGCGCTACGACATACCAACCAATCTTTTTTTATATAATGTTATTTGCCAACGTTTATTTCATTTATGAAAACATTACTTCTACCTATTTCTTCACTTTCGGTTCTTTCAAAAATATATGAAAACATTTTAAATTAAAAATAGATGATGGGTTTTGTGATGTAATAGGTATGTGACGGCAAAAACACCTCACCAGGATATGGTAGTTTAACAAGTCCATTTTAAAAAAATTTTGTGCAAAAATTCACAAACTTTCTTGAAATATATTATTATTCCATACAAAATCAATACTTTCCTTATGAATGGAAAAAAATGTCATCATTACCACATCAAATTGAACACCGATCATACAACAGCTACCAACCACCGACTAAAAGTTTTTGGAATTATCATTCGAAAAAATGATTAAAAATAATTTAATAACAGCTATATGAGTAAATATTCCAAAACAACGATTTAGTTTCAAAAGCCAATCTTCAACAATTCATCCACTAATATTTTAAATATCAAATGTACAAAAATTCTTATCCAATCGCTAATTATGTGTTAAATATAATAATAATAATAACGTCTCAAGAGATTTTTAATGGAACAGGCAGTTCCACAAGGATCTCCTTTGACACCATTTCTATACAACTTTTTCTACTTTGATATAATATTCTCACAATCTTCCCTATTATAACCAAATGCAGTCCTCATACACCCTTCAGTTTGCTGACGATACTGCCATTATAACTCACAATAAATATCTAAACAGTTAACTGCAAAGTTTATGCATTAGCACAATTTCCTTTTTCCATAAATGGAGAATCTAGCCAAATCCTTTCAAAATCAAATTCATTGTATTTAACCACACCTTAACAGATCAATCTCCAATTATAACCATACAAGATCATACATTAAAACCTATTTAATACTGCAAATATTTAAGAATAGATCTAGATCACAAACTCAATTTCAAATGTCATATGCAACAAATAAAAAAGAAAGGCGTTGCGCGAGCTAAGTGCTTCAGAGCTTTAACTTATTAAAAACAGGAAATCAACATCCAAGTAGTAAAAAATATAATATATTAAATGATTAATGATCCCTCATCGAATATGACCATATTCTACTTTAAATAAGCTCCACGATGTGGAAGTTACAGAAAGGTCATTTCTGAGAACAATAACAACAATCCACTGTATAACCTACCCAATCAGTTTCTGTATGAAACAATTAAAATTACACCTATTCGATAAAGGACGAATGAGCTAGCCATTCAAATTGCAAACAAACCAAATACAGAATTGATGAACCAGATGATTATCCATAAAAGCCATAATATCGTTCTAAAAAGGAAGTACCCTAAAAAACCAAAGTGTAATAAAATAATGGAATTTCAAAGAAAATAATTGGTATGTTTTTTTTTATTATATACATTGGTTACTTATTTATTTTTTTACGTACATTGTATTGCTATTTATTCCATAAAATTAACGGCCCGAGAAGAAAAATATGAAAAATAGACAACAGAAAACAAAATGTAAATATTGATGAAACATTATATGGCCCAAGAATTATGGTTGCTTATGGAGTCCTACAAGGAACTGAACTTGGACCGCTTCTGTTTACTTTATACATAAATAGTTTAATGCAATTAAAAATAAAAGGAAGCATTATTAGTTTCGCAGATGACACTGTCATAATTTACACGAAAAATTGAAATTCTAGTTGACTGTTTCTGTTTCAATGGCACCCTTTACTCTCTTCTCGAACTCTTAACACGCAAACAACGGACCTTATCGCATTATGTTTAAATCGCAAGACCTAGTTAGATATGGCATTTCAATGTTTCTGCTTATTATTCTATTATCAACAGTTTATCTGGTCATATGTGCTTTTGCACAATCTTTTTTGGAAATAACCCTTTTTGTATTTCCTCATTATCCAGTTTATGAATGGGCCGAGTATCCTATATCGTGCAGTAGTAAGTGTGCCTTCAAAAAATGGGGCCTACCAATCTTCTTCTATATATTACAACCTTAACACCAAGTTTTTGTGGATGTAATAGTTCTTCAACAAAAAATGAGGATTTTCAGTTTACACCTCATATTCTGTGAATTATCATATCCAGAAATGTTAAACCAAGCCTCATCTGAATTGTGTTAAGAATATCTTCATTGTTTAGATTATTTTGGAACCATTAACAAAATTCCACTCATCATGAAAAAGGGTTTTGTATACATGACAGTATAATTTTTTTTAGAATGAGTTGAAAACGATAAATACCTCGTTTAACAAATTTTTATCCTTACAATACTGTTAATTTAATAATTAATATTTTAGAGCTAAACGGTTATTTATCTTTACTGAGATTAAAAAACTGATTAATTCGCACAAAATATGTATTTCAATAAGGCCCAGTTGTCTCCCGATGGGACATTTTAGGTAAATTATTTTAGATTTTTTTTTTATATAAAAAATTTAATTATTTTACTTTACCTGTGCGGCCTGGAGTCGTCGCGGTTTGCCTCGCAAAAAAAATTATAGAAGAAACAAAACAAAAATTTTAACTAATTTACATAACCTTTACGGCCTGGAGCCGTCGAGGGTTGCTTCGCAAAAAAAATATACACAAAAGGGTAAAATAAAAAACTTCGCTAATTTACCTAACCTGTGCGGCCTGGAGCAATTTAACTGATTGCTCTGACATAGGTTAGGTAATTTAGTTAAGTTTTTTTATAAAAAACTTAACCAACTTACCTGACCTGTGCGGTCTGGAGTTTTCGCGGATTGCGTCGCAAAAAAAATATAAAAAATGAGAAAAATAAAAAACTAATTTACCTAACCTGTGTTATTTAAATTTAATTGAATGCTCTCGCACGAGTAAGGTACTTTAGTTAAGTTTTTTATTTTTCATGTTTTGTATATTTGTTTTTGCGAAGCAACCATTGATGATTCTAGGCCGCACAGGTTAGGTAAATTTGATAAAAAAAAATTATTTTTCTATAATTTTATGTATATTTGGTTTTTCGATCAATTGCTTTTTCTATCAAATCTATTTTCGATCAATTTTCTCTTCAATCAATTGTTATTCGATCAAATGTTTTCGATCAATTTTGTGTCACCCACCCAAAACATTTAAATTGCACAGCCAATTCGAATTATGATTTTTCTCGATTGTTCGTTATTAATTATGCGTAAATTAGTATGGTAACGCACCTTTAAAAGTTCACAAATTTTCAACGCAAATATTTGGAACTATTTGGTGATATGGCTCGAGATGGAGACAACGGTTTCATTATCTGATTATGTTAATTGCTTTCGAAGAGCTGACGGCAACTTAAAACTGTCAAAGTTTGCTTGCTCTACAAGGGGTTTTGGATGCCATCTAAACTTTACAGCAATTTAGAACTGTGGGTTGGAGCAGAGCAAAAATGTTTATTGGATTAGATGCATATTAAGCAGTTAAAATCTTGCATGGTGTTGCAGCATGAGGGATGTTAGATAGTACCTCCAAAATATGTTTAATGAAAAAGAAATGGATCTTTTTTAGCCTACTAAGCATCCGGACCTGATCTCTCTCAAATTTATTATAGGGCTAGTTAAAAAAGACGGTATAGATAATAAAAATATTTCTCTTGCGTAATGTTTGGTAATTCGGAAGGCTTTTCGTTGATTCCCAAGTTTGATACACATTATTTTGGAAAACGTAAAAAACCCGTATACATACATTAGTTTTTACAGATTTCAATTTAACAAAGTAGTGTTTATATTCGCTTTAAAAATTGCGATTCATTAAATGAGAAACGTCACCAAAGATCGCTTGTATTTCTATACTTTTAAATACATTCTTGTTTACACAGCAACTACTTATTATTCTTTATATTATCGTCTAAGTCGATAAATGTATAGAACTATGAATAGAAATAATACTTTTTAGTTTTTAAATGTTATTGCTACTTTACCAGTTTATTATTATATGTGCATAATAAAAAATAGTAAATAATAATGGCTAAATTTACCTACTGTTTTAGTTATTTCCTGTAAAAAAAAAATGTTTACTTCTGCTCTCACTATTATTTCTTCCTGCAATATACAAAAACATTATTTTGGTTGATTTTTCAATGCTATCCAACGTTGACTTTCAAAGCTGCTCATAAAGTATAAAAGCTATGATTTTTCATTGCATTACGCCATCTAGTGTCAAAGTTAGCAGCTTATAAATAATTTCCAGCGATTCCTCTTGACCACTTTTCTATTAATTCTACAACGAATAGTGTCTAAGATACAGGATGTATTCTATAGCCGCCGATCAGCAGCATTCTTTCTTATTAGGACACCCGGTACATAAATTTCATGTATGAGTAGGTCAGATACAGGTAAAATTTTGAAAATTAAATATTTTAAAGATATCAACCAAGAATACCTTTTTTGTAACAAATTGCGGTCGAAATATCTGTAAGGGTGGGTTGCTCCATAGCACTTAAGTCTCATTAGGCTCATTGTGTATCCTTCAGTGGCATATAGGATCTGCCTCTTAATTTGTCAAGAATCTGCTAGTTGTGGCCGAGAGGTGTCTAGAGACAGCCTCCCAGGTTATCAGCTTATTAAAAATCTGCTGGTTATCGCTGGGGGTTATCTAGGGTTAACCAGCCTCCCAGATGAAAGTCCTGCAGGTTAATAACTTCGCCGAGAGATGTCTATAGATGCTCCGTTCTTTGGAAGTGGCCATTTGGTGGGCTTCTGTTACCCCGATGGTAAATGTCCGGATGAAGCCATTCTATTCGCCCGTTTAATGTTGCATAATTAAAGAATAATTATGAACCTTAACTTTTATTAGATACAGCTTATACAATTATTTTCCTAGCCCTACTTCTATGCCAATGGTTAACCGAAATTTATTGAAATAATGGGTGTTATAACTCACTTTGGTGATTTACTGTGGTTCATTTTTAAACAGGAGGACCGAATCAAATCAAAATACTCAGGTTGGATACCATATTTGTAAACAAAAGCCAAACTCCTAGATTAAATGATAATGATTAAATGTACATAGAACTAAGCAGTCTCATCTACTGGTTATTTAAAAATGGTCAATCTGAAAGCTTTGAGATTGGCTCTAAATACGACCGGCTTAACTTGGCTCTAAAATCTATGAATGAATCTCTCAATTCAACAGGTAAAAGTGGACATCTTCCTTACATTTTTTGTTAAATAAAGACGATATATATAATATATATAATAATAATAATAATAATAATAATAATTATGTATAAAAATAGCAATTTTGGGTAAAACACTAACAATTTTTAAAGTTGGTTGATTTCTTAGCATTTTTTGTACAAGTTTATTATAGTTTGTTTTCTGCCGAAGATAAATAGCTAGAATCCAATTGTTTACGTTTTTGGAGGCGAAATATTGGCAGAACTGGTGCTTGGCGTAGTAATAGCCTTTAATAAAAAACTTACGAAAAGCAATACACACTATTGCCTGTAGTTAATCCTCAACAGAACTGATTTGTTTGCTTTTGGATTGCCAGTAATAAAAATTGAAAAACAAAATAATTGCCTCGTTAGATCTAAATAAAACTATTTGATTTTGGATTGATAATAAGTTATTAGAAAGAATAAAACACTAATATTTGAAATTTTTAAAGTAATCGACAACGATATGTCAAATCATAGATAAAGAAATTTGGTTATCTTCTATGAGAAGAATGTCATTGCTAGACATTTTGATCTATGTCAAATAATCAATTAAAAGCTAGGTTTAGAAGTAAAAAAATGACTCCTTACAGTTTAAAAATTAAGTATAAAAAATCCAAAACAATGAAATTGTTAATTAAAGAACTTTATATTTTTTATTATCCAATTCAAACCGGAAAAATGTGTGATACTTTGAAAATTATGTGCTGAAAAAAAGGTTGCAATAAAAGAAATAATATTGCATCAGATACAACATTTTGAGTCAGTTTCCCCCACGATGCGGTTCCTAATAGCGGAAGATGGAAAGTAAGTGGCATAATTGGTTAGGAGAAGGGGTGGCTGTGACAAAATTATCTACAGAGAGCCTTCGGGTGATTATATGTGCCCCTGTAATCTCTGTTACGACTATTAACTGATCTGTGGCTGAGCCAGACACACCGCACACCGCTGTTGCGGTCTATCTCACGTCTACGTCTACCGACCCAGGATAATCATTGTTATTTAGCCTCTCCTCAATTATTGATTATCCTCAGTAATTGTGTTACTTTCCTATGAACACTACGCTAACGACAAATTTCAATCGCGAGTTTCGAATCTTCTCTTATTTCGGATTGGACAATATACTAGTGTTTTTGGACTTTTTTTGTTATTTTTATTTTTTGCTTTGACGATTTGTACTTAAGTGTCCCGCACAAATTGCTTTTACCGTCTTTTTCTTTGGTTTTGTTTCCATTTTACCTCCAATACTCAGTGGCGGATTTGGGTACGGGCACCGAGTGATATAAATCTATTTAATCAATTTTTTTTTTGTTTGAGTAGTGTTACTAGTCATTATTGACTAGCCTATAATTTTAATCTACTCGTAGAAATCTTATGAACTAATTATTACTTAAGAAGTACCCGTTGGGATGTCTAAATTATTTCTATAAAAAAAGTACACTAACATTCACTGCACTAGTTCAAATTGCTTATTCCTTTTAAGCCTTCTATTCAGTGTAAAGTCCAGTAATTGAAGAGCTTCTCATTGATGTGAAAGTGGAGTCGATCCTCATGTTTCGCAGCAAATCTCTTTTTTCTTCTTCTACAATGCATCTTAGGACTTTATAGGATAACTACACGTCTCGTTACACCATAGGTCTACTTGTCGAAGAAGAAATGTAGAAATTGTAAACTATTTATTTAAACTCGAAGGACCATTGTAATTACATAAAACGATAATAAGCGTTTATATTAGACAGAAATATCGTTGAAGTTGTATACGTGTTCTTCTGTTCTCAGTTCAATCGAGACTACCAAAATTTTTATTTTCTACTCTCCACCTTTCCAGTAGTACTGGGAGATACTACATGGGTAAAACCTCCTTTCGGAGAATTGAATTAATTTGATTTTGATTGGTTACAAGGATTCGGACTGTGATCCCTACTAATGACATTTTATGAGTCTCGACCAGTTTTATTTTTATATTATGGGATTATGGGAAATTCCCGAGCTATTTATCCTCGAAACCCAACTCTTGCTTAAAAATACAGGATAATGAAAAATAAACTAATTAAACTAAAATTACATCTTTTATTTATTCGAGACATTCTCGAACAAACTTTATTTCGGAAAACTTATATCATGATGTTACTCTTGCTGACACATCCCCGTAACTGTACACCACAAATCCAGACTGGTTTTAGGATTTGTTTATAAATCAAGAGTTTTAAGTTTTACACTGTCAGCTTGGATTTTCTTACTACATTGTTTGAATCTAATATCTGGATTCATCCCTAGGTATTTGACCGAATTGTGATGCGAAATAACTTTATGGTTGAAAATGAGTGGGATTATCTCATCGCCTTCCAATAACTTCATTGTTTATTATTATTTATTGATGTTCATTTTGCCGAAGAGTAAAATCAACATCACTGATTTAGTTTGATTTATTCTTAAGTTTCCATTTTTTTCTCCATCGATTGATTCTGTTGCAGGGTTTCTGTAGTTTTTCTAAGATACCTGTATTATTAAAGCCGACTGCTAATATTGCAGTGCCACCCAAACTAGTGTGCCAAACCTTGTCAAATGCTTGGGCCACGTCAAGGAATGAATAAATTCAATTTCAATGAAAATGTATTTTATTTCCTCAATAATTCAATGCTCTGAAATAATTGTTATTCTCTATATGGAATCAAATTATTAGCTATTAGATCATTTAAACTTTTTGTTTACACTAAACAACTTAATTGTTTTTGGCTAATTGATCGGTCATTCTGCCTCGTCTTTTTCAGGAGGTTGGTCTGATTTGAGCGGTTGAAGAGTTGAGCCAGTAGCATTACCGCTGACACGTTGATGATGCTGAAAACTGAAGTAATAATGATTGTAAAGGAATAAGAGCCTTTTGACGTTCTCATTTTTAATAATCTTATTGCATCTCTATATATGTATAATTAATTATTGAACCTTGCCATCCTTCAATTCCTCTCTATTGACCTTCCATCTTTTTAATACACTCCCATCTCTAACTGAAAAAAATCATCCTTATTCTTAGTTTTAAAAAAATACGGATTTTAATTTTTACTTAGCTTGATCAGTAATTAAATACATTTCAACCGAGCTGTTCGCACAGTACGTATTTTTTGTTTTGATTTATGCCTTGAATAGTTAAGTACTCACAATCATTCTGTCTTTTTTATATAAATCATAATGTTCCTAGCGTTAACTTTTCGCAAAGGTCACGGGCATAGAATAATCAATTTTAAAGTGAAAGTCAAACCATTTAAATCGATTAAATAAAAGCACATGTTCTGTATCACAAAGGTCTCTCATTCTTTTTATTAAAAGTCGTTCATCAGTAATAATACAGTGTTACTCATTAGGAAACTGGCAAATGTATGTGAGTTGACTTTTTAAGCCTTGCTTTTCAAAATACTGAAGAATAGAGGAATACATATAATAAAGAATATCACAAGTAGGAAATTCAATCTTTTTATGAAAGAAAGTACAATTAAATAATATTAAAACATCCCTATATTATATATGCCAGAGGATATCCACAAGGCGGCGTACTTTCACCCCTACTGTAGACCATTCTGTTAGATAACCTGCTAAACGATCTCTCCCGGCAGGGGGTGGATTTCCAATGCTATGCGGACGATCTGATTATCATAATTAGGGAAAAGTTCGAAGATGTGGTCTCCAATATGCTTCAACAAGCCCTTAATACGATCAACAGATGGTGCGAGAGGGAGCAGATATCTGTTAACCCAGCAAAACTGTTATTGTCCCCTTTACCAAGAGAAGAAAGCTCGACAAGCTTCGACAACCTACCTTGTCTGGGGAAACCATTCCTTTTGCGGAGGAAGAGAAATATTTTGGAATCACCCTAGATAGCGCTTGCTAAAAGAGGAACCGAATCTGTTTTCATAGGACCAGAACCATTCCTGGGCATTGCAAAGAACACTGCCAAAAGAATTATCTCAAAATGGACGGAGGGTGCAACACTCACGAACTGGAGAGATACCCCAGGGCTAACTCATTCGAAAGCGTTTATAACCAACCCCTGCTCAGATCCGAGAATGGAGTAGGAAACATCTACGCATTTTCACTGATGTCAGGATACCTCCGCCTGGGCAACCACACGAGAAAGATAGGTCTGCAACAAACATCGGATTGTCGATTCTGCAGCGTGGAGGACGAGCCTGCAGAGCACATTCTATGTACCTGCTCCGCTCTGGAAAGAAACAGGTTCCAGATCTTGTGATTTACCAGACTGGAGCCTACCGACTTTAAACAACCCAATTCAACCATCGCCTTCATCAAAAGGTGAGGCTTGTACGGTGAACTATAAGTTAGTCATGAGCCACAATAGACCCATCTGGGTCGCAGTGGAAGGCGATGAGATCATCCCACTCATTTTTAACCTAACCTATCCCTATTATAGTCCAAATTTTGTTCCTTGTAATTTCGGTTTTCCAATAAGAACGATTTTAGTTTAAACCCGTATATTTTTTAGATCAATTGTAATTATAACTAGACAAATCAGGTTTCGTTAAATATACAACCAAACGAAAAAGCGTTTTAAAAAACATTATTAATTTACTAATAATAACCTTTTAAATTTCAATTAATACTCTGATCATGTACATATGGTATTTGACGTAATATTCCTGTCAATGTTTACATCAAAGAATTATTTAAACGTGTCGCAAATCATGTAAAACGTTTCATTTGATTTTTTAAATTTATACAGATTGAAACAAAAACATGAATAAATGCTGACGCACTTAAATATTTGTTGAAAATTTGAGGTATATGAATAAAAATTAAAAGTTTTTTAAGATATCTACCACTCCACAGAAAATTTAAACTATTAAGTTCATCTGTGAACTTTGTACAGTTTAATTTACAATCCAGAACGCGTATGTTTGCGTTTGATTTTAATCAACATACTTGATTCATCCTTTTCCTCAGAGAATGAGTAATGAGAAGAAGGAGAAATAAATATAAGTGACAGTGTACAAGATAAAGGCCGCGTACGCATATTTTTTTATGTAAACTTATAACAAGCCTTTGAGAAAAATCATAATTGGAGTTGGTTGTGAAATTTAAATATTTTGGGTTGGTACTTTAGCCACTTCCACAGAATGACATTTATAATATACTATATAATAATACTCTCCCTAATTCAACCCGTTACGAGTGAGTTTCAACCACTGAAGCAGACTGAGCTTGTGTGAGGAAGGGACGGAAATTATTATTATTATTATTATCAAAATTAAAACTGAACGTTTGTGTCAAATTTGTCAAAACTTTTAAGAAAATTGAATATAAAAAAAGAGCAAAAAGCAAAAATTATCAAATATTACTTTCGTACAGTGTACAGGTGTGAAATGGCGAGTGGCAGTATACAATTCCAGAATGCATGGCTGATTTTCTTGAAGAACATCCGGAATTAGTGTTTGACTATAAAGATTTTCACAATGTTTTGACAAATTCTGTGCAGTGGGACTGGTAGCGTCGCCGGTCAAAAACTGACGTCTAAATGTACAGCTGAAAATATTGTAAACCGTTCTGTATGATATTGTAACGATAGTTTAATTTATTTAGAGTTTATTTATTTAAAACACACTATTTACAATTTATTTATGAAGTACTAATTAATTTATATAATGCTTAGGCACAGTGGCGGCTTGTCATGATTTAAAATGGGTGTTCACTTTCCAATAATTTTATCATTTGTAAGTTCGGTTCAAAACTTTGTACAAGAGCCAATATCGCTGTTTTTTTTTATTTGAGTTTGTATTAAGTGTAGTTATTATTATCATCAACATCATACTGTTTTCAAGCACTAAAACTATTAATAAATGAATATTTTAGTTTGTGAAATATTTTAATATTGGTTTTGTTTTTAATACGTTGAAAACCATCTATAAACATTATTAGTTAGTAAACTGACTTTTCTTCATAATTTGAGATTATTTTTAAATATATATCAGGTTATGTAGAAAGCTTGACATTAATTTTTGTGTAAAAAATATTATTTTTCAATTTATATTGTAAGTTTAAGCATTTTCACAATTTGTCACAGATGTCAAATAAAAAATGTATTTTTTAAATATCTTTTATTGGCAAATAAAATAAGAACTAAAATATTTTAAATGTTTATAAAATATCAGTCCCATCACATACATAATATTACACAGATACAAACTAGAATAAAGATATATAATGCCTGCCATTCTAAATGATACTCTTTGCAGTGTAACAGGCCCCCTTAACCCCCATTTTCAACCAGATTGTGAATTGTACTAGACTGGCAACACTGGTTTGGCAACCTTGTTTGTGAGCGGTGCGCCAAATTAAGTGTGTTATTTTGCAGTTTGAAGGATCTGTTGGCGTGTTGTCTTCTCTTTTTAGCTATATGCATTCGCCAAATCGTCTCACTCGTGTTAGGCTCACTCATCATAATGCGTTACAGACACAGTATACTGTGCCAGAGACGCGATTAGCCAAAGGGCAATAATGTACTAAAAAATATAGATTAACACGTATGAAAATAAAAATATTAAAATTAAATTTATATGTTTATGTTATTTATGTAATATTACAATAATGTGTTATTATGAAATTTAACTGGGTGTTCACTGCACAAATGAACCAATGGAGAAACCCCTCCTGCTTAGGTTTTAACTCACAATTCTAATTTATTTATTACAATTTAACTTTTCTGTCCAACACTTTATTCTCAACTGCTCGTTCGCCGATAAGTCGCGTTATTTATACCAAATCCAACTCTGTACGAGAAATCTCTAGACGGCGTGGCATGTCCTAGAATTCCATCTCTATGACTCACGTCACATACCTACCGCTTTTTCTGGTATATTCGAGAAGCGTCCGATTGTCTCTATATTGCCAGCGCGCCGCTAGACTCCATACCGCGGGAGTAAACAAAGGACAGGGTAGGCTTTTGCGCGACAGTATTAACACAGCATGGGTATACTAGCAGATTCACTCGTTCGAATATTTTTTCGCGCAACTTTCCTGACTTATTGACAGCCTAAAGAGATTATTTTGAATCCAGCCTTTCTTGTGAGCATATCAGTCGTTAACAGGGGTGTATTCGAAGTTATCTGGTGGTTTTTATCAATATGAGTTTTGTGGCGCGTTGTGCAGCTAAAGGGCGTTTATACAATTCTTCGTAGATTTTTTTTAGATTTCCATTGATGAATGAGCGCAAGTTTTTATTTCAACTGTAGCATCATGTATGCATCTATATATTAGGTTTAAGAAGCTTCCAGCAAAAGCGGAACCAACACAGAATTTTTTTTAAAAAAATTATCATTTATTTGACTTTTTGAAGTCTTCTTGTAAAGTTCGAAAAACAATAAAAATGTATTTGAAATTCCAAGAGAACATTTTCTGTTAGAATATTTTGATATGTTTGAAAACTTGGAAGTAGTAAATTCTAGGGGAAATAATAAAACTTCATCAATTAAATGTATAAAAAGTTAGAAAATAACAATAAAAGGGTTTTTAAAAATGGTGGTATTAGTGAAAAATGAGGACATGAAATTCTTATTAACTAAACGAGTTTACCAGGATTGCTTGGAATTTTTTTCTGAGAAGTGTTTAGCAAAGTTGTAACTCCATAAAACCTACTTGTATTCAATTTACGCGATCATTTCGTAAACTTTTTTGTATTCAGATTATGCATTCAGGTACAGAGAACTACCAACAAGATGAAACAACTATTTTATTAAATGGTTATAGAGTTAATGAATATTTCACAATTAACCGAAGACGAATTTCCGACACCAAATGAAGCTATAATAACAGACACAGCCTATAAAAAAATTAATGTTTTAAAGATTCCTAATTTAAAACGCAAGAATTTGTTAAACACGGGCCTGTTTATTTACGAGAAAGTTGTCCATTGTTCAAAGCCACATCATAGGGATCCGAAGCCACCGAAACTGGCAGAATTAGATCAAATTGCCGCTGCTTGAGTGATTCTGCTGGTATACATATGCTGTGATAATAAAAATTCAAAAACATCGATTTTAATTGTGGTCCAACAAACAAATTTGTTTTATGGCCAACTCATAAAAAAAGCTGCAATGTTTTCATGAGCTTTTTCCGGTAGATCTTCCAAGATGAGTGGAATTTTAGCAATAGTTCCAAAATAATCTAAACGATGAAGATATCCTTAACAGAGTTTTGGTTTTATCGCTTAATTGACATAATATGAGGTGTTGCTCAGCTGAAAATACTCATTTGTCAAAGAATCATTGCACCCCCAAAAAGTTGGTGATTGGGTTGAAATATGTCGAAGAAGAGAAACACTTTTGATGACAGAATAATAAGCAGGAAAATGAAATCGCATATTCAACTAGGTCTCTCGCGATATAAACATATGCGATTTTTTGGAAGAACTGAGAAAACTACCCACTGCAAATGTTGCGTAACGTTTTTGCTGGATTGCGGAGAAGAGTTGAGTTTAGACGTAAATGGACAACATGTAACATTAAATACAATATCTTAGTAGAATGTATGGCAGAGCCCTTATGGAATTCTGAGATTTCCCTGCAGGCCGAGCCGTCACTGGCTTGCAATTCCCGATTTGATTTATTGAATAAATGAAAAGGAACATATAATATTACACGAGATATATCACTCTTTAACGCTATCGGCGAATTTTATAGCATTTTCCTTTAACAACATATTGTTGGTTTAGAATGTTTTATCTCACACGCTTATAAATGTAAGATAACAATACAGTCTAAACGGTAACATGCAATTAAACCAGTTATAAAACCGTACTTAAATATGACATAAAAGTGCAAATTATAACTTTATAAGAACCTTTGTTACTGGCGTACGACAGGTTTACAAAAAATAAGATTTATTTTTTTCATTTTGTTTTAACCAGTGCTTCACTTTTTTGAACTTTTTATAGTACTTCTAGTCAATAATTGACAAAGAAAAAATTGTACAAAAAAATGAGTCGGGCTACACAGATTGCGATTATCTCGCCAAGACAGATCCGGATTTAAAAAGTTTTCTTCAAATAATTTTTATGATGTATAATCAATATTTTTTATAGCTATTTTAACAATTTGAAAAACTTAACTGTAGTAATATAGGAAGTATATACAGTTCAAAAAACAAAATTAGGTAAATGTTAATATTTTCATTAATTCATTTTCAATATTAACTAGCTTATTTTTTTCTTCTACCTTTTAGCTTTATTTTGTCTATTCTTCACTTTCCACTTCATAAAAATCCTCTTCGTGCAAATCGTTTCTCTCGTAAATATCGGATAGATTTTGATTTCTTTCGGACCGTCTTTTAAAATACGATAAGCATATTTTTCATTCAGCTACACCAGTTAATTGCTTCTTGTTATTCCTTCCGTTTTTATAATATTATTAACGCAGCCAAAATTATTAAATTAAATTACGAACTTTATTCCAAAAGTAGGGAAAAAGGACACCACACATCCTAAATCCTTTCGACCAATCAGCCTCACATCCTTTGTATTAAAAACAATGGAGAAGGCTGTTGATAATTATATCAGAACGGAAGTCCTGGAGAGGGTGCCACTCCACCACAGCCAACACGCGTACCTAGCCGGAAGATCTACAGAAACTGCCCTGGTACAGTTGACTGACGTAATCCAGGATGCACTGACAAACAAAGAAACGGTCGTGTGTGCCTTCATAGACATAGAAGGATCTTTTGACAACACGCCACACGAATCTGTCAAAGAGCACTTGCATATAGAGGAGTAGATAACATCACATCCAGATGGATGGCTCAGCTGTTATCTACGAGAACTGCAGAGACAGATAGGGCAGGACGCCATCTCCATCTGTACAACCAGAGGATGTCCACTAATGTGGAGCCTAACCGTAGACAAACTTCTATGCAGATTGACTGACCTCGGAATACCCTGTCAAGGTTATGCCGACGACATAGTCATATTTGCTAGAGACAAGTTTAGAAATATCCTGTGTGATATAGTCCAACGAGGACTAGAATATACCAGAAGATGGTGCCGTGAAGTGGGACTTAGTATATACCCTACAGAAACAACACTAGTAGCCTTTTCAAGGAAAAGAAAACAATCTCAAAACCGTTAAATTAGACGGGATAGATATAGAATGGAAAAATGAAGTCAAACATCTAGGCCTAACCCTGGACAACACACTTCTCTGGAACACACATGAGAAGAAAGTAGTAAATAAGGCCACACAAGCCCTAATGGTGTGCAGAAACGTTGCGGGTAAACGATGGGGATGTAACCCAAACATACTGCGATGGATGTATACTGCAATAGTGAGACCAATCATCACTTACGGGGCTATAACCTGGAGTAACAGAACTAGTTTAGCTACTACGGGAGCTAATATCTCAAAAGTACAAAGACTAGCCTGTGTTTGCATTACTGGTGCAATGAAAACCTGCCATACGGCCGCAATGGAGGCAATCTTAAACCTCACCCCTCTATATTTGATGATAGAGAATGTGGCAAAAAGGACACGGAGTAATCAGACGAAAGTATACTTGCTTCAGGACTAAAGATACCTGGGACATGCCCCAGGATGAAATGTTAAAGAAGTACAGTTTTGTTAAAAACGGGTCCCGGGACATAACGGGGTACAGGGTAATGAGATTGCAGATAGTCTCGCAAGGAAAGGGGCTCAAAAACCCTTTGTAGGACCTGAGCCGTTCTGCGGTATCAGCAGTAACATAATATTCTCAAAGAATTGGGCAGTAGAAGAGCCGATAATTGGAACAATCTCTAGGGGTTGAGACAGGCTTAGATACTTCTGGATGAATATAACCAGAAAAGATCGGAAGCCTGCATCTGCCTGAGCAAAAAACAGGCTACGTATTGTAACCGGTATTCTTACCGGGCATTGCCGACTAAAAGGACACCTTAGTAAACTGAGAGTAGTAGAGGATAGTGAGTGCCGATTCTGTAAGGAGGAGGACGAAACCTCCATTCACATTATAACTGAATGTGTAGCACTCCAGAATCCAAGGGCACTATATCTAGGAGGATATCAAATAGAAGAGGGAGATTTACCTAACGAAGCCACTCCATATCTTACAGGAAAATAGGATTGGAAGGGTCGTTATAGGCATTCCAGAGTTTTCTATATTTCATTCGTCATTATGTGTACTTGATCAATAGTTGAGTACTTAATCCTAAATCCAAATTGGTGGTCTGGTATTATGTTTTTGCCGTCTATGATGGGTTTTAGTCTTTTTAGTAAAATAGCACCGGTAACAGATATATAGGATTTAACTTCTTGTGGGTATCATACTTTCAGTGAATTTCCAGCTTTTACTAGATAAAACTCTTACTGAACTATTCGTCAAACGTTTATCAAGGTGGCAGTTAATACAAATATTACACCAAGACTATTGGTGCAGATATCATGTGGAATGTATGAACGCCTTTCAATAAAGGGGTAAATGGTTTAAATCGGTTGATTTTCCTTGCAATGGGAGCTAGGTTGAAAGGATAAATTATTTACAAGTTTCGTTATTTAAATAAATATTTTGAATTACCTTTTTATTCGTTATTACTTACAATTCTTTTGGTTGCGCCACTGGACGCAATCATTCATAGCCTATCATTCTGAATGTCTGGCATAGGTATCTTAAGATGTGAGTCGTTTCGTCGAATCATTTTAATTGATAATTTGCTTGTAATTGAAGTTATTTAAATACTAATAGCTCGGCAGCAATTGATGCACAATGTTTGAATGGCATTTTTGAGCAAACGTGAAAATTCGCGATCAATACTTGTATAGAAAGACATTAAAATGCTTTAGATTAGACAATTACTTTTTTATTCTTATGAGTTGAAGTGAATATAAAGTGCAATGCTTTACAATTTAAGGCCCAATTTCATAAAATTAAAAGGACCCTTTAAATGGTATAACGATTTCATAATAAGGATTTATTAAAAAATACGCTGGGTGGAATAATAACTTGAGTTGTTTATCTTTCTTATTTTCTTATCCTTTTTCGCTTTTCTCATCACATTCTTCACTTTCGTCTTCATGTACTTCCCCTTTATACAAATCGTTTCCCTGATGGGCATATCGTAAATAAATATCCCAGCCCTAGATGGACTCAATTCTTTTTTATGACTTCTGTCTTTTCGTTTTTGATTTCTTTCGACCATCTTTTTAAAATAAGATATATTTTTCTTTCTGCTATACCAGTTAAAAAAGCAGTTTTTTCGGTAGCTTCCCGTTATTCCTTCAGTAGCTTTAGCGCACATATGCTATAATTACGAGACTGCGCCGGAGGTGGAAAATTCAAAATGTTAATATCTCAGTATCAAACTTACACTCACTAATTATGTATTTTTATGTTTTACAGACTTTCAAAAGTATTAAAATAATTGACGAAACATGTTTTTTGAAAAATATTTAAGAATATTTCAATAAAACTTACATGTTTGGATTCGAAATAGTTTAAAAAGTAAAAGAAGCAAAACTGCGAACTATTCAAGATTAACAGACTATATTTGAGTTTGTCTCTGCAACAAGAAACTAATGAAAGTTTAGTAATAGAGATTAGAGTCAATATAAATATTTTGTTGGGTCTCGAACTGTTGTAACGGCTATTCCTATTATTTTGTATGTTGTATGTAAGTGATTTAAGAAAGAAACCAAAGAAAATGTAGATGCATGCCTTGGATGAGAAAAATACATAATAGTGAAAAAGTTTATTAATGTAAAAATTGAATTCTCTAATTATTGGAAAATATTTTTTAAATGTTCATTACCATTTTTAAATGATAACATTTAGTAAATATTCCATGCTTAAATAGTATCTTAAACGAAATGTTAAACAAACAATTAATTTATAACAAATGTAAAACATATCACCTATCTCTCGATCGATCTGTTGTTCACTGTTTTGTTTTTGTTTTTTTTTTTAAATATTATAAATACTATATCATCTTACAACCTATTAAAATAATCGATTAATTAGAAAACCAATTAACCGATAAATCAGTGTTTACAAAAAATAATAAACGAATTATTGTTTATTTTAAATAATCATTATTTTCAAACAATATATTTTTTTTTCGTATTTCCATTGAAACAAATTATTCGATAATCTTTGAAAAATCGAAAATTGTCGATTATTCGAAAATAATCAATTAATTAAGAAGAATTAAGAAGAATTAAGAAATCGAAAGTAATCGATAAATTGAAAATAATTGATTAATAAAAAGCTGATTGACCGATAAATCGATAATTTTAAAAAATAACCGAAATATCGATTATATAAAATAACCGATTATATTCGATCAATCGATTATTTTCATATAATCTATTTTTTCGTATTTCTTTTAAAACAAATTATTCGAATACCTTTTAAAAATCGAAAATAACCGATTAATCAAAATAATCGATTAATTTAAAAAGCCGATTAAACAAAAAATCAATTTTTCTAAAAAATCGATTATTTTCAATCAATCGAATATTTTGAATAAATTACATTCTTTTTGTAATTCCTTTATAATCGATTATTCCATTATCTTAAAAAAACGAAAATAATTTGTTGAAAATGTTCGATTAATCGAAAATAATCGATTAATTATAACGGATAAATCGATTTTCATAAAAAAAAAATGATACATCGATTATTTTTGTAACTCCTATCAGTCGTTTGCTTTTATCCGAGCATTTAGCTCCAAAAATTAGAGATTCGGATTTTTTGATCCTGTTATCTTTGAAACCGCATTCGATTGTATAATAAATATTGCTAGAATTTAGATAGGCGGTCCATAATGATTCACATACGAGCGTAGAATAGAAATTTCGGAGCAATTCGGGTGGCGTCGTGGACACAATGATTTTTAATTGGTGGGTTACTTAGGGTTGGAATAGACAACATGCGCGATGTGCAATGTCTCTTTAATCTAAGGTTAATCACCATTCTTAATTGATTTATTTTATTCGATAAATTAACCCATTGGCGTAGAAACAAGGGCTAAGAAAATAATTTTGATCCAAACTTTGTAAAACATTCCATTTCCGAGATTTTTTAGTCTTAGTTCTAATCACATATGAAAAGCTATGTACATTATAAAATTTCAAAAATGTAATTTTTTTAAAGCCGATTTCATAATCAATATTAAAAGGGCCATTAACTAATGGGACCATTGAGTCCATAAAATCTTTTTCCCAATAGTTAATGGATCTTTTAATATTAATTATAAAATTGGCCCTTGATAAAATTGTACATATATTTCATGTTTGAATAGGACTAACTAAAATTAAAAAATCTCGGAAACGGAATCTTCTACAGGACCCTTTTTTGTGATAAATTGCCTGATAAATAATTATTAATCTTGACTTTTATGAAATATAGGGTGTTCAAAAAGTTTTTGATTCTACGCAAATGGGTTATCGTAATTTATTGAAATAGAGTGTGTTAACTAATAATGGCGATTAACTAATATGTACATATTTTAAAATTTTACAGTAAGCGAAGATATATAGAAAGTTATGTATTTAATAAATTCACTTTATCACGTAGAATAAAAACTGGGGCATTTATAGGAAAGTTATATTTAGCTTTTCTTAATAATTAATTTAAAGAACTCAGCTCTGATCCTAAAAGATTAGGAATTGGTGTCAAAAAATCGAACTTATCACATGAGATAACTTATTCTAAATAAAAAAAAAATTAAAATGTACTACTTACTACATTAGATACCTAATCATTTAAAAGATGTAAAATTTTTTTTTTCAGGAAATGCACAATTTTTATTATCAAAAGCATACGTTTTGCACAAACATTCAGTTTCAATTTCAAGGTTAAAATGTCGTTCTGTGGAAGTGGCTAAAGTACCCAAAACATTTAAATTTCATTACAGTATTTTGTTATTTACATATTTTTTTATTTTACATATACAACATTTTTTAATTGATTCTGTAAGATATTTACTTTTTTAAATAATTCTGTGTTCATTATTAGGTAATGAATGTATTTTAATATTTAAACATAAATTTGATTGATAAAGTAGGTAATTATATATAATGGAGTGAGTCTGGGTTGGTTGCTATAGGTATTTGTTTTTTATTGAATGGTAAAAGTCCCATTAGAAATTGTCAAAAACTTATTCAGTCGGTAATGAATTACAACTGGTTAAATTCTAATTACAAAATAACAAACACAGTGTATTTCCTATTAACCAGTGACCAGTTACGATTCAAGTATTTTCTGAATTAGGTATTCGTCATTGACTTTTTCATACTAATAGATCACCCTTGTATACCTACATATTTTAAAGTAACTTTCTCGATGTGAGCAGAAAAAGTGTACCGTTCACATTCATCCGTAGAAGAATAATAGACAGACGAAGCATAAAAGGTCTTAACTGTACGTTCGGTAATATTTATTTACAACCGGCGAATTTTTATCGGCTAGGTGTTGCCATTGACAAAAAAGCACAGGTAGCTCGGCAGTACCCACCTGTGGGAAGTCGTCAATTGTTATGCGTACACGGACCCGACCTTTTTAGGAAGAACTGTACCAACTTTTCTTTTATTTCGCTTACAAGATTTGCCATGTTGTGTTCCTATCAGCGAAAGGAATTTTATTGTTTTAATGGTATATAAAAGTTCAACATCAATTAAAGCTGAAGATATTTTTTTGTTGGTCTCGAGACCAGCAATGTTCCACCAGTGGCGTATCAGCAGCCTCATTCAATCTAAAACCAACATTTGAAAGTATTTAAAAAAATATTTATCTGATTTATGGAGTTTGGTGTATAGTAATGGATCCAAGTATCATCCAACTGTTATTCTTGATGAAAACAACCTTATACATCGTCAGTGTAAATCGCAAAGAGCGTAACTCTTCTTTTTTTCTGAAACTAATAAATAATACTTTATTTAGTATAATAACTATTACAATTGATAAAGAATTGACAAATATCTTTATTAAACATACCTACACTAAGAAAATGTTTTATTTCGCCAGATAAAGTATTAAAAACGCGAACCCTTTCACATAACAAAGTACATCAAAATTGTTCTGTGACCTTAATGACCGTGAGTGATGATCGAATCTCGTTGTTAGTAGTTCTATAAAATACGGTCATCATTTTATAAATAAGTAAAGCATTCGCTCTTCTAATGTTTTCCACCACTGTTAACCAATTTAATTCAATTGAAACATCTACTACAGCCCAAAATAATTATCATACACTTATTCTTTAATTTTTGTAATCTATTAATGTGCTCTTTTGAACATGAAAGCAAAAGTGAGTCATTAAAATTAAAATGAGGTATTATAATACTGTTAACAATTAAGAGTTGAGACCACTAGGACAAATTTTGTAAAATTCTACTAAAATTTCAATTTTTTACTAGTTTTTTACACAAATAGTCTGCAAAATTTTTAAAGTTTAACATTTTGAATATCTTGACAAAATAATTTTAAACAATATTAATTTAGATCCCAAGATCGTGTACTTTGTTTTTGTAGCATTTAGTCTTAACTTAGTTCACATAACCAATTGTAAAGCAAATTTAATTCCATATTATTTAGTGTTTTCACCAACTCCTTTTTTGCCCAGACTCAGATATGACAGTATCATCTGCAAATAAATGAAACAAATTTTTTAACATTCTTTGAAGATCATTAATATAGATTATAAACAAAGTGGTCCCATAACAGTCCCTTGTGGTACCCCAAAATTACTTAATATTTTACTTCAAGTTGCTTTTTCTATTCTTGTCTTGTGATACCTGTTGCTCAAATAATCTTTAATTAAGTCTAACACTACTGCCTGCATTCCATATTTTTCTAATTTTCTTATCGTTTCAAACGCCCGTTTCAGATCTACAAAAATACTAACTACCACATTATACTATTATTATTCATTTCTTTTCTCCATTGTGAACGCACTAACCGAATGGCAGTTTCACATGAGTGTTTTCCACGTAAACCAGATTGTTCCACATATAACAAACAATTTTCTTCAACAATAGGGTTTGGAGTTAATCCCTGATGATAATTTCAACTACTTTATTGATAACCTAGGAGGTTTATAGGTGGACAGTCTTCGGGACAAGTTGTAGTTACCACTTTAATAATTGGTAAAATTATGCTAACTTTTTGGTCTGCAGGGAAACAACCTTTTATAATGACCAAATTTACCAAATTCAATAGATAATCTATGATACAAAAAAGTTGTTTTAATAATTTTACATTTAGACAGTTATCATTAGAACTTTTATTTTTATAAAGAACACAGTTTTCTCTAAATTATTTAACGTTATTTCTGTAAATTTTCACCGGAAAGGTACGATTCTTGGCTAGGACTAATGCACTTTTACTCTTCTATGTTATTTGCTATATCTCTGAAGCTAACGTTGTAGTTTCATTAAAATTTTCTGCTATACTATAGTTTAATCCATCAAATATAATTTTTTCTGTTTAAAATTTTCCTTTATCCTGTCAAAAAATTGTTTAATCTCTCGCCACATCTGTTTACTAATATCTTTTAAATTGTCTATTTTTTCTTCATAATATGTTTTCTTATCTTTTTGCTTTATAGTTAAAATGCGGTTTATGGTTCCATCTAATACAATGACATATTTACTTACCAATAAATTCCTATTTGCTTGAAATTCTGATTTGGCCAAAAAAGATAAACTTTACTGCCTTGGTACAAAAATAAATATTTTGGCTCTCCTGTATAATTTTCTATTTTGCGATTTACACTGACTTAGTTAACCGCCTACTCTCCTTCTCTATGTTCCGCCATTGAGTCGACGACAAATAAAGTTTTATGATACCTGCTTGGATGTTGAGTAAATTATTCGAATGGCAGGACACCATAAAACTCAGTTACTAGAATCGATAACTACTGTGACCAATGACGTACTTTTTGGTAAGAGTACAGCGGGTCCATCACTTATGGCTCACATTCTTTCTCCTTATAGCCCGCACTTAAATTTTGTACTTTTTTTTTTTTCGAAGACGTTACGTTTTCTTTTACGACGTCCGCTTCGATCACAGCCTAAATCAGAGCCTTTTTTCCCGGAATCACCACTTCGGACCAAATGAAAAAGCAACTGAATTGCACTTACAATCCGTTCTTGCACGAAGCTTTTTTTGGTAAAAATGCTTGCGAGAAATCCATGTAAGTGTTTTCAAATGAAGCAAAAAAAAATTAGAAAAGTACTTCTCTAATCTAATCCATGATACATTGAAGGATTAATATTTTTAACTCGCATTTTCATATTTCTTCTTACCAATTAGCATACAAACTTTTAAGTTTATTAAGGTAGTAGCACAGCTTATACAATACAGCTCCACAACTCCGTGTCGGCGTCTTTGATCTGGCGGTCGAGAACCAAGCAAGACGGAATGGTGCTATCTCTGTTAGATTAAAGGGAAAAGTCGGGCCCGGATTAAGCAATTTTTTTATTATTGAAAAAATTGAAAACCTTGACGTAATAAGGTTGGTTACATGCCATGTTAAGTAAATTTTGGGAAATTAAATTTTTAATTTGTTTTAAATCTGTCAAATATAATTAAAAAAATTATTTAAATATAAATATTACGAAAAATAGCACATCTTTCGGATTAGAGGTAAAATAATTTGTATGTGGCTAGTAAAATCCTCGTTAACAAATGTTTTGAGCTAAATCAGTCACTTCACGACAAATTGTGACTTGGATCCTTTTTACACCAAGGGCTTCAATTGTTAAAGAAATGTGTCACGCTCGTGGATGCAAATCAAGTGGTACCCCGTGTCTCTGGCAAGTGTTACTCTTCGCGCAAAGGGTTTATATCTAGATAAACGAATGCTTCGACTGAGGTATGGGAACTCTATGGTATTTTGGAATTATAAAGAATGTGTGCTTTTATTTTAACAATATTGGTTATATTTAGATGTAGTCTTATTAATTGAAATACAGATTTGTAGAAGTAATACTTTAACAGTTTTTAATAATATAATATATTCAATTTTTATCTGACCATACCGAAGTAGGGAATTTTGAAACTTTATAATAATGTGAAATTTGAATTACAATATTACACGATATTACATAATTAGTACTTATTTTAGGTAGGTACTAAATTTGTACTTGGAGAAAGTAATATCGATTTTTACAAGAAAACTTGAAAAGTAAATTAATTTAGTTCTTATTTCTGATGTAAAACTTAAACCAAGAAAACAAATAAATTGTAGTTTGTTCAACAAGGGTGGATATGATAGCCATATCACACAAAGACGAAGTTTGAGCACGACGTCGTAGGCGGAGTACTCAATCGTCTGATTGTGATATGAACAATCCCCTCGATATGGTCAGTATATTTTTTCTACGACCCACTAACGAAAATCTACAAATTTAAAAAATTATTTTAGGTTATTTAGACAAAATAACTAATTTTAAAATAATTTACGAAGTTGACTAATTTATAAAATAAAATAAACATGAAAAATTAATTAGTCCTCGGCCTAGATTCGATCCCGGGCTTTTCGCATGGAAGGCAGATGTTCTGTCCTCATCTTCACCGAAACTTTCAGGGCTTTAGTTTTAATACTCGTAATTAAATTAGTATCATGTAGTTTGATTAAAATTTATTTTTTTTAAATGTGGACATAATAAAAACAAAAATGCTATTATTTATCGAGTCTACACAAAAATTTTAATGTATATTTAATATCAATAACTAAAATATATATTGACAATTAGTTTAACAGAATTATCACTTATTTAAAAAATTTTAAATAATAGGAGTTGGGTGACCAAAATATGAACTGTGATTTGTAGATTTAATTTTGTTAAAGTGTTCTCACTACCTAAAATGGATATGAAATATATTCGTAGTTGAACGCAATAACATAATTTTTCGTTTTGTAGTATGTGCGTAGATTGGCTAATATCCATGCACAGATTACAAAACGAAAAAGTATGCTATTGCCTTCAATTGAACGAATATATTTTATATCCATTCTAGGTAGTGAGAACACTGCAAAAAAAAATAAATTCGCCAATCACCGTTCATATTTTGATCAACCGACTGCTATTATTTTTAAAATTTTAAATAAATGACAATTCTGTCAAACTAATTGTCAGTATATTTTTTAGTTATTGAGATTAAACATACAATAAAATAAGTTATTCTTTTGGAAAACGTTAGCATGGATGACTAAAGGGTATTGGGTTAATTAATTCTAAAAGTGTGGTACAAATGTTATTTTTTGTAGCCAATTCTTCAAAATTATTTTAAAATATCTTTTCAATATTGAATATTAGTTCTACAAATTCATCATTTGACAGTTGCAGATTTCCAAATGTATCTGAATTGGCGTTATCATATGCCTTTTAAAAGCAATAAAAAGGAAAATCGTCTAATTCAACGTGATCTTTGTTATATTTAAGACAGGTATCGCAGGAGTGGATCCGCAAGGCTTTTAATAAAAGGTAACCACACACATACCTGATAAAAATTTTCTGTAGCAATTCGTCTTTACAATAATTTAGGGTGTTAATAATTTCATCATAAAATAAAATACAAGGTGTTCCATTTAAAAAACATACATTTTAATTTTCCAGGCAAAAACGTGACACCCTGTATATCCAAAGATATTTTTAAAATATGTAGGTATTTTTCAAATCCATATAACTTTTATTTAAAACTTTCTTGCGTGTCTACAACAAAATAATGAACAATAACGCACTAATGAGACACCCTGTATAAATTATATTTTTAACAATGAAAATTTCTTATAATGTAGTACTTATCGGTTTGGGTCCTTGGGAAAACTAAAGAATGTTTTCTTGCAGGTATAACCCTTATTAAAACAGCTTTTGACTGCACAAACTCATTCTACTCACAGCTAAAGAGTCACCAAAATAATAACAGTACCTTTAACTCAAACAAAATCAACGAAATTATAGGCTCCACGAAATTATACAATCAACGAAATTATACGCACGACTCAACACCTTGCCTAAGTACGCTTCTGAACGCCAAAACCGTCTTTTCCCTTCGAAGGCGGAGCTTAAGCGATGCGCGACGAAATCGACGCAAACCGTTGCCGCCAAGAGAGTGTTTTAGCTGTATTGTATAAGCTGTGGTAGTAGTAGCAGATTCCAGTATTCGTAACAACAACTAATTTAGGAGTTCTTTTGTTCAACAGATGTAGGAATATTATATTCATTATTAATTCGGTCATGATCGACATGGTACCACTGTCTTAAAATCATGTTTTGTGTAGTTAACCGAAACTGCTGTGCGAAACTCTGGTAGTTATTTTATTCTTAACCATCGCCTAACGAGTTCTAGAAATTTGCGTTTGCTCAGCCACTATAAATGTGAACATTATTATGATAAAATTAAACATATAATGAACAAAAATAAATACAAAAAAAATATTGTACCTATATGCCGAGACTCGAACGCGCGCGCAAGCACTTGTTACAGTAGCAGACGCCTTATCCATTACACCACATTTGCTCGATGCTTGCGAGCCAGTGTGTATAGTATAAATTTTGATGGTTAAGAATAAAATATCTGCGTTCATTTTTTGTAGATCACTTCATATATTGCGTAGGCAACCAGGCTCGCGCATAGCACTTTTGGCGCCCTTGTGCAAATTTAAAATAACTCCCCAAATTTGTATTACGTCCATATGTGAGTACAGATACGGGTTAAGTTAAATATTATTATCCACTATTGAAAAATAATTTTAAAAAGTATTTATTTTCATTTTTATAATTTACAAGTACAAGCCATACAAGTATTTTCTCATTGAGGTACATGACTTAATTGAGGGGTCCAATGCAATAACCCACTGATCTAGAGCATTAAAAAAAACAATCAACTTTGAACTTTAAAGTTTCGTCGAGGATCGGTTCATCGTCACATTCATAATCAAAATGTTTTATTTTTCGCAGTTTTAGACCTTTTTGTTTTTGAATTTAGGTTCTATGTCTGGTGTTATTTCTTTAGCATCAATCAATAGATGATTAAAACCTTTATCGAAGCGGTAAGCTTTCAAAAAGTTATTCAAATTATTTAAATAACACGTCTGTAACTATCGTATCGTACACTCTGAGTCATCATTCGTTTCTTGCAACGATTTACACCAGTTTAAACCAGAAAATAGCACTTAACAAGGCGTTTTAGCCATTAATTTCGGCGAATTTTAAAAAATAATTAACAAAAGATTAAGAGCTTAAATTTAGAGATTATATTAAGAATACTGCGGTTGAGGAATGCATTTATTTTCATTATGATATTTCAAAATTTAAAGCCCTTTGACTTTTTTTCTCGGAAACTGGAAGGAATTAAAACTTTTAAATATATGCATATTCTAGATATTATTGCCTAATATATTTTGCCAAAATTTTAATTTTTTAAAAAAATTACTTTTTGAGATATCCTTGTCCGAAAATTATAAGGGTCCGAAAATTATAAGGGGGTGCTGTAATCACCTTAAAGGTGTTATTGCATTTATTCTACTAGACCATCGAGTATCCGATAAAGGTTTTAAAGTTAAATTTGTTACTTTAGATAAATTTGATTTCAGAATTGACCAGCGTTTAGTAGAAGATGCAAAAAATACAAACAGTTCTTCAACTAAAGAAAAAAAAATTGTTGCTTAAAGTATTCGATTTTGCGGCATCATTGACGACTAAATTTAGGCTATGATTGCAACAAGGAACAAAGAAAGCTCGCGGATTTAAATCCAAATTTTTTTTTGTAGACCCTTATGTTTACCACGCATATTTGACCCATTGTCGTAACCCTGACCCCGCAAATCGTTGATATTTAAGCCTTCTTTCTCTAACGCCGACAAAAGAAATTTTGTCAAGCCTTCAACCGACGCATCATCTATAAGACAAAATAATAAAACATCTTCTATACTAATTCCCGTGCTCTTTAAATTAACAAATCTTATACAAACTGAAATTTGTTTTTGGTGACTAGAGTCTAATAATATGTAATAATATTTTGGCTTTTTAGTTAGTTCTAAAATTTTGGATTTGATATTTTCACCGATCAAGTTGATTATTTCATTTTGTATTTTATCCCCGAGATAGTTTTTGTTATCTTTCATTTGAGAGCGTTTTGTATGTTCTAACATAATCGGGTCAAATTTGGAAATCATTTCTATGCATTTTAATAAGTTACCATTATTTTTCTCAAACAACTTATTACTACTTCTACGAAAAGCTAAATTTTGCTCACCTAAAAACTGAATCACGTAGAAAATTCTTTCTATAACAAACAGCTTGCCAGTATTTAGTTTATCTGTTTATTACATTTTGAATTTCAGAATCAATTATTTCACATTTATTAAAACGGTTAGAAAGATCTAGCAATTTTAGAACATTTTCGATATGTAACTTGAGCTTTTCATGAATGTTTAAATGGTCACTTAAATGCTGCCAGTCATTGTAATCAGATTCATCACTAAGGCGACCACATTTCAAATGGCTGCCATTAAAATTTTTACAACAGAAACAGTAAAGTGAATTTTTTGTTTCGGAATACAAGAAACAAAAACGCTCAATTTTTTCTTTGTTCGGTAAAATTCTAAAGAAGTAACTATTGGAAAACTCCGAAATATCTCTCGGATAAATAACTATCTCTCGGATAAATATCCTTTTTGTTTTGATAATGAGCAGGGCCACGTTCTACTAATTCTTGAATATTATTAGGACGTAATTTCTTTGGCCATAGTTATGCATCTTTTGAAAGTTGACTCATATTTTCCGTTCTGATTGTTGATTTCTCATTATCAGCGGAACTTGAAGATGTTGATGGATTGCTTTCTAGATCAGAATATTAGGATTCAGCTGTATTATTGTTATTAATATTTGGAAAAAAAGACTCTGGTTTTGAAAGAAAATGCCTAATTTTGACATGGTTTTTCAGTTCTTCCTCTCTTTTTCTTTTATTCAGCAAATTTTGGTATTCAGACTATTTCTTCTTTTTTTTCTGACATCCTGAAGACTAAAGAAATTAATACGTAAGTAAACAAATTGACAAATTATTCATAAAAAATGGAAATGTTTCGACGTCTCAAACTCTAAAGTATTTTCTCAACATTACTTATTTCAAAATGTATAAATACTAATATTAGTGCTTATCAATCATTCTGTTTGAATTTACTTCAATTAACAATGATGTTTATGTAATCAAATATAAAATGTTTTTTTTGCTTTTGTTTTAATAAATCTAAAATAAAAAATAAATTTTAGATTAACTCACCTTAATTCACAATTTACAACACAAAATACAAGTCTGTAATACTACAAAAAACTAAAGTTTTAAAAACGGCTACCTTTTACCCCATGCACTACCATTGAAATCTCCATATCATTTACATTACGAACATTTTAACAGGCATTTTTTTAAAAATTATCAATTTTATTATGACTAATTGGCCTTCATTTTGTTGGAATTTATTTTCATTTTTATTGACTAGACCAGTGGTTCCCAAACTTTTTTATATGACGCCTCCGATTTTGAAATAAAGAAGTCTCTCTCCCTCTTCTCCCGATTATAAAAACAGAAATTACTTTTACTACAATAAAAAAATAACATTTGCGAAAGGGGATGTTACATTATTATTTTTATTTGATTTTGTCAAATATGATTTTTTATTATTTTAAAGCTATAAATTAAATTTGTATTAGTACTTCAGGGCTCTCGCGTGCCCCCCTAATGTAGCCTCGCGCCCCCCATCTTGGGGGGGCGATAACTAGACTAGCTATATCGAGAATATTTTTTTCTACACCCACATGGATATTGGCTTATTTATGCACAGACTACAAAACGAAAAAGTATGCTATTGCTTTCAACTGAACGAATATATTTCATATCCATTCTAGGTAGTGAGAACATTACAAAAAAATCCACCAATCACAGTTCATATTTTGGACACCCAACTACGATTTTTTTTTTAATTTTAATTAAGTGACAATTCTGTCAAACTAATTGTCAGTTTATTTTTTAGTTATTGATATTAAATTTACATTAAGATGAGTAATTTTTGTGTAGAAACGATAAATAATAGCATTTTTATTTGTTCCACATTTTGAAAAAAAACTTAAATTTTAAACAACCTATCAAGGGCAGGCGTGGAGCTAAGACAGAGCTTCTAAGTTCCATGCGAAGAGTCCGGGATCGAATCCTGGCTGAGGACTATTTAAATTAATGTTTTTTTTTTCATGTTTATTTTATTTTATAAATTATTAAAATTCATAAGTTATTTTAAAATTAGTTATTTTGTCTTAATAACCTAAAATAATGTTTTAAATTTGTAAATTTTCGTTAGTGGGCCACAAAAAAAATATACTTTACAACTCGGGTGGATATGATGTCCTCTCTTGTTGCACAAACTACTATTTTCTACACCCACATGGATATTAGCTTATTTACAGACTACAAAACGAAAGAGTATGGTATTATCTTTTTTTTTCAAGTTTATTTTATTGTATAAATTAGTAAAGTCAAATAATTTTTCAAATTTGTATATATTTCGTTAGTGGATCGTAGTAGAAATATACTGTATAACTCGAGTAAATTGTCCGTATCGCTCTAAGAAGATTGAGCACTTCGTCTTCGTGCGATATGGTCATCAATATCCACTCTTGTTGCACAAACCACTATTTTAGTATGGATGTAAAAAATGAGTACCTAATTCCTACTTTTTAAAAGCAAGGTTGGAAAAAGCGGGAATTTTGAAATTTCGAGATAGGAAATTGTAGATTTTTGATTCGGCAACACTGCCTTTTTAAGTATAAAAGTCGTATCTGAAAATAGGACTAATAATGGTACAATATTTTAGATACTGCAATTCTGTTAAAAATACAACCGAGTTTGTAGATATAACAACTAATTTTGAATGTAAAACATTCATTTTTGCTGTAAATTAGACTTTATTAAAAATATACGCACTATAGTCGAATGTTTACAAAGATAATACACCAAATATAACAAAAAATGCAGATACGAATTTTGTGCTTAGAAGGGGAGAACACTCTTTATATTAGAATAATTAGAATTATGTAATCGTGCAGTCGAGTGGTCGCGTAATTTTCAATATCAATGAAAATTTCCCGTTATTGTTCGGGCTGGTACAGTCAACAATTATTATTCTTTTTGTTCTGCCTATAACGCACCCTGTATATTTACTTTTCTGCCGATAGTTTGACTTCACCAACCTTTATATGAGTATATAAAAAAACTTGATGGCAAATTTAGCTGTCCAAAAATGAAAACGAAAAGTTATAACCACGCACATGTTAATTTTAATAACATAATAACGAGATATTAAAACCGGAGTGAAAATTTAGATAATTCTCGGTTGCGTCTTCCTCAAATTATACCTTCAAAAATTTTGTGCCCGATCAACAACAATCTATAAGTGCTTCCCTTCGATTCGGACATTATAATTCAAAAATTGTTCAGATACAGGTTTAAAAATTTTTGATTCGTCGAGGCTGTAATTTTCTATTGGTGTTATTAACTGTCATGTCGGTTTTGTTTTAAAATTATATTATCGCGTTTGCTATTGGCCATTAAAATAATGGTTTGTTTTCAGAATGATCCACTTATAATAAATATAGACTTAAGCGAAATGTCTTTCGATTTTTTTCTTGACTTATTTCATTAAATTTAATCAATATATTACATAAAAACTTAAAAGCTGAAAATGACTTCACTATCATAAAGAATTGGTTTCACCATAAAGTATTGACCTTAAGTATAGAGAAAACTTATTATTGCCTTTTAGTTGTAAGATTACCATGTTCTAACCAATTAACAGTTAAAACTATTACAGGAGCTGTACACATTCTAGATGGTAAGAAACTAGAACATTTAAGGGTAGTAATGGGATATTCATTCGTATTTCGTTATAAAAAATATTGTCGAATTATTCGATTTTCGCCGGTAGTCAATTTCTTCTTTTCCTTTATTATTTATAGTTTTAATTGTCACTGTATATTTCATAATATTTCTTTTAGGTTTAAATATAAATATTCAAGAAATTTTAAACATTTTTCTCTTAACATTTTTTTTGTAATCAAATAGTATATTTTCTAAAATCTAATATTGTATTCTTACTCTGCAATTGGGTCTTAACCTGTAGAGTAATGTAATAAATGAAATAAAATAAAAAAAAAAAACGTTTTTTAATTTCTATTAATTATTATTCCGTTCTCCTAAAGTACTATAATCCAATGTTCAAATTATTTAGTGATTGATGGATTACTTTTATGTTAGAATATCAATACCCTTTGATTTTTAATTTGAAATTATTTTAGTGAGGTACTCGATCAAATGCCTAAGATTGTACCGAAAATACAACATTTCTTCAATAATAATTGGCACATTTCCTTTTTATATTTGTTCGAGGCGAAAGAAAGCAAAATGAGATACATTAGCTAGTAATGCATGCTTATTTCGTTTGAACTTTTTACAGAGCCTGGAGCCGAAGTCCCACGATCTCTAGTTTGATATAACTGGAAGCTCGTTTAGATTTGGCTTGAGGTTAAGACTAATTTGTAAACAAGATCAACGATGAGCAAGAATAGTTTGCATTACAAAACGCACTGGATGGAATTTTATAAGCTACACGATAAATATACGGAAATGACAGCAAAGGGACATGTGTTTAGTTTTATGATTTTTCGTGAATGTTCAATGTTCTAACATTTGTTATTTACTATAAATATATTAGTAACTAGATAAAAGGAGTTGCAAAGAAAGATATATTCGGTAGAAGCGATGATATTAGCAATAGAACAGTAAATAATAAGACAACAAATTTATAAAAATGATGGCCAAGATGAAAAAAGATTATCTTCTCTAGTTGAGAATTGTCTTGTGTTTCAAAAGTTTTTTAAAGTGCAAAACCTAGAATTACAAACACATTTTACATACGACATCAAAGACATACTGTTGTACTGTTTGGAAGAGGCAGGTTAACTGTAACAGTAGTTTTGTTGAGAAAATTCTGACACTTTCTAAATTTGGAAAAGTCTTTTGACTGTGTAAATCAGCAAGCATTTTGATATTGTTTCCGATAACACTGCATTCTTTGACTGAGTGTGTTGGTGTACTATAGCTCAATGGATCAATGTGTGGTTGACCAAACAGTGCCTGTTTTTTATGACCAAGGCCTCACAGACGCACAGTCTGGTTCCTTATAACATAATAAATAGGTATTTATTATAGACGCATATTTTGTTCCTATTCATAGAAAATAGTTCTCATGTCCATTTTGAAAATTATCTTGGTACTATAATACTGCACCTTCAGGTACTTCTAGGTATATATCTAGTTCAGTTGGTTGTTCTGACCCTCTTTCTGTTATAATATTTAGTAAAAAATATACGGTGCAGCGTAGTGTCTTAGGTTCTTTTTATATAAACGATTTATTACCAATGATGGCTTTACTAGCTAGAAACCTGATAAATATACTTAGGATAGGTTCCAAAACCGTTTGGTGAATTGAATTTAGCTAGGGCTAGGAATATAAATATATAATTGTTTTCATTTAGAAGATATTATTCTTATACATTTGAATGCATGTATTTAATATCGTTAGTTAAAGAGACTAATGATATATAGGATGTTAACAAAAGTTAAACAAATATGAGCATAAATGCATTATTCATTAATGCCTTATTGCGAGATTTATTTTAAGATTTATGCAATTTTTCATTATGAACTTTTCATAAAAATGGTAGTTAGGTTTTTGTTTTTTCGACCCCCTCATCACGTTTGTAAAATATTGTAGTAATTTTTTGTTTAATTAAAAATTTACTCATCAAATATTACTTACTATTGTGTAATACATTAAGATAAACATTTCCCAACCCTGTTGTTATCTGAACGTGACTGATTAAAAATAATGTGATAGGTACCCTAAAACATCGGTATGCGTACGTTATAAAAGATAGTAAAACGTTTTTAAATATTTGCTTTAGATAATTTATTATATTATATCAAGTGGATTCAAATATATTATTCATTTGAATGAAACTAAATTGTATCGAGTACCTTTTATCTCAATAAAAAACACATATTTGTTTTGGGGGACTATTCCAATAGATTTTTGAACTGCATATTTTGTAGATTGAGATTAATTTTAGATCATATACATTATTCAGCTATTTAGTCTAAAAATACTGAATATAAGCTTTTTTTCAATTGGTATGATGCAAAGAAAATCCAGTAACTGTTTAAGCTAAACAGATACTATTAGAAACCCTGACGGGACATCTGAAAAGTAAAAGCCATTATCTGTCCATGCATAGCCTTATGTTATAATATCACAAGTAATTCGATTCAGCTTTCCTGATACACCCTGCTTGCATCGGCATGTTCCCTAGACTTAAACCAAAAGCAGCTCGTTGTGGCAGTACTGAGCATGCGCATTGCGCCATTTTTTAGATTATGTTGCGTCGATCGTTAAACATTAAACAGAGCCGGGTTTATTTCCAATGTTAAAATTATTTCGGGGTTTTTATTTTTTATATTTAATAAATTTAGTATTTTGTAAATATTGATATAAAAAGTTAAATTATTAACATACTATTATTTCCAAAAAAATAAAACGTAATTTTTTGTTGTTACTACTTTGACATTTCAAAGTTTTAAAGTGAGTTGAGTGTACCTTAAATGAGGCTTTGTGAAAAAATACATTTTTTTACATTTTTTTAATAGCGAATGAGTAGTTAGGGTTTGAAAGTGTTTATACAACAAAATATAATAGACGTAATATTATTATCGTAAGAACAATATAAGATTATTCGATGAGAGTCTCATTTTCAAGCAAATAAGTTTTATTTATTTTGACGTAATACACTAAAATTGGAAAATAGAACATAACTTGTTGTGTAGTTACTAGTCATTATAAATACTATAATAAAATACTATGTAAAATTGTAATCTCTATTAAAATGTGGTTATTACATGAAAATACTTTATTTTTATAATAAGCTTTTTATAGGTGCATATTTTGAAGTATGTCACAAACCAAAGATTTGCTAAAAGTTATTAAATGGTCATATACAAATAATAGAAATGAAGGACATCAAGCATAAAAATGACAGGATTGTTTTTGTGCACATCCCCGTTCAAAGTATCAGTTTCAAGTTTTGGCTGCTGTTATATTAACGGGTTGAAGAAGGAACAAATTTCTTGATTGAAAATGAAGGAAAAAATGTTAAATTATTAAACATTAATAAAAAAAAAAAAAAAATATTCACAAACATCTACTGAACGCAACCAATGATGCATATATATAATTTTCGATGGATTTTCTCCAAATACTCCGTAATGCGCATGCGTTGTATTGCTGCTAAACATCGCAAGGCTGTGACATTTTTGATTAGGTCGACAGGATCGTGTAGCGTTCTATTGGTCGGTAATTCAATGGTTTCGAAACACGCCGTGGAACAGTTTTTCAATTTTTCAATAAATGCGTTTTTACTTTGAGGGTTCAAAAAAAATTTTCAATATTTAATTTCATTTAGAGATTTTCAAAGAATATTATGTATTAGAGATATCTCAATAGAATCAGTGCTAGATATTTCAAATTTTTATTTTACTATACCCTATTTGAACGAGAGCAAATTCCCAAAAATCTTTTGCGATAATCACCCCCAAAACTAGTAAACATTGACGCGAGTTTTCAATTTAATTCGAAATTAAAGAATACAGTATTCTTTAATATCATAATAACCTAATAATTCTCAAAAGCATCTTTAAATATATGTTTGATATTGATAAATAATTTGAGAACCAATTTTCTTACTGAAAACAAATAAAAAATGTAGAATACAGTTTTTCTATAAAGACTGATTCTAAAGTTTTAAAATAATTGAATATTTATTGTCTAAGATACAGGGATGTCGCCATGAAAAGTAAAATACGTTATTAAATGTTGTGAAAGGCTCCCAAAGCAATTTTGTCCATAATAATTGATCTATGCTTTCTATACCACCTAAGAACTCGTTTTGAAGAGTTACTGTGGGAGAGTATCTTCGTGTTGTGATTTTTTTCCAATGTTAATAATATAATATTGTTAAACAAAATTTGAATGTGTAATTTAGCATTCTTGCCGCTACTTAAACTATATGCTATTGCTTTTAATACCACGTAATTTTATTATGAACCGATAATTTTGTACGTATGCGGACTTGACTTGTTCGATGAAAACCTTATGGGAATTTGAGGCAGGAATTCGCTTAACCTTCCCAAAAATTTGCTTCAACAAAGTCATTTACTTAACTGTATTTGGATGGCACCTTGGCGGCACCAAATCACGTGCGTCATACTGACATACATATTAATTAATATAAGTTCAGTTGTTAAAATTGCTTTGATAAACTAATTGTGTTTGAGCAATAACTATATATATTTAATTATTTTTCACACAAAATTTGTAGATAAATAATTTTTTCTAAACATTTCAGTGTTGCCATATATTGTAACACGTTGGTTTCCAAGCCAAATTTCAGTGGTATACCACGAGTCACCGTTGATTCGTTCGGTTGGGGTCGCTTCTGTACCGTGTATATCACTGGTATAACTGAGCATTGCTTATTGGAATTAGTTTTAAAAATATATGGTTCTAATTTATAGGAATTGAACCTTAAAAAAATATTCACTGGAAGGAACTTGGTAAAGTGGGAACCAGTGATAATCGTTATTTAGTTTGATATGAATTATGTATAGCTACCGTTGTATTTGTACATTTAATTTAACAAAAACAAACAAATATAATGCACAAACGTTTGAGACAATATAGTAAGAGGTTAAAGTTTAAGTTTAAACTACTTCATACACACTAGGAAATTTGAGACTTTCTTTTATGGAAAACAGTCAAATTATGTATCACATGTGATACACATGGTGTAAGATTGCGTATAAGTTTTAAAATACATACGGGGTGACAATTTAAAAACTTAAAATCGTTTCTAGGATACGAAGAGGGAACTTAAATGGCAATACAGAATTCACCTCATTAGCCTCCTTCCCCAACAAAAAAAATAGCAACCTTGTACATAATTGGAAAGCTAGTAAAAATAGCTACATCCTACTTGTCATATTATATGATTGAAAAGCTAGTGCAAAATGATTTTCAACAATTTAAGTTATATTCTATACAGGGTAGTTCAATAGTACATGATATTTAAAAACCTTTTTAAATAGTATGTTTATTTGAATGAAATATTATTAGGTTTTTTAGTCCAGTACTGCAAAATAAATTGGTATAATTTTTTACTTTTCTCATATCATCTTTAGTTCATAAGATTGTGTATTTAAATTGTCACCCCATATATTAAATTATGCGAAGCATATCTAGAAACAGTGATTAGAACCAAAAGTAGTAGAATCTGCATTTTAAATAAAACCACCAGTATTGAAATTATTCTCTAGTTGTTATTTATATATTATTGTGACCCAAAACAGGGTTGGGTAATATTTAGCTTATTTAAAAAAAAATCACGATTTATTCAATTTTAATTAAGAAATTGAAAGATTTTGCTTGATTAAATAATAGATACGGTAGTGTATATGACTTCAAGAGAAAATATGACCTCCAAAGGTTTCGTTGGTGGATTTTGTGAATTTTATCTTAAAGCTTATACACTAATTGACTAATTAAATTATCGCAACTATACTTTTTTTTACAACTCTCTTTTATGCTGAATCTAAATTATTAAGAGTACAATTTGCCGTCCGTTTAAAAAAGTTATGTTTTCAGAAGATATAATAAATTTAAAAAGAATTCCGTCGTGGTTATCAAAAAGGACGATCCGTAAATCGCAAAACAGTTAACAAATAAAACAACTCCTGTGCCCAACTATTCCTCAGCTAGAACTGGTCATTAGCACTTTTAAGTATTTAAGTAACCATCTGTGTATAGAATTTTTGTTTTTAAATATTTCATTGCTGTAATATTACGTTGATATTTTCCTTTTAATTAAAACCAACCCTGTCCCAAAAGCCTTAGTATATGCGAAACCAGTGAATTGACCAAATAAAAATTTCGGAATCAGAATATATTAGTACTAAGAAATTTAATGTCTGCATAAAATAATTCATTTTACTATATATCCATTTAAAGTCGATGTTGGGGAGCTTACCCTTATAATTTTAAACTGACACCTAGCTTTTGGATCGGTGACAAATTACTTGTCTTTTTGAGACCATTTAAAATGAGGTTTCACTCATATAGAATTCCATTTAATATTCAGAGCTATCATCACTCCCTGTCTTTTGGGATATACTGTATAACATAGTTACAAATATTTAACATTTTCTTTTGTAATCTAATATAATTTAAAATAAAGGTATCAATAAATTTCATCGGTCTTTGAATAGAATTGAACTTTGTCTCTTCCGTTATCAACAAAATGTTTCCAACAATAAAAGTGATTTTATGAAAAATTCTACATCACTCATTCATACTAATCTGTTTCTATCTAAAAACACTAAAAACATTGATGCTATCGGGATGAGAAGCAACAGTTTGTCGAGTAGAGTTTTTGAATGCATCAACCACTGGAATTTTTACCATAAGTTGGATCTAATATTAAGACTAACAGAGTCCTACCATAATTCGAAATAATATCTTTTTGGATTGTAATATCCATTTTTCATATATTAGATATGTATCAGTAATTAAAAATAATTTTAAAAATTAGTCACCAATTTATTTTGTGCTGATGGGCTATTGTCTAATGAGTAACTCATCTGAAGGCTTCTGGCGTTGTCTACATATCGTCAGTGGCGTAGCGTAAAGGCGACGCGTCTAGAACTCCTTTGGCGCCCTCTTGTTCCCCGAACTTTAGGACGTCCCAGGAAAGTTGTACCATCACATGGCGATCCTGCCATTCCAAAATATTTGGAAGATAAAATAAATGGGCCGAAGAAAAATAATATATTTTTGAACAAGTATTTATAAAAATGACTGAAAAATAAATTAAAGAAACTTGAAAAAATACCAATAATGGATATGAGTGGTACAAAAATTAAAAAAAATAAAATAAAGGAATAAGTAATAATTGCTCAAAGTGGAAAAAGTAGAGGCCAAACAAATGGAAATAGAATTTGGTTGACTCGCAACGCGATATAGACATCCATCACCATTTTCTCTGTTCTCCAGTGCTCGTATTTCCGGGAACTAAAGTTCTAGTTACAATCCACAGTTTGAAACATTTTGGATTTTGGAGCTTGCTTGCAAAACTAACCCCACTGCCTCTTTCACTAGTACTAAATAATTTAAAAATTCTCTTTTTTGGTACCTACCTAGGACCCGTATTAATAAACTGATAGTTCCAGTGTTGCATAGAGATGAAAAGTAGCAAATCCGTATCTACGGATTTTGTTACTACCAATGTTTAAATTCCTGCGATATAACCGAATTTCGATTTTAGTTCAAGGACGACTCAGCTGAGTCCGACTCATTTGAGATCGTTTATAAATACGGGACTAGATAACCTCATACGTACCGGGTGGCCCAATAAGAATGGCTTTCAGCCATATCTCAAGAAAAGTTTATAATAAATCTTTAGGGAAAAATTTCAGTGACAAAAGCAGCCACGAGAAATTATAATTTAGAGAATGATAGGACCGCCACTAGATGGCGTAACTGAATACAGTACAGTAAAATGCTTATTTTATACACAATTTACCAACTTGAGGTCTTTTAAAAACATGATAGTTAAATTTCCAGAAAATTCTGAACATTTTTCCCTAGTATAATTCTCTTCTAGCTTGTGGTGGTGGTATCGAGAACCATGATTTGAACAAACTTCTGTTCTGCTTAAGCGAATTTTGTAATTTTATTCTTTTTGAAAACAGCTCTTCCCCCTTAATAATTATAAATGTAAGCCAATCTACTTAACGTGCATGTTAGATTAGATTTAATTAAGACTATGGGCCATGTGGCCTCCCTCACCTCGACCTTTTCAATCGTTGCTTGGAGAACCTTGTCTAATTTGCTCTTTTGCAGTAAACTCCATAGTCTAGGAAGTAGTTATCCGGCGTAGCTAGTTGACCTTGGCGTTTCTTCTACAAGTGAAAGGAATCTCAGTCTTGATAGACCTTCGCTGTATCACAATACGTGTTCTGCAGTTTCTTCCTCTTCCTAACAGAAGTGGCACACGGTCTCTTTTATCAGATCCGATATTATACTAGTACTCTAATATTTTTTCTATTAAGGCTTAGTAGATGCTCGCTGAGTTTAGGTGATGGTCTTTTTAAGAACTCTTTGGCCTGTCTGTCCTGGTGAATTTTTCCACCATTCCTGTGATATTCTAAACATCCACTGCTTTGTGCATGTTCTGATAATTGTGTGTGACACTACAGAACGGTTCTGGGCCGATAAGAGCCTTTGAGGCTCCATCTCGGGCTAAAATGAGTTAGAGGACGCTCTTTAATTTTTTTAGAAATCCTTTTTCTCTCGAAAATATTAAATAGAAGTATGGAGTTTTCACCACGGATTAAAATAGTAAACTAAATTACCAACAAATCAGTAAAAATCGGGTATCAATATCGTTTTTTCTCCTGAAAAATCTTATGAAACTTTTAACTGGTTATGCATTTTTCTTTAAATATCGATTACTCTGATTCAGCTGAATAAAATTTAATAAATTTGGATTTTTTTTTTAGAGAGCTTTAGGAAAAAAGTTATTCTTTATAGAGAGTCCTGCATGACCCAAAACTTAAAATACAGTCATCAGATATCAAATTTTTCAAGCCGTATACGAGGTTTGTCAAAAAATATGAATTTTGCTCAAGAGTAAAGTACGTTTATTTTTAACAAAATCGAAAATTTTCATTAAGAAAATTGCTAAATTCTTCAAAAACATTAAGAAAAGGAAAGCGTATCATGTTTATAGTAGAGAAGAGAGAAAAAATTATGGATTTATGTAATCTAGAAAAAATCTGATTTTTCAGATAGATCGGTGTAATTGCATATTTGAATGTAATTTTCAATTCTAATCAACTTTTCTTAATGAAAATTTTCGATTTTGTCAAAAATAAACGTACTTTACTATTGAGCAAAATTCATATTTTTTGAAAAACCTCGTATACGGCTTGAAAAATTTGATATCTGATGACTGTATTCTAGGTTTTAGATAATGCAGAACTTTTTATGAAGAATAACTTTTTTTCCTAAAATTAATAATAAAAAAGTTTTCCATATGAATCCAAATGTACTGTATAACATTTACACGATTCTTAAGATAGAAAAAAAGATATCAATAGCCGTTTTTTGCGGATTTGTCGATAATTTAGTCCACTATTTTTATCCGTGGTAAAAATTGCATATTTCCATCTATTTCCGAGAGAAAACTAGATTTTTTAAAAAAGTTAAACAGCGCCATCTAGCATGCACGTTACTTATTAGAATTAGATTGTTTCGAATTTACAAATATTACATTGGTGGTGAAGAGCTGTTTTCAACAAGATTAAGTTTGCAAAATTTAGTTAAGCAGAACCGGACTTACAAGCGTTTGTTCAAATCACGGTTTCCACGTCTCACGTCTTATATGATAAGATAGAAGAAAATTATTCTAGGCAAAAATATGCAGAATTTTTTGAAAATTCCCAATATATTTTTGGAAGGCCTTAACTTGGCAAATCTCTAAAAATATAAAACAAAATCGCTATTTACCTTTGCCTGTTTCTCCGCTTACTTTTTCTAAACCACGCAACGAATTTTGATTGATGAATGGGGTAGAATGTCAATAGGACTAGGTGCGACTCTATAGGCGCAGCCATTTTTATTGTTCATCTCACTCGGGAGTATTTACAATAACCATTTTTTGTCTCACATTGTTGTCTGGTCCACAATCTGGTGGAACAGGATTGTTTAGAGTGAAATAGAAAATAGTTATTATAATTACTCCGGAGTGAGATGAAAAAAATGGCTGCGCCGATAGAGTCGCATCTCAATCCTATTGACAGGCATTCTACCCCACTTCAATTCATTTATTTTGATACGGTTTTTACTACTAGATAGAGCGATAGACGAGAAAGGTTTGTGTATAGATACATTAAAACAATTTGTAGGTCTAAAAAAGGTCTCGAGATAAGCCTGCGATAACTTGTGTTTACCTCCTATTCTTATCTATTACAGGTTAGTAAAAAAGGATAGGTTATTTTCGAAGCTATTTTCTCCAATTCATTATTAATCCTTATTCAGATGCATATATTGTGCATTTATTATAGATTAAAATTGTCTATGAATAATTTAGAAGATAACATCGTGCGTCGCTAGTTTTGTATAAAATAAGAATTTCACTATTTGGTAGTCAGTTACGCCATCTAGCGATCGTCCTAGTATTCTCTAAATAATTTTCAGATTTTTGTTGTCACCATGTAATAATTGAAATTTTCCCTCAGAAGTTGTACTATGAACGGCCTAAAGCCATTATTATTGGGCCACCCGGTAAACAACATGCATACCTTCTAACCTGATGCGTACATTGTACTTTTATTAGCAGAAACTTTAAATTTTTAATTTTTAAAAAAGTTACTGAGGAACTTAATTAACACTAGGAAACATTTTCCGTTTCCATTTTGATCATTCATAATAATAAAAGGTCTTTAGTTTAATAAATGTATACAATATAGAATAAAATATATATAATACATTGTGTAAAAACTAAAAAAGAAAACAAAATATTTAAAATTGTCGAGCTAGTAATATGTTTTTTGTACCTCAGGAACTAAAACATGCACTTTACTCCCTCATTTTAGATACTGAAGTGCCATTTTTACTCCCTTGGGATTAAAATATTTTAGTCCCGCAAATAACAAAACCAATAGAAAGCATAGCAAACTACTTTAATCTGGAGGTAATATAACAAGACCTCTTTTATAAGCAAATAAATTTATCAATTTTCCCGAAAATAGTTTTGTTTGAAACTTTGCTTATATTTTTATTTATTAATAGTACAATTATTAAAAACACAATTGATTACAATAAAACGTCAAAATAATAAATTTCAATTTGACATTTAGTGTATGTATACCTACTTGATTTACGTATAATGCCTGCCTTGTAAGTAGAGGACTCAGTTCGAACCCCCGACAGGTTTTTTTTTTAATTTTTCCTTTTTTCCAATAACTTTTCATAATCATTAAGTAATCGATTAAATAATAGTTATGAAATAATATTGAGTGTTTCTTTTCACAGAATTATTGTGTAAATTTCTAAGTTTTAGTCCCTGCGGTAGAAAAAATAAAGACTAAAGTGCGTTTTAATCCCTCGAGTGATTGTTGCCCTCGCCCCTTGGTACATAATATACTATTTTTATTCTATTTATTCATGTTAACGTTGTTTATTTCTTGTTTTTGTTTGTTATGAAGTCGATTTGATTTTGTTTTATCTGTGCTAAGATAGAAATTTTTGGTGAAGAACCATGCAGTTTAGAATGATTTTATATTTTTCTAATTTTGACATAAAAATGACATTTTTTGTAATCGCAGCAAGTGTCAAAATGATCTGCTTTACGCAATCAATTGCATAATGTTGAACATTTTGATACTGGTTTTGAAAAATTCATTATGTCACTGGTTGCCAAAAGAAAATAGTTTGAAAATCAATAATATACATTATTATTGAAAGTTTATATCAAAGAAGGACAGGTTGACTTATAAAAATAGAATTTGGTTAAACTTACAACCTAGTAATAATGTTTTTTTGGTCCTTATTTTCTTTTCTAAATTAAAACACAATACACGACAAAATAACCAACTTTTTTGAAAATTAAATAGCTTTAGTATAAACACACATACAAGTCGTTTAGAATAAATAATTAATATTGTTCTATTTGTCAATAAAATTATGCATATGCAACTAACAATACAAGAAATAGTAATATTGGTTGTCTAGATATCAGTAATTTCTTACCAAAACACAGTTTTATAAATAATCTAGTCAAAATTAGAAAAAATATTGTATGTAAGACCTTACAATAGCCGTTTCATGTAGCTCGTTCATTTTGCGGGACCTCGCTCTGCTCGTCCCGCAAATATTCACTCGTTACATAAAATAAGACATTTCGTAACTGGTTTTATAAATAGCTATTATAAAGAGTGACCCACAAAAACTATTTCTAAAGTAGGTCATTACCGACAAAGATATGAGTTTTTACTATGCGCGGCTCCGAAATAAATCTAAACTGACACTTAAACAGAAGAATTTTACGTTCGACACATGTGAATTTTTTCAAGACCTAATTTAAAAACTTTTTTTTGTGTATGACTTCTTATTTAGCCAAAAACCTATAGTAGTTGTTCCACGTTCATATTCTGAATCATGAATCAATTTTGGTGTTTTAAGTAATTACCCCAGATATTTTGAAGATCACAAAATCTAGAAACGGCTAATAATGCGACTCAAACACTACATAATTACCTGCAGGGTTATTCTATTAAGGAATATAAAACAGGCTATAAGTTTAGTGTATTACACATGTAGATCATAAATTATAGTCCAGTCAGATTCCACGATTCTAAAAAAATAGTTAGTCTACCTATAACTAACAATTAATTAATTAAATTGATTATCTAATTCTAAAATGATTTTGCTTCTAGTACTCGTATAAGAATTTACTGTAAGTAAACATATCTAGATTGCAAGGGATACTAGAAACTTAATAGAATATGAAAAAGCTACAAGCTACAATTCAAAATGTGTAGCCTGGCTATAAATTTAGTTGAATAACCCTGCTGAAATATCTGCCCATTCGGAAAACCTTATAGACTTCTAGTACAAACCAAGGCAATCCTAGTTGTCGTTAAAGAGAAGGCTTTCAACTTTTATTTGACACCAATTGCGTTAAAATAAAAGTAATTAGCATTAGGCAAAAGTTCAGGCGCCGAAAATGAGCTGCAGATCTTTTCATAATGAATTCAAATGGCAGGTGTTTCAACGGATCTGCTGCTCAATGTAACTAGTTAACCAATTGCTCGTAATAAATTATAGAAAAATAAAATTTTGTCTGCAATAGACTTTCTGCGGTGGCTCAACTGCTACCTAGCGAACGGTGCTTCAATTTTGACGCAATAGATCTTTCCCGTTATTGATGATCTCTATTACTCATGCGCAAATCCTACTTCCTATTAAAATCAAAATTTGTTGTTGTTTCCTACCCTGAGTTCCAATTAAACATCCAAAATGTCATTTTTAACTTTTATATGTCGTTCATTCTTACCTTGTAGAACAGGGAAATACTGGTCCCTGTAGCGATGGAGCCCTCGACGACGACGACATCTTAAAAAAACATGTTTAGAAAATATCTTGTGCAAATGTGTATCAAAAAGGTGTCACTTGTTCCCTACTATACATACACTTGCTTAAAGTAACTAAGCAGGTAGGAGAGATAGAAAATAAATTGTATGAAAAATTACTAGATTCAAAAGTCCTGCGCTTTTCCCTCGCATGAGTAATGCGAAATTTTCAAATAACTGGAAAGGTGGATAAGTGACAGCCTCCTCATTAAAAGTAACTAGGGTTGCCTTTGTTTGGTACGTAGTTTGTTGTAATTTTGACGTCTGCGTAAAGCCAGAACCAACCATGGTTGGCCTGATGTTTAGCAATTAACGGGGTTATGATGGACAAGTAATGTTATTTTTAACAGACACGTTATTTGTGAACAGGTTGTTATTTCTGTGTGTTTATAAAATAACAGACCTGTTAAAAATAACACAAGTTGTCAATCATAACCCCCAATACCCTATATTTTTTTAAATTCAATTTAAAATAATCTATCCCTTCTCCGGCTGTATAGTGACGTTGATCTTGAAACGTTTCTGCTACTTTTTGTTTTTTACCAATGAATGCCTGTAACTGATTCCTTGTAACTGTAAAGAGTATCGGAGATATTTCTTTCCAAATATATTTAGTATAAGCATAAAACACATAGATAAATGATGTAATGACCGATGCCTTTCTTGCGACTTACCGTAGGGAGAACCATTGCGAAATTGAGAGGAGGAGACGGAACAAGATGACGGCATACATCACCGAGCTGTCTGACATGGTGCCCACGTGCAGCGCCTTAGCCAGGAAGCCCGACAAATTGACGATCCTCAGGATGGCGGTTGCTCATATGAAACAACTCAGAGGTGAGAATGAGTGATTCACTCAAAGATATTTCTTTAGTATTAAATTAGTTGCTACCAGAATCAATACACTAATAATAATTGAATTATTTGATTTGGTTCATTTCTTTTAAAAAATTATATTTTTTAAACCGTTAAAGATTTATCATCATTATTACTCATTTATATTGATCTTCATCAGGCCCTTAAGGAATTTTTAACCTTCTGACAGTACCAGAGAAGGAGGAACCTCTGACTTTCGATCCTTTAATTTATTCTTCTAGTGTCTTCCTTTCTATTTCTTCCATTTCCCTCCATTGCTACCAATTTTTCTGTTACCTCATCATCATTACCATACAAGCCTTAGAGATCTAAAAATATATGTTACTACAAAACTCAATCCTGAAGATTCTACGTACTATTTTCTTTTCCACCTTTCTAACTACATTATCCTTATATTCTTAGAATTTCCTCTGTAATGTTTCCAGAAGATTGCTTAATGTTTAAATTGTTTATTTCTTCCACTTATTCATACAATATGTTAACTTTTCAAATCTCTCCGGAAAACGGTATAGAAAACCAATGCTATTGAATAGACAAAAATAGAGCATGCTTGCTATTCCACTACCGGTAGAGTTGTAACCATGCGTCCAATTATGGCAGACAGATATAGGTGAGGCCAGAGCTACTCCCTTTATTTTTCTCACGTCTAACTATAATTAAGCGTCTCATCTTTATTCTGCTGGGTGAGTTGTTAAACATAATGTATATTGAAGTAATTATGGGACTCATATGCATTTTCTAAATGTGTAAGTCTTAATTTTTAACGGTAAAATGATGTATTTTTTATAAAGAAGATATTTGTATATTTTTTTACTTATTATTACTGTAATATCGCGTAACTACAAGTATTTAGCTATTACTGCATGAAAAGAATATCCTCCAAGATTTTGTTTGTATTTTATTCTCATAGGTACAGGGATATTCATCAGTGTTGTTCAATTAGAAATGTGAGTAATATTTCAATATACTGGAATATATAGAACATAATACATGATGCTATATTAATATTATTGCTATATTAATAAATATTGTAGGTAAAGACCATTTCGAGATTTTGACTTACTACATTGAGAGCATAGTCAGTAAAAGTTGTAAATTCCTCATTGTAATATTTAATATCCGATAGTTACATATAATTATTGTATGAATTAAAAAAAGGATAAATTGAATATGTGTTTAATATAATGTTTAGCTGTTCATATCAATAATAATATAGAAATGAGTATAGATGCTTAACACCTTGACTGCGGCGGCATATGCTGTTGTCGGCATATAATCTTTTTAACTTATTTGCGGCAGGAAAATCATCAGATCAGTACTTCTCTAACTTGCGGAATGAATAACTTCGTTATTTTTTTAACCGATTTGAATGAAACATGTAAAAATGGGATTATAAGTTGATGTAAGACAGTGTTAAACTGTGTTCTAAGCTGCATATTATGTGCTAAGAAAATGTCGAATCAATAGATCAATGTGTTTAGTGAATCTTGCGAAAACTAACACAGCTATCTTTGAAATAGCCTTTTTTATACAAAAATCTAAGATAAAATACCCCAACAATAAAATTAAATTCTGATGGTGGCAGCGAATTCAGGAAGTCAAACGCTGTTAATACTTGAATTTCTGATTTAGTGTTTGCACTATTTGGCTATTTATGTAATTGACAGCTAGGATATCTTATAACTCAAAAGAGGTATGAAGACTGATATGATAAATTTCGAACAACCCCGGTATCTTCTCGGTATTGTCTCAGCATAAAAAGCCCATCTATACTAAATAACGAAATCGAACGTTAAATCCAAACGGCTCCGCCTAATTTAAATACGGTGCGTTACCGTCGCGAAATAAATCCCTAAAAAAAAATATAGCGGGCGATCTGGAATACATTTTTTATTTCGAATGTTGGCAACTGTGCGCGATGTTCAGTTGTTCGAAGCATCGTAACGGGTCTGGCGTTGTAGCAAAGCAACACAAGCTTGTGCACTGTGCACAAACTAGAGATGGGTTGCTTTTTAGTAAACTGCTATTTGACAACTGTTATTTGAACTAAGCAGCTTTCAACTGCTATCGGCTATTACAAATCGCTGCTTCTTAAATAGCAGTTTACCATTTTCACTAATATTTCGATTTGAGATACGCCGATCTTTGTGACTATGTTGTGAGTGCATGGTGCGCGTGATGCGACGATGACAATGGCAAGTTGCTGATGCGAATGTCGTATTTTATACGTGCACTACGGATGTTTATGTTTTTCTGTACAATAACAGTTATGGTTAGACCAAAAATGCTGTGCCCTCTTACAAATATTTTCAGCAAATAAATTTGTTTTAAGAAAATAACTCACAACACAAAACTTACCTCAGAGAGGACGTGATGGCATACAAAGACTAATTTTTTAATTGTTACCATTCCCGTTGTCGTCGATTTATTCTGACAATTTGGGGAACCACCGGCACAGGTTGATATTTAACTCGACATTATTAGACAGCTTAACAGATTTGAACGCGATCACCGATCGACTAGTAAATAATGAAATACCGGTAAACACTTAAGCAGAGTAGTCGAACTACATGTTGCGATGATTTAATAAACTGCTATTAAAAAGCAGCTATTTGAAAGCTGCTTTTTAGAAAAAGCAGTTACTGTTATAACTGTTATTTAAAAATAGCAGTTTTGCCCATCCCTAGCACAAACCGATGGTATCGCTATGTTAGTTATGGGCCACAGAATGCCTACTCTTTGCTAACCAGGATTAATGCCCTTATTATTTAAAGCTGGTGCTGCTGTTAGTGCCCGTGTCCCGTGTCGATGTCGGTGCGAAGCGTTTCCGCCAAACTGTTTGTTGCGTTTTAATTTTTGATGCCATTGCCGTAAAGATAGCTGAGCGCATACGGAATCAAAGTTATGGCCTATGGGGCGAACTTTTATCGAGATGCACTCACTGCTCTCTACTCACTGTATCATAGAAAAATGCTAAAATTCCACATGATTATGTACATTACGTAGGTTTGATAAGGTTTTTCGCTTCCGTTTCCATATAATATTTCGTTATCACTTAGTGTTACAATAATTACTTCCATGGAAACACCCTCAGAAGGTAGACGTTAAATAATCCGAACAAAAATAGTACAGGATAGTATTTAACCCTAGAACAATATGTCGTAAAATTTTGCACGAATTCTGGTACTTCTTCGAAGTTCTCAGTCGTATCGTTTCTAGTACCTTCATGATTAGTTATAATGTCGCTGTAGGTTTAATAATTTGCTCGATATTACTTTATTAAATACGTTATTTCAATTATATTTCGTATATTCATATAATTTAGAACTTATTTCCTTACAGGTAAGTCGTTTGTTCTATTAATTATGTATTGTAATTTTGTTTTTCGAATAGTCAACAGAGACAGTATCAACGCTTGTTTCAATACTGTTATAATGAGTACAAAAATGAAAAGCCCCTTCCCCATCATCAGTTCATGATAGACCTTAGTAAGATCTTAATAATTAATTTTAATGAACTATAATAAAATAAATAATATTCTAAATAATACAAAATGGTCATATTCTATTGTAAAATGTTTAACCATATGATTAGATTAGTTACATTTAAATCAGAATTGAGATCCATTATTCCTAAACAGGAAGTTTATTTTTAGGAGTAACCCTATAATCCAAATTAGGTTCCAGGTCTAGGGGAACTATACTAGTGTTCAATATTAATTTTGGTTTTCTCTGATTTCCTGTAAAGTTAAAGCCCCACGTTGGGCGCCAGTTATGTGCGCCGATTACATTTAGCTACCCTGGTATTAAACGTTGAAGGGGTTAGCGTAAAGATGCCAAATTACGGTTATCATTTTTATTTTGAATTAAAAGGCTAATTTTTGGATCCATCGAATTGAAGGCTTTAAAATTAATATTCTAACTCAGAGAAAAATTAAGTGGTGAGTTTCCTTAGAATACTGGTTTTTAAGCTTATCTATCAAGGTTTAGGCGCTACAGGATTTTTGATCGATAGTACTGAAAGCTGTTCTCAATCGGTTATTTATTTATTTTAATAAAGAATACAAAACGGGACGAACCCAGGAACAGTATTCACTATTAGCTTAACATTAGATACAAATATTTCAATTAATTTATTTCAAAATTAATAATAATAGAACAAACGTATTTAAATTGTATGGTCTAAAAAGAATTTGTTTAAAGTCTTAGTAAACGATGACAAGAACAAGAAAAAATATCGAGATTTAAAAGGTTTGATAATGAGTTATATGATTTACAGCACCTAGCTGTAGGGGAATTTATATGATAATTAGTTGTGCTTGATCTTAAATAAAATAGTATTTGTTTTCTAGTATTGTGGGTTGGGACATTAAATAAATTCATGTTTACGACTGTAGTAGAGTCAATCAAATTATTATAGAATTTTTTTCATCATACATTTGTCTTCTATCTTCTAGTGATATTAATCGTAAATTTTGCTTAATAAGAGATCGATTATTGACCTGATGCGAATAGAATTTTTTATTAAGATATTATGTTATACTGAGAATTCCAAATAACTGATCCAAAACTTAACACGCTGTTAACGTAAGACATAAAAAGTGTACGGACTGTTTCGATTTTTTTGAAGTCTTTAGACGTTCGTATAATGAAACCAAGTGCCTTATGTGCTTTAATAATGACGTGATTAATATGATGGTCAAATATTAGTTTACTGTCATAAAAAATGCTAAGATCTTTTACAACAGATACTTTATCGAGAGGTGTATTATCAATGCTATAATTATTAAGTAAAATATTTTTGTTTCTAGAAAAAGTGATGTAGTGACATTTCTTAAGATTAAGACACAAGCAATTACGGGTGCAATAGGAGAATAAATTGTCAAGATAATTTTGAATCTGTAAAGAATCCAAATTCGTAGCAACAGGTATGAAAAAACTTTTAAATCGTCAGCGTACATAATAAATTTCGAGAAGGTAAAACAATTGGCAATATCATTAATGTAAATATTAAAAAGCAGCGGTCCCAGATGAGATCTCTGTGGTACGCCAGATGTAATAATACAAAATGCAGAGTTATATATACATGCCAATTTTAACAGCTTGAGTCCTGTTACTTATATAAGACGAAAGCCATCTGAGCAAATTACCATGAATACCAACCTCAGCGAGTTTATCAGTATATTATGATCAATTTTATCAAACGCTTTATTTACTGAAGTCGATATAAATGATCTATTTGCAATCCACGGTCCATTTCATCTAATAAGTATTGTGTGTAAATAAGATTACTTTCGATGGATCGCTTTTTCATAAATCCGTGTTGTTCGATATTAATAATATTTTTTAGATCAGAGTCTTAAGTAGTCACATAAGATAGAATCAAACAATTTTGCAATAATGCTCAATTTAAGATAGGACGGTAATTTTCCGCTAGGCATGGGCGAAGTTATGTCATCAGATCTGGAGGGGCTAAAGCCCTAGTCATATAATATATAATAGTTCTAGAGGTATACTGAAGTTAAGTAAAAAATTCTGGCGAATCTATGAAAATGGATAAAATATCATATATAATATATATTTATATCAAGTGAAAAACCTGAAAAATTTTCATCAAATAATTTTCATCACAAAAATTTCACTCATTTTCACAGTCATAAAATAGTAGTTTGTGGAACAAGAATAGATATGGATAATTCACTCGAGTTGTACAGTATATATTTTCTATGAACCAATAACGAAAATATACAAATTTAAAAAATTATTTTAGGTTTAATTTTAAAATAATTTATGAATTTTATTAATTTATAAAAGAAAATAAGATGTAGATGCTCTGTCCTCCACCGCCACTTTTAGGTTTTTAGTTTTAATACTCGTAATTAAATTAGTTTCATACAATTTGATTAAAATTTATTTTTTTTAAATGTGGCCCAAATAAAAATGTTATTTTTTATCGATTCTAAACAAAAATAACTAATTTTAACGCATATGACTAAAAAATATACTGGCAGTCTCTCAGAATTAAAAATTTTAAAAATAATAGTATTTGGGTGTCCAAAATATGAATTGTGATTGGTGGCAGGCCTTCGTGTTTGTAATTTTTAGCCAGACGTGTATTTTCACTTAGAATACCACTACAATATTTTGAAATTTATCCTGAGTCGAAGACGATGGATAATTTTCTTAAAATATGCGTGAGTGAGCAAAAATTTACTGATAATAATTTAAGCACGTGTGGTATTTGGTAAGAAAATTTTACACCAAAATATCCAAATTTCAAAACTTGACAGACATGCATTAAAACGACTAAAATCAAATTTTCAAAGCTGGCCATACCACAAAATATAAAACATATATTTTATATGCTGTGGCCATACCATGACCATTTGTCATATTTGAAGTCGTTTAGTTGACGCGAAAAACCTAATTATTATTTTACTTAAAATAAATGTAGTGTATTTCTACCTAGTTATAATTGGTATTAAATAAAATATTAACCACTAAAATGGCAAATTTTTTAATCGCACTATCGCGTTGCGTCGTAATATTATATGCATGAAAGAGTTTCTCAACTGCCAAAAAAATGTTCAGTATAATTTCGTCCAGGGTACCCACCAAAAGAAAAATTTCCGGAAATGTTTCTGGTTGTCATGGAAACGTTTTAAAATAACAGCATTTGATCGGCTATAAAATAGAGGTGTAAAATTACAATATAATCTATCACGTGACAAATTTTCAAACCCGGGAAAATAAAAGCAAAAATATTATATTTGTTCGATTTTGAAGATGTTACCAGACTCATTTGCCAATTTCGTAAATCAGCCAGAGTTGTTATTATTATTAACAGTTCATGATTGTATCAATTTATATGCTAAATTTTCTACCACACTCACTTTCCACTATCTGAGATAATCCAAACTGCTATTTTTATAAACTTTTTGTTCTAGTTTAGTAAATGTAAAATATTTATGACTGGGAAAATAAGTGTCAGACTCAAAAATTTTGTTTTTTGTTACTAAGAGAACAGTTCATTTTCATATACACCAACTGGAAAAATGAGTACAAAAAAAATTCACTGCCTCCTGAACTAAATGTAAAATTGCAGAATCAATCAAATGGCACGAATCTTTTTATTTTTTAATTTCTGTTCTGAAATCTGAAATGTATGGGTGGATCTGCGATAAATGTTCGAATTATTTTTGGGGGGACTAATTTGGTTTTTGGGGGGGGCTTAGCCCCCCCAAGTCCCCCCTAACTTCGCCCATGCCGCTAGGTATTTCTTACCAGATTTTAGAATAGGAACAATTAATGCTGTTTTCTAAATATCTGGAAAGTGACCGTCTTGTAACGATTTATTGAATAGGATAAATAGAGGCTGCGCTATTTCTTGAGAGCAATTCTTTAACAGACATGTGGGGATTTTATCAAAGCCCGGAGCTTTGTTAGGAAGTTGTTTAATTTTGTTAATGATCGTGGATATTAGTATATAATAATTAGGTATTTATTTGAAGGTACATAAATTTGGTTTAAGTTGGGCGGGTTGAATACATGGCTAAAATAGGTAGAAAAAGTATCACAAATTAACAAATATAGTACTTAAACGTTTGTTAAGAAGTTACGCACAATCTGTTTGAACATTTGACTGCAGTTGTATGAACAATGGCGCTTTCAAAATAAGTGATCACCACGCGCGCGTAGCGCTATCTTTTGGTGCATTCTAGAAATATTCTGATCTATCCTCGTACTTGGGTGGCAACGAAAGTGTTTACTTGGAAGCATTTTCTTTTGTGTTTAAAATAATGCATAAACTGCAATTTTATAATAATAAATAGGATAATTTGCCAGGAAGACCTCACACAGACAGACAAAATTTTCGACATGAACTCCGTAGAAATATATGCAAGAATATCGATCAAAAATCAGCGAGTATTTAAAAAAATAAACATCAACGTTAAGTATCGAGATCGAAAGAGTTAAAAGACTAAATCGATCATCGAGGTTCCCACAACGGAACGGCCGGCCAGTCATAAATGATGGTACTGACTGAACGTTATGGTACCTATTACTACAGTAATTTCCAGCTGGCAGCTTTCATTCTATTCCGTTCCATTCCGAGTAGTATTTTTCTTTGAATCTTTTTATAATCTCGGTCGGAATTACAGGGCTTTTGTTGATTAGACACAGAAAAGAGACCTCGGATCGGTCAGGTACATTGTATTTCAATTACCGCATAGTCGTATCATAATTCATGATTGTCATCTGATGGAAGATCATCTCTGACTCTCCCGCTCTGTTCTTTTCTTTCATTGTAGTATGCATAGCGCTCATTATGACATGACGTCGATGACAACAAAAATTTTATCTCGATTATTGTTATTTCGCTGCCTTATTATATGTTTAGAATATTTGGACAGTGATTATTATGTCTGCAGTATAATTTAAATTAATCAAAAGTACCGGAATTTTCGCGAGTTGGTTGATATAATGCGCAAAATGAATTAAGGATCGCCCTAAATTAAGGGTATGGTCCGTTATTAACCGAAATATCGGTTACTCGGTCCAAAACTAACTGCTCTGCTTGACATTCCTGAAAAATCGGTTAATTTAGGGACGCGGTTACCTGAAAATGGTGACTCAACCGTCAATTCACTAACCGCTATATTTTTACGGTTACTATTATGTCGAATGTCAATCTGTCACAAAAGTGACGTAAATCTCGACCGTGGTCCAAATGTAACCAAGAAATTAGTTTTTTCAAGAAACGCTGTCAAAAAATCCTGGTTACTTGCGGTTCGTAGTCGGTTAATAACAGACCATACCCTAAATACTTGGTCTTAAATGGAAAGTGATAAAAACCAAAACCATACAGGACAATCCATTACATTTTACTACAAACATTACATAACTTTGGAATTAGAAATACAGAACAAAACTGAATCAAATATTATTTAAGTCACTGACAACACTCTGTGAAAATATGTAATTCACAAGGAAGGCAGAGGCAGTCGGGTGCACTGTAGATGTCCAGTGGGGTCCTACAAGGCAATACATTAGGGCCGTTATAGTTTCTAATACTTATAAATGATGTCTCTTCGCAAACAGATGATAGAGCGTTTTTAATTAATTATGCAGATGATATCAATAACTAATTGAAGGGGACAATTTCTTGGATATCTTAGATTTAGGAAACTTTGTATTTAAATCAACAGATTCATGGTGTACAAAAAATAAACGGATTTTTATATCAAAATAAAACAATATTGGCACATTTTAAACCTAATCTATCATTCCCCGGAACATAATACAAACCGTAAACATTTGATTAGTTTCTCACATTATTTTCAATAACTTCTCTCTGGAACTAAATTATGTTTTTTAAATCAATCACCCTGTATGTTAATTTGAATTACCTTCGCTTTTCCCATTATAACAATACCAAAATGTATGGGATTATACAGGGTATTTAACACGATATTATATAACTAATTTTATATTAATTTCAATGACATGTATACTGTAAAAAAAATTATCTTTTTTATTGCTGTAAAAGTTTTTTGATGTTGGTTAAATTCTATATCATTGACAATTTTATTCCAAGTCGAAATTCGATTTGGAAATTGTATTTTTCGAATTTTCACGCGCATTGGCTCATTATAATTATTTTAGAGGGTGGTGCAGACGTCGAAATATAATTCTAAACCATTATTGGTCTTTATTGTGCCGTTATGTCGATTGTCCATTTTTTCCAAGTCGAAATTGATATTGAAATTGTATTTTTCGTATTTTCACACCCTTTGGGATCATTATAATTATTATTTTAGGTCGAAATTAGATAAGGAAATTGTTAGAATTTTGATCCCTCTTGAGTTTTTTTTTTTTTATTATTTTAACGTCGATACATAATTTTTGGATTTTAATAATTGTACTTCCTGATGATTGATCATTTTTTTTAAGTTGAAATTCGTCCCAGAACTCTTGTTTTTGTATAATTTACTCCTTGAAATTATTTTAAGGGGTTGTTAAAAAATATAATGGGTTTTTAAACATGGTCAATCCAATGGTGCATGCAGTTTTGAAAAATATAAATTTTTATTTATTAATTTTTTATATTATGTTTCCTAGGGTGGTCAACAAAAGTTACTGGGTGGTCAAACATGGTCATTAGATGGTCAAACACATGTCGCTTTTAAAACCAGCTTCACACAACTCATTATAATACCTGTTTTATTATAAATTTATTTTAAAAACATAATTATAAAAATGTATCAAATATTTTAACGCCAGCTTTAAGTACATGTTGTAGCATTCCTTATGATAATTAAATTAACAATAAACTGCTCTAATCATACAAATATAATAACAATTTTATTGATAAAATGCCTTTATACAAATTCAACATTTTCAAGAAATCGTAAACATTTTCTATTATGATTGACACCAATCACGATTAGAAAAAGAGATGGAAAATAATTTCCATCGCTTTGTTAATAGCACCCAATAGATTTTTGAAATTTTTAGAATTTGATATTTAAAACTATAAAATTTATAAAAAAAATAAACAGTTTTAAGAAATCATTATTAAAGGAAAAAAAATGAGAACGGAAACAAAATCTGTACCATACAATAATAATAAAAAAAAAAGTTGAATGCTTTATTTATTGTGCTGGCTTAAATATATATTGGATTTTAATTTTTTTATATATTTATGTAGATATATTTTGTTTTTAATTTACAATCTGTAGTTTTAATGTAATTGCTTAGTAGGTAGTTAAGTTCTTGAAACAAGTGATTACTAACTTTATTTATTTATTTACATTTTAATTTATTCTTCTTTATACTTTGTTTTAAGCTTTTTTGTTTTTTTTTTCTTAATTTTTTTTTTGTTATTAAAGAAATATATATATTATTATTATAATATTGTCAGGTTTGAACGCTGATAGATAGATGCATATAATTTATACAATTCTAATTGTGTGTTACACTCCTACTATAATAGGATATTAACCTCTTTGGTAAGGACATATTAAGTAAAAAAAATAGACCTATAAATAAATTCAAAGTTCACGCGAAACAATCGTCATTGTGAATTGAAATTGATTTATTCTTAAGGGTATGTTAAAATCGTTAAATACCAAATAAGCGGAATGAGATGCTAGAAACGGATAACGATTTGAATTCAACTAGTGTTGCCTTCAACTAACATGTGTTTAATTGTAACTTAGAAGTATATAAATTCATTCATATTGAATAAAATCGTGTTTAACCGACATCCTAGTGACTTCATTTACGAAAAAGGCAAACAATCACAATACGTCTCAATTCATAGCCACGTTCTTGAATTATTGTGTATTTTGGTGTATGCGCTGTTTTTTTGGTGTTTTTTGCCCATTCATTTCTGTTTTTATCCATCTAATTCCTGACCTCTGCCCCTCTATGTTTGATTCTGTTTCCTTGCTACAATAGATTATAATTAATGTCATATGAGTTTTTTGTGTTTTTAATAACCTATATCTGGGTAGTCGAATTAAGTCAGCATTTCTAGTGTTATAAGAGTGAATACTAAACTGAGTAGGAAATGAGTGAGGGAGCTCTTTTGTGAACTTCAATATGACTGAGACGGAACAGTCATAATTTTTTTGTTAAACGAAAACAGCCCATAACGAGATTCCTTAAGATATATGAGAATGAAAAAGAGAAAAGTAAGCAATTTTTAACCGATTAACAACAACTGTGTCTTTAGAACATAGTTTTAACTTTGACAAAAATCTCTTTGCTCTGTAAGTTATTTGGTAAACCATCAAACAGGCAGCTTATTTAAAATATGACTGCTTTTCTGAAACGGAAAATGTCTCAAATGAAGTTACAAAAAAAAGCATTTATTTTAAAGATTTTTCAGTCAATTTTCAAAAGTAAAGAAGATAATGTATGTGTTAGAGTTTGTAATAACCCTAGTTTAAGTTAATTTTTGGGGTTTACTCATAGCTGCAATTTTGAGAAACAAATACTGCCTTGCATTATCAAAAAATAAAGGATCATATATTCCAATTTTATAAAAACCCTCATCTAAATTTGTAATATACAAGCAACTAGATGTTCTAGGTGCGATCCTAGTATATTGTATTCATCGATAGTTATTGAGAGTCTGTAAGAACTCAGCAAGCACTTTAAATCATTCATAGAATCTAGTCTCTTTTAAAGTTATAATTTAAAATCACCTAAAACGATAACCGATTGTGAGGAAGTTACAAAATCATCTAAAAGACATTCAAAATTTCGTAGAAACCACTCGTTCTGTATACTGTGAATATATTACCCTTTGCCTTATATTTATCAAGATTCAGACATTTTGTTGTCAATTTATTTCTAGAGAAGATAACATGCTCAATAAACACTTTCTTGTAGGTACATAACCAGGAATATTAATCTGAGTAAGATTACTTTCATTTTGCCAGTGTTCCAAAACTAATAAGAAATCAAAAGGATAATCAATAAAAGCTCAACCTGTTCAAGTTTATTTCCAATAGAATGCATGCAAAATCTCCTTGAGAAAAACATTAATTATCATAACCTCAGTTTCCTTTTCATTAATTATATTTTGATTTCATATATTTTCTCAAGTGTGTGTATCAAATCAAATACTTTTACAAATAAACATCAGCCAGACAAATAAATAAATAATAAACGAGATATAAAATATTTTTATATTTATGACTCGAAACAATATGGATAGCTGGTATAATTTAAGAATGTGAATGACGTTCTTAGAAGCACCTATCGGATATGCAAAACGCAATCAGCATAAAAATGAAGCCCGTCCAGTAGTAGTACATCGGCTCGTGTATAATATTTTTAATTTTAATTTCTACGAATATATTGAAGCCACGTACACCTAAAGGCATTTTTCAGAAAGGAAATTTAAGACCTTACTAACAAATACCGCTTTCTAGAAAGCTAGACGATTTATAGTTCGGCATTGTATTAATAAATTCCTTTCCATAGTCATTTTCGCGAACGTTTTTATTTAGAACTCAGGTATCCAAGAAAATACGAATAAAAAGCCCTCTTTTTATGTACCATGAATTTTTTTTTTTATTAACTGAAGTAACAAATATCACTTCATTTCAACCACTTCTTCATTCCCCAGGACAAGTGGAAATCACTCAGTGCCAAATTTGGGTTGTATGGAAGGTTATTTTTGGTGTATTGACGTTAGTCGTCTGAAATGGGACAAAAATTTTGTTAGTATTTTTATTAGGTCTTCGAAAACTGTTTTTGTATGATGTCTGTCCTGATTGATTTCTTAATTATTGTTCAATTTTTGGGTGTTTGGTTTTGCTGTCATAACTTAGCTATATAGTACCAAGAATTATTTTTATGCTTCTCCATAGTTCGCCGGGTAGTCTCTTTGGCAGATCTCACGTGTCGCTTTCATCTCGTTTGGCCTAAGACATTCAGCTGCTCTATAGTCTCTCACTAAAAGGGGGAGTAAAGTTTTTAAACTTTTTTTTACATTTTTTTTTTACATTTATTTTTATATATTTGATTTTGTGAATGGAGAACCTTTCAAGAATATTATGTGAAAATTTGAGATGAATCGGAGAAAAAGATACAGCGATTTGAGTAACCGCGCCTCATACATGACTCAACGCATCAGAAAATACCTGCCCGGCCCGAACCCGCTCTTGTTTGCTGGCAGCAAGGGGGGCTATGGGGGCCATGGCCCCCCTGAGATGAAAATTCTTATAGATTAAAGGTGCATTTTGCAAGCAGCGATTGTGGCGATGATCACTGAGCGATAATCGCGTTGAATAATCGTTTACAACTGCGATCATATTTGCCCTAAGATCACGCGAGGAGATAAACTCACTAGCGTCTATTGTTATTATCGCTCATAGGAAAACGGAAGTATGTAAAGATCGCCTAGCAGTAGTCCACTATGATCAATGTGCGATCATCGCCACAATCGCTGCTTTCAAAACGCACCTTTGGTTTACCGTTCGGGATCTTATACGGTAAATGACATCATTGATTTTTTTCTTAATGAGGTACGGACCTTCCCAAGACCTTTGAAGCTTCGGAGAATAACCCTTTTGTCTTCTTGGGTTATGGAGCCAGACTTTGTCGCCTTCCTTGAAATATCCTTCTGTGGCTTGGGTATCGTATCGCTTCTTCATTCTGTCGCTGTCGATTTTAAGATGCGAGCAAACTAATTCATGCATCTCGTCCATTTTTCTTCGTAACAGGATCACATAATTTTTACCTACATAGCCGGCATCCAACCTCGAGGTCACACGGTAATCTCATCTCACGCCCGAACAGCACTTGGCTGGTGTTTCACGTGTAGATTCATTGACAGCGGATCTATATGCCATTGCGAACAGCGAAAGATACTCATCCCAATCTCGTTGGTGGTTGAAAACTACTTTTGATAGGTATTTGCCAATGATCTTATTCATTCGCTGTACCAATTCTATCTGACTGTGAGTGCAATGCCGTAGTTCTGGTTTTCTTCATGCCTAGTCTGTCACAGATTCCTCGGACAAGCTGGCTTTCAAAATTTCTGCCTTGGTCACTGTGGATCTACTGATGAATTCTTTTATTAACACGTCTGCAACAGTTGCGGCCTCTTGATTTGGAATGGCGTAGACTTCGTGAAATAATCCATAACCACCATCATGTATTTATTACCATTTTCGGTCATGGGGAATGGTCCAGCAATATTTAAGGCAATCCTCTCAAATGGACTACCGACGTTGTACTGCTTCCTTTTTCGTTGGGGTCCGTTACTGACAGCACAGGTAGTATATTTATTACACTAGTCCTTTACATCATCGGAACTATTCATCCAATAAAACCTTTCACGAACTCTCTGAAGGATTTTCTTTACTTCGAGATGTCCTCCTGATGGACTGTCGTGTAACTGACGAAGTACTTCGGCTCTAGTCTTTGGAATGACCAACTGTCTTCTGTTTTCGGAACCATCATCATTCTCTAGTACTCGCTTTAATAAGCCTTTTTCTAAAATAAAAGACTCTCACTGAGCCCAATATGACTTGATTACTGGAGAGAGTTTTGATACTTCTTGTCAGGTAGGTCTACGATTTTTCTCATTCCATTGTCGCATCTTCTTTAAAACGGGATCGTTCTCTTGTTCTTCCCTAAGTTTGACAGGGGCCCACTCATCGCTGACAATCGTCGTTCGTCGTACTGTAACTTCTTTAGCAGATGTGGAATGTTATTATTTATCGAATCACTCATTTTTAATTATATTTAATCTGAAATAATATATTCGTTCAGTAGAACGTAATGGCCTATACCTTTTCGTTTTGTAGACTGTGCGTAGAATAGATCATATCCATGTGGGTGTAGAATTTTTTTTTTTTGTATAGTATAGTAAAATAATTATAATTCAGAAGTATTGTTAATATTGGTATTTCAGCTCATATGTGAACACCCAAGAATTTTGTTGTACCAGAAAAATCGACATCATGATTCATAATCAAAATTGTATTATTATTTGGTATTTTCGTTCTGGTAAAGAATTGCATACATATAGTTTACAGCTGAATATGTTAATCAGCTTAACTGGATCGCGCCAGCCGCTATTGTTGTGTCATCGGCATATGATACAGTATGGTTAGTATTTACATGTTTAAGGATGTGGATGATATATAATATAAAAATCAAAGGACCCAGGATTGATCCTTGGGGTACACCAATATCCACATCATATGGAGAGATCTCTGACCATCAATACTGTCAATTATTTTTGTAAATTTCAAATATTAAAATGAAATTACCTCTAAATACAAAGTTACCAATGGTTGTTCTTGGCTATCTATGTGAGAGAGATATCTGATCATCAATTCTGTCAATTATTTTATAGCTTTTTAACTGTATCTGTAACGTGTAGAGGGTGGGTTATCCTACGGCACTTAGGCCTCACTAGGCACATTGTGTATAAGTTGTCTAACTAGTAAAATCAAACTGTGTTGATAAAAAATTAAATAAAAGGCAAACAGAAAAAAAAATATCATTGAAAATGAGGTGGACATAACTTGTGTAGATTTGGAGAAGACATTGAATTAAATGGTATGTGTATCCTTTTTACAAGTAACGAGCCTTTTAGCTCATCTTATACATTTTGTGGCATGTGTTGTTTTTGTAAGTCTTCGATTGAATGTTCCTAAATTTCCCACTAGTTTATAATAGTAAATAGAAAGTAGGTTGAATCCTTATTCAAATACAACCGCTACTCTTACTTACCAAAGTCACTTCCATATGAAATTATAACGTATAACGCAGGTTTTACGATTGCATGGTAAATTATATTAAATATCTACGAATCAACGGATCCGAAGTTTAATAGCTTCTGAATAACAAATGATTTACTACTAACAATACTTAATATTCAAGAAAGTGTCCATGTTGAAACGGACCACGTCTATTGTTTTACAATTTAGTATTCATTCTGCAGCATTGAAAATAGTTATTTTTTTTTTATTTTGAAATACTCAATATCATTGAAATCTAGGACCGGTATCTAATAGTTTAATGACACATTTGGACAGTAGAATTGGAATACGAGGTGTGGCTATAAAAAAACCTTAGATTAAAGAGACCGAAGATGTAACATTGCACACTGCGCATGCTGTCTATTTTAAGCCAAAGTAACCCACCAATTGAAAATCATTGTTGCACGACGCCACCCGAATTGCTCCGATTTCCATTCAGCGATCACACCTCCACCTGAGTTTAATCACCATTGACAGCTGTTTTTTGATTTATTTGTTGGTATTTTAGCAATTTAAAGTGTTCTAGTTATTCAATTTCAAGTTCAAAATGTCACGATGTATCTTGAAAAATTGTATGTACTTATAATACAAGTACTACTGTTATGAATATATTCGTTTTCAGCGGTAAATATTTATTAACGTTTTGACATAAAGCGCCATGATTCTCTGGGCTGAATACTTCAGATCCGCATTAAGGGGTTTCAATAAATATTAAGCATCAGATTTCATATTACTTACATAAATTTACAAAAGGGTAAAATTTTGAACATTTAATTTAAATAAATAGTAAATAGGCATTATTGCTAACGAAATTTTGTATTTAAATAGTAGTTTTATAAGAATGTTTTCTAAAGGTAGTTTTTAGCCCTTTTTGGTAGATAAATAAGAGGTAAAGAATCATAGTTGCTAGCTAAATTTTATTTTTATAAGGTATTTTTATAAGGTATTTTTATAAGGTATTTTTATAAGAATATTAGATGAAAAACAGGATGACCTACTTAAAATTTCAAGGTTCATCTTATTTGCGGTCAAATCGAAAGTGACATTGAATTTTCAGTCTTAAAACAAAGTAATCTAGTATAAACAAAAAAAAAATACTAAAGTTACAGGAGTTAGGTCCGATTCCACCGTTGTCTTAAACGGAGATTAAAATGACAATGTTAATGTAAAAATGTCATTTTAAACTTCGCTTAACACAACGGTGGAATCAACCCTTAGTCACGTTAATAAAATGTTACATTACAAACCCCTAAACAACTCGAACATAATTTTCGTTTACTAAAAAAAATCCAAAATTTAGCAATATTTATTTATTATACAAGCGAATGCGATTTCAAAGATAACTGGATCAAAAAATCCGAATCTCTAAATTTTGGAACTAAATGCTCAGATAAAAGCAAGCGACCGATAAGGGTTACAAAAATAATCGATTTATCGATAATTCTGATATTTTTTAATGAAAATCGATTTATCCGCTGTTTTTAATAAATTATTTTCGTTTTTTTTTTTAAGATAATGCATTAATCGATTTTAAAGGAAATACAGAAAAATTACATTTATTCAAAATTATCGATTTATCGTTTAATCGGTTTTTTAATTATTTGATTATTTTCGATTTTTCAAAGATATTATATGAAAATAATCGATTGAATATAATCGGTTATTTTACATAATCGATATTTTGGTTATTTTTTTAAAATTATCGATTTATTGGATAATCAGCTTTTTAATAATCAATTATTTTCGATAATCGAATAATCAATTTCAAAGGAAATATGAAAAAAGGATTATTAGAAAATAATAGATAATTCGTTTTATTTTTTGGAAAATCGATTTATCATAGAATCGGCTTCTTAATTAATTGGTTATTTTTGATTAGGCGATTATTTTGGAATTATTGATTATTTTTGGTATTTCAAAGATAACCGAATTATCGATTTTAAAGGAAATACAATAAAAATAGATTATTGATAATAATCGATTGATCGAAAATAATCAATTATTTAAAATAATCGATCATTCTGTTTTTTTTAAATCGATTTATCAGTTAATCGACTTTTTAATTAATTGATTATTTTTGATTAATCGATTATTTTCGATTTTTCAAAGATTATCGAATAATCTGTTTCCATGGACGAAAAAAAATGGTTTATTTGAAAATAATCGATTATTTAATATAAACGATAATTCTATTTATATTATATTTTGTAAACACTGATTTATCGGTTAATTGGCTTTTTAATTAATCGATTATTTTTGATTTTTCAAAGATAATCAAGTAGTCGATTTTAAAGGAAATGACAAAAAATATATTGTTTGAAAATAATCTATTGATCGAAAATAATCGATTATTTTCAATTATCGATAATTTATTTCGATAATCACTCATCCCTAGCGACCAAATGACTTTTAATAGATTTAAATTTTAAAATGTTATCTGGTTTCAGACATATGCATTTCTAGAGTTTTATGTGACTCATCCTTTATAATAAATAATATTCTTAAAGAAAGAAGCCTTAATATACTTTTTCTGAGGTTATAATACAAAACAGCATTTTCTCATTTTGACTAATTTTTAATAATATGTAATAGACGTAGAAAAAATATAATGTTAAACTCATAAGGATAGATTTGCAGTATTAGCCTGCGCACATGCTATTTTTATAATACTCGTAGACAATGAGTAACATTTTTTGCTCTATTAACAATATATTCTATTTCAACATTTTACTGTAATCTCTTGGAGAAAAGTCCGTAGTAAATAAACGCTAACGAAATATTCTATAAAAGGTCTTCTCTTTACATAAAATGTCGTGGCATCTGTTTGATATTAAAAAATCACGATAATTTGATTTCATAATACAAAATTCGATTAAACACCTTTTAAATAAACCTAATAGTTCATTAAGTTGCTAATAAACAAAGTCCGGTCCCTGTCACAGAGTTCGGGTCGCCGCGTGTCGCCGCCCAGTTCCCCCACTCCGTTAACCCTTCTTTAGAAATTGGCAACATTTGCGCAGGTTTAAAACCGGTGTATGTTATATCTCTGGTCTCTTTTATCTAAGAAAAAAACGGATTAATGCTATACAATCGTTTATTACTTTCTTTCACAATTTTAACATTAACGCCCTCAACTACACCGCTTTATGAGAATTTTACATAAGCCATAACAGTACTTTTGAAAGCATGTCCATGGTATTCGACAAATCTGCTTCCTTACAGTGCTGATTTTACCTTGATTGATAAAAAAAAAGTCGTATTTGGCGAGATGCGGTGATTAGGGTGGATTTTCTAATGCAAGAATCTAAATACTTGGCCAAAAACCTCTTGATAGCAGAGCTGTTGTAAGTACTAGTGAAAATAAACACTGTTACCTCTTCAAAGTATAATTAAATACAAGAACCAGTACCGAAAATATTTAAGTATAATATGTGTGTACTGTGTACTTAAGTATCTACATTTAAAAAACTTGGTACTTGAATATCTAATTTGTGTACAAGAACTTAAATAGTATTCTTAACAACTAGTATATTTATTATTGTTATATTTATGTTCTTATAATACTAAGTGTTAGTACTGATACTGATCCAATATTAATAATTAACATAGATCTGCTTCATATTAATAATTTCGTGATTAGGATGCCGGCCGATAACTCTAGAACAGAAGCTGAGAACAGTATTAATAAAATTCGATTTTTCTTACCTAGGCACCTAGCTCACTTTTCTCACTAAAGACTCTAAAGAGGCCAGTTATTAATATTAGTTTTGACTTTAACTGTCAGAAGGCAAAGGGCAAGTTCGAGATGACACCCTATGGAGTGGGCAGGGCATGAGCAGAGTCCTGTCAAGTCAGAGAGCGAATGTAGTAATATCTCGAACGCGCTCTGTCACTCAGAGTAAAACTCATACCCTCAATCCAGTATGTCAGTCAACGGTCAATTAATTATTATGCATTACAATAGAATAACATAAAATAAACTTACATAATTTACTTATAATAATCTATATGAGTTAAATAATTTTAAAATACAAATGTCAAATATTAACTAGCACAAACCCACAGACCAATAATATGTGCTGTTCATTGACATAATTGACATTTCATTATTTAACTTCTCGACAGATCTCGATCTTCTAACACAGAGTTAAAAGAGTACACTCGGAGTCCATACTCAGAGTCATATCGAACGCGACAGATACCTAAAAAAAACGCGATAATGAACTCAGAGCAACCTGAATTTCTACTCGAACTCACGGAAAGTATAATAAATAATATTACACTGGGTTCGAATGATTATTTTAAAATGAAACTGTAAAAGAGATTCTTGATACACTCATATCTGAAAATAATTTAAATTGGCATCTCTGCGGGGAGAAAACATGAACCTTGTGTCAACGGAAAAAATATCAGCTTGGACAAAAATTGAATGACGGTTCAGGCATAGATTTTTCTAATATTAGGTTTGTTCCAACAGCTCCTTTCTGACGTATCTCGTACATGGATGCATTCGTAAACTAATCATTGCGCATGTCAGTCCGTTTATTCGTCCGTTGTTTAATCAGCGACTTGTACTTGTTGGAACGCAAAATGCAATGGAGTTGGACAAACCAAACACATGTTTGGTGAATAGGTATTTTAAACATTTTGAAATACAACAAAATAAATTTATTTAGCTGTCTCGAACGATCTATGTCAATGTATTATTTTGAAACCTTAAGATGTTTATTTTTGTTAAAAATAAGTACGTATTTTACATGAAAAAAACCGTACACAAGATAAAAACAAACATTATTAATTTCAATTGAAAGAAATAGAAACCCAAGCTAACTTAAAATCCCAATAATTACAAATAGCACGAACGAGAAGAGACGTTCAAATGCGCATGTGCTGATAAATTGTACAAGCGATGAAGCTCTGATCGATTGACAATCCGCCTACCATTCATGTACGAATCAGAAAATACGATGGAACGTTTTACTGACAGTTCATCGGATTATCAGTGGCTTTGTAGGAACGCACTATTTTCAATGCGCATGCGTCTGATGTCCTTCTGATGATCATATAGGTTTGTTCCAAACAAGAGTTTTGTACCGTTTCGAAACGGTACACGGGATCGTTCAACTAGCTTGTTATGCGCAAACGCTAACTTGGTACTGTCTTGTGGATGGGATCACATTCTACCGGGATGGAACGAATTTATGTACCACTTTCAGTATCGAACGATGCTCTTTGACAATTTCAGTTGGCGGGAAGTAGTAATTACCTAAATAGTTATCACTTTTAACTCTATTTTCATTTAGAGCAAGTTCTAAATTCTTCACTAGACGATAAGTCTGAGAGAAAATCATCACTCGTAATTAAATTAGGTACTATCCAAGAACAAACACCACCAAGTATTTAAACGTCAAATCGTTTTAGTATACGCACTGCGCATGTCAACCCAAGCGATACCAACTTTTAAGCTTTGTTCAGCTTACCAATTTTATAACGTTTCAGAACGATTCAGAACTGCGTGAAATTAGTTGCGCACTAAATTACACACGAAACAGTCAATCCCAAAGTGTCCTAGGACTAGATTTGGAGAAACTCGAACACGTAAATTTAAATGCGCATGATTATAACGATTTTAAACCGTCCTCAAAAGCAAGCCGAACAAAGCTATTGTCTTGTATCGAAAGGATCGTACAGAAACCGATTCCCGAACGATCTCATGTTTGGTTGGAACTGGAACGCTAACCGGACAGTACAATGAATCGTCAATTCTCGGATGGAACGGACTTTATTTACTGCGCATGACGATGATCGTACGATGTACGGTTTTCTGTTGGGTTGGAACAAAATTAGCTGTTAGAACAAACCTATTGTATCAATTTTTGACGTCATATGAACTTGATATTTCTAAAGATAATGTAGGGTCGGATTACAATTAGAAGAACACAGCTACGTCATAATCATTACTTCGAATTTCGAATAGACATTATCTCTAACTATCAATAAATAAAAAATAAGTACATAATTTGGTTTAAAAAAAGAATTTCTATATTCCTATAATATTAAAACCCCCTAAACCCCCAGTAGGCGGCGATAACCAATTCATTACTTTGTCAAATGATGACGTAGGTCTGGCGGTCGCTGTCTCTTAGTCTAGACTTATCACAACCAATTATCTGGTTTAAGAAATACTTTCAAAATGAAAATTTGGATAGGGTTACATCAATTCAAGATCCTTTTAACAAGAGTGTTCTATCTGAGTTTACTTCCTCGGAAGAAGAGAATCTTATCGAGTTATCTTGTGACAACATTTTAAAAGCGAATTTTGGCAGTACGTAATTGAGAGAATTTTGAATTTTAATAAAAAATTAATATCTCCTCCGATAAGGTTCAGCGGATTTTACTTCCATTTTCGACGTCGTATTTGTATGAAGCTGAGTTTTCGGCGGAAAAAAGAAGGGTGGTCTCTAACCCCTAAATTAAGTACTAAATCTATGATTATAGTAGCTAGTCTATATTTTCACTTAAAAAAAATTATGAGTTCGCTTTCGAGCATTTTATAAAATATATTTTATATTTGTATTTAATAACCTAGATGTGCACACATAATACAACGAAAAAGTCCATCGATAAGAAACATTATTTTGAATTTGACAGGTTACACGACAGCTCCCACTACCGGGAGTAGTAGTATAGAGAAAGAAAAAGTTGAAAAGTCTTTTGGTAGGCAGAGAGGGGGTAAACGTCAAACCACGTCGAGCGGCTCCGAGAATTTCACAGTAATGTTTAGAATAAGTAATTTTAAATTGTTATCGGCGGAACCGGACAATCGCATGTATTTATGGATTATAAATAATTATTAAACATGTATTATAATATTCAAATTATAATTTTACAAAATTTCAACAGCTATTCACAATTTATTAAACTATTTACTCGAAATTGTTATTAACATCTATAAAATAATTTTGTACGCCAATGTATCGCTTCCACTTCGGTGAGATCCGCTGACAACCTGTCAATTTATGTGTATAAAGTGGGAGAACTGGCAAAAGCATTTCCAACTTTTACTTCTGTTCTACATATTGTTTACTCCCTCCCTTGTATACTCAACAAAAAAAAATAGAAAGCAAAAAAACACGATATGCCACTTTTTGCAGTCAGATGAGGGATTAGTATGCCTCTACTGTTTAATTTCATGTTTGATTATTGAAATTGATTTGTGTACAAACTGAATTTATAAAATTAAATTGGCAACCAATATTTTTTTATTAGGTCCCGGTTAGTACTTAGACTATTATGGCAACACTATCCTAGATTCACCTTATTTGGTTAAAACACTACTAGTAATTCCTCACGCATCCCTATAAAAACTGCTACTTACCTAGAGTTTATCGTCGAGGTTTGAAGCTGTACTGTACTGAATTATTATCTTATTTACATAAATTGGAGCTCGACCCTTGTCAGTTCAAATTACCTGCTACTAGAGGTCAGCACTAGCGTTATAAAATCGTTTCGCTTTTAAATTTCGCACTGAAATTGCGAATTTTTCGAAAGATGTAGCGTACTGAATTTGGTCACTTTGTACAGTATAATTATACTGAAACGACAGCACTATCAAGCGGAGCGCATGATAGCAATTAGAGACAGGAGATGTCTGCAGAATGAACAGTACGTTTTTTTTTCTAGCCACACTTCCTCGTATATAATACTGTGTATTTTACTCTTTGAAGCGTTTCTAAATTTTTTTTTCAAAAAGTGTAAATTTGTCAATTATAAAAATAAATTTAAATACCCTAGTTGACCGTTACTGAACTTTCTATCTGTAAAAATGCAGTTATCCGATTTTTGCTCCGACGCGGCATAGACATAACTAGAAACACGTAAGGAAATAAAACAGCATAAATGACTGCCGATAAAATTAATTCTTTGTTGTAATTTGCAACTTTGTCTAAAAGCAACGGGAACAGTAAACTGATGTGGTTACACTATAATCGACTAGCGTACTAGCAGTATAGCGTCGTTGCCCAAGCTATTCCAGTACATGACTTCATCTTTCTGCATGTAAAACATAAACAATGGTTTTGTTTTAATATGAAACACAATCATTATTATGGACCAAGTTGTACAAGCTGTAATTATGAACTAGGAATGCTTATAAGGCCAACCTCATAAACTACAGAAAATCTATCTATGCTGTGTCGTAAGATTTGATAAGCTTAATTCTTTCGTTGTATACATGGGCGCCGATAATATTGTAATTGGACGATCGTTAGAAATATCATGTTTATTAGCTTTCTTACAATTAGACATATTATACGGGTTTTACATTGACGTGAAAAATAACTGATAGGCATAAATACATAATATCGAATTTAAAAAAAAAAATTAAAATTATTTTCTGAAAAAAAAAAATGCCTCTTTATTCCTTATATAGCAATTTTTTTAGTGTATTATAGGTTTGGGAATATTCTATTTTAATTTAATAATCATATTAATTTTTAAATTAAAAAACAATCGTTCTGTATAGTACCTGTTAAAATAAAAACTAAACTCATTAAATATATACTCATTATATTTTTTATCCCATTTACAAACCATGCTTTGTCTAGAGGAATAATATCTTGCCAGTAGAAACATAATACAGTTACTCCTATTTCTAAATCCGAGGATCATATTAAAATTAATATAGACCAATACTTGTTATAAATAATTTTGCATAAATAATAAACATAATAGATATCCTTTAAAGTTTATATATGAATTATAATCTCCGAATCAATTTTAAGGTACTAAAGGATATGGGAAGGCACTTTTAACAGTGTGTTACAAAATCTACTAACTAATTAAAATATAATTTATAAAGTATAAACTATTTAACTCAATTACTATATCAACAATTAAAAATATTTACTTTGATCCAATTATATTCATCTCAGTGTCTTCAAACACCAAGCAACTATAAATTCAAACTTGAATGTAGACTTTTTTCAGATGACAGTAATTATCTATTTTGGCCTCAAATTGTTTCTCTTTAATAACGAAACAAACAACTAAATTATCTAAATTTAAAACTGAAATCAAAAAAATTGTAAATAATATACCTATATTATTTCTGGTACCTTTTTTAATATTCCCAGTTGACTAACTATACAAAAGAAAATTTTAAACCTATCTCGCCTTTTGGACCTGCCTTGTTGTAGTATCCTATTGGTCAATCATTTTTTTATTTTTCGTATTTTTCAAATAACCTTATTATAGTTTCTTTTTCTTATGAAAGGGACCAACATAAGACAGGGATATATGCCTAGGTATGATCCCTTCCATAGAACAAAGAAAAACTTGAAACTTGTAAAAATATGTAATCCACGGTGCAGTAATGTGTTTGATTTGTAATAAAATACCATCATTATTCTTCTATAGTTAAATGTTTGATACTAATCCCTAATTCATTTTGCGAAATTAATTATTGCTCCACTTTATCCTTTTTTTGCAAATAGCTGTGAAGCATTCTTAAATAATGCAATTACTCAGAAAAAAAATCATGATGCCATTTAAATTACTATTTATTCGTACTTAGTAGTGACAGATTCCAAATAAATTTTTAGCATACATTTACGATGACATGCTACTTCTATTTCTTGCAGTACACACTTAAACGTCGACTGTAACGCACAATGAAAAAACGAGGCTTGTCGTCTAAACCATACGGCTCCAAACACCGCATCCAGTATCTAAAACACATAATTTCTCTTGTAGGCACCGGCAACACAAGTACAGATGGCACGTACAAACCATCTTTCCTTACCGACCAGGAATTGAAGCATCTTATTTTAGAAGCAGCCGATGGATTCCTATTTGTAGTGAGCTGTGATACCGGACGAGTAATATACGTTTCGGACTCTGTAGCGCCCGTGCTCAATTACTCGCAGAATGATTGGTACGGGTCTTGTTTATACGACAACGTTCATCCTGAAGATGTGGAGAAGGTGCGAGAACAGCTATCGACCCAAGAACCCCAGAATACTGGAAGGATTCTGGATTTAAAGACTGGTACAGTTAAGAAAGAAGGCAATCACTGTAAGTATTCAATACTACTCGTAGAATAGGCATCATACCTAACTTCTAACTCCTTACTTTCTCACCTTCTCTCCTCTTTTTCTTCCTCAACTATCGTCAGTAGTAACTGCGCATACCTCTGGTATGGCATTTTAGATCCCGACCATTAACTATATCCTGTTCCAGTTTTATAATGTACTATTTTTCAGCATCGATGAGGCTATGCATGGGGTCTAGGAGAGGTTTTATCTGCAGGATGAAAGTGGGCAATCTACCTCCAGAAAGTATGACTGTAGGACACCTAAATCGCCTTAAACAACGGAATAGCTTAGGTCCAGGCCGTGACGGTCAAAACTATGCCGTTGTACATTGTACAGGATATATTAAAAACTGGCCACCAACAGGTAAAGTACCAGAAATGACCAGAACACTTTAAATAATTGTATAAGCACAAGTTATTTAAGTAGTAAGAGTTAAACACACTTGTCAGCCATCAGTAGATGTTGGACAACTTCCAGGTTTTTGACAGGCATCAAGGATAGTCCACAACAAAATAAATTATATTTGAAGTTAAGGTTCATTACATCTGAGTGGACTGTTCTTGGACCTGTCTATCTAATTCGCACTGATTACACTAGAGTGCGCACTGCTTAACTCGCTAATACAAAATTTGATAATTTTTCGCATTCGTAGCCATATTGAAAACTGTACGTAGTCATGGGTATCAGCACAAAAAGTTTGTTGATCAGCTTCCTGGGATTTTCTTTATTAGGTGATGGATGTCCAGTCATCTATGAAGTCCTATTACATCCAAATACTTTTTCTGTCTTCTTTCACCTACCAACAATATTAATCTTTGTATTGTATAAACATGCCTCAACCATATTGTTCTTTGTGTCTTTAGGGATAGGCAAAATACAATTTCTATTGCCATCCCCGATTTCACCAAAGCTTCATCTTGTGATTTTTTGTCCATTCTATTTTTATTCATTCTATTTTTATTCAAGACCAAATTTTTCAATAATTCCTGGCGTAATAACTGTCCTATTAGATTGAATATGAGTGGGATGATCTTATTATCTTCCACTGCGACCCAGATGGATCTATTGTGGCTTATAGTCATACTTTTTGATGAAGGCCATGGTTTACTGTCCTGTTAATAGACACATAGCTACTCTATGATTATTATGTTTTTATTTGGTTATTGTCATAATTCCAATACTGCTGCATTTTCTCCTTGTCTTGTCTGAGTTAACACCATATTTAGTACAAATTACAGATGCTTTGTGACTACTTAAAATTTTGATATGTTTAACAGAAAATATGAATTAGGTTTGGATAAGTGATTTAACTTATGTTTTTATGAAATAGCTACTTTTGCCGAATCTAAACTTTTCAATATGGCTACGAGTATGCTGCAGATATGTTTGATATGGAATAGTACTTATTTAGACTTTCATAATGAACTGATCTGATTAATTATAAGTATAACTAACCTAGAAAAAATATCAGATATGTTCCCAGGTGTTCAATTGGATCGTCAATCGGAAGACGAATTACACAATTCGCATTGCTGTTTGGTAGCGATCGGCAGGTTGCAAGTTACATCTACGCCCAACACAAGCGACATGTCAGGGTCCAGCAGCAACGCTGAATTCATATCTAGACATTCCATGGATGGGAAGTTCACCTTCGTCGACCAACGAGTCATCGGCCTCTTAGGCTACTCCCCGCCCGAGTTATTAGGCAAAAGTTGTTTCGATTTCTTTCATCCGGAAGACCAGACTCACATGAAGGAGAGCTTTGAGCAAGGTATGTATTTCAAATTAGAAAAAAAAAACAGATATGACAGAATTGTAAATCTCTTAGGATGTTTTGTGGTACTTTAAAATTCAGCCAGACATGTAAGAATTACATTTTACCCTGGTTTTGTGACACATATAGTAAACACTTGCCTTATGGGTTATATTCGATGCGTAATTATAATAATTTTCACATATTTTTCCATATTTTCTCCATATTTTTAGTAATCGTTTTAAAAACGTAATTATAATAATTTTCACATATTTCCCATATTTTTATTAATCGTTTTAAAAATGTCCATCGCTTACTAATGATAAGTACTTTTGACAAGCTGGTTTTTCCAATATAACAGATCTGATATAATTTTAAACCATTTATTTAATATTCCGGCCCGAGTGACTACTTTTTTTTGAGCATCTGATAGATAACATTTCGCATTTAATTTTGGATTCCTTCAGGTAAATTTATACCTTTTAAAGGAGAACCGTTTTCTTTTCTTTGATTTGGAAATATAACCTTCACTTATTTTATGCACAATATGTGTTGATCCTGTACCGCTGTAACTGGGAATAAGGGTCCATCATTTGCTTCCTCTTTATTAAAATAGCTTTCCACTTCAAGTATAAATTGACACACTTAAATAAATGAAATTTTAAATACTCTGATCAACTACTGCTTACGTCCTTGAACTACAGAAGTTTCTCAGCATGCATAATCATTTATAATTTTCTACTATACCAATTATATTAATTTACAGTGTTAAAACTAAAAGGACAAGTATTATCCGTGATGTACCGGTTTCGAGCAAAGAATAGGGAATGGGTGTGGTTACGAACCAGTGCATTTTCCTTCCTTAACCCTTACACAGACGACGTAGAATACATCGTATGTACGAATACAACGGCAAAATCTGTCCATGCCCCAAGCGATGCACCGGCAGAAGCGCCCGAACAAGTTAGTTATCAGCAACCGGGTTTGGACTACAGTTTGCAAAGGCGCGATCCAATATACTCGCATATGCTTCCCACTACACATATCCAAAATGAGTACCTGCCTATGTCTACAACTACAAGTCCTGATGATTCTCGATACCCAAGACTGTTAGCAGATCCGCAGCAAGCAGCTAGACCTAGTAGTGTTCAAAACGTGTATACTGCCTACGAGCCTACTCCATCGCCTATAGCCTATGGATCACCTTCACAGGCTAGTGCGACTAGCAGTAACGCCAGTGTATTAGCAAGGTTAGTATAGCAGTATTGCAGAATTGCTTTGTTTAAAGAGGAGAGTGTCACATTTATACATTTAATCATTTTCAGGTTAAGTAAAAACAGCACGACAAGCCCCACCCCGGCTGCAGCTGCTTGGACCTTAAGACAACCACAACAAGCCCCAGACGGATACCAATACAGTCAACCTAGTCCCAGATCTCCAGGCCCGACTTACACCCAACTCAGCGGCGGTAGATCAGGGCCCAATGCTGCCGCCTCGGCTTACCAATGGACCAATTGGCAGAACTCCACGCAGGCGTCAGAAGCGGGACCCGGCTCATCCGGATCGGGGCCTCCACCGCAACCGCCTCACGAACTCTCCGATATGCTGCAAATGTTGGACCAAGGGGGCGCAGCTTCTTTCGAAGACCTTACAATGTTTAACACAACATTTGAGTAGAGTAATATATTTTTGTACAAATCACGAATAGGTGGATGTGGGTTTGCAGGACTGGCTAATCGGAGGTCACAATGTTTCGGCTTATATTTCAGCTATTGGTCGGCAGATAATCTTTGTTTTTGTGCTAATAGATGCTTAAGATTGCGTTTAGGTGGAAATGAAAATGTTGAAATATTTAGAATAAATTTATGGAATACAATTTGGATTTTAACCTTATCTGTATAAACTGGACTTTTATTTCAATCTCAAATTTTAAATGTTTGAAGGTTATACACCGCTAAGATGAAAAAGATAAGTACCTGGCACTTGTCACAAAAAGGCCATAAATGCCGTTCTACATTTATCATAATTGGGTTTGTAGTTAAGTAAGATGTACCGCAACGAAATTCTGATGAGCTCTCCTCTATGTTTATGAATATATTAAACACTTATAATAATTTTGTCATTAAAAATTTTTAACTAGGTAAGGGAATTTTCATCACATTCTTTCAGTAAATCATTGTATCAGAAAATGCTTTACTTCTTTTGTCCCTTCTAGCGGTTAATGGCTAAACAGAGCACAGTTATCGGATGTATCATAAATTATTTTTCTTCATTTAGATATGTAATTTATATGGTATTTTTTTTTTTTTTCAGTTATATACTAGTATTTTTATATTTAAATCTGAGAGTATTGCCTTTTTTTAATGGTAGTCAAACTGAATATTACCATACTGTAACTGTGTTCGCCATTTTCTCTGTCAAATGTGGCAACGTTGCATGTACTCCAAGAAAACCATCAGCTAGTCTACGAAAAGAGCTGCGAAACTACGAATTCAAACAGACATACAACGTTGCCTCGTTTGCCAAATATATTGTTGGCAAAAAAAATTACCGTCTGGTAATATTCAGATTGAGTAATAATAAATCAAATCAAAATTTATTCATGCTATTGTTACAGAATGCAACTTACATAAGTCAGATAAAATTAAATTTAGGAATACCCAAATACAGAGGATATACCTAAGATGCTAAGATAAAAATCTAAAAAAAAAGTATAAAAATATCTAATTATAAATAAATGCATTAAAGCAATATATACACCTAGATTAAAAGCAATAGTTTCATGTACACATTACACATTAAAGTCAAAATTGAGAAATTACTCTAAAGAATAAAAACAATTTCTAATCAAGATCTTTGTTTTTTTAAACGTTAAAATTGGCAAGTTTCTAATTACAGCTGGAAGTACTTTAATTGTACTTTTACTAAAATTTGAAAGTAGCTTTGAATCTGAAAATACAATTTTATAAAAATGAAGTTCTACCACGTAAATTACGTATATCAATGCAGAAAAGGTATGATATGAATCATCTGACAACCATTGATTTTTAGGAGGTGTAAAGGAATTAGATGTTCTGATACATTGGTCGCATTTAGCAGATGTCAGTTGATATCATAGCGCTGACTTATCTGGTTATAGTGGCTTTAGTGAATGAAATGAACCATTGACATTGTTGACAAGCGACGACATTTTCTTGTAGGTATTTCATAAAAAAAATCTAAAATGTGTGATGTATAAAATTTTTAAATAATACACGATACAATTAGAATATCATTCCTATTTGTAGTGCGTTGTGTAAAGCTTCGCTGCCAACTATATTATATTGAATATGTTAAACACATATATTATATCAAAGTCTGCCATTTCATTGAACAGTGACCCAAATTTATTCATAAATCGTATTTCTAATTCGATTTGATTACTAATCACTCTTATATATCATTCAGCAGATAGTCTCAAATCGATTGTGTCTGCTGAATGGAGCCAGTGAAAGAATTTGATGGGAATTCTTACTTCTAGTTAAAGTATCTTAACGGAACAGTGCTACAAGATTAAAGAGTTTAATATCTTTAAATATATGATAAATTCAAGTTCAAAAAATAACCAATAAACTGAATAAATTTGGACAACAAAACGTCGATGTATCACCAACGATCCTAGAATTTGTGCTTGTCAAGGTATTAGAGAGAATATTTGTAGCGCCAGTTAAACTTTTGAATGTTTCTGGTCCATGTATTATAACAGTTATAAATTTAAGAAGTTCCAAAATTTCGTTTGATTGAAAAAAGAAAAAAATAATGAGGAAGCAATGTTTGATGAAAAACTACAAAACAACGGATCATATCAGTTCTATATATCATCTTGTCGCGGAGTTCTTTGAAAACCAATACCTGATTAGAATGTATTGCTTCAGATTGCCGCTTAGGAAGAAACACTGGCAGTTCCTTTTTTGGAGTTACTTCTTGCATGAACTTTGCACACACGCTCACAAAGACATGCATAATACGATTGCACAAAGGTTTGATGAAACCTGAAGAGTAGCTTCATGTTTTACCCCTCTACGTGCCAGAGGATATTCACAAATTGTGGTTCTACGAAAAATTGATAAATGAAAGCATAGACGTTTTGAAAAAGTATATGGTTAAATAAATTTTCTGTTATAAAGACATAAAAATTATGAAATATTTTCTTATTTATAAGGTCTGGAATATTGAGTTTTTCTTACCAATGGTTCACACTCGGGAGCAATTTGAACAAAAAGCTTGTATTACAAATTACCCTAAATTAAAACTTAGGTATATTATTTTGTAGAGTTTAGGGTACAAATTGAATAAAAAATTGCACAATGTTTCTAGATATTTAAATATTAGTCCTCAATTGAAATATTTATCTTAAATCAAGGGTTTGATAGTGGCACATGTGGCACAGAATCATTTTTTAAATGATTCTTCAAATTTATTTTTACAAGTCAGTTTGAAACAAGAGTGTCATCTCAAAAACTTAAAATTTTCAGGAAAGCTCTTTAAAGTTTTATGAAATAATAGTGTGAATATTAAGGGAAAAATAACTAGTAACGTTTGGGGCTTCATGAAATTATTAAGTGATTAGGATTTCTAATAGAATTTATCTTTAATATTGCTTTTTGGGTTTTTGTTATTATTAATTTTTATAAATAATTGCGAGTTGTGATGCTCTTTTATATTTTTTTAAATAAGTTGTGTCAAAATGTAATATTTATGTCATAAAAAGGAATGAAAAAGAATTTATATTTAATTGTTTGTATGTCAATATTTTGACTTGTTATACTTCTTTCCCAAAATATGCGCACATAACCTTTACAAGAGCCACAAAACGACTAACTTGTGACAGTTTTGTTTAAAGGGGAAAACGTTTATTTAAGATGTGACAGCATAATTTGTGAAAAAACTAAACAAAGTTTACTTTAACAATTTTACACATGCATATATAAATATTTTGAGTTGATTCAATAATGTATTATCTCAAAAAATTAACATTTTGAGATATGACTATCTTGTTCCAAATTGACTATAAAGGGAAGGCCACCAGTAACGTCTTGATCTGTAGAATTAAAACTATTTTTTTATTTAATTCCGTTTTCACAATAAGCTCAGGAAAGGCAACAATTTAAAAATAATTTCAATTATACAGAGTGCTGCAGTAAAGTGATAAACTTGGGTTTTTTGTTGCATTTTTGAAATCTACAAAGCAAAATAGTGTGTAACTTTGTTATACCCAGATATAGTGTTTTAAAAAATATGTGATCAAAAAATGTAAATATGTCCTGAATTTCTTAATTAAAATTGATTTTTTCAAGATAAATTTTGAATCTTCTGGACTGTAAGTTCAAATACTTATCAAAAATATGATATAGGATGTTTGCGAAATAAATATACATTTTTTTAAACACTAACAGCCGTATTCACCTCAAAAGTTATCTGACTATCAAAAGGTTAAGTCACTTATCTGTACATTTTTTTGGTATTAACTAACCATATTTTACGGCTATCAAAGAATTACTATGTAGCTCAAATTTGGGCAGTTAAGGAACTTAACTCACCGATACCGGATGACAGGTGTCTGATGTAATTTATTATTTGTATTGTAAAAGTAGTTGACAAAACAAACTGAAGAATATCTCAAGACATGGAAAGAATAGACTTTTTATTATTGCCTTTCTGCTTTTGCCTTTTAAAAACCTGTGCTAAAGATACCTAAATAAAATATCTTTTTCACGATTAGTAAAATTAGCATATTTTTATGTTCTTTTCTTTTTCCATTATTGAAACCTAACAAAACAAACCAGAATCGTTAATCCTGAAAGAAACTTGAATGTTATAGTTGGAATTCTTGACGTAATAGTCAAAAAAAGTATAAAAATATTCTAAAAATAATAAAAACGAATTTATTGTCAAGTTGTTACCAATGTAAACAAACTAGTTAGTATTTACTGTCTTCCCTGAAAAATCGGCTTTTTATTTTCTATTTTTTAACTCTAATTTTTCTATTTATTCAATGAATTGTTCGACTAAATTATTTTTATTTTGTTGGATGAACAAATAAAATAGTAAACTTTCAATTTTAAAATTACGTAGAAGGGATTCCAACCTCTCAAATGTGGTCATCTTCAGTGAGACAAAATTTAAAATTTTTCCCACATATATTTTAAAGTGGTAAACAAATATTGAAATGTATAAAAGCAACTTAACAACAGCAAAGAAGTTAATTTTAGCATGTGAGGTGTGAAATAAATCAAATAACTTTAAAATGGGCAAATGTTGGGCTCAAAAAATGGCATGAGGTCCACAATAGTATCAATTTTATTTCTTTAGTTTAAAATCGTTTATTATAAGTGCATTTAATAAAGCCTTAATTTTATTGTTTGTAATTAAATCATTTAAAAATCTTAGGTTTGTATATTTTTTCCACTAATAAATAGTATAATATTTGATTGTCAACTTTTTTAGACATGAACATAGCTCTATAGCCGAAACTCATCTTAGTTTCTATTAAAATATATGTGGGATAGATTTTGTTTTATTTGTCACAATATCTACCTTGTCTAAAACGATTTTGAGAGGAAATGTTAAAATATACTGGGTATTCTATTTTAAATAAAGGAGGTTTTAACGTTTAAAGCTACGTATAATAAATATTTTATAAACATCCTGTATAATATTTTTGATTAGTATATATTTGATGAGTCCTAATTTACCATAATATAAAATGTTAAGAAATTTAGGAACATTTTTGAATTTTACTTGAGTATATAAAAAATTATAGACTTCTATACACTTCTCAGCGACAACCGGCCACTGAAGGATGCACAATGGGTCTTTTAAGGCCTAAGAAATGTGGAGCAACCCATCCTCCCCACTCCTCAGATATAGACTTTGGGTATAACAATCGCTTAAGAAACTTACATAATTTTTTATATATTTCAATAATTCAAATAATTAAAAAAACATAACTTTGATTTGTATCACTATTCTGGAGAACTCTGTATATTTGAAATCATTTTTAAATTACAGTAGAGCGTCGATAATCCGGTTTAATTGTGACCGGACCCTGTCCGGATTATCTAAAAGTCCGAATTTTCGAAAAGAACCAAAAAAAGTTCATAACAAAAAGAAAACTTGCTAAAATCGTTAATAATTAACTTTTGTATGATATGAATTTATAATGTATTTTAATGAATGAATATACATACTTACATATGTATTTACAGAATACTGTACAGTTTATACATTTTGTAGCGGTTAAGGCGACCCCGCCTAGCTATTGTTTGACAAATATGTAAGTATGTTTAACTTTTTTTCACCGGAATTGAATCCGGATTATCGAAGGTCCGGATTATCGACGTTCTACTGTATTTCCTTTTCTCATATACATCTTACCAAGTAAACAGATTTAAAAAAAAAAAATAGTTTTGGCTTTAAAGACCGAGATGTTACCAGTAATTTTGTCAATGTTTTAGATTAAAATCTAAAGTACAGTATCTGTAATAAAGCTTGACATCTAGGAATGCTTGGAGAAAATTGAGTAAAAAATATCTTTGAAAGTGTTTTTCATATCGGGTTTCTTTAATGGGCAAAAAAATACTGACTGCTTTGCTTCATTCACTTAAATTCACATCTTTCATATAAAAACAATAGCCTCACCAATTGGAATAAGGACACTGAGAAGTCCTATCAAAAAGTAATTTAAAGTAGTAATAAAGTATTAAAATGGGTCTCATAAAAATTGCCTGTCCTGCAAGCCCACCATCTCCCAAACATTGTAAATGAAAACTTGTGTTATAAGTGACACTTTAGTGGAAGTGAAGCGTGTGTGTCTTATTTAACCAGGGTTGTTGAGAACTAAGAAGATGAATATACAGCTCAACCTAAAGTATCGGTGAACCAACGAGACTCGTTTGTTATTTCTAACTGTTGTGACGTCCAAAATTGTATAGCTTAAGAATTTGGCAAAATGCTATGTTACTCTTAATATTGTGAGGTAGTATGTATACTCGGTTTTTCAGTTTTTTTTTTTACAAAATGAATTTAAATGTCGAGTTTATCACAATATAACGCAACCAAGTATCTCAAAAATATTTTAGTTACCCGATCTTCATTAACGTCGCATTGCCATCTGGTGGTAGACATTTTGGAAGGTGTTGGTCATCATCGTATCGCCCAGCTTCTAAAAGTCGTTAAGGAAATATTTCACGTCAATGGGAATTAGTAAGAGTTTTCTTGTTTTATAGGGTATGCAATATGCTTTGACACTTTTCAAAATTTTATACCAGATGGCAGTGTATCCGATTTACGTTTCCAACTGTAGCGTAATTAGTATGTTATGTTTTTTAATAAAATGTCATTACATTCTTGTATATTTCAGTTCGATTTGGACGCTAAATTCAGCAATCTGTCAAATGTCATTTACTTAAACTTTCTAACAACTTCAACAACCATATTGTAAATATTGATAATTTTAAGGAGCACATACAAATAATAGAGGTTTAAGTATTTGACAAGCTCGGCATTGTTAAATAGTTTTCCAAATCGATTTGATTTCAGTAATATTGTTGTGGTTCATAATAATAAATGTTAGTTTGTTTAAAAGATCCATCAAATCTCACACAATTCACACAAACTGAATATTATTTCGAATCACTTATATAATCGCATTTTACTCTGTATTTTCACTGTCGCATTTTTAGGTTTTACATTCAATATAAATCAGTTTTACAATTGCATTTATTTTTGTTTAAAAGACTACACCAAGTGCTGCAAATCTATAATTAATGTTTAGTTGTAATATTTAGAAAATTATTATTTTTTATACTGTACATGAATCGAACATATCACAGTTCAGCTATCATAGTTTTAAATTCAAATTCAGGGTTTGACAAGAAGTATAAAGTAAATAAAGTAAACACATCAGGCTAGCCATTTCAATGTTTAGGAATTTTCATTTAGTTTATTTTTGAGAAATATTTAAAAGACAGCGTAAATTTTAAAAAATTATTTAAATATGTTAGTAGATATGGTTTTGAGATACTTGGTATTTTTTGTACTTTTCATCCATATTGATATTATGAAATGCCTTGTGCTTTGCAGTGTGGTTCAAACTGTTTCGAAGTATAAACACTATGTAAAGTACAACCATAATTTTTATCTTTATAATTTAATTAGTATTTTTGTTTTTCTTATAACTACATTACAGTCAATATTTTTGTAGATTTTTAATTTATACTTCTTGTGTATAAAAAAGCACATTTATTATATCGTTTTGAAGGATTTTAGAAAAGTTAAATAATTATATTTTATTGCTATTAAAAAGTCAATAAATTCAATTATGAATTTTTTTTATTGTTTTAATTTAACCCCCTTGACCTAGGTTACATTGTATAGGATATTCCAGCTGCAAGTGCACCACAATGTCTTCATAGACCAACACTAACAGTACTATAGTGTGCAATAAGAGTGAATATGATGGCGTAGTGTGATTCGGACAATCCACTCGAGTTGTACAGTATGTTTATGATTTTTACTAACAAATCTTCATAAGAATAGCTCATTTTTAATTACTAGTGTTCGCCAAGTAGTCGAAATTCGACCATAAACATTATTAAAAATTTGAGAAAAACATGCATTTGCACTTTTATGTGTACTTACGATACAACATAATTCAGTACCATTATAATTAAAAAAAAATTCTATAAAATAACAGTAGCTCACTCTCATTTATTGATATGAAACACAATTTTTATTTTGAGTTTACTCTTGAGGCCCCTAAAAACGGAGGGTTGGGTGTGGGTAGCCCTCATCGCTCTACTATATCCGACCTCAGCTTGCACCCTGTCATAAAACATATTGAAAATAATCATTAATAGTCCAGAAAAGGGGCTTATCCAAAAAAAGGTGTGTGGGCCTACTCTCCAAATTTTTATAATTTTTTAATTATCTATACAACCAATATCTCAAAATACTCGAATTATGAAAAAAATGTTTCACTCCCCAACAGCTACATTTGGAGAGATGTGAAGTGACTTGTCCTTAGGGGGATGAAATTTGTTTCGTCGTACGCGAAGTTCATTTCCCAATTATAGGGGTTCTATATATCGACTTCCCCTGGGGTGAGGGCAGTTTAAAATCGATTCAGGTGGGGCTAATGGCACGTCAATAGCTACAAAACAAAACGAAAAAAAAAGAAAATCTGTTCACAAACAGAAGAGAAAATGGTACTAGACTATTTTCTCTTTGCCTATTTATATATAAATATTTAAACTCGATAACTAAAAAATATACTGACAATTATTCTGACATAATTGTCACATATTTAAAATAAAAAAAGAAAATAATGGCCTGCTGACCAAGTACGAATTGTGATTGGTGGATTTAATATTCATGCAGTGTTCTTACTGGGTAGAATTACTGATGGGCCGCTAGTCTACGGACTAGTCTGAAAAGTTGACTAGTCCAAACACACTTTTCGAAAGTGGAAAAGTGTATTGCGCATGCGCAAAATTAAATTAACTAATTCGTCTGAATTTCTTACAACAAATGTTTACTGACTTATGTTTTAACGATGTTTTTGAATTTTTGTTTCAAATCTTATTAAAAGAAACTCGTGAAAAATTACCAAAAGATCCAAAAGTTGAAAGTATTTTACAAATGATTTGCCTAAAAAAACGAAAATACAAATGCATATATTGTTCCCAAAGTGTTTTTGAAAAAAACATCTAGGATGGAGATTTAATTGCGTGTCTTCTATGCTCAAGGTCGACTACTTTTCATTGTGACTTTTCATCACTTTTCACTACTTTTCATGAAAAGTCCCATCTCTAAGTAGAATGGATATGAAATATATTCATTCAGAAGTTGTACACAATGGCCTATTTTTTCATTTTGTAGTCTGTGCGTAGAGTGGCTAATATCAATGTGGGTATAGACAAAACCAATTTTGTTTACCAAAGACAACTCATCCATGTTGTTTATCCACGTAATTGTTAAATTTTTATGAAAGAGTCTATGTACAAGGATTGTTCCTGGTTATAATTCGGAATTCACTCAACAAACTGCTTTAAAACATACAGAAGGCTTTCAAAATTACATAGAAGTATATTTGCTTTCTTTATCAGTCTTAAGTCTTTTTCTGGTTGCAACTATAGTAGTTGAAGATTATGTCCAGGAGAGTACACCATTTATTTTGCAGTGTGGCAACAATGTAATAGTAGTCGTAAGGGCTGGTTCTTTCTGTCAGCCGAGGCGACAGCTAACATAAAAACACGCAATTAATGAAGTAAAAAATAATTAGTCTACAATATAGTAATAATAATAATAATAATTTATTCACAAAAAAATACAATAATAATTACAATTACAAAGTATTATACAAATTTAAAAACGGTATCTGTGAATAAAATATACTCGATAAGCGTATAAACGATTGTTTTGAAAAAAAAAAAAGAAATATATTTAAAATCTAAAATAATATTTAAAAGTAACATAAATTAAAAAAAATCGATTTAAACATAAATAAATTAAAAATATAACATAATGTAGGTGCTATAAATTATATTAGCATTTTTAATTTTTTATTTTAATATAAAAATAATATATTTTAATATATAGTACTTGTTCGTCGTTTTTTTAGTCTCATTAGCTGGTCAACCAGTCTTTTAAAACAGTTGATAACATCGTAGAGGGGTGCCTCTATAGGCCTCTGTAGTTACAGTTGTTACAGCACAGCAGCTTTGTATCATTCCAGAGATATATTCAACAGATAAGCATTTTAGCCTATCTTCTGTTAGAGATAATTCCTATGACCTATGTGACACCTTTCTTCAGTATCAAGAAAAAACTTTCTCTGGTCTTTGATTTGTCTTCCAAAGTAATTCTTAACTGGTATATACTTTTTTTAAACTTAACTGGCATTATGGGGTAACAATTAACCACAATTATTTAAAGCTGGTATAAGACGGAAACAAAAGTTGATAAAGACATTTTGGAGAAACAAGCTATTTTTTAGCAAAATATTGTACTGAATAAAGAAAAATAAATATTTACTAAAAGGCTTCAAAAATCTCTCTCAAAAGATCCACACCGAAGCATTGGTGTGCTAATTAAAGAGGATGGCACGAAAACTGTCAACCTCTAAGATAGCATCAAACTTCTATTGCCAACACACTTCCTTGACTTGGTCATCACAGACGTGGCCGACTAGGCAGAGGAAAAATACAATCCATCTGTCTATGATTGGCAAACTCCCAAACACATTGTAGACGATGAAAAAATTAGATAGGCAATATCCAGCTTCTCTCCATTTAAACCGCCAGGGCCTGACTGTATCTATCCAGTCCTACTTCAATGGGGTCTGGAAGAACTCACACCGCACTTGGTGGGTATATTCAGATCCTCGTTGGCTCTGAGGTATATTCCCAAAAAATGGAGAGGCGTAAAAGTGGTATTTATACCCAAACCTGGAAGGATGGATTACACTGTACCAAAAACATACCGACCAATTAGTCTGACATCGTTTTTCATGAAGACATTGGAAAGGCTATGCGAAAGGTACATAAGGGATGCGGTGATTACAACAACACCACTACACCCAAACCACTCTGCGGAAGAATGCAAGTAGCTCTAAAAATTATAGAACAGTGGTGCAAGGACAGAAACGGTCCTTCCCACAAGGAAAAGGATTGGACCTGGCCCTTCTATTGGCCTGACAAAATCGGTAGTGACAGACCTAATTAAAGAACATTCACTTGTGAAATTCAAGGAAAAATGGGATGAAACAGGAAACTGCAGAGTTGCCAGGGAGCTCTTAAGTTATCTTGACAAATACTTGACTATGACTAAACAAAATCTGCGCCTAGTCATAGGCATTCTGACTGGTCATTGTCAAGTGCGGGAAGATGAAACAAGAAGATGAAACCATCGAGCATATCCTTTACGATTGCTCGACGTTCTCATTTATTAGAAGATTTGTGTTCGGCGAGTATCGGCTAACACCCGATATAAAAGAAACACCTCTTGGCGACGTTGTCAACTACAGCCTACATCTGTAGGCTGGCTCACAAGCTAGGAGGTGCCTATCATCTTAGGAGGATGCACAAAGGGCCTAATGAGTGCCGTGGGGGTAACCCACCCTATACACGTTATAGATACTAAAAGTGATTTAAATACATGAAAAAAAGACATCATTTTAGGAGATTTCTACAAAATTCTGGCATGCACAGCCAAAATGATATATTTATGGGCAATTTTGCCCAAATTGAGAAATTATTCAGGTTTAAATGTACGCCCATATCTACAATATTTAAAGTTATCTCAACAAACCCATAGTGATTGGGAATCGACTCAATTATTAGAAAATTGTATATTACACGGAACAATATCACTGGAAGGAACATGCTCAACTGTTCAGGTAGCAGACAAGCACACCCTGAACAGACCACGAATTTACTCAGGGTTAGTACTAGAATGTCACGAAACTTTGGCTGAAGTATCCATCAACAGTGTGGTCAACTTAAGATGGATAGAAGGTGACGCCACATCGAAAGGTAACCGTCTTGCTGATTCACTAGCCAAGAAGACAGCCAACCAAATACTTTTTGGATCTGGCCCTTCTATTGGACTGACAACAACGGTAGTGACAAACGTAATAAAAGAACATTCCCTTGTGAAATTCAAGGAAAGATGGGATGAAACAACAAGATGCATACTTGCCAGGCAGCTTTTAAGTTATCCTGACAACACTACAGCAAATAAATATTTGACTATGACTAGACAGAATCTGCGCCTGATCACATGCATTCTGACTGGTCATTACCAAGTACGGTGAACCATATTCATACCATGAGGCTGTCAGAATCCGCACTCTGCAGAGGGTGCAAACAAGAAAATGAGACCATCTAAGATTACCCGACGCTCTCATTTACTAGAAGGTTTGTGTTCGGCGAGAATTGGCTGATACCGGCCGATATAAGAGAAGCATATCTCTTGGTGACGTTGTCAACTACATTAAGTCCGTAGACTTGCTCACGAGCTAGGAGGTGCCGATATACTTAGGAGGAGGCCTAAGTGCCGTGGGTTAACCAACCCTCCACACACTACAGATACTGCAATATCTCAAAATTTTGAAAATGTTCAAAAATGTTGAAGTAGTTTAAAGGTGCTGCCGTTAGAAGTAGAGCTAAACATATATACATTTTCGGAATGTATGCACTCAGTTTTATAAGACGTTTAATATTTAAATGTTAATCAGCGATTTTAAAGCATTTCTCGTAGAGATGGACAAAAAAGCGACACATTTTTGGCAACTATATGAAAAACTATAAGATGTCATAAAAAAATACATCTCAATTTTTAACCCTCTTTGTTTTTTATTTTATTTTCTATAAATGCCCATATCTACGTTATTCTTGAATTTACCTCAACAAACCCATCGTGATTCGGATTATACTTAATGGGACCTACAAAATGGTATATTACATACTATTTATCGGTTAGAACTAATCGAGATACATCGGTATCAAAATTTCAATTTTTTTCAAAAAAATATTTCCTGGTTCACCGAATACCGACGCGATATGCATTCTACGTAAGCAGGCGAAATAGTACGCCCATGTATAACGTTCGTTAGTGAACGGTGGTTTTATTAGTAAAGGCAAAATGGGAATAAATAAAAAAATATAATTTAATCACATACATTTTTGGCTCTAACTAGCGCATGAGATCTGTCAAAGGCCGGTTCTGAAGAATAAAGACGCGTTGACAAAGTAGGAAATTCTAGAAATGCATCCAAACGAGCAATCTAATTGTTAGTCATTATCAAATTGCTTTTGTTACGCTCTAAATTGTTTCCCAACAATCTTATTCGGTTTAATTGATGAACTACAATTCATTTAATTTCTGAAACGGATGCTGCTCATAAGGCATGTAAGTACAGAGTCGTCTTTGGGTAAACTCTATACTAAAACCTTTTTAGCTGCCAAGTGACATTTAAATTTAATTGCTTTTTCAGTACGAAGGAATTTTTATGGTCACTACAGGACTCCGCTAATTTTAGATATATTGTATAGTAGGTTAGAGCAAATATGTCCCAGGTAGGTAGCTTTTAAGATATAGGGGTCTATTCTGTAAGAATTCCTTTATATTTAACGGCCTTTAAAAATATTTTCTTCTTTACTTCTGTCATTATTTAAACGGATCTTTAAAATACATTAGAGTCCTATCTTAAAGAAACCTGTTTAAATAATGACAGAAGTAAATTAACGAATACAAATATACTTTTAAAGGCCGCCAATATTTTTAAAGGCCGTTAAATATAAGGGAATTTTTACAAAATAGACCCCATAGGGTGTTAAGTTTTTAAAAAAATCCTAATTTTTGGTAATATTACAATCTAATAAAATACACACGCATATTGTTCAAAAATCTTCACACATACAGGACGTTAAAAGAAGTTCATCCTACAAATTATGTATATAGTGTGATTTCAAATATGAGTACAGATTAATATATTTCTTACAAAAATTTCTAAGGAATTTTAATGGAATTAATTTTAGATAGTTTACAAAATATTTATATTCAAAACATTAATATTTTTTATAAAATTCGTTTGATTCGTTGGTTATATGGTAATATCGAGAATTCAGAGTCATTACCCGATAAGTCTGCAAAAAGGGAAATATGACTTTTATATACCAAACAGAGTTTTTGGTATTTTTTTCTATTAATATACTTCATTTTGTGAAATTATGAAATTCCGTATGTTAGATTGTTAACTAGTATTCCCAAAACTGATATATGGGTAAATATCAATTTTTATTTAAACCAACATCATATAAACCGGTATTAGTCATAGGTCACAGATGACTGGGAAAATATTTAGAATGTTATTTTTTTAATTTAGCTAATTAAGATAAAAATTAAAACTACCCGAGTCAGATATTTCACAAATTTTCAATAAATAGGGAGTCCCATTAAGAATGGGAACAAATGAAGATTATCTGATTAAAAATAAGTCGATGAAACAAAACATGCTTGGGTAAAATGTTACTCGTTTCCGAAATTGAGGGTATTAAAAATTCAAAAATTATTAATGGCTCTAATTTTTTTTTTACTCAGTATAGTTTTACTAAATTCGGCAAACGTTTTTTGTGTCATAAGATACACCTATCAGCAAAAAAAATAGGTAAATAAACCTCTACAGTGGCGTAAATTTTACGCCACTGTCCAAAAAACTCATTTTGTACTATAATTTTAATTTTTTTGATGTTCTTTAAATAAGTCTGTATTCTTGTTAGGAACTTATGAATTGATTGGTTTTCGAGATATTCGCAATTAAAAGTGGATTTCATGATTTTATATTAAATTTGCGACTATCTAAAATTAATTCCATTATTATAAAAGATGAGGTCCTTTGAATTTCTTTTAAGAAATATGTCTATCCGTAATCATATTTGTAATCAACCTGTATACATAATTTGTGTAATGAGTTTTAATCACAATCATACTGTAACATTTTATTTTTCTACCTCTGCTTTTATTTCAAACCACAATTTCCCTAAATTTTAAAAAATATATTAAATAATTGCGCACCGCCCTGTATATGTGAAGGTTTTAAACAACGTTTATATAAGTTTCCATCAAATTACAATATATCCAATGGTGCACTCAAGGGAGGGGTTAAAACACCCCCCCCCCACCTCCCTACCCGAAATATTAATGATTTAGTAGCAATTTAATCTAAATAAAATAGTAGAAATTAAGCAGATCAGAGTAAGTATAAAAAAGAATTAAAAAAATTATTTGTAAATGCTAAATACAATCAGAAAATATGACTATACTTTGTTTAGACCTAGAACACCTGTAAAACAAACCCAGAGATGTAACGTTGATACTGATACTTCAGGAGATTATTACCGTATGTCCATTATATATACCATTTTAAGAATAAATAATTTCACAAACCACAAAACAGTTTTTGTTGTATACAATATATTAACTCATGACTTCTTCGAAATAAAGACGAGACGCTTAATTAAATTTGCACGTGAGTGAAATAAAGTACTCTCGTGAATCGACTGTCTGTCTGCCGTGATTCAACAGATGGATACACCTCTACCACTAGTGGGCTAGCGCGCACTGTTCTAATTAATGGCATCGCTTATTGTATACCGTTCTTCAGGCGTCATTGTGGGAAACTTAACATACTGTATAATAGTAGTTCCAAAGTTTACTACCTACAGATCCCACCAAACTGAGTAATGATACTAAAAAAATTCTGGTCTTTAGTATTCTACAAACATGATCTAAATGGAATTTCTGAAGAATTGATAATAGAAACTAAGTTTTGGTTGTTAATATTTAGGGTGGAAAAAGATAAATGGCCAAAAGATACTTTTAGTGCTTTGGACTATTGTGATGAAGACATGTTATCAACATTAAAGTTTTGCTATGGATATTAGTAGTACTGCTACTTGTGTCTACCGTAGAAAATGAAAGAACATTAACACTAAGCAGACTAAAAAACTATTTAAGAAACTAAATTTCAGAAAACAAGTTAAGTGGATTAACACTTCGACATGTATAGGGATTGACAGAATCGACTATAGGGGGTATACAGTCGATTCTGATTTAAATAAATCCTCTGGAAAACAAACAAATCAAAATTTAAATAAAATTGTCTAAATATTTCATTGTATACAATTTAAGTGTTTAATAAATGTCTTCTTTCTCATTTTACGTTGTACAAAATGTTATACTAAAAATCTTAACACACCTCTACCCCTAATAAAATACCTGAGTGCGCCGTTGAATATATCAATGTTACAACCAACCGAAAATATGAATTAATAATTTTTTTATTAATTTATAAAATTTTGACCTAAGTTTTTTTTTACATTCGGACAATCCTCCCGCCCTGGTGAGATTTGATAAGATGTGGTGGGACCACCACCTCCCTCTCACGTGAGATTTATCATATAATTTTTAAATAATTAAATATATTTGATATGTTTATGTATTTTGCTTTCCATTAAATCAGCGTTAATACTGATGTTTACATCTTTTCTGGGAAATAAGAGACAAATTTATTACCCAGGAATACAAAAAATGTATTCAAAAAAAATTTTCTTGATGTTAATAAAATTTATTTCATACAAATATATGTGAATTAAAATCACCGCAAGCGTCGCTTTACTTTCGCCATATTTAATATATTTCTTAGTTTTAAAAGTGACACTACCTATACAAATTAAAATTTATTGTTGTTTTAATTAAATGTGATTTGAATTGTTATAGAAGATTCGAATCTGTCATCATTGTTTATTGTATTTTACTTTCCTATCTGTATACAGATATAAGGAAAGTATAGGAATCATGATTTTTTAAACTTCAAATCATAGACTTCGTGTTTAACATTATAACCTCTGTAGAGATCCGGTTTTATTTAATTATTTATTTAATGTAATAATTTTTATTACTTGAAAATTTGTATTCATTTATGTGAAAATAAACATCTATAAAATTTTGAATAAATTCAAATAAAAATGTTATTAGTATTTAAAAATATTTTATTTGGGGACGAACTAAATAAACGTTTTATTAATTAGTAATAAAATTTGATTAACGGTAAACAAAGTTGTCTCTCAGTGTAGTGTAGACAATATTGAATATTATCTTAGCTTCGGATTGATTTTATAATACAAAATGTTATCTATCATAACAATGTATATCCTCTGAATTTAAAACTTGACTTCAAATTTTCATTGACCTCCTTCCTTTTAAATGAGATTTGGTGAAATTTTGTCGGACCCCTCCCCCCATTTTGAGCTCACTTAATTAATGGACGCCCCCTAAGGAAATATTTGATTGATAAACATTTTCTGGGATTACTTTCGTTGAGGATGTCTGACCTATTGACCGAATCCAAAGAAAAATAAAGCGTAAGCCGAGCTGAATCATCATGGGGATCGTTGATCTTTCATAAATACCTACATGAAATAAAATTAAGTGAAAGTGATTTTTTTTTCAAGTTTATTTGTTTAATAAGGAGTAATAACAAAATGTAGTACACGATATGACCTTAACCGTAAGTAGAAACAACTACCTTGACCGTAAGAAGGACGACACCAGACCATTTTTTTAATATATTTTTACTGGGTGGGCACCTATTAATTGTAGATGTGTAGATCACATACCTATTAGTGTTTTAAACATGAGATTAAAATTGAATAAACATAAGAGTGTTCTCAAAATGAAAACTTTACTATAGTAGAATCCGCCAACAATCGTCAATAAAAGTATGTCAGGAATGTGTAACAGAGTGGCATATTTTTGCTGACATCTGTCATTGCTCCAAAGTTTTGAGATGGCGGACAATTTTAATGTTTTACATAGGTACACGATAAGTATTGTCGTACAACAAGACCGTACCATGTTGTTTGTTTACGTCTGACGCTGGCGATCGAAAATCCAATAGAATGTTTATTTGTACGCATCCCGGCTCGTGGTTGAAGGATTTCATGAACGCATTGATATTCTTCTAGATAGGATTCGATTTTTTTTAGATTGTTAAATTTTTGTATATAAGCGAATTATTTTGCCATACTAAGTTAAGTTTTTAAATAAATGTTGTCGAATAAAGATAAATTATTAAATAAAGTAGACGTGTGAAATATAAATAGTGCTTAAATATAAATAAATTAATTAATTACTTAGTACTTAGTGTAAATAAATTATAAATAAACTGTTTTTAAAATAAACAATTGTTACAGTATGCATTTTAATGCAATATAAAATGTATTTTAAAAGTTTTTAATTGAAGTGAGATCCACATCACCTCTGTATTACTGTGTCGCGTTAACATTGGTTCGCCAGTATTGTAACCTACCGCACCCAGGTACCTTAATAATTTATTAATTCCATTTATTAAATATAATATTGCATTCTTATTAAATTGAAAATCCTTCATTTAACAAAAAGTCTCTCAGATAATTAAATCTTATTAACGACACCTAATAAAGAATATCTATAACCATGTGTCCTTAAAAGAACCAGCCCAAGGAACACTTAACGCACTTATCTTAAGTGCGTTTCAATAGTAACGTTGTTTTCGATACACAAAACTTTCAAGGCACCTAGATTCGTTTTTCCCACTGGCAATTAAGACACTGACGTCACAAAAAGCCATTAAAACTAGTATAAGAACCCGAAACCAAATGAGCTCGGAGGCATTCATTTTTATTATTTGATGTGCAAACATTCATTTTATTATTTGTATCCAGTTATATTTCAAGTTCAGTGGTCAGTACCTTTCCTAAAACGCTCTTCCTAAAACAACCTCTATCCTACAATGTCTCCTTTCCCCCGAACGCTGGCAACGTCCCACGCCTTATTTCCCGACGCTTGCCGTCCCTAAATATTTTTTCATAATATCCTTGTCGACACCCTTCGTCACGTGCCGCACCGCCTAAATATTTCTACCATATATCGGTCCCTATGCAGTACCGTATTAAATACCTTCCTCTCCACCACGACGCTAGGCGCCTCGACGCAAGGCGACGCTCAACGCTTAGACGTACCTAAATCGACGTCGTCACAACGCTAAATGAAATTAGTACATAATCTAATGTCTGTATTTTCAATGGTGATTCAAAAGATTTATGTAAAAAAGGTCAAATACAGTAAGTATAGAACTTAAAATAAAATAAAGTTGTGAGGTAAATAATAACATTTTAGAGAGTAAAACAACGAACAAAATGAGGTACGGGGAGTGGGCCGTTACAGTATCCTACATATTATATATGATCACATATCAAATAAATTCAGAGTGGGCCCGTAATTAATGGCTTAAAAAGCGTAAGTGTAAATTTGGCTTCGAAATATTACGATCTGATAACTTGTTTCAATAAAATTTAGAAATTAAAAAGTCAAATTTGAAATAATGTTTTCGCTTTTTGGTAATATCTTAACAACTTCTTTTTAAATTGTTGTCAAATTTGCCAGGTGGTTAATATTTTTAGCAAGGAATAAGATTTTATTATTTTAAATTTTTTTATGATGAAATTAGATTAATAATTTTTTTGACGAAATATTTTGGTTATTTTGACTAGAAATAATATATGATGTATACGTCATTATTATGTAAAACTTTTCGAAAAAAGAAACGCTAACGTACAGAGTCACGAAAAGTGTTTTAATCTTTTACCACGTGGTCATTTGTTTGTTGTTTTTTAAAGTTTATATTTTTAAATATTAATAAAATTGTAATTAAAAAAATTAGATATGTTAGTTTATAATTTCTTATATACTCATATAAAAAGAATTCTTATCTATTTTACTAGTGGGCAAGTAAATTTAAAAAAATGGTCCGTATATACGACACCGATCAAAATGTTTTCTAAATAATATAATTAGTCTTTTCGATGGTACAATATGATAAATATTTGGGATAGCTTTATAAAATCATCGAGAATTGAATGAAGACATGCAGACAGTAAAATGTAGAGAGGAAGAAAGTGGAGTGATACAGCGCACATTATTTCAGAAATATTTCAAACGTTTCAAACATATAACATTTCAAGTACAAATTTCTGAAATATTTCTGAAATATTTTAGTTAAATATTTCACTGCAAATGTTTCTGAAACATGGTATACATGTTACGTAAAAGGTTAATAAACGGGTTATGTTGTAAGAGGTCAACAATTAATGACGAATTTCTGATTTGTAAGAAGAAGATAGGATATGTAGTTATTTTAGTTTTTATTTCATCACGTCCCTGTCCAGCCACCAGCTAGAAACAAGCCTATATTCTAAATAATTATAGATTTGAGTTGTTGGTTTTTGATATTCATGCGTTATATGGGAAGCAGAATATGTTTTTAGAAATTAAGGTGAGAACTACATAAATAATGCTTGCTTAGGTGGATTTTCATATTTTGTTTTGTTTAGACATGAGTATTGTTTTATTATAGTTAATTTAAAACAATATTAAACTAATGTTAATCAAATAATTTGTGTAAATCCTTTTTAATTACCTATATTTTATTTCAAATTAGTGCATTTAAAGGAATTGGTGGAAATGAAGCAATTTGCCAGCTTTGGCGCTGTGTCAGTAAAAATTACATCCAAGTTATTCAACGTTTCCAGGATAAAGTATTAAGGAACATCGTCGATGCATCCTGGTACTGCCGTAATACTGATCTTCATAGGGACCTTAAAGTGGAGACTGTTGAAAATACAATTCAAAAATTTGCTAGTAGTCACCAACAACGACTACTCCAACATGAAAACCTTGAGATTATCCAGCTCCTTAACAATGCCAATCTAATAAGAAGAGAACCAGGCCTTTTGAGTTAGTTCAGTGATGTTAGATTAAAACAGAGTATAGTGTGGTTAAGTGTTATACGTTAAAGGTAGTGTAACTAAATAATTAGACTCTAAAGTACACTATATAGTGAGTAGAATCTTAGTTTATGAAGTTTTTCATCCCTAGATAAGTTAGGTAAAAATTGTATTGCAACTATGTTAAAAGAAATAGATTGGCTTCCAGTACAGAATTATGTTCAGTACATGACTGATATTTATTTATAAAATAAAAATGACATTAATCAGATCTATTAGAAAAAATTCAATATAATTCGAAATATCACAACTAAAATACAAGAAGTCAATCTGACTTTCATGTATGGCAAGCCATCACTAAAAGTTCCCAAAATACAATTTTTATTAAAGGTTTAAAAAATTTAATAGACTGCATACAGAAATTAAAAAAAAAATAATAAATGTATTCCAAAGTAACCTCAAACAATACTTGATAAATAAACAGAACGGATATACTTTCTTGTGATAATACTCTTTAAACCTGCCCTTTTTAAGTATTTCCCTTAATTTATTGTTATTTTACCCCTCGTTTTACCCGCATTTATTATAAATTATTTCTATTTTGAGATCATGTAGATACTTTATTTTAAAAAATTACTTGATGTTATAATAATACTACTTACTATGTTTAAATTATTAATAGTTTTGCGACGATAGGTTATAGCAACTTATAGCCACAAAACTATTTTTGTGTTAAAGTAGATCCATAGAGAGCAATGTAATTTACAAAGGCCTTCTTTCAACATACAAATAAATGACAACTTTATAATTAAAATAAAAAACACAACAAAATACCTCGGTACCAAGGTAAGAAGATTCATTTTTAAATTTTATTTATTAAGGAAATTTATGACTAGAAGTTTACTAATTATTATTTACAATTCGCTGGTTGAATATGTAATCCAAAATCGTATAATAAAAATTTTCTACAAAAAAACCAGCATTATATCCTACCTTTGTATAAGAACATTATATTATCTATCTTGCTGTACCTTTATGGAAAGCCTGAATTGAGATATACTACAAATTATTTGCAATAAATATAAAAAGTATACATTTTTAAATAATTTGACATTTAAGAGCCATTCACACATCACAGTTGACATCTTGATACTTGACAGGCACAGCCAAGTATTATTCTGATTTTTGCCAAATAAAATGGCTGGTTAATTATTCTATGGGGTTGCGGCAGAGAGCCAATAAATTTGATGAAGATGTTTTTGTGGCTAGGGACGAAATAGTAGTACGCTTAAGTTAGCACCACCATAAAAAAGTCATTTTTAAGAAATTGCTTATATATTTTTCATAAATTGGCAGGCTTGGCTACTAATTTCGAATAAAAATAGCCTCCAAAATGGCTATGATTGCAAGTTTGAAGGTCGCAACCCGCTTTAGAAATTTCACCCTTACTATCAACAGCTATTGTTTGACAGGTCGTTAGAGAATGTTTGGAATTTATGGAATTTTAAGAATGTTAGGAATGTTGACTTAGAAATAATTGAAATTCCTAAAATTGTAACATAAGAAATGCATATGCTGATTTTAAGAAAATTGATTATAAAATAGGATGAACCGAAAATTCTGAAAATCAATAGGGTTCTAAGTTAGAAGTAATTATTTAAGAAAATCAAAACCGCAAGTCAATCAGAACTTTCGTTCTAGAGTTATCGTGCCGGCATACATACAGACGACCAGACGAAAATTTTTTTTTGCATTTTCGGACATTTAAAAAATGGGGGTAAGAAAATTTTTTCGTCTGCACGAATGCAATACTGAGGCACCATAGGAAGGGCCTCAGTAAAAACTTACGAATACGCATTTTACTAAGCTATCATGAGTTGCAAGGGAATAATTTTAACTCAAATGTGATCAAAAGGTAAAATAAAATAGAAAAATAAATCTCGAATCCATGTCACATAATTCGAGAGACCCTTTTCTACCGGAAAACTAGTCCTTTAGCTAATATCACAACAGGATTGAATAATAAGCAAAAATTACCCTCAAAGTTACCCCAATTTTCGCCCCAAAAATTATCCCTAAAAAATTAAATAAAAAATCACGGTGAGTCAAAATTTCGAAATTTTTAGAGAAAAGGTCTCCACACTCACCAAAGGCGTATTAGTACGCATCCGTGTCTAAAATTCGTGAGCAAATAAATCAAAACTAAACTGCTGTTTTTCTTTGGTTATAATGCAATGCGTATCGACTGTATTAGCTAAAGAAGTTGTTTTGCGGAGGGAACGGTCGCTCTTATTATGTGAAATATGGCTTCGTTATTTATTTTTCTATTTTATTTTCTTCTCAAGAGCACGAACCCTGATTATGGTAATAATAGGATACAGCTCATCGGACAGTGAAGAGCCCTTAAATATGTCCCTGAAATAAACAACAGACATTATCGTCGGATGGACGAAAGTTAGTTGAAGTTATGTAAATGCCAAGCGATAAGAATGATTTGTGATTTAAAACACGACATTCCAACACAACAGTAAAACTTGATAAATAATTTATAATGAATGAAAATGAAAACTGAATCAACAAACGAGATTAGTTGGAGTTTAACTTCGGCAGTTGAATGACAATATAATAATTATTACATACAGAGTTGAAAACAATTTCCGATTGTGGCCTTCGTTTGTGTAGATGCAGTAGATGGTAAATGTTGATGCGCGAGTGATATTTTTATATAATATAAAAGTTCGACGGACAGCTGTTTTGTTATATCGAAACAATGCATCAACAAATAATGTGTATAGACCGCGATTTCTAGTTACGTTTTGCGTTTATCAACAAAAGCAGCTTTTCAATTCAAGGGCCTTCAGCCTTCACTCCCCCAGCACCAGCACAGCACCAACAGTGACAATGATATATTTCTTTTGTAAAACACAATCAGCTGTTTGCAGTGTGTAGTTAACCACCACGTGTGTTGAGTGTCGATGGTGTGTGTACATTGAACTTCTTTATGGATGTTCCTCGAGTTCTTCATTGCTGATTTGAAATTGTAAAAATGCCCAACGAACCTGATCTCATCGCCAATGCCGAGGCCGGAGAGCCTCTCTTGGCTAAAAATGAAAAATCGGCCGATATCGCGACCACCAAACCTGATGAAGTCGCTCTTAAGCCGATTAACGCTGCTATTGTAAAAAGAAATAAAAGTAAGTTCAAACAATTAATAGAAAATACGAAATATTTTTTTAAAACTGCGAACTTTAAAACCGTTCATTTAAGGTGATTATATATTTCAAAAGGAGCGCGAAATATATTGAACCATGTTTTTAAAATTATAAATTTAAAAATACAAGGTGGTTCATTAACAATGTTCCATAAAGTGACTTGAGACGTTTTTAACTTTTCCAAAATGATATTTCTAAAACTATTCGACTCATCGACTATTTGGATACACCAATGACAGTTTAAGTCTTGATCCGTAGAATCAATTTTCTTCATTTAATTTCACTTTGGTATAAGTTTTCATATAGATAGTTAAAAAAAAAAAATTACGCACTTCCGGGTGACTTTAAAGACAACGTTTCTTAAACGCGCTGCTTATGTTTAACACCAATAAGTTAACTTTTTAAAACAATATTGCGATTATTGTAAACTATAATTCTTCACAAACCAAATCAAAATATTACTTTTAAATGCCGTATATTTGTCTAAAAACATTCGGAAATTTAACGCAAAACTTTATTTCAAAATTTAAAAATACATTTCACCTATAATTTTGATAGAGCTGTACCCGGCGGCCCAATATGAATGGCTTTTGGCCATATCTCAAGTTCAAACCTTTATTATAAAAAAGACAAACTTTAAAAGCATTCATTTAAGGTAATTATATCTTACAAAATAGGCTCGAAATCTGTTGAACCATAGTTTTATAATTATAAATTTTTAAATACTGAAAATCCTTGTTTATATTTTATTCAAAATTTAAAAACTGATTTTCGCCCGTCATTTAATGGGTAACACGTGTATGCGCTGATAAAAATTTTTTTTCTTGAGATTATTAATGGAAGTATTCAGTTTTCATCACGGATTTCGCTAATTATTTTTTTGTTGTGTTTGTTATTATCAGGAGAAGGTTCTTATGAAAGAAAAAATTAAGAAAATTGCGCGGAAAATTCGAAAATTTCTATATATATAAAAATTAATCCCTATTTCCTTGGTCACGGCATCACGCGTGAATGGCTGGACCGATTTCGCTAATTCTTTTTTGTTGTGTTTGTTATTGTCAGGAGAAGGTTCTTATGAAAGAAAAAATTAAGAAAATTGCGCGGAAAATTTGAAAATTTCTATATATATAAAAATGAATCCCTATTTCCCTTGGTCACGGCATCACGCGTAAACGGCTGGACCGATTTCGCTAATCCTTTTTTTGTTGTGTTTGTTATTGTCAGGAGAAGGTTCTTATGAAAGAAAAAATTAAGAAAATTGCGCGGAAAATTAGAAAATTTCTATATATATAAATGAATCCCTATTTCCCTTGGTCACGCCATCACGCGTGAACGGCTGGACCGATTTCGCTAATTCTTTTTTTGTTGTGTTTGTTATTATCAGGAGAAGGTTCTTATGATAGAAAAAATTAAGAAAATTGAGCGGAAAATTCGAAAATTTCTATATATATAAAAATGAATCCCTATTTCCCTTGGTCACGGCATCAGGCGTGAACGGCTGGACCGATTTCGCTAATTCTTTTTTTGTTGTGCTTGCATTAGAATATTAAACACTTTGTTTTTGAAATATTTTTTAGTTAATTATACCAATTCGAAATCAATATTCATAGTTAAAACAGGACAACGTCTGTCGGGTCCGCTAGTTACCAATAAATATTTTGAACTCAAGTACTAACAAATCGGAATGAGAACATAAAAGCACAAAATCATGACAGCAGGTTTAATAAATTTAACACATGTTTATTTTATTGCATTTCTATGGTCCACTACTTGTTTTTAAATGTTGTAAAATTTCATTCCGCAGTTCTAGTAATCATTAATTTTTACAATTGATAATATCTACCATTAGACAACGGTTTTCCCTAGAATGTTAAGCCTTTAATTCATTATTTTATGGTGTAAACAATAATAAAAAGTTCCACATAATTGTCTTTTCTCTAAAACCGCGAAATGTATTTATTTAAATTTCCTTAACAAATAGATTGTTAAATTCCGTTCAGTTGAACCAGAGTAATCGATATTTAAAGAAATATGCCTTATATAAATTTGTTAATATTTCTCCAGAGATGAAAAGATATTGATACCCGATTTTTGCTGAATTTCTGGTAATTTAGTCTCCTCCTTCAATCCGTGGTAAAAAATGCATACTTCCATTTAATATTTCCAAGAAAAAACTACATGTATCTAATATAATTTAAAAAGCGCCCTGTATCATGTAAGTTGCTAATTAGATTGGTTCTAATTTATAAATATTACATTGTGAAGAAGAGCTGTTGTCACAAAACCAAATTTGCAAAATTCGCATAAACAGGACAGGACCTCGGTTAAGCATTTGTTCTAATCACGGTTCCCACTTCCCCTTCGCATGACCAGATATACAAGATAGAAGAACATTATTCTGGGCAAAATTATGCAAAATTTTTTGGAAATTCCAACTATCATATTTTTAAAAGATCTTAACTTGGGAAATTATAGAAAATAAGCATTTTACTATTTGGTATTCAGTTAGCGATCGATTTTCTAAACACATTTCTAAAAAACAAATCATATCCTCCTTCCTCTTAGTGATTTCTTAAAAAAAGTCCTCAAGCCAAGTCCCTCCCTTTTGTGGCGATAGTACTGTTTCTTTTTTTATTATGACTATTATTTTCTTCGCGGAGCCCCCACAAAGGCTTTGCGGAGCCCCAGGGCTCCGCGGAACACACTTTGAGTAACGCTGCTATAGATGATTCTTGAGATATGCCCGAAAGCTATTCTTATTGGGCCATCCGGTACAAACATTCTTTTACTAAACTAGCTAATGATTTTTAAAATTTCAAAACCTAGATAATTATGTCTAGACAATGAATTGCTACCCAATCAAAAATTTGGAGCAAATAGACACAACTATAGCGTTGGTAAAAGTACAGCAATCAATTGAATTTTAAAATTAGAAAGTTTTTGATTCTTTTATTTGCGGAATGTTTAGTTTTCTCTACACAGATCGTTTAAAAATTTTTATATAGTTAATCTAACACCCTTTGTTGATTTTTATCAAAAGCAAAAGTTAACATTCAAGATTTGTTACGCTTCTCATATTGTTTTTTTAGTGTTAAATAAATAAATGCTATTGTTAAATTATTAAACTAGTGATAAAATGTACATATCTTAACAAAATACAATTTTAAATAAAAATTATTTACTCAGTATTAACTCTCTCGTATTAAAATATCAAAGGACAAAAGATATGAGGGTCAAAATAATATACAATTATTAAAAAGATGATACATATTCATATACGAATGGTAATGTTAAAAAGTAATATTTTTAAAGATATCAAAAGCATTACGGGAACATTACGATTTCTTCCTTTTCAAAAGAACAGGAAAAAGATGCATGGAAAATTTTCAACTATGGAATTGTTGGTTTTTTAACTAATAACGAAACTATTTTTTTTTCTTGAAATTATAACGTTTTTTTTTCTTTGAAATTGAAATATATCTACATTAGAATTTTGCCAGTTCTTGTTTACTCATCAATTTTTATATAAATAAATGACTGATACCAGAATAGATAAAACATATATCTTCTATTCTCAATTCTCAGATTTTGTCTCGTCAAAAATGCGTCTATTGTTAGCCCAATAAATAAAAAAAGTATTCTTAATAGGTGGGTACACGTGGAGACAAAACAGACCGTTAAAATGAAGGGTTAAGTTAATAAAAAAACAACAAGCAGGTAGAAGACTCTTACGTCAGGTAATTTCCTTGGAATGGAATCATATATAATGACCGCCTTCGGGCTATTGTTAACGGAAAGTTATGAAACTATTAAGAAGATCGATAACCATTCCATATCAGTATTTATTTATATTTCATCTCGGTCAGGTTTCAAGATACAGGGTGGATTTTTAAAAATATATAAAGTGTTTCAAAGAACATGGGGGATTTTATTACCCAAAAATAAAACAAAAATAGTCTATCAACATGGGTCTGCAGAAGCTTTGCTTCAAAATTTTGTTCGGTTTTTCAAAATATTTCCTAAATGGCTTTAACGATTTAAATTAAATTTTTGTTATACAATGGACCTAAAAACGTATACATTTTAGCAATAAAAATATGTAAATAACCATGAGCGCGTGCGCTAACGTTCGCTTTAATAATTTTTAACAAAAAATAGGTACACCACTGTAACGGCCCACCCCCGGTACCCCATTTAATCGTTATTTTAATCTCTGAGATGTTATTATTTACCTCACAAGTTTATTTAATTTAAGTTATAATTACTGTATTTGGCATTTTTCCTCAAATTAATTGATAATTTATATACCCACGTTGTGATAATATTAATTAAGGTAAACCAGGATTAGATACAAAGTTTGGTGCAAATTGATAAATAAAACCAGACAAGTTTATATTTAAACTCTTTTATTTTTCATACTTTAAATGTGATGCAATAATTAGCAAAGTATATTACAATTGGTACTATTTACTGAGATCTCACTTGAGTCCTGTTCAAACGCAGACCACTTTTATTTGCTATCAACATATATTTTATTTAGGTTGATGACCAACGGAGTTAACGAACAGCGTCAATTCGCCAGTTGGTTAGCTACTGTGTTGATGTTTATATTCTTATTTGGGTTCATGACCAACGGAGTTAACAAACAGCGCCAATTCGCCAGTTGGTTAACTACTGTGTTCATATTGATTTGATTCTATTCTAGATATACACAGGTTGTACCCTCTTAGGTAAAGATTTCGACGAGTATAGAGGTGATGACCAACGGAAGTAACGAACAACGCCAATTCGCCAGTTGGTTACCTTACTATGTTGCTTTCACATATACTTTGTTTCAAACCGTGTAGAATGGGTGGCTTAGCATATAGGTGTCCCCCCTTGAGTTATCGAACAGTGTATTCACCAGTTGGTTAACTTACTGTTTAATTTTACCGTCTTGGTTTGTACAATTTATACAAGATAGCACATCCCTGTATACAATATCTATTGAAATTACTTAATACAACCCTTTATATTTCTTAATATTGAGTTTTATAATTTATATTGAATTAACTTAAATTCTCCTATCGAAAACAGATGACTAACCTAACTGTCTTGCAGACTGAAGGCCATATGGTTTATTGGTTACATTAATAATATTTTAAAAAATGTCAGGCCCTCGTCTAAACGACCCCGGTGGTATCTCAAAGAAAGTTACATAAATATTTTGACTCACTATTAAAAATACAGACATTAGATTATGCACTAATTTCATCTAGTGTTGTGACATCGTCGATTTAGGTACGTCGCAGCGTTGAGCGTCGCCTGGCGTCGAGTCGCCTAGCGTCGTGGTGGAGAGGAAGTTATTTAATACGGTACTGCATAGGAACAGATATACGGTAGAAATATTTATATATTTATAGGGATAGGATATATTGTAGGATAGACGTTGTTTTAGGAAGAGCGTTTTAGGAAAGGTACCGACTACTGAACTTGAAATATAATACAAATATTATATTTGAATGCTTGTACATCAAATAATAAAAAATGAATGAATCCGAGCTCATTTGGGTCTGACTTCTTGTACCAGTTTTAATCGCTTTTTGTGACCTCTCTGTGTCTCTTAGTTCACAGAGAAAAACGAATCTGGGTGAAAAGGGGGTGGCTGATTTATTACTTGCCTTGAAAATTTTGTGTATCGAAAACAACGTTACTAATCAAACGCACTTAAGATAAGTGCGTTAAGTGTTTCTTGGGTTGGTTCCCAGACAGTTACACGAAAATTGGATCTCTTACGGACATGGTTATAGATATTATTTATTAGGTGTCGTAAATAAGATTTAATTATCTGGGAGATTTTTCCTTAAATGAAGGATTTTAAATTTAATAAGAATGCAATAATTATACTTAATAAATGGAATTAATAAATTATTAAGGTACCTGGGTTCGGTAGGTTACACCACTGACATTTTCACTTTTTGATAGCACAATTAGTTAAGATATTTAAATGGCTACTAAAGAGCAAAGTTTAATATATTTTGGATTTCGGATTCGTTTAGATGCATTTTTAGCACTGTGTTAAGAGGTATAAGGAATAACCTTATTCTCAAAAAAAAACAGGAAAGCTTAAAATATGATAAAATGAACGTTTTAAATTACAGTGATTGCGCGTATATATTCAGTTAAAAACAGTCTCACTCAATTTAAAACTAGAATTAAAATACAGATAAGCAAATCGTTTAAAATCGTATTAAAAATGAAGTGTTTTCAAAATCCATACACCCAGCCCTCACTAATAAAAATGTAAACACCTTTGCTGAATTTCAGCCCTTAATTTCTATTTGACTAGTATGAATTTTTTAAAAAATATTTAATTTTACCCCCGCAATATACCTAATGTTGAAATTAGGTGAGACCCTTTTTGATTGAATGAATACGCCGAATCACTGTAAATTTAAACGTTTAATTTTTCCTATATTGAGCTTTTCTGATTTTGTTTTTTCTAGAATAAGGTAGTATATACGTTCCTGTTAAATACCAACATAAAAATGAATCCGTAAAAAATCTAGTATGCTAGTGTCATCTTTATTGACTTGTTATAATTTTGGATAGTGTTGTTTTCCAACTTTTTCTCTGAATTTCTTTTATGCTGATTGTAAAATTATAACATTATAACATCTTTGAAACAAAAAGCATCTGTGGACAAATATTTGTAAGGAATCACTCCACGAGCGATGACACATGTTTTTTGATACACTCTGTATAGAAAGATCATAAAAAAACCTAAATTTTATAATTCGGAAGGGTGTTACGAGGCAAGTTGAGTGATATGCATCTCAACCGAAGTATCAACGGTACGTCAAGAGATGTCTTCCCCTTGATAAAAATGTACGTGTTTTGGATTTGGAACACGAGCAATACGAGCATATCATGTCACAACAAACACGTTTTCTAAAACAATAGGGCAACGAAACACCGGGCCGTGCCTACGTCGTCGCAACAACGGGCCAAGTTCGTTGGATTTGTACGGTGTTGCGTCTCTACCACGAACCGCGCTAAACAGGATCGAAGTAGGCCCGTACAAATCTGACGAACCTGGGCTCGTTGTTGGCCCAGGTCCGGCCAGTTATATCTATACGCACCTTTATATCTACACGCACCTTAATCTAGTTCCTAACAAAAATTAAAAACTAGATACAACTAATTACTCAAATTACCTTAATTGATCTAATTTAAAATATCATAAAAATTATAACTCAAATAATTCAACTTTCAATTCTGATAAAATAATACTAATTTCACCTATTTTTTTTTAATGTGTGTTAAATAATTTTAATTAGTCACGAAGCACTACAATCTAAGTATTAATACTTCAGCAACTTAATTATGTTTATTCTCTACGTAGGTATTTGAGAAATATTGTTTTGTTGTAACTTATTAGTTTGTCATTTTGTCGTATATTTATCATTTTGTCATATTACATATTTTATCATATTTACTATTTCGTCATATTTATTATATTTAATATTCTGAATAAACATTATTATACTAGTCAACGGGATTTAAATCGGGTGACCTTCCTGACCATGATCTGTCTATGTTAGGATTACAAATATTATTCTAAAATTTTCCAGCAGTCCACCAAGAAAAATAAGGTCATACAAGTTTTTTTAAACCCTATAGTTATGAAAAAAATATTGTAGCCACTAAAAGTTTTCGGAAAAGTATAACAAAAAAAAAATTTCACTACAAAAAAATTATTTTTCAAATCAACCTTTTTGTCTTAATAAGGTTACGTTTTAGCTATAAAAAATTATATTAAATTAAAAAATATATACTTTGGTTCTTAAAAAATGCATTTGTAAGGGTTATACTTCACAAAAAATATAACGGTCATTTGCATCCTTACCTGTCTTTGTCTCTCGTACTTTCTGACTGGACGTGGTCGTTCTGATTTGATCTGTTTCAAAGCGTATGTATATGCTGTGAATCTTAAAATGTATGCTTTTAAATATGTATACGCCACGGCAAATAATAATAATAATATCCGTCCCTTCCCCTACACAAGTCGTTCAGTCGACTTCAGGGGTTGAAATTCACTCGTAAGGGGATGAATTAGGGAGAGTATTATTATTATTATTATTATAAATTAAATTATTAACACGATGAAAAATAAAGTTTTTTGTTTTCAATTATTTTTAAATATACAGGGTGGTCTATAAACGAGGGGCTGACCAAACCTATTCATTTTTAAAGCAAAACACCCTGCAGGTAGTTATACATATTTGATTGTTTTCACATCGTCAAACAATTTTAATACACTTCATTCATTTGCTATGTTGTATATCGAGTGTGTCAACTGCGGGATTACAATTTTCTCATTTATTTAAATGGAATACCCTGTATGTTATACCACCAATTAATTAATACCGGATATTCCATTTAAAAAATTGATTGAGTCGTAACCTCGCGTTTTGACACACCCTATATACAACATAGCAAATGAATAAAGTCAATTAAAATTGTTTGACGATGTGAAAACAATCAAATATGTATAACTACGTGTTTTGCTTTAAATATGTATAGGGTTAGTTAGCACCTCATTTATGGATGACCCTGTATATATAGGGATAATTGTTAAATATGGTCATACAACTTTTATGTTAAAAATTTCTTCGTATTTCCGATAATAAAACAGCTATCAATCGATTACGCACTGATGGGACACCCTGTATATGTGTTATTGGCTAACATGTTGGTATCGTTGGATAGGCAAATTTATAAGGAATTTTGCGATAAAAAAATTTACAGGGTGTTGTATTTGAAAAAATTGAGTAAATTGAACTTAAAATTAGCCATATTTAAGACATGTTTCAAAACCCTCTGTATAGAATAAACTAATTCTATCACCACTACTCGTTAGCTTAGTATATCTTATAAAACTGTACATTAAACAATTTTGAAATCTACCTAAATTATGATAAATTTAATTTGGGGTCTGCATCAAATCTCTAATTTCAAAAAAAAATTAATTGCTTGGCAGCCCTGTAATGTTTTTCAAAAATTCTAGGATTCTAAAAATTCTTTTTAAAAAAGTACATTTTTATTTGCCAGGCATAAATACAACACCCTGTGTATCCAAAAGTATTTTTAAAATATCAAATCCAAATTGAAATATTAAACAATTACGCCCTAGTGGGACACCCTGTATATGTATGTTTTAATTATATTCCCTTTTTCTGTAACTTAGAACAAAAGTGGTTAACTATATTCTCCTATTACGTCATACATTTTATGATTTAACATTTAAAATTTTACACGACTTTGGACTCAGAATAATCAAATCTAGATATTTATTATTTAACTAGTTCTAAATTGTATAGCATTTCAAAAATTAAACCATAAACATGTATGATGTAATTTTTTTCCAAGAAAGTCCACTATTAGAGCTGAAATAGTTATCATTGTGTTCTTATACAAGATTCTTTTAGAAATAAAATTAACATTCATTGTATTCATAAACAATTTAGTCTTTTAAATCTAAAACAGTAGCCATTTTAAAAACTCAAATGTACATAACCAAGATGTAAAAAACAAAAACTCAAAGGCATGTGCATGGGCGCCGCCTGAACGTTTTCCAGGGGGGGGGGGGCAAGTATGCAAAATTGTGAATTATTTAAAACAAATTACAGAAATATAGGGATTTATAGAGGCTATCCGCTATCGTGTAATAGGATACGATACGGAATATAATAAGCTTATGCGTGGTTGTCAAATGCTGCAGAATTTACCGTTTCAAGGGATTAGATACTCTAAAAAATATACCGAAGGTCCAGAGCGAAAACCCGATAAGTAATAAAATTTAGTCATGAAGATATTGCCGTTTAAGTATTTTTTTTTGTTTTAATTACAAATAAATGCTTTTGATGGTTTGCCTTCGTTAGTTTATAGTACATATTACTTACATATAGCGATTAAACGGATTGCTTTATTATTTTTTTAAAAGATGTACTGAAATAAAGACAATATGATATCAAATTATCAAATTTTCGATCTATTGATTAAAAAAGAGTTTCGAAAAAAATTGATCGTTACTCATATATCGATTTTTCGGAATACCAGTTAACAATACTTAGATACAAAATTTCACAAAACGAAGTATATTAACAGCAAAGAGCACTAAAAACTGTTTGATGATACATATATGTATAAAAGTCATTTTTCTATTTTTGCCGACTTATCTAGTATTGGCTGTGAACACTCGATACAATCTATTATTATCAGTTAAGCTTATGCCCCAATAAATGTTTAACAGAAGTTGCTATTGTATACATTTTTTTTGGGGAACTTGGAAATTTTCAGGGGGGCAACTGCCCCCTTTGCCCCCCTGTCGGCATGTGTCATTTTGTTCATACGTATTCCATAAACCAACCTGTATTATACACTGTGTTCGTTTACAAACGATCTCTTCTCACTTTTTCAAATACGATTTTTAGTTTTTGATATCTAAAAAAGGGGTTGAAGGTTAACACTAGCAATAGTGATATGCGAGTCAAAATCAAGTGAAGAAATGCCATATGGCTAATTTGAGTAGTGTATTATTAATTACATCATAAAATTTGATAATTGTTTTTATGTATTTGCGATTAGGATATATTTAAGGTTATCACTATGGCTTATGGTTTTTTTGACATTTCTCTTATTATTTTTATTTATCATTTATTTGATAAACACACAAGTACTAAGTGACAAAAATAAAATTCTAAGTAAACGATTTATGTTTTACTGTTTAAGAAACTCTAAGTAGGCCTGATGATGGTTATATTAGGCTAAAACCAGTCGTGACACTCTGATTTAAATGAAATGTATATTGTGGTATTAATTTTGAGAGTTTTTCTTACTTTACATAATAAACGATTTTGTCGTTGTTCTACTTTGGGGTAGGAATTAAAGATGCAGCCTAATTTATAGTTGTAAGCTGAACATACCTATTATATAATTTTGGATCATATAGTTTCCTATTAAAAAAAACACATTTGGAAAAGACTATGGTACTAAATTTATATTAGATATGTAATCAGCTTATTTGTTTTGCTAGGAATTAGTAATTTCAAAGTTATAAAATAGTGTGTTATAAAAATACGATAATAAACACACATGCCTGGCTTTGGCATTTATATCAGCATTGATAAGTAAGCAAATATGCCAAAATTACAGCGTGGCTCCAAAAATCAGTTGTTCAAACCCGATTATTGACAATTAGGCGAAAACGTATTTAAATAGATACTTTATTCATTAGCAAATGCTGCAAAATAACGTCTTACTTCCCAGGGAAGTAATAAATAAATTAACGGCAAAACAGACGTTTTCAAACAGAAATCAAGCCATCGACATAGTTAATTCAAGTGAAATGCGATCAATTCTACAGCGATACAGTTAAATTTTCGATTATTCATCACGTACATCTGTTATATTTTCAATTATTGTCTAGAGACGACAAGAATGCAGTAATTTAATTTTCAGAACGTAGTACAGGTTCAAGAGGTAGACATTTAATTTATTCCTCATCCTTCAATGCTTATTTGTAGTTAAAATGAAAATTCTAAAACATCTGATCGGTCTGATAAAAGTTTTTGTTTAGATTTAATCATGTTTCCATGGTTTTTACTGTAATAAACTTTTTTTTGACAGATAAGTCTTACTTTATTTATTCAAAGCCGTATCGTATGTATTTTAATTGATTCGAAATTTTGTATTAATATATATTATAATTATAATAACGCATAAACGACCTAGTGAACATAAAGCATTATCTTAAGAAGGAAAAAATATCCTACTCAATGTATTTAATAATCTTCAAAAAGACTTTGTTTCACTTTCTGTGGATGAAATAGCCACTAACTGTGAGACCTATACTGGAGTATCTAAGCGGACAGTTATAACATTATTAAAGAAGATACAGTCACTGGAGAAGTCTCACATCCGAAAAAGCCCCCAGGAAGAAACATGACCTTTATTGAAACTTGGCAAAGAATGTAATAAGGCAAATGGTACATTTTGTTTCCTTTCGAAATGAAATTCCTACACTTAAAAAATTACACTCAGAAATAGAAAATAAACAGGTATTTTATTTAGATGAAACATGGGTTAATGCTTGCAAATTTGGCAAGATACCTCCATCAAAACTAAAAAACAAGCCTTTATGGAAGAGGTCTCTTGTACTCTTGTGGATTAAAAAATCCACCAGAAAAAGAAAATCGTTTTTGGATTTTTGCCACATGGTTTATTAATGTTCAAAGTCAAATAAAACAAAAGACTACCATGAAGAAATGGATGGCCTTATGTTTGAAAATAGGTTTTAGAACATTACAAAAAAAAAATGCAGAAAAATTAGGTATTGTTTTGGATAATGCATCCTATCACAGTCGATTAAATAAGTCACTACCTACAACAAGATGGAAAAAAGAAGATATTTCAAAATGGCTTCATTCTAAATCCTCTAAATCCTCCTAAATCCTTGAAGGCAGAATTACTTGTAATAGCAAGGCTTTGGCATTTATATCAAATTCAAAAAATATATTATAGACGAGAGGGCTTGAGAAACAGGAATTTAAATTCTCAAATTGCCTCCTTATCACGCAGAGTTAAATCCCATTGAACTGATCTGGTCACAATTAAAAGGTTATGTTTTTCGAAACAATACAACATTTAAATTAAATGATGTGTGAACTTTGTTTTTGAAGGCACTTTTAGATGTAGATGGAGAACATTGGAAAAAATGCATTGATCATGTTAAAAAGGTGGAAAATGTATTTTTGAAAATGTATATAGCAATGGAAAACTTAGTAGACCTTATAATAATAAACCTCAGAAAAGACAATGATAAAGATTACAGTAGTTATAGTGAAGACAGTGACTTTTAAAGATAGTTCTTGACCTGTCCATTTTTTAATCATTGATTTTAGGTATTGAAGTGTTACTTTTAATGCCAAGAAAATAAAAAAAGTTTAATCCCATTAACAACATAACTCCTACTTGTTATTTATTTGTTCAATGTTAAAGTTCATCAATTTTGTCAGAAGCATAAGGTTTATTTTTATTTTTGGAAAATAATATAACTTTTTTCATTTAAAATTTAATCTACGAAGTGCGTACAGACCATTTTATATGCCGTGACCTTATTTATATTATGTAAACTTATTTTTCAAAAAAGTACGCCTATGGAATACGAATCCCCACTTTTGCTGCACTCCTCTTTTATTCAGACTATAGTCAACTGTTTTTCAGACCAGTCGCTTTATTGCAAAATATATTTTAAAGCTACAATTAAAAAGTAACATAAGAGGAATTTTATATGCTAAAAACTAGTAATTTTAAAATTAGTTGATTACCTAATACCAAGAAAGAAACAAAGAGTAATTCACATAAATGAGATTAAAATAGAATTAAAACCAGTACTTTAATTATTTCGTAACTCGTTGACTTCTGGAAAAATCCTGAAATCCCTAGATTTTTATTTTCAACGGGCCTTCTGTCGGATATTCCTTTTATTCGTAACGTCATCTGTGCGAGTGTGATGACGTCATAAGTGTGAGCTTGAAGGTGTCATCGATTATTTTTAAAATAGAAATGTGGTTCATGTGATGCAACACTTAAGAGGTCTAAATGTAAATTTACCTACTGGATAATAAACATAAATACCCTATCTGTATACATAACGAATAATAATAATAATTATTATTATTCTTAGCTAAATTTAAATCAAAAGACTCACCATTTGAAACCGCTAATTCCTCCTAAAACAACGTACAAGAAATGTCAATAAGAATAAAAATAAACCATAAAATAAAAAGATTATTGTAACAATTTGTATACGCTAAATTTAAATCAAAAGACTCACCATTTGAAAGCGCTCATTCCTCCTATGATCTCTGTCCCATTTTTTGTTCTAGGATTTCATACCGCTTCTCCATAATATCCACTATTTTCGGTAGATTTTCCCGTTTAAAACGCGTCCGGAAGAATCTTCTATTCCCGACGACATTAATGATCATTGTATCATGTTTAATTCTACATCAACCCTTTGATACGTCACTTTTAAACAGAAATTTTAATAACTTTCCAATTTTCAAATTGATTAAACCTGTTTGAAAATCATTAGATGTGTCTCCGGCTAGTATATCTGCAGCCTTGTTCATTTGATCCTGGAAGATACATCCCAGGACATATTCTAAGATCAAACGTCTTTATTGTCAGAGTGAAATGAACATGACCTGAGACCATTGATATCGTGCTACCGATTACTCTCGAAAAAGTTGCGGCGATTTAAATTTTTTACGGAAATTTGCTGAAAAAAAAAAACAAAAATCAATATGAATGTTTTAAAATTTTAAAAGGGGAACTCCTTTTTTTGTAATTGAAGACCTTGCAGAAGGGAACAGCTCTATTTTTGTGTAAGAAAAGACGTTTTATAAAAATTGCCATTTGTTTTGTTTTAAAAAAAATAAAACATACCAATCAAAGGATGACATATTAGGTTTGTTTGTAGAGACAGTTTCTAACGGTTAGTGATTCTTTTATCATGCGTATGCGTGATTTTCAAAGCTTTGAGACTTATTGTCATTTTTATGCTATGCGAAAGCATTTTGTACGTTTATGGATTCTTATCTACATATTCTCGTGAGTTAGATACAGATTTAGTGAACGGACAAAAAAAGAAGAAATTATGTGAAGTTAGACGTTGTATGCAGCTGTATGTGTCACAGAATAACCAGAGTATGTGTTTTGTTTGCAATTTTACTATATACTAGGTATATAAAAAAATCCAAAGTCAAATAGAAATGTTCATCAGAAAAAACACAAAACACCAAAAACGAAAAAACAACTAATCAAATCAACATAATCATGGAAGAATACATTATTACATACGTACAATTAAAAATATTTCTAATTACAGGGTTATTCACAAACGTATGACGGTTTTTTTTTGAAAATCCCACTAATTCTACTGTGACGTCAGTAAAGCATATTTTCAAAAAGTACTACACAATATAGTATTTTGTCGACTAAATATTGCACAATACACATTTTATATACAGGGTGTTTTAAAGTGAGAACCACAAAATAAAATAATTTTTTTAAGGATTACTTTAAAACCCTGTACTTATGAATTGATTTTTCGAAAAAGTAATATCACTAAAATATGTGTACATCTAAGCTTCAAAATATACAAGGCAGCTTATTTGTTGGAAGATATTCTATTTTAATAAAAGTACAAAAACTAAGAACACATTAAAATTTCCCCGCTGAAATGTAACCATTTCATCGGTAAGTAATAATTTTAACACCGTTTTAAGAGTTATGAATTTTAAATCCGATACTATGACAAGTTTTCGAAATAGAGGGCGTTAAAGTGGAGAATTACTGATTTTAGTTTATTTTTTCTTTAAACTCAGAAGTTAGATTGTCTTTATGTAAAATATATAAGTTTAATATAAGTTTTGGTAAAATGTCAATGAGAAGAGACAGTTCAAAACAGTTGCGGCTCGTGACCAAAATATTATTGGTTCACAATGACAGAATATAGATCTCAGTACAGATGTAGGTAAAAAACTTTCAGTATTTTAAAAAGGTATAGGTATAGAAAGCTATAATATACCGAACTGAAAGTTTTTTACCTACATCTGTACTGAGCTTCCCTAACGTCACAGTAAAATTAGTGAAATTCAATCGTAAGTTTGAAAATAAAAATTTAGAAATCTAGATAAATTTCAACTTTAGCACCCTGTATATCGAGGTGAGCCTATTGCCACTTTTGGTTACTAGATTTAGTACAATAAAATACCAAAGTTTCAAAAAGACCTTTGGATAATGGCTGTGTAAGTTTTAAACCTACATATGAAATGATAAAATTCAAGACATCTTTAAAAATGTATAGATTGAAGCATTTGGCAGATCAAAATCAGAAAAGATTACAAGAAGAAATTATTTTTGTAACTTTAGCTGAACAAGAATAGGTTAAGTGTTATTTTTTCTTTTATGTTTTTTTGTCTTTTGGTTTTTTGTCTTTTGTCTTTTTGTTTTTTGTCTTTTTGTTTTTTATGTCTTTGTTTTTCTGTTTTTTGTTTGTTTTTGTTTTTCTTTATGTTATGTTCATTCAATAAAATTATTATCAAATTACCCTAACTCCATAAACTCTTAAATTAACCGGCCTCTGATAAGGTCAGTTTTGTATGATTAAATTATGAAAAAAAAAAAAAGATAATTTCTTCAGCATTTTACAATTTAATTTTGGTCGTCTGGCAACACTGGTGATGAAGCAGTCGTGTATGAGAGTTTAGGAGCACTCTCATGAATTAGAGAATAGGTATTCAGCGATTCTTCTACGAACGAAAAATATTCAATGCGCATGCGCTATTGATTTGGAAACTGTTGTGGATGGCTCTACGAACAAACCTATTTATATGTAACTTAAAACTTTTATTAGTATTTGAAAGAAAAAAAAATTAAAAAACAATTGGAGCTGTCCCCTCTTGTACAAAGTTAAAAAAAGATATTGTCATGAAATTCCTAGGTCCGACTCTGTCTAAGCACGCGGACTTCACGTCTGTGGCAGCCCACTCATGCTAGAGGCGATGGAATATTTTGGGAATGCCGCTGAAGCTCGAGAAACGGGTAGAACGGACGGAGTGTGCCGTTGAGTCATAGAGATGGAATTTTCGGGAGCACCCAGAAACGACGAGCACGGAATTGGCTTGGTATAAATAGCCGACTCATCGGCGCACAGTTTAGTTTAGTTTAGAAAATTGGAATAAAAAGTTAAAGTGTAATAAATAAATTAGAATTGTTAGTTAGTGTCTAAGTATTATATAAATTAAATAGTACGGCTTAAATAAATTGTAAATAGTGTGTTTTAAATAAATAAACTATAAATAAATTAGACTATCGTTATAATATTTTAATCATTTCGAAAATGGTTGCCAATAAATTGACTTTGTGAGAAATAAAGGACCTTTTTTTACACCTTCGTACTCTATAGTACAAAAGTTTTGTATTTTTGACATTTTTTATCGCAGCTGCTTTTTTCTTACACCAATCGATTGAGCTAAATTTTTAAAATAGAGTACCTACATGAAATAACTAAAATTTTACCAAAAATGGAGCTCCCCTTTTCTTATAGCAAAGTCCTCAATTGTTCTCTATTTAAAGATTTACAAAAAAATACCTAAAAATGTCGGGGAAAAACGTTACAGGTACCTAGTATGGAAGCTGATTTTATAATATGTTCAACTGGATAATATTATAATCTTCAGTCAATAATTGGCTGACACTTTTCGCGGGGATAACGTCTGCCAGATACTTTCAAGGTGTCGAAAAATATCAGCTTTTTATATAAAACTTTTTTTATTGATTTATCAGAAAATTTAATAGTTATCATGCCCTAAAATCCAGTACAAACTTCATGCATATTAAAAAAATTGTAACATATATACGAGGAAGGTAAAAAAATATGAATTTGGCCCAAAAGAAAAGATTTTTTTTTGTTAGAATTCAACCATTACTTTTTGGATGGCGGTTGTAATTTTTTATATTTGCTGATAATGATTTTATATAAGTTTTTCAAGTAATATTTTTCTCTGTTTTTAAAAATAAGGGTTCTTTAGTTTTGAGCTAAATTCCTCCCTTGTATGGTTCGATTTTTTTAATATGTATTGAGTTTGTATTATGTTTTAGGTCATGTATCAAATTTTATCACGAATAAAATTTTCTGAGGAATTAACAATAAAAAAGTTTTCTATAAAGCACCTTGAAAGTGTCTGGTAGACGTAACTCCCTGCGAAAAATGTCAGGCAATAAAGATTATCCAGTTGAACATACTAAAAAATCAGCTTCTATACTATAACGTGTTTGCCCATCATTTTAAGGTACCTTGAGGGCCTTTATCTGCCTGCCTGTACGTTCTTACCTGGGCGGCATTTTCACTGGTCGTTGGAATGCCTAATAGAATAGTGTACACACACTTGAAAAATCTTAACATTCATACTATAACGTAGCTTTACACCATAATATCCTATCTTACCTATCTATTCTATTTGAAATGTTAAATTTTTATCCAACGTTAAAATAAAACAAAGCGTCATACCTATCCTAGGTAGGTATTCCACAGATTAGGCATTCCGGTAAATTTTAACACATTTCCCCATTTAAAATAAAAACCTCTTACCTAAATAATTTGTAAGGACACTGATTTTCATTTTTAACACAAAAGAAGGTAAATCAAAATGTTATTTTTTTAAAAATTGTTCTTGAAGAAATCACTGTCACTAAGAATAAGTGCCATCTTATTTAACGTAAATCATTTGTTTAAATCTTAGCTGACTTGATAAAGACGCATGCAAAATAATTCTTCTTCTCTTTTTATGGGCTGTGTCCAGCATTGCAAAAATATTCCCTATAATAATTATTCTAATATAATATAAATGGGATAGGAATATTAAAATATATGTTTTAAATACACTTATACTTTATTGGCTTCATGAAACTTTCCAGACGTGGTACCTAATTTCGATGTTTTATTGCTAGTTTATTGAAATACGTAACTTGCCTTTTGTACGTTCGTGATTAATATTAGATATTAATTATTATTAATTAATATTAGATAGATAGATAATTGGGTGACAAAAGTTGGTATTTTAAAACTTCGGTTATTTTTTTGCAAACTTGAAGCTTGAAGAGGAACCCCTGTTAACGACTTATTTCGCCATCTCACGGCTAGAAGCGAAACTAGAAACTACAATGCTTCCACCTTTCGGCGTGCCCAGCCGTGTTAAAAGTGGTGTTAAAACAAACTCCCGGCCAGGGGACGGAATTTTAAGAACCTTGTTTTACCGTTCTTGTTAACGATTAATATTGATTTAAGGCCCAACTCAATTTTGTTTGACATATAATCACGATTTTTTTAGGCTAGGATACTTGCATTATCGATTTTTCATTCGAAATAATACAAGACGTCACTTTAAATTTCTCTCTCTTTATGTCAACAAATAAGGAACACCATGAATTTAATAAAACGTATGTCCTTAATGAATATGTGGCGACAACTGTCAGCTACTAGAGTACATACAGGTCCGGTATAAGCCATATAAATGAAAAATAAATGTTTTGATTGAGTTAAATAAAATATCAAAATTAAATATTTTTATTTTTAAGTAAACGAAATTTTTAAATGTATACGTGTTCAGTCAAAAATAATATAGGCTAATGCTCAAGTGTAAACGAGTGTACTGGTCAAAAGATAATATTACACTTTACTTGAGTTTTTTGTATTAAACCATCGATCATTGTAATGAAGCCAGGGGTAAAATAGATTTTTGTGTACCAAGGCTGTGTTTTGGCCGAATTAGATATTTGCGGCCGAGGCTAAGCAACTTCTGGTTAAGTATAAGAGTAATAGGCAAGAAACGGATGTTCAATCAAGATTGACATCGAGATAGATGTTAGATAAACAGGTGTACTGGAGATGAACTTTGCAGGACCCAGCATCAGATATTCTGGAAACCATGCATCATACTTCAATGAATAAAAACGAATGGAAGTGTCAGAAGGAGACTGAAGTCAAAAAATAGACGGAACAGATCTGAATAGATAGATAAGTAATATTTCAACCAGGAGAGAGTCGATGAATGTTAAATATAGTAAATTTATGAATGATTAATGTATAATTTATTTTCATTTTTGGTATAAAACTATGGCTGAAATAATAAAACTCTTAAAAGTATATATATTTTCAATCTTTATTACTATAAATTATTTAGTTTTCATTTATTCTCCATGACCTAGGGAAAACCCTGGTCATAATTGTTTACAATGTTGATATTCCTAATGATACAAAACATTACAGAGGTATGATACTAAGCCGATTAAATCTCATCAGTTCACGCATGAGACGTATTGTGGTACAGAATATGACTATATCTATGATGAATATGTAGATTTAAATTTATTTTTGCGCACTGTTTTCGATGAACTGATATCTGAAATTCATACAAGCCACGTCTTCTCACCACAATGTGATGTAGCATCAAATCTGGTTAATCTCATACCATTTTTATAAGTATCAAGGATATTCCTTGGAGTGGCTGAGCATCATGTTTCAATTGAGTCATTATAAACCTAAAAAATAACAAATATCAATTAATAGAATTCGGAATTTATTCAAAAACATTTTTCTTTAGGAATTATATAGGATGTCTCGTTAATATACTGACAAACTTTTAAAGGTGCATCAAAATAAACATTTTTTGCTTAATGAACATAATAATATGACCGAAAATGCTTCGTTTTTAAAACACATGTTTATTAAGCAAAAAAGTGTATTTTGATGTCTCCTGCTCTACCACCCCTAAAAGTTTGTCGGTATATTTACAGGACCCTTTGTATATTTAAATCTGTACAATGTAGGTACTCATCAGTTTCTTGTTTATAACTAAAAATATAATAAAACATAGTTCAGAAATTACAGGGAAATTATTACTGAAAAAATAATAGTTACCTATATAGATTTATAGTTATTACAAAATACATTATGGCCTTAAGTACAAGTTCAACGCATTACCAATGACAAGTAACGGCGTCACAACAAATACAGCTCTGAACGATAATATTTTTAGAAATTATTTTTAAAAATAAAGTACGGTAACGAATGGTGGAAAGACTATAATTTGTTTTACTTTTAATGCACAATATTTTAATAAGTGATATTTAACAAATATTTAAAAGTTATGGACTTTCCACCATTTTTTATAGTATTTAAAAGCTATAACCAGATGACGTTATTTATATATTTTTGATTCAAATTCAAATTAATTTTCGTACTCTCCTGTCATTTAGTCTTCGTTTCTTCGTTAATGAAAATGACGATTCACACAGGTATGTAGATACAAAACAAGAATAAATATAATCGCTACAATTGGTGATACTGGAATATTTGTTTCGTCTGACGTATTTCCAAAAAGCTTCCAAAATTTTTTGGCTAGAGATTAAATCAGTTTGCAAAATTGTAATTTCATTTTTAATGCCGTTTTCTCCGTAAGAACTATGTGATTTTTTTTACCAATAAGTTTCACACATCTTTGTTAAAAGAAGAAGATATACATTCCACAATTTCTTTAATCCCGGTACAGATATAAGTAAAAAACTGTCAGTGTTTTAGAAAGGTATATTATAAACTTTTTAAAACACTGAAAGTTTTTTCATACATCTGTACTGATACCTATATTCTGTCACTGTGAACCCTCCCTCCCTCCCCCACAAGCCGCCACTGGTTCCAACAGCACAACGCATAAATATAAATAAAAAAAGGAAATGACAAAAACCGACAATTCAAATTATAATTATTTAGAATATAGGGGTGTCTCTGGCTGGACATAGGATGAAATAAAATAACTACATATTATCCCATCTTGATCTTCTTACAAATCAGAAATACTTCATTAAGTGTTGGCCTTTTACAACATAACCCGTTTAGTAACCTTTTGTGTAACATGTATTCACCATGTTTCAGAAACATTTTCAGTGAAATATTTAACTAAAATATTTCAGAAACTTTTGCTTGAAATGTTATATGTTTGAAACCTTTGAAATATTTCTGAAACACTTCTGAAATAATGTGTGCTGTATGGGAGGGGAGCCGTAAGGAAACTAAACTTAAATATTCGCTTTGCGGCTACAAAATAAACAATTCAAATCACGCTGCTTGTGTGGGTCACTCTCCAGAAGGACGGTCATATAAATATAAGCTGATGAAGACTTTTTTAGAAGCTCGCCAAAAAGACCTGCTCTTTTGTTTTAGAAATTTCTGTTTCGTAAATCTCTTAAATTTGGCAACCCTAGTGCGCCTAAACAAACAATACTAAATCTGTAAGTGCACCGCGAACTGAAAAAGTTTGGGAACCCCTGGTCTATCTTATAAATCGTTCTGTTACAAGCCATGCCTGATACATCCTATCAGTCTAATCAGTATTTCGTGGTTGTACTGGTAGACTAGAATTAAAATGAGTAAGGTGAATAACCGCATAAGTGAAGTTATGATAAAAAAACTCATTGTATCAAAGTAAACCCTATCTGTATCAAAGTAACCTTAGTGCACTGTATTATTAAAAGTAGAGGCCATATTTTCCCGGCAAAGCCGTATTTCTCTATCAATAATTATCTATAAAAATTCGATGTGTCTAACATATGCTTTTTCTGTCTAGTTATTTCAGTATTTTTTCAGTTATTTTGTACAACCTATTGTATCACCCCTGTAAATGTTTAGAGGATGAACTAAATACATACATATTCCACACACATCTTACTCGGAACTTTTTTTATGTATATTCATTGCCAACGAAAATACTGAAAAATTAAAATTTTACTCTTTTCCTCAAATTTTTCCATTATGGTCCATTTTAGAGAAATCATGTAAAAAATGATATCGCATACAATATTTTATTTGAAGAATTTTCCTCTCCAAGCGTAAATAACAGGTATATTCCATAAAGTAGAAAAATGACCGTCTATAAAGTACCCCCACTAAGATATTCCGACTATGCCCAAAATCGAATCAGCTTACCGCAGGATGAATTAAAGCGTACGCCTGAAATTTGGTTTTTCTCTGTATCCGTTCATGAGTAATCGAGAATACAGACACACACACACACGCACGCACGCACGCACGCACGCACGCACGCACGCACGCACGCACGCACGCAAGCACGCACGCACGCACGCACGCACGCACGCACCCACACACACACACACACACACACACACACACACAGGGGATCCAAAACGAAAAAATCCGTCGAAAACTCGAGGTCAAAAAAATCAGTTCTTTTACTTTCTGTATAAAGAAGGTAAAAATGAGTGCAGTATTCATACGGTCGGATCTTAGACTATTATTATTAGTTTTAAGCTTTAATATAAGGTTCTATGCAAAAAAAGTTATTCTTCATAAAGGTCAAAAACTTAAAATACAACCTCAGATATCAAATTTGTTTAGGCATGTATGTATAAGGTTTGTCGAAAAATATGAATTTTATGCTTTATTTTTAACAAAATTAAGTTGATTAGAATTGAAAACTGCAGTCAGAAAACGATCTTAAATACTTTTCGGCATAAATACGAATTACATTTAATTTTGAAAGTCATAAAACTCTGTTTTCGAGGTAGATGGATAATATTGGATTACTGACCGTTTTTTTTAATTTTCGATACCAATTCATTTTTAAAAATAAAGGTTCTTTACACTTTACGTTTGCATAAAATTTATATTTTTCGACAAACCTCGTACATGACTGAAAAAAATTAATATTGATGATTGTATTTTAGGGTTTAAACCATGCATTACTTTTTTAAGATTAACTTTTTTCATAAAACTAAGAAAAGTTTTCCATATGGTGCCGACTTAAAAGTAGACACACTGTATATCTTCACACCCTTTACTAAAATAGTAGACTTCTTTGTTCAGCCGTTGAGTTCATTGCCACTGTCCTAAATTTATTTTCTACTTGTAATTATGTACTGGAAGAGCTGGGTGTTTAGTTAGATGTTTTAAGTGAATTCTACATTGATTGGTGTAGAATACATACTTTATAAAATTGATAATCTTCCATTCTAGATACCTATATCTGCATTATTTTGTTTGGCAAGTATAATTTACAGTATTAATTTTATTTTAACTGCATTAACAGTTCTTATAACAATCTAAGATTCCAATGTGGTTTCATGTCGCTGATAAATTAATATGTAAAATACAGAATGGCACGTTAAAAAAAATTAAATTTCTACATTAAAAAATACGTGCGGATGTAAAATAATGACATGCTTACGATTATTGTATAGTTTATTTTTTTTATTATTCTATATCGCTATATTATAATATTATTCTATATATTAGACTTTTAAAGTACTATTATAAGAATGTCAGCATGGCCCTGGCACACAAAGTTGCTCAGTAAATTGTATCAATAGTAATGTATACTTTCGATTAGAAGTGAGTTGTATTGAAAATGAACTATGGCCTAAAAATCTAATAAATAAACTTATTATTATTTGTATACGTCAGTACTAATCTTTTAAAATTAAACTGTTCTTTCCTGATAATACCTCATGACTGATGCTTTCATCAATACCAATTTGGTGTTGTAAACCAAAATTTAATGAAAAAAAGATATGTTGCACAAAATTTGTTTTGAAATGGATTACAGAAATTATAATCAGTTGTTAAACCTTAGATAACCAATTAGAAGGAACTTATATTTTACAACTTAGGCTTAAATTATTAATAATACTAAATTATAAATACTATTTCACCAGTATTTGACCTAAATGGATATAAATTAAATATTAACCATTGTAGTGGTCTAATTATAAAAGGCAGACAAGAAACTGTAATTTTCGAAAGATTAGTTTTGGTTCTAGAATTAACAGTAATTAGTCTGTCAGTGAAGTATTTTCTGGTATTCTCTTATAAAGAGTTACACACAAAAATATTTCTTAAGGAAGTCATGACCGACAAACACAGAGATACGAGTCATATACCACGGCTTTGAATTAAATCCAAACTGGCCATAAAAAGAAGAAATGCGGGAATTTTTAATTTTTCTAAGGCCTTCTTTAGAAACATTTTTGTGGATCACTCCATGTATATGAAGGGGACCTATCGGTTTTTCGTAATTTTTTTTTAACCACCCATACAACAAAATGGTGTATTACCCGATATTGTTCGGTTAGAACTAATCGATACGACAGTTTGAAAATTTCATATTTTTTTTAAATAAAGGGTCCCCGGTTCACCGAATAGCGAAGCGATATGCATTCTGCGCATGCAGTCGAATTAGTACGTCCATGCATAACGTTTGTGCTCAGTGAAATCACTGTGGCATTATTAACAAGGACAAAATGGGATTTTGGGACCAGTTTGCAGTAATTTTTACTATAGAATCCAATAACTAAATTAAATATTTAGGCAACCGTTTGAGCTATAAATATGCGATTTGTGGCATTGGATTTTTCTTTTCAACCTCTACAAAATGGTATATTAAATATCCCAATAGCTTAAAATTTCGAAAATCAATGTAACTACAAATATTTAAAGATCAAAAGAGCCACACATTCACCAAATACGGATGTCATGGCCTACTATAGAAACATTTTTTGTGGATAACTATTTTCTTTTTCTCTTAATATTTTTTACATTTTTTACTTTGTTGCTCTTCGCACTCTTTCCTCATCTCTTGCGTATTGTATTTTAACATTTGATCCCTATTCTTTTATTCTTTTCAGTGAATTCTTTTTTGCATATCTCGTCAAACATATTCTCTTTTAAAATTATTTTGGGGTTAAATATATCTAGCAAATAGCAAACTATGCTGTGCTCCTTGTACATATTTACATGTTTACACGTAACCAGTTTTTTATCTCCATACGATGCCATATTATTTTAATGGTTCGTATGGTAGACCATATTTTTTTGAAGAAACACGATAACTTTTATTACGTGTTCTACATTTAACTGCAGATAAGCAATTTGATAAAGTGCGAAACATTCTCACTATCTATGTTGTATAGCAATATTTATGATATTGCAAAAAAAATTGTTGTTTTAAAATAAGTAAAAGTTCATGGATTTAGGCCAGGCGCTGTGGCGCTGATGATACGAAGTATCAGTACAGTATTTTTTTTATATTTAATTATTGATCATTTTCGTTCAGTCTTTCAAATAGTATTTTTATTTAATATTCTTACTTTTGAACATCTAACTGAGAGCATAAATACATCAATTATTATTACTATTCATAATATAACTTTATAGCTTTTACCTCATCCTGGATTTCTCTGTTGTCTTCAAAAATTTGAAAGTAGATACTTCTTCATGGTCCTTGTCCTTACAGACAGTTTTAATACATTTTATTTTAATTAAATACAGCATTCGTTTGTTTATCCCTTTTACTTTCCTATCTCTATACAGATAAGGAAAGTATAGGAATCATGATTTTTTTCGAACTCGAGTTTTCGACGGATTTTTACGTTTTGGGGTCCCCTGAATCCGTTTTGACTATTTTCGCGATGATGTCTCTCTGTGTGTGTGTGTGTGTGTGTGTGTGTGTGTGTGTGTGTGTGTGTGTGTGTGTGTGTGTGTGTGTGTGTGTGTGTGTGTGTGTGTGTGTGTGTGTGTATGGGCGCGTGCGTGCGTGTTTGGGTGTGTGTGTATGTGTGTGTATGTGTGTGTGTGTATGTGTGTGTGTGTGTATGGGTGTGTGTATGGGTGTGTGTATGTGTGTGTGTATATGTGTGTGTGTATATGTGTGTGTGTATATGTGTGTGTGTATATGTGTGTGTGTCTGTGTGTGTGTGTCTGTATCCACGATAACTCATGAACGGATATAAAGAAACTACCAAATTTCAAACTTAAGCTTTATTCAGGCCTGCGGTGAACTGATTAGATTTTGGGTAGAGTCTTTATAGGGGGTCATTTTTATATTTTATGAACTATATCTGTTATTTACGTTTGGAGAAGAAAAATCTTCGAATAAAAGTTACTTCCTATATTATTCTCTAATATTTTTGTTCTATACAAAATTTTCCTAAAATGGTCCGTATTTGAGAAATTTGAAAAAATGTAAAAAAATTCAAATTTTTAAATAAAAGTTATTTGTGATATAATTCTCTATAATTCTTGTCATATACATAATTTCTCTAAAATAGACCGTATTCGAGATATTTTAGAAAAAGTGTAAATCTCGAATTTTGAAGAAAACTCAAAAACGGATAAAGAGAAGAACAATTTTTTTTAAACTTAAGCTTTATTCCGGCCTGAGGTGACCATATTAGATTTTGGACAGAGCCGGAACATCTGGGGGTATTTTATGGGGGGTCGTTTTTATATTTTATGGCATATATCCGTTATTTACGTTTGGAGAAGAAAATTCTTTAAATAAAAGTTACTTCTAATATTATTCTCTATAATTTTTGCACAATACAAAATTTTCCTAAAATGGTCCGTAATCGTGAAAATTGGCAAAATGTGCAAAATTCTGATTTTTAAGAATATTGTTAAACTAAAAGTATTTTTGTACGCAATATATAAAAAATATTTCGATTTAGACGTATGTGGAAAATCTATATATTTAGTTTATCCTTTAAATATATACAGAGGTGCTACAATAGGTTGTACAGCTTGTAATAATTAGATAGGAAAGTCATGTGTTGGACACATCAGATTTTTTTCGTTTGTCCACCTAAAATAAAAAATGTATTATTAATAAAATAAAGAACCTATAATATATACCATTATTACAACCTTAGCACTTCTAATTAGAATTTCGTATCAACGAAATACGGGTATGTTCTAACTTTTGTGGTTTACCCCTCGAGTAGATGATGCAGTGCGAGAAATCCACAGCCTATACTGTTCTCTTCATTTTTATTCTTTAAGTGAAAACAATCTCATGCATTTTTTATTTTTTCTTCGTAATATAAAAACAAATGGAATACGAATAATTATCATTATAACGAATTAATTTCAACCATTTACAACACGTTTCTCTACGACATCAACTCCAATGTCTATTATGCGTTTTAAGAAAAGTAAAATCTCGCAAAAAAACCCAAAAAAATAAAACTGCTAACTCAATAAATATTTACTTTACCTTAAACGTTAATTGTTTTGTTTAAACTTCTATAAACCGACTATTAATTAAATATTGTTCTAAAAATGTGTGAATTAGTTGGAAATGAGATTTTCTTTTTAAATCGAAAATTGTTATTGCTTGTAACAACATAATATATACGTGTGATGTGTTATAAAGCAGTAAATAAATACGGATAGGTATATAGGTAAAAAGATAAAATTGCATAAAATCACTACATAGTTTTATTATCAATGTTTACCTTTTCTATCGATTCTGCAATGTTGATGAAGAAATAAATCAATTTCCATAAAAAATTCTACGACTACTTACGAAAACAACCCATATCCAGTTTCCTATTTGAAGTTTTAACGTTCATTATTCAGAACTGTCAGTATCATTTTTATGAATAAGGGTTCTTTATACTCTTTAGCAAAATTCAGATTTTATGGTACAATTTTTTAATATATATGAAGTTAATACTGCATTTTTAGGTCATGGACTAACTTTTATCAAGAGTAACATTTTCTGAGCACTGCACAATAAAAGAGTTTTCTAGATGCAGACGTTTTTCCACACACTGTATACATTATCGGCTATTGAACACTTTCCAATACGCCTTTGTACAAGTGCGTGTAAAAACTGCAGAGTTAGCATTCGAGTGAGCAGAAAATGGTTTGTAGTTTTCAGATTCACCTGTGCAACGCGTTCAGTGGCCGACACTGTATATATAAAAATATCCATTAAAGGCTGTATGTCACGATACTAAATTAGTTACTAAATTTATCACTAAATTAAGTTATTAATTTAGTACTAAATTTAGAACTAAACATATTTTTTTCCGTTTGCAACGATACCATTTTTTAGTACTAAATTAACTATAGGCGCACGCGCATTGACGTATTAATACGTGAAATTAGCAGAGAAATGAAATATTCTGTGTAAAATAGACAAGGACGGAAATGGTGTTTTTGTTATCAATTTGACACTAGTTGATTTGACAACAACCAAATACAGCAATGCTACTAAAAACCTCGAAAAACACAATAAAACCTACAAAATCAAACAAGCCAACTTTATCCAAGGCGATAATGCAAAATTGACGCTAACTAAAAACAAAATGGTACAGAAAATACCGTCGTGTCAACTTTTTCTGTGAAAAACTTATGCGCAACATTTCGACGCACTTTTAGTACTAACTTTAGTAGAAAATAGAACAAGTTCTAATTATTTATCTTTTTAGTACTAAATTTGCTTACAGCCTTTAAGTGTCTTACAATTACACCAGAATAACGTTATAGAATATCTAAGCGATGGTATTGAATAGAGAGAGGTAGAACAATACACGCTAGCTCACTAGTGGTAGAAGTGTATTCATCTGTCCAATCAGCAGATAGTCACCCGATTCACGAGAGTCTCTCCTTATTTAACTTACGTGCAAATAAATTAGGCGTCTCATCTTTATTTCGAAGGATCCATAGGTTAACATATTCTATACGAATTTTTTTTATTTCTTATTGACTTCATTGATGAACTTAACTAATGCTCTCATTGACACATGACTCATGTGCACGAATGGTACTCCTTCGCTCGCAGTCACGTCTGGCCTTTTACAGGGTTGGCGGGATGTATCAGGCTGTTTGAATATTATTGTTAAATAACTGTCTAAATAACATAAACAAATTCAGCTTTCATACTACGATGAAAGTTTTACCATTATTTTGTCACATTGAAAGTGTCTGGCAGACGTTATCCCCTGCGAAAAGTGTCAGACAATTGTTGATTTGAGACTCGATTTGAGATTATAATGTTTTCCAGTTGAACATATTAAAAAATCAGCTTTCATGCTGTAAAGTTTTTGCCCAACAATTTTAGGTACCTTGAGGACCTGTTATATGGAAACTCCCGTAGTCAAGGTTCACAATACCCCTGTAGTCTACACACATGAAAAATCTTAACGATCATACTATAATGTAGTTCTAGCGTTAGCTGACTCTCACTAAGTTTTTTTGTTGCTTCCAATACAACATATATATCATGTTTTAGTACATGGTATAATGGAATTCGTAGAGATAGCATAGTTTTACGAGTCAAAAAAAATTTTATTTGTACTATTTTCTACAGAAAAACAACTTTGATCCAGCACTGGTCTCATTGCCTTACAACTTGAATTCCAATTTTACAATGTGATTCTTTTTAATATATTCAGAGTCCAAAGATTTGATCCACTCTATAAATGGATGATTCGTCGAACGAGATAAAACAGCAACATGTAAACAATAATTTAAACGAAGAACGATCATTTATAATCACTTGTAACTGGGTCGAAGTCTTGGCAATGAAAGTATGGGTTTTTCTGGTGAAATCCTATCGCTAATTCTGATTCGATATAAACAAAAGTAGGCAAAATAAAGTAGTTAGGCTATTAAGCATTTATTTTTTGATACGCTATTTTATTTTGACAGGTTCATTTATTTAACGTTACATTATGTCATTTACTTACCTGATTAAATGATTGATATTGAATAGGTAAATGCATTTCACACGCCGCAATCACTGGACTAGAATAGTTTCTCAAATTAATTTGTAGGATACAAGTAGTTGTAAAAAACGAAATGTTTGTCGTGTCCCGTGAAAACTTCTGATTTTACAAAAAATACAGTTTTGGTATGCAAAATAAAATTACATTCGGAAACTATGTACTGCTTTGGCTAATACCGCATCATATATTGAATTATATCCAAACCAAAGTAAAGACAGAAGTGATAAAAATTTTATTTCAACACTCTACCTTTGATTTTGCTTTATATGGAGAACGTCATTATTGAACCGGTTTCGTCCTTATTAGGACTCATCAGCAATCTAAGTCTCTAATTCGAACTTCTTCTAGGGTGTGATGCCAATGCTCACCATATAGTATGGGGGAGCACTGACATTAATAACCGAGGAGAAGCTCTTCTGGAATTTATTGCTTCCAATAAACTAGAAGTTGCAAACGTTGGAAATGAACCAACATCTGTGCGAAGGGAGGTAATTGATATAACCCTAGGTGCACAACGGGCATGTTCATTGGTGGGGAAGTGGCACGTCTCACAAGAAGCGTCACTTTCCGACCATAGACATATCCTGTTTGAGCTTGGTACTAAAACCTGGGGTGAGAAGACATATCGTAATCGTAGGATCTGTAACTGTGGAGCTTTCAAGGAAGAACTCAAACAGGGACTGGAGAACTATCCTCCGATACCGAAGAATTCAGTGGAAGTTGAGTTTATGTCAGAGTTTCTAACCAACACGTTTGAAAAAAACTGTCCTTTAAAAATTAGGAAAGAGGATCGAAACGCTGTATGGTGGAATCGAGACCTTTCCAAAAAACGAGCAGAAGTTCGTAAACTCTTTAACCTGTCTAAAAGGTCGGGGAACTGGGAAGCCTATAAGGCGTACCGGAGAGAATATGGCTATGCCATTAGGAAAGCCAAAGAAAATTCCTGGAAGAAATTCTGTGACGGCATTGAAAGCCTTCCAGAATGTGCCAGACTCAGGAAAACTCTACAGAGAGATAAGCAAGGATGCATGGGATTTCTGAAAAATCAACAAGGAGATCTCACAAAACAGAGGAGGAGACCTTAGATTTACTACTAAAGTCACACTATCCTGGATGTGAGATTATTCTTGACCAAGAGAACAGAAGTACTGAGGCACTAATTTCTAGGGCCTCAAACACAAACTTGTCTCTTGCAGACTCAATAGTAAACAGAACAAAACTTGTGTGGGCGATAAATTCCTTTCAACCATACAAAATAGCTGGACCTGATGGTATAATCCCGGCACTTCTACAAAAGGGCCAGGAAGTACTGGAAGGACCACTGTGTAAACTATTCCGAGCTAGCATAGCCCGCGGATATGTTCCACAAAGCTGGAGGTGTGCAAGAGTGGTCTTCATTCCCAAACCAGGGAAAGCGTCCTATGAGGAGACCAAATCTTTCAGACCAATCAGCCTAACATCATTTCTCCTAAAAACATTGGAGAAATTGATCGATAGATATATACGGGACGATGTTTTACGGGATAAACCGATACATCGATACCAGTTTGCCTACCAATCTGGAAAGTCTTGCGATGCAGCCATACATAGGCTAACTCAAAAGGCTGAACAAGCATTGGAAAGCATAGAAATAGCACTAGGAGTCTTCCTAGATATAGAAGGAGCCTTTGACTCTGCTTCATACAATTCAATACTGGGATCTATGCAAAGGCGTGGAGTAGCCCACTGCATTACGAAGTGGGTAGAGTTAGTTCATGCTTAATCATAGAACCATTACCAGTCATCTCCTTAACACAACAAGAGAGGTCTCAGTTAACAAGGGATGCCCGCAGGGAGGAGTGTTATCTCCTCTTATGTGGACCTTGGTGGTTGATGACCTGTTATAACTTACTCATCAGTCATATGGTGGCACAAGACTAAAAGCATAACAGCTAAAAGAAAATTAGACAAGGTGCAAAGACTAGCCTGTCTAATAATAACAGGGACATTTAGAACTACGCCCACAGCAGCAATGGAGCTACTGCTAGGTCTTCCTCCACTACACCTTGTGGTGGAGGAGGCTATGGCGGCGGCATACAGCCTGTTTACTAATGGATTTGGATGGGAACTTTCGAGAAAAGGACACCACACAATGATATTAGAGAAATTAAAACAAAATCCGGTACTAAGAATGCCATCGGATAGAACTGCAGGAAACCTTTTGATATTCAAATACCAGAAAGGGCCAAAAGCCGGGAAAATAGGGAAAAACAAAACGAATCAATCTGGTATACAGACGGTTCGAAAATGAAAAACAGTTACAGGAGCTGGGATCTACCATGTGAACTCAGGGAGGACAATTAGTTTGAACGTGGGGTCACTGACAACAGTCTTCCAGGCTGAAGTAACAGCAATAAATGCCTGCGCCAAAGTCATGCTAAATGACTTTCTTAGAGATAAGAGGATCGTTATCATGACAGACAGTCAGGCAGCCCTTAAAGCACTGAAAAGGGTAGAAGTATAATCTAAATCAATATTTGATTGCCAACAGTCCCTCCAGGCCCTGACAGAACATAACAAGGTCACCCTTGAATGGGTGCCAGGATATGAGGGAGTGTTTGGAAACGAGACAGCAGACCTCCTAGCAAGGAAGGGAGCGGAAAAAACTCTTATTGGACCAGAACTCACGTGTGGTATCTCATACCAACATGTTAAATGGATGTTAAAGGAACAAATAAAAAGAGAACACCATAGGCTCTGGATGGAACTTCCTGGACTTAGACAGTCGAAAAGATTCATAGAGGGGCCATCCACGAGCAGACAACATCAACTGCTAAACCTTAGCAGAAGCGAACTCAAGGCCGTAATAGGAATTCTTACGGGACACTGCGGCCTTAGAAGACACCTAAATCTCTTAGGGATATCTGATGACTTCCTATGTAGAATATGTTAAGAGGAGGAAGAAACTGCTATTCACATACTATGCCACTATCGGAACCTTAAATGGGAACGGGAATGGTACTTCGGGGTACAATATCCGGAACCTGAAGAAATCGCGAAAGCGCCCATCAGACATATTCTTGAATTCATCAAGAAAATCAATCTGATGGGATAGAAACTGTGAAGGGGTACAATAAGCCTAGAGCTTCAGTACAAGTGGGCTTTGAACCACGCCCTAATTCAGATAGAAGTCTCTAATGGAATTAGCAAATTCATCAAATTCAATAGTATACATTAAAGGTGGATACGAAAGAATAAGTAGTCAAATAGTGAAACTGGTAACGCCATCTGCACCTAGTAAGCAAAATCAAAAGTCTCTAGTAGTTTGAGAGATGGAACCAAAAGCCAGGCTGGAAATTTTTACATTCTCCTTAGTAAATAAAATCAGAGGTTGAGTGATGAAATTAAATTTCTATCTCCTCTGTCTTCACTTTGGATATAATTCTTATAACGGTTGGAACCGGTATTTCGGACACAATCACCTCTTACTCAAATGTCATTTGTCGTCTATGATTTGTGTCAGAGAAAGTTGCGGTATTAGCCAAAGGAGTTGGAATAATTTTCCTTTTAACTAGATTATTACTATCAAAAACGCATAAGTCACATCAAATTTTATTTTTGTAAACAAACCAAAAGTCTATAATTAAGATATGACTAAACATTTTTTAGACACCCTGTATTTTAACATAAATGTTATTTTTTTCCTTGAAAAACTTTATCAATTGTTAATATTTATTATACGTATTATATATTCGATCGCGAGACATTAATTTTAATTACTTATTTGTTTTTTCTTATAATTGTTGTAACAATTTAAGACGCAAAATTTTGAAACATTTCCTTGAAATATTTGACGAAATTAACCACAATATGTAAACAGAACAATTGCTTTTATTAACATTGAAAAATGTAATGTACACGTTTCATAATGATTATCAAATTAAATCAGTGGGTTTTTTTATTTGGGTGACACAATTTTTATTGAGTAAAATTTAGATCCAATTAACACGCATGAAGAGTGTCTTATACAGGGTTTATTAATTCAAATTTCAAATTTAATTGATAAAACTAATATGATAAATCCTACAATTTTTTCCTACGACCCCCCTACGAAGATATGGGTCCCCTTACGGAGCCAAAAATAGTTTTTTTAATGTTTAAAGTACTTTATGTAATTTAATAATTTTGTAATACGATGGATATTAGATAAGTCTCTTTAAAATAGACTATATTTTATTATGTCATTGACAAAAAGAATAAATAGAGATCCTGTAATACTGTCTTGTAGCACTCCTATATTAAAGGGCTTGCTCAGCAATAAGGCATGATCCAATACATCATAGGCTTAAGACATATCTAAGAATATCCCCAATTCAAGAATATCTACAATTTTTTGCACAAAATAGACTACAGCCGTCTATACCTTTTCGATATCCATGTTGATTTGAACTCAAGAAAAAATTGTAAGTTGGAAGAAGTTAAGAAACTCATTAGTCTAACACACATTGGAGATTCAAATATTTTTGAAAAAGCAGTTTTTAATTAATTAGGAAAAAGTATCATACTTAAGTAGGTTATTAATAATATGTTCAAGTAGTTCTATAATTTGTTGAATAGAGGATTTATTATTCTGGTAGATTTCGTTTACACTTTGTTTTTTAATTTGTTAACTATATTTGTATTTTCACCTACTCTATAACTGGACAGTAAATCGATCTAGCATTCACTTTTACATTGCTTACGAACGTCTTGTGATCTACCACTGATGTTAATTTTTCTTTATAAAGACTATATAATTTTAAACATTTTTTGAACATTCCTATTTGTTGTTAGATTGAGTTATTTTGCCTATCATATTATTTTCACATCTCTGTAACTATCTGTGAATCTAACGTCTACCCCCTACTCAGAATGTTTAAGATATTTAACCGGTGTTTGCACTTTCAGACCATATTTTGTGTATATATAAGAACATACATTCTTGACCCTAATTCCCTATTAAGTTGCATTGTTTTTATTACACAAATATTTACTATTTCAATGTTTAATTCAATAAAAACATCACAAGTTCTTATTATATGTTAATGACTTAATGCATTGTATCGAATAGTTACATTGCATTAGCAATTTTAAATAAAAATAATTGCAGTTGGAGTACATTATATACTCAATATTTAAACACTAAAATATATTATATATAGACTAAGATATACATAGAATATTAGCCAATATTAGCAATACACAACTACCAAATTGTATTAATAAATGTATATGGACATAAAGCAATAAGTACAAAAATTTTATTACAACGCGCTATTTATAGAAAATCTCTTTGAATTCGTTGAATAATTATTAGTATAAATCTTTTATAATAATGGCCTTAAGAATGTGTTTTGAGGAACTCCCGGCATGTTACGTAATTATGGGATATCATTTACCTCCATCTGTCGCTAAGGAGGCAAGGGAATAGTTTCCACGTCTGTAATGACCATTCCAATCTTATTTTACTAAGAAAATTTAACTAGTTTCAGAGCACTTGGTCCTAGGCCCATACGTTCCTTCAGTGGTTTTGAGACCATCCGATTATTGGCTGGTCTAGCTGGAACTTGCAGTCAAATTTGCCGCTTTTGTGATATTGATTTTTCTCGGTCAGCTGTTCTGACCATGACACAATATGTATTTTCAATCTCTGTTTATTTTTTGTTTAAATCAGAAAATGTTCAGTTCGAAAAAATTATTGTTTATATTCACCATAAGTCTGCACTAGGTACTTAATAATTTAAAAGTAAGTGCTACCTTTTTTTATATCCAGATACATAATTAAATTTAAAAAAACCTGAAACATAAATATAAACTAGAATGAAGATAATGCTTTTGGCATTCTATATGATACTCTTCACAGTTAAACAACCCCCCTTTTAACCCTCATTTTTAATCGGATTTTTTTTTAAAGAGGCTTCGTCCTATTTTAGAACTTGATTTATCCTGAAAATTTTAAGTTGAATTTTTTTAGTTTTTGTTTTTCGATTTTTTTCAAATTTCAACCCCTTTAACCCCCCTATTTTTTTTTTAAATCAATAAACGTCCCATTGTAAATCTTGATTTTTGCTGAAAATTTCGAGTTGATATTGTTTTTAGTTTTTGTTCTATGATTTTTTAAAGTTTTAATCCCCTTTAACCCTTCCATTTTTAATCATATTTATCAAAATCAATAGGCTTCGTCCCTTTATAGAAATTGACATGTCCTAAAAATTTTAAGTTGATATTGTTTTTCGTTTTAATTTGTTTTTTTTTTAATTTTAACCCCCCTTAACCCCCCCTTTTTAATCAGATTCTTTTTAAATGAATAGGCTTCGTTCTATTTTAAAGCTTGATTTTTCCTGAAAATTTCAAGTTGATATTGTTTTTCGTTTTTGTTTTATTTTTTTAAGTTTCACCTTAACACCTCCATTTTTGATCAATTTTTTTCAAAATCAATAGGCTTTGTACCCTTATAGAGATTGAGTTTTCCTGAAAAGTTCATATCATTTTTCGTTTTTGACTTATCGTGCGGACAACAAACGTGACATCGGACGGACGGACGATTTTCAAAAGTTGTTTAAAATTTGATGAGAAGGATTTTGATACAAAAATTTTTAAATTTGGAAGATTATTAAAAATTTTGGTTTCTTAAAAGTAAACCTGTAATACTCTTTACAGACTACTGTGTGAAGAGTATAATAATATATACAACAGTTTTATAATTATTATTTCAATAGTTTATGTCCTAGATTTCAATATTTTTCGTCTACTTTTTGGAGTGACACTTCCAATGGCGTATCGTAGTTTTCTGCTGCCCGAGGCAGATGCTACATTTGCCGCCTCCCTCCCCGTAAAATTTATTTTTCCCTAAACTTAATATTTAAAAAAAATGTTTAATGGTGGAAGCATATTTTGGTATTTTAATAATAATCAATTGTTATCCAAAAATAGTATTATTACTTTAAGAATATTTAGTATTAGTTGAATATCACACAGAGAGAAGGCTTTGCTAGTGAGTATTAAAAATGTAAGTAGTCTATGAAATGTTTTAATAATTAAATACTTACTATGTGAGACAACTAACCTTTTATTCTTGAATCAGTATTGCTATCACAAGTAAACTAACGAAAAACTTTATTTTCCTGTTAAACATGTTTAATAGACCACGTTTTCTCGGTGCATGAACATTATTATTTAAATTACTTAATAAAATCATATTTATCATCAAAATAATACTGCTAAATATCCTTAATAAGTAATTATTTTTAAAAATCTGCCGCCCTTTTCAAAGTGCCTTTAGGGGAAGGTGTCCCTCCCCCTTACGCGACGCCACTGGTCACTTTAAAGAATTAAAAAATTATGAGGGTGAAGAAAATGATCTATATCACATGTGAAAATGCCAGGCATTTAGGGGAGGCAGGGGCGATAAAATATTTATTTTTTTTTGCAATAAGTACCTACCTACTTATATCTCATTTTTTTGAAAACGATACCGTTTTTTTATTAGAATGTGGCATTTTTATTCTTAATCGAAATAAATTTTTCTCATATAATTATTACCAGTAAAACTACATCCATATTTTCTCGTTAAGCTCACAATACCCGCCGAACAATCAATTATTGCTTTTTAAAGCCATTTTAATATTAAATCATGTTTGCAGCTTGCTTCGTTTAAGCAAATGGCAAATTAACATACTGAAAACATCCGACTTGAGTTTAATGTGTTAATTGATGAGCGGTATTTTAAATTTAACACACACACGATGCAAATAACTAGTCGTATTGCTGGAATATATGTCCTCTAAAATCCTAAATGTTAACTATTTTTTAGAAAAGATAATATGTTATACGAGTATTAATAATTTCAATCAATGAAGTGGATCTTTTAATCACTAGCGTTCATATAATTATTTGTATGGGGTATTGGATATACATACTTATAAGTGTTCCTGTGGTTCACTTCATTAGTTATTCATTATAGGTTTAAAAGTAAAGTTTTAATTACTTGCCAAACCGTAACAAGTTGCTAGGGATTTCCATTCGTCCTAGACATACTGTTATTTTCCAATCAAGCTGTAATTAGCAATTATACAATAATTATTTTTTCTTGGTATTATGCAAACAACATGCATAAATAATTTACATAAACATTATTATTATTGGTGTTAATGATAAGAGTGTAAAATTCCAACAATAAACTATTATTTTTTATTCAAAGGTCATCCGTTCTAAATCTTACTTGAGATTTAATATTATGTTAAAACAGGTGTGCACCAGAGTAGGTACTCATAGGAAATAAAGGTTTTTGTCTATTTGCACTAGGCGTAACTTACTAAAATGTCCTTTATAGAATAATAACTCTCCCTAATTTCACCATCTTACGAGTGAATTTCAATCCCTGAAGCCGACTGAGCTTGTGTGGGGAAGGGACGGCTTAATATTATTTTTGCCGTGGACAAGAGGACAATACGTTAACATAAACATGTGACATTTGTATGTATTTGAAAAAAACTAACTTTTAGTTATTTTTGTAATTTATTTTCATGTCATTTAATTGTGGGTAAAAAAGACTTGATAAGGCCAACCACATCGTCAGTTAACAAGTTACTGAGCTATGAAGATATGTTTGTGCCTAACATCTAACAACACAAATATTTCTTCTTTATTACAGATCATATGAAACATTTAAACAATCCCAACAAACATTCTGTTGTAGCAATTTAACAGCCTTTAAACGTAGTGACAGGCATGCACATGGCCAACAGTTTTTCATAATATTAATACTTCCCTTCAATGGTCTTGCATCCGGTTATAACAGGAAATTATTACAAATAAATTAAGGCTGAGGAATGAACTATATTAAGCCCAATATTGCAAAGTTAAATAACAAAGACAGAGTAAATTAAAAAGTAATAATTAGCAAATAAGAAATTACTAACAAAAAATAAACGTTTACTTCTCCTTAAAAGATTGATCAAGTCGATTTTTAACACATTTACTGACTGGGCGCAAACAAAACACTCGGAGGTAAACTATTCCAACTAAAAAGAACTCGATTACAAAAAAGTTTGGACTCGTACGTTTTTAAAATTTTCCTGTAATTAACTGCATTATTTTTTGTTTTACCTTGCGCAGCCCGGCTTAGCCTGTTTACTTATTGGGTATCGCAGGGTCACTCGCAGTTGGTACTTAGATGTGTGACTATCCAAGGAAAGTCGGCGTACCTAAAAAAGCCTAAACAAACTGCCTGCGTAGTTGTATACCTCAGTTGGCAGGCGCTATATCAATGAATACAAGGTATAGCGTGTGTGTGCTATCTTTCGGAGGAGATGTAAAGTCATTAGTCCATGGATGTTGGGCTCGTTAAAGATCCCTACCTCGTCGATGTTTAAATCTCGTAGTTAGAAATAGGCCGACGTTAAATAAATTAATAACAAAAAAGTAATTTCCAAGGAAACATGCAAAATTATTTTTTTAACAAAAACGTCTTGTAGTGTCTTGTAAATAAAAAATACGTATGTGTGTATTTTAAGCCAGTAGCTATCATATATTATGATAAACGTGTTTATGATATGTCTTAAGACGTCTTTAAGGTGACTATAATGAGTAGTTTTACTCCCAACTAATTTTGAGTATGTTGTTATTATTATTTAATGAAAATATTAATAATTAATAGTATGGTATTAGCTGCCCTTCTGTGGTAAAGAATGTATTTTCACAAATATAGTAGGTAGTGTTTTTATATATCCTTTCTTTAATCCTTAATAAAAACTTTTAAGTACGGTAATGTATTATAAGAACAAAAAACCCATAAACACTTATTTAAAAGCCATTAATGGGTTCCTCACAAAATTTACTTAATATATTCACATCTGTGTACAAATTATATTAGCACTGAACTATATGTATGACTGTAAGACGTTTACTTTCAGGTGTGGTGCTACTAGACCACAAAAAGAATGGTAAAAAAATGGAAAAGTGGAAACTGGTGCCACCTGACGGGGGATGGGGATGGCTGGTACTATTTGGAGCCACTATGGTCAACATTCTTGTACCAGGAACCATCAAATCGTTCGGAGTACTATTTGTTGAATTCATGGAAGCGTTTGAATCGACACCGGCCGAGGGCATGTGGATACCAGCCCTTTGTTACTTTTTATATAGTTCCTTAGGTAAGAAACACTTTCAAAAATTACCACTACTTCGTTTTTTAAATTTCCAATTCAATCGTAAACCGAGAATACCTACTAAAGAAATCGTTTTTTTTAATTTCCCCCTATAGCCACCTGACTCCATTAATATTGGACGAATTGAGTTAAAGAAAAGTAAGGGGTACTAATTTATCATTTTCCACAGACGGGATTTGGCTCCTGAATTCAGAAACATATCCGGTATGACAAAAGAAAATCTTTAACATAGCTCTATCTTTCTCTAAAGAAGTTGCTTCACGCGACTTACAAATTTGAATATTGCTTGAAATGTTTAATTATACTTTTAAAACTGAACTAAAAGGTTATTATCGGCTTTAACAATACACAAATAGTGTGCCAACATGATCTCGTATGCTGAAAAATGGCTAAAAAAACTTAATTCCCCCTAGATTTCCAGTTTTTCAATCAAAAAGTGACAACTTAATCATAATTCATAATTATCCAGATTAGATTTTTCCAATTTTCTTGTCTGAGGTCAATTCTTAATAAATATGTATTATGCCTTCTTCCATTAATTTAACAAAAAAGAGAATCAAATACTTATTATTCAGTTTGAGAAACAAAAGAAATAAAATTAGGAAATTAAACATAAAGAAGGAGAATTTAGCTGGACATAAACTGTTATAAATTGAGAACAAAATCCAGGAACAAATTCGCTTCCGGTGGGAATTGAACCAACGACTTTGTTATTCCGTACAAACACCTTCTTTTCCCAACGAGAGCAATTTTCTTAAAATTTTCCTTCAGTTTCTTATCACCTTTAGTGTTCAAAGAGATTTATATAATTAGTCTTATCGTTGTCTGTATTAAGGTACAAAGGTTTATACAGACAACGGTTTTATTCGTCTGGTTTAAACAGGTAAGTCCGGTATGTATTAAGCACTGCCCAAAATAATTCAGTCTCTTGTATTCCCCCTGAATAGTCCTGCGCTTACACAGCAAGCAGTATCCCATTATAAACCCCTACTCAAAGTTTAAATAAGTAACAAAATTCAATTTACTTTATTAAGGTGCCAAGCATATTCAGATTTACAAGTCTTATCAGTGAAATAACTGATCTGAAGAAGGACAGAGCTCTTTTGAAATCGAAATTTAATCATGCCTATGTACTTTTGTTTCAGGTCCAATTTCCAGTATCCTTTCAGTAAAATACTCATACCGTGTGGTAACCATTCTGGGAGGTATAAGCGCAGCAGGTGGGATGATTCTCAGTTTTTGGTCGAACTCTGTTTACTTCCTCTATGTCAGTTACGGAGTTCTAGTAGGAATTGGTGCTGGATTGTCATTCCCTCCTACAGTGTACATAGTATGTAGTTATTTTATGAGATTAAGAGGTGTAGCTAATGGTATATGTATCTCTGGTTCCGCATTCGGCTCTATTATTATACCACCTTTACTCAGAGTTCTGATGGTAACTTACGGTTATAGAGGAGCTGTTTTACTCATGGGTGGAGTTACCCTTAACGTATTCGTTGCAGCTCTTTTCTATGATAGAGTAGAGTTACATATGAAAAGAGAACGCGTAATATCAGCCGAAGAAGAAGAAGCCAACAGAGCCAAATTCTCTATAAGCCAAGAGGATATCTTCCCATCGACTCAGAATATTCCCCATAACGATTCATTCTTAGAACATATAGAAAATTCAACTGGAAACTTTAACCGAAGCGCTTCTAGTGTCGCGATGCAAAATTTAAAATCGAATCAACGAGAACGTAAAATTAGTATGCCTCAAGGTCGGCAGGAAATGTTGAAGGCAAGAGGAAGGGAAAGCATGAATAGCAACTTAAAACACCAAGTCGTTCTAGAAAACCAACAAGGTAGCCAAATGATGGATATGTCTTCACACACCCGTCTTCCAAGCACGAGGCGCAGATCAATAGCTCCGCGTAGAAGCACCTCAACCAGCTCATTTCAGTATGTAAGCACACCATACCATGGCAGCACTTTAACTCTACAACCAGAGATATTTGCTAGCTCTTTTAGTCTTCGTTCTACAAAGTCTAAACTAGCTGCAAAAGAAGAGGAACCGACGAGACCTAAGCTACTAGATTTAAGCCTCCTGAAACACCCTGTTTACCTAATTATTCTGATTTCAAATGCTACTAATGCTATTAGTTATACAAATTTTATCATTCTACTGCCATCTTACGCCCAAACCTTGGGTTTCGATAAAGATCAGGGTGCTATGTTGCTCTCCATAGTATCAGCTCTGGATTTAGTAGGCAGAATTGGTGGTTCTGCATTGTCAGATTTGACATCTTTTCCTAAATGTTACTACTTTGTTGGGGGGCTATTTATATCAGGAATCTCATTAGGTTTAATGCCTTTGTTCCTCAATTACTGGGCAATAGCAGCTTTTTGTTCACTCTTCGGTCTGGCTTCTGGGACCTACGTAGGGATCACAGCCATAGTTATGGCCGACATGCTCGGAGAAGAACGTCTGCAATCTACTTACGGAATGGGCCTGTTCGTTAATGGTATTCTACAACTGATTGGACCTCCGCTATGTGGATTATGGTATGAACGTGTGAAGTCGTACGTGTCACTTTTCATATGCCTTGGAATAGCCTTAACATGTGGAGCAAGCTTATGGACGTTTGTTCCTTGCATCAGAAGGAAGAAAGAGCAAGAAAAGGAAAATGTCGAAAATGGAATACCTTCATCTCCTTAAATTTTATGTAAAGTTATAAGTCCTGTTGCGTACAGAACCAGTTAATTATTTATATTATAGGGTAGCAAATATTATGTAAATGTATTACATTGCCAGTATCCCAACCAATCTAAAACAGACTGCTACAAAATATTAATTCAATAAAAAGAATTCGTAGTCATATTTTCTTTAGAGTTGTTAATCATCACTTGTATTTTTCTCCCATCGTATATAGCACTCTTTTACTTTTTTTTTTTAATTGATTATCAATGAACAATAAAGTGTTTCCAAATGTTCTTTTTTCCTGGCAATAAATAAAAAACTAACAGGGTTATCTATCGGTGGGATGTTCAATCAATTAAAAAGGGTCCAGTGCTGTCATGTTTACATTACATACACCATAAGGAATATCTTTTCTTTTTTGAGTTAATATTTTGATAATTTTACTCTAAATTCGGGGCAGTATATTTCTTAAACTTGAAATAAATGGGCATTTAAATTTTTCCACATTCTTTCAAAAGTTTATTTGGATTTAATTGATTAAATATTCAGAAATAGTTTTTATTTTCTTTGTGGGCTCTACAAAAGTGTTTATAGTATGTCAGACCCTGTTTTATTTATTGATTAATTATTAATTATAATTTAAAATGGAAGTGTTCCGTTTTATTTAGACCTTTATTCAGAATCCCTAAAGTCTGTCTTAAATTTTATACATATTTTCATAGGTATATTAGAAAAACGGTATTTTTGTCGTTTTTATGTTTTACAAATTGATATTTTTCTAAATAATACATTTTAGAGAAAAATTTCAGAAAATAGGTTAATTTTTTTAGAGGATTTTAATAACATATAAAACTCTAAAAGAATTAAATTGTAATTTACGACCTGGATATTTATATAATTCCTCGAGGTTTTCTAGAAATGTGAATATTTATTTACTTTTTTAGTTATGTGATAAAATAACTTTATTAAAAACATAAATATTTAATAAATTTAATCATCAGGCGATTCTCAGTATTCAAAATTTGTTTTTTAAGATTTAAAGCGGGTATTAGTTTTTGTACGTATCAACTCAAATTATGTAAATATGTTTACTCTTATAAACACAAATATTTAATTTGCTATCTACATTTATAAAGATTTTTCAATAAATAAAATGTTTCATCAATAATTAATTATCACAAGAAAGAAACTAGTAGTCTTCTCCCAGCTCACCTTTATTGAATTCCTCTAAAAAATGTATAAAAAAAAGTATCCATGTATAGAACATTAGATGCTTCTGATAACCACTGTTTAAGCGCTTTTTAATGTAACTATAAAGTGGCTATTTTAAATTATGAACAATGAAATATATTTTTGCTCATATCATAGAGGTGCTGTTGAGTAAGCTCAATTCGAGTATTTTTTATCCTGTATTTCTTCAAAGCCATTAGTAAACAAAGAAATGTGATATTAAATATATTTTAATAATAAAATGTGTTTCATTTAAAAATCTTAATATTTTGCATGTGCCATCACTAAGACAGCACATTGCACAACCCCCAAGTAATAACCTTCAAGTATTCAAATATTTTTCAATTCACTAGTTTACACACTACTGTAACTTATCACATATGCTAAAATGCCCTGCAATTATTCACTAATCAACATCAAAACTATTTAAAACAGATGTTTGGAATTATGTAAAACACAAATCTGTAAGTATTCCTAGTTACTCCCTTAGTGACGACCTAATATAGTTGGTAACAATGAGTTTTATTTAAAACCAGATATGCCACAAGGGTCCATTCTAAGGCCCTTACTGTTTACTAATGATTCCTGTGATAATGTCAACAATTCTGAATTTTTATTGTATGCAGATGACCTCTTAACACGAAGAAAGGCATTTTTTAACTTCTACTACAGATCAACCACATCACCTTTACTAAGAAAATTTCTCCAAAAATAAAGAATTGTTCATTTTGAGGAACAATAATCAACATTATTGGCATAAAATAACTATTTTCTTGAGTATTACAGAGTAACTTATTAAATCAGAACATATTCCATCATAGAAAATAGTAAAAGAAAAACAAATATGTACAATTCTGTTGTACAGGAAATAAATAATTTTATTCTCTACCATCTATGTCAATCACTATCAACAAAAATAATCTTGTAATATGTTGACATTTTTTTCATATATTGCATACACTGAATTTAAACAGTATGCTATGTACGATACTGCATATTTTTAAGAATAAATATATCACATTAAATAAATAACACTGATATATCTTAATCTGCCATTATTTTTGGTACCAGTACCAACTATATCTGCTGTCACAGACAAAAAGTTCTATATTTTTAATTTAAAACATTGGGCTTGGGCACAAATTTTACTAACAATTGTGAATAAATTATGCAATTATGCAGGCTTCCATGTAACCATTTTTAACTTAATATTGATCTGATCTAGGATTAACTGACAGTGGTGCTCCAGTTCAGGGGTTAATTTTGTTAACACTTCATCTTCCTCTTCTTCCTCTTTCTTCACCTTCCTTCTTTTCCTGCCATTGTCTTTCTTGTTGTCTTCTTCATCTTCCATATCACATTCACTGATTCTCTTCTTCATCTACGAAACAATCTTTACTATAATTATTATCTATATTATTAGAAGTTTGTTTTTTTTAGACAAACTTTTAAAACGGGACAAAAGTAAATACATAAATGGCTTACTTTTTTTATGTGTTTGTCATACTCGAGGGCATCATAATAATTAGGTTTCTCTCTTCTTACCCTAGATGTTCTCCTTCTGTAGTCTGCCTCAATTGCAAATTCTCTAGCAATTCGCCTTGCATTGTAAAAGAAATGCCCACATGGACAGGACTTGCAAGCCACAGGTACCTATAAAAAAGACACATAGTACTAATTATGGCTTAAAAGAAAAACAAGATTACTAAAACTAGCTACAGCATTTTAAATTAATATATTTACTTGTTGTTTGCAAGTCGGGCAAATCTTTGCAATCATTGTTTTCTTGGGCATTGTATTTGTGTTTGTATTAGTCTTTTGTCATGATTTCTTCATATTATTCTTATTCTTCCTTTTACCCTTGTACCTAATCTTAAAAGGGCGATTCAGTAACACTCAGGATGTGTATACATATAAAAATCTGATTAGATTGGGTTAAAATGTTGTGTTGAAAATATATCACAATTATAACCTCTAAGACGTAAAAAGTAGTTTGATACTACACTAATTACTAACAAATAATGTTAATTATTTGTAATCTTAGAGATAACCAACTTGTTTATATACAAAATTCCAATTCAAACCCCGTTTAACAGACAAAGGAAATAAGCTGACGATTTTTTTTTCAACATTTTAGTGACAACTGTATAATTACAACTATTGTTCCTAGGCTGTTACTCTGAGCACATTCACTACACAAATACTTTAAATGAATAGGTTTCAAGTTTCAAATAATAATTTGTTTGGTATTACAATTTTTTGAAAATTCAGTGAATTTAGGAAGCTGTCAAGTCCATTGTCAATTGTCATTTCGCGTCTTTAGGATTTAGACATTTTTTTGAAGTAAAATCAAAATGGGAGCCCACAACATTAATGACGTCAGGGAGTAAATTATATCACGTGACCTATTAGAACCAATAGAAATCTTTGTTTCGATCAGTAGTGAACGTAGATGTGTTAAATAAATAACTTTTCAGACAGTTTTTAAATAAAAAAATATTGATGTTAGCTCGAAATATCTAAAGGAATTGAATAAACGACCAAAATTAGCTTGAAATAACATTCTTCAAACAATACAACAATCTGGAAATTAATAATAATTTAAGTTGGTATTTTAGAGAGTAAATTGACATAGAAAAAAGTTCCTAGATCTACATAATGATTTGGAAAGGAAGATACGATTAGTTTTGTGGGTTAGAGAGAGATAAACTGACTTGTTGTCAAGGTGTTGGCAAAATTGTTTGGTTGATTATTTTGCTATCCACCATTATATGGCTTGGTTGAAAAGTGCATAGTTTTGTAACATGCAATTATGAGCCCTACATATAAATAAAATTATGGTTTCAACAAATTCTTAGCATTATAAATTGATGGTAATGGCTTGGTTTACAACTGAAAAGGTTCTATTTATATTTGACGACCCTGTGATGAAGTGAAGAATTTGAAGTTTAACCAAACATTGGAAAAAAGCCGGGATTTTAATTCACAACAAGATCCAAGAAGGTGGTTTTAACATTTTTGTTTTTGTGTTGTTGACCCCTTCAAATAAAATGAAACTTCCCTGGGTATATTTAGATAACAAGAAATCACCTGAAATGTGCTACCAGCAAGTGTAAAAACTGACTAAATTTAAAAAATCAGTGCTCCAAAGAAACCATGGAGGAGTACAATAGTGAGGCACTAAAAACTGTCGAAGACATAGCTAATAACATACCCATGAATATAAACGTTAATCCGGATATTTATAAAAACAGTGAAAGTCAAAATGAACTCGAATCTAAATTAACTGATACATATAATGAGTCTGTTAACAACGCTGAACATTCAGGTAGTAATTCTTTAGGAAATGAACTAGTATCTGAATTATCTAATGAAAATACAGAGCCTAGAACTGATTCTCCTGTTATATCCAATAATGAAACCAACAGTTTCAAAATTGGTTCATCCACAGTTGATACGTTAGATGATGTTCATAATACTAGTGATAATATTCAAAATATATTAAATACAGAAAGTGGAGGGACAAATGATAGAGATAATGCAGATGAAAGAATGGATTGGACTGAATCAGAAAGTGATTTTAGTGTTTCTAATGCTGTTATTACTTCAGATAATTTAACTAGTGATAATGCTAAAGTGTCTAATGATAATACAAACAATATTTTAAACAGAGATGTTACTATGGAAGAGAGTGCAAACTCTTCTCAAAATACTGTAGACAGTGATAGTTCTCAACCTACACAAGATACTTTACAGACAGAGAAGCAATCTGAAGAACCAGAAAGTTCTGATGCTACCCACAAACAACCAGAATCTAATAATATTGATTCTGAAGAGTTTTTTTCAGAGGACAAGGATACTTCAGATCTCAGTACTGGTTTAGCAATGTTAGAGGATTTATCTGAAATTCCTAGTGAAAGTTATCCTGAATTAGAGCCTGACAGTGCTATGGAAAATGGTAAGTTTGTTATTAAAGGCTTCCTATCATATTTTTTCTTTGAAATAGACAAATATACAATGTGATAATAAAAAACATACAAACTAACTAGATAAAATATATGACATTCTCCCCAAGTTTTATTCCAGAGAGTTGTCTCTGAAATAGTAGGGTGGTCTAGAGGATCTTCTGAGTATATTTATTAATGGTCTGATCATAATCCACAACCATACGTTTTTTATGATATTCATTTTTGTACCTGAGCCCGCCAAGGAGATACCCATTCTTCTATAATACCTTCCTTCCTCCAGCAGTTTTCCTCTTCTTCTTTAATGCATTTTTCATCATCTTCAGAATATCTATGTGTGTTTCTGGCAATTGGTTTTTAATTTGGAATAAGGTTACTGAATAATTGTGGACATTACACTTTGGCCGCCGTTAGACAGCAGGTAGACAGTAGATTTAGGCCCACCAAAGCTAATATCCAAACTTGTATGATGTCTTAAGATATTGTGGCCGATAATTAGGTTGAAGCATAAGTTAGCTAGTACTGCTATTCTTAAATTCACATATTTGTGAACAAGTAAACAAAAATTTATAAAGCAGTAACCTTTAATTTCTGTATCTGTGCTGGATTTTAATGTCCTTTTTTATTGCAAAATCATAATCTGTCTGAGCTATCAGTATCTACAAGTTACAAAGCTTTATGACCATTTATAGTACACTCAACTATTGTTTTTGAGAGTCCAAAAACATTTGAGGTGGTTGAAGTTCCAAGAAAATAAGTAGAAGCAGTAGAAGATTTCTTTTTGGTAGATTTAGATTGACAGACTTTTGCACAATGTCCCACTTTTTTACAGTAACTGCAAGTTTGATCTCTTGAAGGGCATTTTGACCTAGGGTGTTTTGGTTTTCCATTAAAATAACAATTTTGGGATGCAGCTGCCAGTGTAGAGGTGTTAGTCATCGAATGAAGCACTTCTTCAGAGCAATTATTAAGGGCACTTATTGGAGAAACTCAATATTGTTTGCAGTGTTTTTAGGCATCCTCTATAGATTTAGACTGAGAAAGCTTTGAGAATCAAACTTTTATTCTCTAGCAAATGTCAAATGTGTGTTGATAGCAATCTGATCATAAAAGCATTACATATAAAGTCATTTTATTTTGTTATGCTGTTGTTACCGCTCTAAATTTGCAATCTTTGCTAAAACCAGTTTTAGTTCATGGAGATACTAGTCAATATTTTCATTTGTTTGTTGTCTTCTGCTAGCTAATTAATGTCTAGCAATATTTCATTGGGTTACTTAACAATTGTATTCCCAAAAATGTTTAGCTTCAGTGAAAGAATTACATTTGCTTACCGATTCATAAACTGTTGAACCAATGTAGTTTAAAAGCAGTTTTAGTTTGTCTTCGTCAATAAGACCCTTTTGGGAACTAGGGACAGATCCTAAGAAATTTTGAAAAGTCTTCAACCAATGTATCCATTCCGTGGCAAAATTTGGAGAGTTTGGATCTGTTTCAAACATCTCAGGTCGTAAGATTTATCTATTTTTGTGTAGTTAAATAAATTGTAATAAAGTAAACCTTTGCAAACTGTAGACTTTAACAAAAAGTAAGACTAAGTGCCAAAGTGATGGATACTGACAAATATACAATGTGATAATAAAAACATACAAACTAACTAGATAAAACATAAGATAAAAGGCTAGAGTATTTAATTTTTTAGTGAGAATGAGTGGAGTAGGAGTCCTACAAAAAGCAATCCAGACTTTTGCATATAGATGACTGTTTTACTATTTTTGCATCTCTCTTTTGTATCTATTTATTTATTTATTTATTTATTTATTTACATCTAAATACTGTTTATAAATATACTTACAGGGTGTCCCAATTTTTTTTATAACTAATGGGAGACAGTTTCACATTTCATAAAAAAAATATTCTTTATAAATTGTTCTGCATTACTTTGCAAGTTTATAATCAACCATTAAATTTTGTAAAATATTGGTGGTATACAGGGAAAATAAGAAATAATGATTTATAGAGTAAACAACTTTTAAATTTCAATTGACAGAGCAATACCGGTTACTTAAGCAATCAGTAGATGACACTATTCATTTAGCTATTACCCAAAATGAATACTCCTCAAGCAATGATTTAATTAATAACATGAATTAAAATATCCATTGAATTACTCTATTTATTTAATATTAGTTACAGACAGTGGTTTGGGCACAACAGAATCAGAGTCACTGTCAAATAAAGAACCTCAAAGTGAGACTGCTGAAAATGCAGGCCTTACCTCTGAAACTACTGAATCGCAAATGGATTCTGAAAAAGAACAAGACAGGACTAAAGAAAAACCAACAACAGACAATAAAAGCACAGAAGATGACGAAAAAACAGATACAACAGAAATAGATGAATCAGGAACTCCAACTGAAATTATTCCTGGATCAGATAAAGACCAGACAAACACTGTGGGAAAGATCACTAGTACCAGTGAAACAAGTATGGAGGTTGATGGATCTGAAGACAAAAACCAATCTGATAAAGACACACCTTCTGATACAGATAAACCATCAGATACAGATAAATCATCTGCTACAGATAAATCATCTGCTACAGATAAATCATCTGTTACAGATAAATCATCTGATATAGATAAATCATCTGAACCATCTGGTAGAGAAAATACAGAATTTGTTCATGTTGAGAATGAAAAAGAAGGTGATGAAGGGGATAAAGATGGCAGTTCTGGAACTAGAAGGGATATAGAACATGATCCTATTGCTTCTGATACTTTTGATTCACTAAATAGTGAAGATACTGAAGGAGCAGATGAAGAATTGTGTATCATTCCTGATACAGAAAGAGTAATATCACAGGTAAGAAACTTGAAAGTCAATTTATTTTTTATAATATTTATTGTTTCAAAAACTAGTGTTCAAAAGTGAAAATCAAACAAGAAATGGGTGTTCTTCTATAAAAGAAACTATACCGTGTGTTCAAATTAAAGTGTTACAGTTAAATACCGCCTTTTATAAAAAAAAAAACGTTTCAGACGAAAGTTTTATAGTTTTTTAGAGAAAAAAATTTGGCTAAAATCGTTTTTTATAGCTAACCATAATATGGGCAACTTTTTTTTCGCACAGCAAAATTTTCAAGTAGGTGTTACTCAATAAGTAAAAGTCCAATAAAAAAAATGTTTCCTTTAAAAATTACTTATTTTTTTATGAACTTTAAGAATATGTAAAAAAATGGGGTTCCAATTTGAAAAAAAAAATTACCTTGATATGGCCATATTATGATCAGCTAAAAAAAATGAATTTAGCCAAAAAATTTCCCCCAAAAAACTATAAAACTTTTGTCTGAAACATTTTTTATAAAATGCATATTTTCGGCGGTATTTAACTGTAACACTTTAATTTGAACACCCGGTATAAATAATATCGAAAATATATGACAAAAGGAACATCTCAGCAAATTTTTGTATCTAAATAATTACTAGGTAGTTAAAATGCTGAAATTGAGGTATTTAAACTTTAAAATGTTGTATTTCTACTTTGATATGTGGCAACAGTGTAAAGTTGTATCTTAGGGGTTTAATCTTTTCAAGTATTGCACTCAGAAAAAAACAAGTATATTTTTTATGTTTTTACAACACTTCTACAGCCTTAAACCATAATTTTTCCACATGTAAATATAAATATTTTTTTGGAGAAATATCCCAGGCAGCACACTTTGGTATAAATTACGTTTTTTTTAGGTACTACCATACGTATGAATACGGTTGATGTACTACCAAATATATTCGTGAAATTGTCCGCCTTATAAACGTCGATTACTAAGAATTTATCCACCTATAATTAAACGTTTTTACTATACTTCTATATTAGATTTATAGTTGTAGTATATTTATACGAATCCACTTTGGTATAAAAGACGTTTTTTTATGTACTACAATATACGTATGGATACCGTTGATATGCTTCCCAATATATACATGAAAATGTCCGCCCTATAAACGTATATTTTTTTATGTTTTATACGTCTAACATTACTACTTTATCTACCTTTTATTATCCTGTTTTACTATACGTCTATATTAGATTTATCTTATTTTATTAATGTGTAAAATGCATCTACCTGATATTATTTTAAATGTATTTCAAACACAAATTAAATAAAGTGATCAAAACAAAATTTCTAAAAGAGGCCATGGAAAAATATTAATATTTCTTAAATGACAGTTTGGATTTTATCCATAACAGGTGTGTATACACTAGAAATAGGTATTACTCGTGTTTCTATTTTGGTTGTAATTGGTCTAAATATTTATGAAATTTTTTTGATCACTTGTTCTTGTTATATGTACAGAACAATACTTTATTAAAAAAAAAAAACAATAAAATAATAAAAAATAAATAAGTACTAAAAAATAAACACTAAAATACTGAATAACAAACTAAACGAAACTTTTCTTTAACTAACAAAAAATATATATGAAAATTAAAATCTTAGCTTAATACTTTGGATGTGTTGTGTCCTAGACAGGCCTTAGCTAACTTAAGCCAATCTTGCATAGCACTTCTAATCATTCTGTCGGTTAAGTCTCTTGGTTCACCCCCATTCCTATAACCAACATGTAATTGCATCTCAGGTGAAATATTTTCTAAAAGCTCCAAAGTTAAATTTGTATTATTTTCTAGGAAATTATTATAAATAATAGAATCAGATGATATATTAATGTCCGAAGCCTTATTAATGTTATCTTCACTGGGAATAAAAAAAAATGATTTGACTTTAAAGCATCTTGAACATTTTGTGCGATTTTTCTTAGTAGATGACGCCGGGGCAGGGTTATTTTAGACATTTTATTAAATAAAAAACAACTGACCAAAACAAAGGAAAATAAGTATGCTTAGAATAACTAGGTAGCCTAAAAAATACGTATAGAAATACGTATAAAAATAAGAGAAACAAAAGTAAGGTTATGTTTTGGAGATTCTATAAGCATTTTACACACTGTAATAAAACAGTAGTTGTTGTAAAATGCAACAATTATTAAACGAGTAGCTAAATTAAAACATTAATAGAAACTTACCTATGCTTGTAACCAATATCGTAAAAACCAGGACGCCAAAGCAACATGCAATGCAACTGGGCACAACAACAACACCAACAATTTTACAAGAACTTTTTATTACATAAAAACAATTATCGTGGTTAGCAACTAGTTAACAGAAATATAACTTATAATAGCGTGAATCGTTTGATTGATAGCGAGCCCTTCACAGCCACCAGCCACCATCAGTCAGCTGATTCCCGATCGTCTGCCGGTACCTTACTCCCCTCTCGATTCTCTGCACTACGCGCACTTTGGACCAGCCCGACTTAGCTTAAAGCCAATACCCCGAATCTCACTCACTGAAACGACATGAACTAGTCCACCCCACCATGGTTATTGGCGGGTTATTTAAATGTTCGGGTGTTTGAAATCGGTACAATGGGAAATTTGTTATAAATATTACAGGTAATATAATTAAAAAAATATGGTGTAATGTTAATAAATATATTTATAAGCTTTTAATTTAAATAAACCTAAATATATACATATTATTTACTTCTGTCTACTAGTTCATCGTAAACTGGTAATATGCGTTTAAGGTGACTTATATTTAAACGTAGAATAATATAGGTATATTAACTAGTATCCACAAACAAAAGCGTTTATCTGTCAAAAAACGTTAAGTATAAAAATGGTAGATGGTAAACGTTTAAAAAATCAACCAAGACGAAATTTAAACGGGAGTTATAAACGAAGAACACATATTGTATTATTATGTAAATTTATACGAATTTAATTTAAATAAACCTAAACGTATATTTAGACCCACTGTATATAAATAGTTCATCGCAAACTAAAAATAGTCGTATATTGTTAACTACATTTAAGCGTAGGAAAATTTACAATTATATACCGTAGGATGTATACAAAAAACGTATAATATATCTTTTAAAATACGGCATGTATAATAATCGTAAACTGTAAACGTATACGGAATCAACCAATACCAAAATTAAACGAGTATTACGTATAAAATACGTTAGTTATACTGTGTGCTGCCTGGGATGTGTAGAAATTTAGAACATTTGGTATGAAGCACTTTTTTGGCATTATATTTTATCTCACAAAGCAACATTAAGCAGCATAATAAATAGACTGACAGTCTATATTCTCTATTTGTTCCTGTATAACCCATAATTTCTTCTAAATATTTTTTTTAAAAATCAACTATAGCTTAATTGAGGAGTAACTTTTCAAAATGTTTTATATAATGCGTTTCGATGTGAACTTCATATTTTACACTCAAATTACATAGGGATATTACGATATTTGATTCATTCTGACTTTACAGAAGTATAATATAAGTGAAAATAAATCTGAAACCATAAAAAAGAGAATTTTGTCTTTGGGTGGACATAATGCGTTTTGAAAAGTTACTCCTCAATTAAGAAGTGATTCACAAAAAATGTTTCTAAAGCACACACTGGAAAAATTCGTGTATGTCGAGCGTTCAATTCTTATTTTTAAGTGTCAGTTTAGATTTAATTAAGAGGCACGTGTAATTGTCACAAACATGACTCATATTTTGTGGCTCACTATTTGCTTCCTTTGAAGAATAAAGAAGAGTAAGTCTTTAGAAATGTAATAAAAGTATGACCCTTGAAAATAATAAATTATAGTCGTACAAGGCGCGGCTCGTTCATAGGAGAACATGTGTACATGCACCCCCCAGAAAAATGTAAATAAGTTTCGAACCAATATTACAAAAGAATTTACTTTAATGGACTTTATTGCTTATAAGTCTATCTTTGTCACTATCTGTTGAAACTAAATTTATTATAAGAATTCAGGAATGTACGTCTTATAATTATAGATATTTAATAGTTGAATTTTTAAATGTTGGAATCATTTCATTTCTAATATTTAAAGATATTTTAAATATTTCTGAAGAATCTGACGTTTAATAGAAAGTGGGCAGTTTAATCGAAAAAATAATACTGCAAACTCGTCTTTTAATGATAAATTTCCATACGTCTACTTATGCTTTTCGTGTTTTTTTTAGAAAGCAGTTTTTTTTATTTTATTTAGTTATAATATTAAGTTTGTAATTATTTTGTTTAAATCATTTTGAATACATAAATAAATATATTAAACTTTCTTTTTGAGAATATTTCACTTATCCACAGGACAATTTTTGGACAACCTATAACCTTTCAAACTAAAAATCAAAATCTACAATTTCCAATACTCAATCAATTGTATTTATAACATTCCAACGGAATGATAGAAACGGATCTGAAAAAATGATCGAGAGTGTAGGTTCATTTTTCTTTTTTGCAACAATCTTTTTTTATATCTAGGCTGAAAGAGATGCAGCTTCCTCTATTCGGCCTCTGCGTGATATTAGCGAAGCTAGTGTTGCTACGCAGCCAGAAAACAATCTAGAAATACCTGCTGGTCAAGCAATCACATCGCCGATAGTCATATTCAAATATGACAATGATGAACTTCATATCTGCAATGAATGTAAATTGGTAAGTCCCGCAAATATCCAATGTTGTTTTAGTAGCTCCAATTAATCTAATTTTAGAAACGCAAAGTCAAATATCACTATTCCATTAAAGATGACAAAGAAGAAAGGTACCTTTGCGACGATAACTGTTTAAATATTTTCAAGAGCAATCAAAATGACAAAGTGGCATTGAATTGGGAAGAAGGAGGAGGCTTAAGGGTTAAAAGTTTTTCGGGCGTTTCCAAAGAACCACCTTCATTGTTGTTTATCAGAAAATGCGCGACTTGCCACAAGGAAACTAATAATATCGACGAAAATTTGACGTGGGAAATTATGGATTTCTGTAACGAATATTGTCTAACTAAATATCAAAAAGACACTGGTTCGCATTGTTCTAGCTGCAAGGGTGATGTGAAATCAAATTCGCTTGGAAAGTATTGTGTTAGATTCGGCAACGATATAAGACAGTTCTGCACTAGTCTTTGTCTGGAGAAATATAAAAAAGGCTTAAAAGTTTGTTCTTACTGCCAACAAGACATGTCAGGCGGCGCTCCTGGCTTCTTGGCACCAGTAGGCGATAAAGGCCAATTCAAGGACTTCTGTTCTCAAGTTTGTATGGAAAAATACGATGTTATGACGAATAATAGGCCGCCAAACGTAGCTGCAGGCACTATATGCTCTGTTTGCAAAGCAGAAAAATCTATAACCATCGAATTTGAGCTAGACGGAGCTACAAACTACTTCTGCGGAGAACCGTGCTTTGTAGCTTTTAGTTTTGTGAATAATATTTCGCCGGGAAAATGCGCTATGTGTCGTAGACACTTTCCGAAATCCACCCTCGAAAAACACACAATGTACTACGACAACGTGCAGCATAGCTTCTGTTCAACTAGTTGCGAAAATATCTACATCATCGCCCATCGAAAAATTGTCCCATGCAGCTGGTGCAAAGTGAAAAAATACAACTTTGACATGATAAGGAGGTACTCCAAATCGGGACCAATGATCAATATGTGCAGCGTGAATTGCCTAAGTCTGTACAAGGTTTCTGTGGAGGCGGTCAATTCCAGACAGATCTGCTGCAATTTCTGTCAAAAACTCACTCATCCTATGTACCATCTAACGATGTCCGATGCTTCGATTAGGAACTTCTGCTCTTACAATTGCGTGCTGAGCTTTCAGAATCAATATCCCAAGCCCCAAAACAGGGGCGACTTAGCGTATCCTGTACCAACTGGGCAGCCCAGGAGGAATAAACAGTATACAGGACCGGAGCCAGGTAATGCTATAGATTGATACCTATTATTTTTCGGTGACGATGTTAGCACCGCCAAATGCGAATTTTTTTAAAACTAAGTTCGCATTCGTTTGTCCACGATTTTTCCTCGGTTATCCAACAAACATGTTTGTCCACCTTTTAAAAATAGTTATGAGAAAATTAAAAATTTAAGCCAAATTTGACATCAGCTCCGTCATAAAAACTTTTTATTAATTTCAAAGTAATATTCGAATTTCCTCAAAAGGGAGATATTTTAAAAATTAAAATCATAATGCCCATGGTCCTTAGAGAGACAACCCTAATACATTTCATTCGAATTAAATTTGGCAATGTTTTGTCCATTCATTATTTTCTTTTGTCCAAGCCTTATCTTCGTTTTTTGTTTGTCAAAAGAAATTAGTTAATAACAAAATAAAGCACCCAAAATATAAATAATTATTAATTTAACTTCTCCTAATAGCAATTTACTGCAATCGTTTGTCTACACATTATTTTCGTTTGTCCAACCAAGGCAAACTAATTAATTTTTAAATAATCGAATGCCACTTTGAAATGAATAAAAAGTTTTTATGGCAGTGCTGATTTAAATTTTTTAATTTTGTCATAACTTTCTTTTGAAAGGTGGAGAAATGAATGCGGGCTTCATTTTATAAAAATTCGCATTTTGCGGTGCTAACTTCGTGGACCTATTATTTTTTAATGTGATTAAATACGATTAAAAACTATTTATATAACATTATAAACAATTCTCCAATATAACATTTAATTTATGGAAACGTTTTCCTATATTTCTATATTATAGTTACTATCTAAAATAATACACATATAGACAACCAAATTACGAAGATTCATATACAAATTTTGTGAGATGAGAAATTTTATGAACCGCAAACAGCTAATAATTATTTATAAATCACAAGTAGAGTCAATCCTTCGATATGAGATTATTGTGTGGGGGGGTGGAGGATTTATATGATACAACCTTACAGCCTCTCAAGAGTTATACAAAATTGCATTGTCAAAATTATCTACAAAAAAAATTCATCACTTTACCCGACAGCTCTCATGTACAACAATGATTAAATTTTAAAAATAAGAAAATTTTCGATTTTGTCAAAAATAAACGTACTTTACTCTTGAGTAAAATTCATATTTTTTGACAAATCTCGTATACGGCTTGAAAAATTTGATATCTGATGACTGTATTTTAAGTTTTGGGTCATGCAGGACTTTGTATCAGGAATAACTTTTTTCCTAAAATCAATAATAAAAAAGTTTTCCATATGATTCCAACTTAGGGGGACATACTGTATAAAAAAACACATTTAGAGTCTATTTATACTCCCCAATTATTAGTATTTATGGGAGTATAAATAGACCCTTAAAAACTACTGCTACACATTATTCCCACAACACAAGAGCCTAGTCAAATAACAGCTTGATGACACAAACGTGTCAAAGTGACGCCAGTCAACGATTTGTAACCACAGTTGCTCACAAAATTTTTAATAAGCTACCGATAAACAAAAAGTATAACTAAATTACATATATTTCGCCTCAGAGCTAAACAATATGTTACTGTTAACTTAAATTTATTTAAGCAGATTTTGTAAATTGACTGATACACTTCCACCCCACATCGGAAAATGTTTGTTTTTTTTTCTTATCGTCGTTCTGTAAATTCATACTTTAGTTTGTTATTTTAATGCTATAGCACACTCAGGTGAATACACCTAGTTGGTTGCTTATTTTTCATTGATTCTATTTAAATTATTATTAAGTGACCAACTTAAATAAATTCAAATTCTAAATATTATATAAGTTTTAATAATCTGTATTTCCACCCCTTGCTTCAAGCACGAATTCATCAGGGCATATTTTCTATAAAATTGTCGATTTCTTCCTGAAGAAAGTACCTCCATTCTTCAAGAACTGCTTGAATTAGTTGTTCTGGGTTTCCCAAATGGTTGTTTTGATGAGCTCCAACCTGTCTCGTAGTCGTATTATGAGATGTAGCACCAAATATAAATACCTCTGTACAGTTAAAGTTTTTTGCATGGGAGTTCTTTCTCATAGCATGATCCAGCCTCAAAACATCACCGTTCTCCTTTATAAAGGGCGTTTCAATAACAGCGCAAGATTTGAATTGCGCGCCAGATTAGCTGTCGTGATGTCACACAAGTATGGCATTTCAGGTCAGTAGGAGACAGATGGGAGTTAGTAAACATGGTTTTAGCAGGACGGTGGCACTTACCATGTAGCCCCTATAACATTAACTGTCTTGCACGAGTCTTTTCCTGATCGTGTGATTTCCCGCGACGTGAATTGGCTACTATACTCTTGCGATTGGCACCTTTGGACCTTTTAAACGTTTGGCTGTGGGGTTATCTGAAGTTACAGTTTTATGCCAACAAGCCTGCGACCACCGAAGCATTGAAGTCCGAATTTAGACGCTGTATCAATGAAATATCGTCACATGCAACAACGTTATTAAAAATTTTACAAAAAGTACCTAGGTGCTAACAAATCCTTGTCTACATTATAATACAATAAGTATTTAAATCCTTTATTTCAAATAAACAAGTTTTATTGAACCTTTAAATCTTGCGCTCTAATTGAATCTGAATCGGCCGGGGCAGCTTGAAGCCTGGCTTGTCTACTACTCAGTGTTGCTAGTCTAGTACAATTGTACTAGATCTAGTACATTTTCTAATAATCTGGTACCCTAGTATGCTGGAAGCAAAGTCTAGTACTTTTTCTTTTTTATAGCGTGTTACCGTTTGACGCATGTTAAATATATTGGGGTCTATTCTGTAACAATTCCTTCGCCAGAACTATAGTTAATACACTAGTGGAAAAAATTAAGGGATCAAAGAAATCTCGATTTTTGCGATTTTTCGAGTGGCTTTATCTTTGGTAAAAATGGTCGTACATGAATGAAAAAAAAAATGCAATTTGAAGCTTGAAGTGCCTAGTTTATGGATCTTGCGGAAAAAAAATTCCAACCAACAATTAGCACAAAATCCTGATGAATATCATGGATAGAAAATTTTTTAATTTTTAGTGTACGGACTTGAAAAAAATTTTTCTCGACATAACCACTATATGCATTGGATAGGTGGTTCAGTTAGCTTCAATTCCTTTTTTTGATGGCCTTGAGATGACCCTTCTTTGCTGAGTTATCAGAAAATGAACGAAAATGCGTAATTTCCTCTTCTCTCGTCAATATCTCAGGAACCAATGGCCGCTCAGAAAATGGAAGGGGGTTTCGGAAACTTCGATTCATTCTCTACAAGGTTCTGGCATGTTCTTTCATGAGAAAATTTTTTTTCATCCCAGGCCTGACTTTGAAGAATTTCGGAAAACAGGTCTTTTTGAGGTTTTTTAGAAAAAAAACGTGCCACATTGAGAATATTTGGAAAATGAATAATGTTGAGTTTGCATCTTACAGGATATTGTTTTTCCGAAAACCCTACAAAATTTCAACCTGATCCATCAAGCCGTTTCATTGTTTCATGCGAGTGAATTTTTGAAGAAATTGAAGGATCCATGATATTCATCAGGATTTTGTGCTAATTGTTGGTTGGAATTTGTTTTTATCAAAAGATCCATAAACTAGACCCTTCAAGCTTCAAATTGCTTTTTTTTTTTTTTCATTCACGTACGACTATTTTTACCAAAGATACAGCCACTCGAAAAATCGCAAAAATCGAGATTTTTTGACTTCTTAATTTTTTCCACTAGTGTATTATGCCAATTTCGTTGTATCTATTGGGTTTATTTTCTCACCGTGAAGTAAATTTTGCTGTTCTAAAAAGTTTAGCATCAACTCTTTTTGGATTTTAGTAGTTCTTGGTGCGACATTTTTTATTTTAAATGTAGTAGGTATGTTTTGGTTTTGAATTAAAAATTGAGGATTTGTATGGTTATGTTTTCAAATTTATTCTTCTAATCCTTCAAAATTAGTTCAAATTAATTTTAAATACGAAGAGAATCTGTTAAGACCAAACTTAACTTTTTTTTATGTTAGAAAACGATTTTTCATTCGAAGTTAAGAAATACGTAACACGATGAGTTTAATACAACGTATATCTCAAATTAGTACGGTTGCAAATTGGCACCACCTCATCGACAGTAATTTTTAAATCTTAACACAAGTTTCCTGAACTAATTAGGGCAAAAATAAAAGAATGTATTTTGCGTTTTAGCTTTTAAATATTTGTTAAATATCACTTATTAAAATATTATGCATTAAAAGTAAAACAAACTATAGACTTTTCACCATTCTTTACCGTACTCTGAACCCATTTTTAAAAACAATTTTTAAAAATATCGTTCAGAGCCGTATTTTTTGTGATAAAAAAGTCGTCGTCACTTGTCATTGGTAACGCGTTGGCACTTGGACTTAAAATAAATAATTTTTAACAGGCCTCTAAAAGTTAAATGTTTAAAGGCCTCTAAATTTTAACGGATATGTTACCATAGTTTGGATCTTCCTTCTTGTTTTCGCTAAAAACCCCTTTTTTTTTTGGCTACTCAATGAACCAGATCACATCACAATTAATTCGAAAACATGGTACATTTTATAGAATCTGGTACATTTTATAGAATCTGGTAACAAAAATATATTCTGGCAACACTGCTCCTACAGTCTCCTAAAACACGAATTCGTTTGTGATTAGACTTAAGAACGGATCCTAGTTTCGTCCGAAAAAAAGACATTTTGCCATTCTTCTATCGTTCAGTTTTGATGCCTCAAACACCAATTTAATCGATGGTTTTTGTTTTATTTGGATAGGTGTGGAATTCTTAATTGTCTCCTACTAAACAATTCTCTAATACAAAGTGGCTTCCGCTTATATACTTATTCTCTTAGCTTGTAGAAGCCTTTGAATTACAGTTAGATTTCTTCTTGCTATTTGAGCTAAAAATCGGTCTTGCTACTGGTAGTAAATCTTCGGCGACTTCTTCTATGTCTGTTTTTTAGATTTCCTAATTCTGAGTCTTGAATAGGTTTTTGAAACCACAACTGTGGGGGTCATGGCTCTTCGGGACATACCCTGCTCTTCTAAAGGCAAATATTCTTCCCCTCTGCACATCAGGGTAGCTATTCTTGAATTTGAAGGAATAGAAAACCGGCTTTTCCTCTTTATCTGCAACGCACAAAATTTGTTTTTTTGTCTCATTCTTCCCTCAGATTCAAGATTATTTCACAAGACATTTTTTTTTAATACAAAAAGAAATTCTGCGATGTTACTTCTAAAACCATAAAATAAACACTACAGTAAGTACATTATTTCCTTTTTACGAACCAAACATTTTTTGTCAGTAAAAACAACATTCTTTTATTTGCAAGTGAATTTTTTATAATGAAAAAATGTTTATGTAAAATACTAGGTGAATCCATATAAGTTTAATAGTGTGTTGTTTATAAACAAAATATTTCTCTACATAATATTCTTATCTACATTCGTGAATGATTTTTTTTATTGATGGTTTTTAGAATGTCTCAAAAAAGTATTTAGATTGTCAATTAACATATTTTGAATTTTAGTACGTTTCCACTTGATAAAAAGACAGTAGAAGAGTTAATAATCTATTTCATGTGTAGAAGGCGAGCCCCTCATGACTGATATAAAAATTCATGATTTTTTATCATTTATATTTTTTTACAGATTTATTTTTCGTTAAAAATAACGATGTTGTATTACTATAGTGCGATAAAGAAATAATTTCAATAATTATGTTATTGAACGTGAAATACTACGGCCGCTATTTGGTATTGAAAATATTTTTCATAAAATTAAACCAAAAAAGAGTTGATGGGCATTAAAAATCTGTACAGGGCCACTATATAATTGAAATTTATTACTGTCTCGCAAACCATTGGTGACACAACGTTGGTTAAATGAGGAAAAATTTGTATATTTCCATGCCCAATCTGAAGACGTTTTGAAAACTAAAATATCAGTGACGTTTTCAGAGATATTCGCTAGAAAACAAATTAGTTCCATTTCTTTATTCTGTTGCAATACGTTATTTTCAAAAATAGAGAAAAGTTCATTTAAGGTGTTTTATTTTCATCCATATGATGCACAGTTAATTTTTTTATATGACGTTTTGTAAATGCAGGACCATCAACTTCTTTATTTGAATATGAACCAGTGTTATTCCGACAGATCATTTTATTGCATGTTCAATGAAGAGTATAATAATTAACAATATTGTGATTAGTTAACATTTCGGAAGATTTGAACATCATCAGGTAAGTTTACTTACTAGTACGGACCTGTATTATGAATTTGAAATGCAACTAACTACATTTTAAAAGATTTATATTTAGTTAGTTGTATTACTAATAACGAAAATAATTTATTTAAAAAAATATTTTAGTTATATATTTTTAACCAATGTTATAGATTGAATAAAATTTTATTTTTTCTTCAAGGGTTAGATGTAAGAGTGACTGCAGGCTAAATCTCGCCTCACATATTGTATTATTTTTCTTTTGTAACAAATAAAAATAATATTATTATTGTGAAAATTATAACCGCAGATGAAAAGTTGGTATTAAATATTCGATATTTTAAAAACCGATAATACGAGGGTGGTTTGACGGAAGAGTTACTTTTCAATGAAAAAGTTACTTTACTGTAAAAAAAATATTTTATTTTTCAACATAAACTCTTTTTAACTCTACACACTTAGCCCAGCGAGTTTCCAATTGTTTCAAACCGTCTAAAAAATTATCTTTCGGAATTTCCACAAGATACGCATTTGTCTCTGCCATCACCTCTTCATTTTTCTGAAATCGCTTTTCACCAAGCCATTTTTTTAAGTTTGGGAACAGAAAGTAATGGGAGGGAGCCAGATCAGGTGAATATGGCGGACGGGGCAATAAATCGTAACGCAGTTCAGTTAATTTTTCTGCAACAATAGCGGACGAATGGACAGGCGCATTATCGTGATGTAACAAAGCTGTTTTCTTTATATGAATATTAAAACTAATCTATCTGTCATATAAAATTTTGAGAGATGACATCAGAAACATGGCGGAAACTACCAATTACCAATATAATCACCGTAGCGAAAGTAATAATAATAATAATAACAGGACTTTATTCATCACTTAAAAAGGAAAATATACAGTAAATTATGCGAGGAAAAACATATTTAAAAATGATGAAAGGGCGAAGTTCAGTTTTCACTGTTTTTCAACTTAACCTAACAAAAAAAAAATACATATTTAAATCGTGGAAAAAATAAATAAAAAACATACAGGATATTCATGTTTTTTTTTTTAAGCCAAATTAATTTATATATTCAATATATCAATATTCATATCCTACAAGTTGCCATGAATTGTTGTTAATAATTGTATTACTTATGGTTCTATTCTTAGATATATATTCTTTTAGACGCTTCTTAAAATTAACTAAATTGTAGGATCTAATTTCTGGCCCAAGTTTGTTATATTCTTTGGATGCTATATAAGAAAATGATCTTTTAAAAAATGCTGTTTGGTGTTTAGGTATGACTAAGATATTTCTGTTGCGCGTAGATAATGTATTTATATTTGAAAACGTTATTAACTTTTTGAATAAATAATCGGGTTTTTGAAGCTTTAATGTCTTATGAACTAATGTTAATAAGTGAAGTGTCCCGTAGTTATTTAAAGATAACCATCCTGATTCGATCATTTTGTGTGAAATTGATCAAATTTTCTTATGCCAAATGCGAAACGCAAGCAACAGTTCTGAATTTTTTGTAAACGTAGAGAGTCATATTGAAATAGCGCAGGTTCGTAAATAGAGTCACAATAAAATATCTTTGAAAAAATAAGAGATTCACAAAGTTTTAGCTTAGTGTGTGTGGAAAGTAAGTCTCGGCTAGGAAATAGTTGTCTCAAAACAGTAAAACAACTTTGCAACAATGAATTTACGTGCTTTGTAAATTGAAGCTCGGAATCAATCCACAGTCCTAAATTTTTGGCTTCATTTACAAACTGAAGAACATTGCCACCAATTGTAATCTGTAATTGATCTATAGTTGATTTTATATTTTTTTTGCACCAAATAACATTGCTGTAGATTTGGACGGATTTATTTTTAAATTGTGAGCAGTAGATATATTAAATAAAGAATTCCAAGTCTTCATTAAGATGAAGACTTGAGTTACCCAGCGAAAGGAAAGGAAAGTGTTGCCAACCTCTGAAAAGTCACTCTTCCGTCAAACCACCCTCGTACAGGATTTACTAATTCAAACAAAAATCCGTAAGTTTTTGTCTATGTTTGAAAATAAACGTTCTGTAGTGGAATAAAGAAATGGAACTAATTTGTTTTTTATTGAATATCTTGGAAATTGACCCTGATATTTTCAAAACGTCCTTGATTGGGCTTCGAAATATACAATTTTGCCCCATTTAACCAACTTTGTATTACCAACGGTTTACGAAATAGATTTAATTTAAAAAGTGACCCTGCACACAGAATTATTACCATTAATAACATTAATTTTGATTAATATGTTATAAACTAATTTCATTCTATTTCATAATTTTTTTCTTTATTTATAATTTTTTCTAAATTAATATTAAATTTTTAGCCGCAACCGTACCAGACCCAAATCAGTTACCAGTAATATCGAGTGTACAAAGCTTGGCGACCAACGGAAGTTTGGTACCAACTTCCACAGTACCACCCAGTCTTACGCCCATAACAACTCGAAGTACTCGCTCGAAATCGTCATCAGTGACTCCAACAGTCATGAATTCCTCGCCTCAAGTAATAAACTCCTTTTCAGACATACCATTCCAAGTCCAAATCAAACAACATTTCATTGTCAGACCCGCTCCTATCCCTGAACAAAGAAACGTCAGCACAATGTGCTATACTCGTAAATTGAACAAGGGTATTACTGCAAAGCCCACGATGGTCGACCAAGAAGTTCAAACTGAAGAGAGGGAGGCTAAAAAGATTTTAATCCCTGTACCCGTCCCAATATATGTACCGACTCCCATGCATATGTATAGTACTCCTACACCCGTACCAATGCCTATTCCTTTGCCGGTACCGATTCCCATCTTTATTCCTACCACTAGGAACTCGGCAGCAGGCATCATGAAGGAAATCAAGGTAAGATCTGAGACTAAAGATAACATTCTAACCACAATTGACCAATTATCTTGTTATACAAATTATAATGTATTCGTTTAGAAAATTCAAGTGAAGATCCCCACAGACCCATATGAAGCTGAGCTTCTAATGATGGCCGAGATGGTTGCGGAAGAAAAGAAAGAAGATTTGACGGACTCCGAAAGCGATGTAGACGACACCGGTGGTCCTGAAGACAGCTACAGCCCTGAACCTGTCGATGCCAGTAACACATTCGGCGATGACATGCTTCAGATGGCCCTCAAAATGGCTACCGAGCTAGACGAACCCGCTGTTGATCTCGAAGGTGCACTAACTGCCAATACCATTACAGGTGAGGTTTCTTTATATCGTTATGTGTTGATGTCTATTTTACAAGTTTTCTGTTTGCTGTTTCTTAATGTTTAGCTATTTATTCGCATCAGTAAGGGTATATTTAATGATTAAAATCAACACAATCCTTTACCCAATTTTCTTTATAAACAATAGCAGCTCAAGGTGGCGAACCTCATCCAGGCACTGAAGAAAACGTTGACGATCCACAACCAATGCATCACCACATGATGGGCGGTGACAACAGGAATAATCCAGCCGCTAGAGGAAGAAAGAGAGGTATGAGACAGCCGCGAGGTGGTGCTAAACGCGGACGTAGGATGTCACATCACCAAGTTGATATGCCAATGATGCAACATCACCAAGTTCAACAACCACCACCACCGCCTGAGCCTGCAGAAAAGCCGGACGCTAATATGTGTCTTAAGGTAAGCAATAACATTCTTTGATACTGGATATTGATAGACAAAGTATATAAAATTACGAAGGAGATTCAATTTGATAGCTATTTGATAAATTAATTTCTCTACAATTAGCCTGGTCAGCAAAACAAATATTGTTCAGGAACAGCATGGTTTCTCATTGAATATATAAATTTCAACAAATCTTTTGTTACCAAATCACATTTTGAATGCCATTGAAAACAATTTTCAATTTGATAGTATATACACAGATTTTTCAAAAGCATTTGATAAAGTTAATCACAATCAAGCGCCATTTTCTAGTGTTTCGAATTATTGTAAGAATTTCTTTTTTTTTTTTTTTTTAATATCCGTATCATTTAGTGTTAAAAGGTTGCAAATGTCGGTGCGTTATATGCACATAAATACTAAGTACGCGACTGCGATTAATGAGGAAAGGAGGTAAGCGTTTTTCTCAGAACTTACAAAATGTCACTTGCCTCCATTCAACAATAAACGATTCGTATATAAATTGTGTAAAATTAATTAATTTTGTATTTTTTCTTAATATGTACTGGAAATCCGTATATGAATAAATAAATAAGTAATGATACTTTTTTTCAGTATACATTCGGCGTCAACGCTTGGAAACAATGGGTGACGACCAAAAACACGGAATTAGAAAAATCCTCCATGATGGTGAAGCTTTTCAAAACTGAAATACTCCAATTGACAGCAGACGAACTAAACTACTCGCTCTGTCTGTTTGTTAAAGAAGTGAGGAAGCCTAACGGGGCGGAATATGCCCCAGACACCATTTATTACCTTTGTTTAGGTATCCAGCAATATTTATTCGAGAACGGGCGCATAGACAACATATTTTGCGATGCTTATTACGAAAAATTCACAGATTGCTTGGACGAGGTGGCCAAGAAGTTTTCAGTTCTGTACAATGATTCTCATTATATTGTTACAAGAGTCGAGGAGGAACATTTGTGGGAAAGCAAGCAATTGGGGGCGCATTCGCCTCATGTTTTACTCAGCACTTTGATGTTCTTCAACACCAAGCATTTCAATCTCACGGTAAAGAATCTATAATGAAAATTGTTATTACCCATAATATGTTATTTATTTGTCAACAGAGTGTCGACGAGCACATGCAATTATCCTTTTCTCACATTATGAAACATTGGAAGAGGAATCCGAATCAACCCGGAGCTTCCAAAGTACCGGGTTCAAGGAACGTTCTGCTCCGTTTTTACCCACCTCAGAGTGCTATACGTAAGTAAAACTTTTTTAGTGTAGGAGCTATGATGTTGGTTAAATTGACAAAGTAACGATCCTGCTACTGCGCCAATTTTACTTACATGTACTGCGTTTGTGCAGAGTCTTTCAAGACTACCTGTATTCCATGTGACCAAATTGACATATAATTAATTCTAAAAACAAAATAGATATAAACCAGTACATAGATATTTTAATTCAAAATACAGTTTAAATATGAGAACAACAAAAAAAGCATGTGATTAATTAAAGGTGGTTTTCATTTATTACAGTATTGCGTTGCATACTCGATTATCGCAAAAATTAAGGAGAAAAATCTAATTCATTCAATTTTTTAATGAAATTTCAAGGAGACCTTATGTGGTATGTGTTAAAAGAGGTTTTCGTGTCTTCTCATTCTCAGTTTTCACGTGGACATACGCGAAACATATTGGAAAACGTTCGATAGCCGACACTGTATGTTCTTAGGTTTTGACTAGTTAAGATGCATTAACCAATAGGTTAACGTCAGTGACATATTTGACAACATGACAACTTTAATTGTCGTAAAAGATCTAAACATGCATTGTCGATGCGTTTTGTGTATTACTGGAATACGAGTATTGTTGAAGACCATGTATGAGTACAAAGTTAGTAATAGTAAAGTAGCCAATTTTCTAAGTGATTTTTTATTTAAAATTTTGCAGAAAACAACGCAAGGAAAAAGAAAGTTTATGAACAACAAGAAAATGAAGAGAATCCATTGAGATGTCCTGTGAAGCTGTACGAGTTTTATTTGTCTAAGTGGTAAGTAATTGATGTAGTTTCAACATTTTAGGCATTTTTGACAGACTTCAAAAAAAGGAGAAGGTTCTCAATTTTTCGGAATATTTTTTTTTATCCCGGATAGACTAAAAAATGGGAAATCATCGAACTATTTTTGTTACTGATAATTATTTAACAACCTTTTTTTAGCCCTGAAAGTGTTAAAACGAGGAACGACGTTTTCTACCTACAGCCGGAACGCTCTTGCGTACCCGATAGTCCAGTATGGTATTCTACAATGCCGTTGCCCAAAGAAGCCCTCGAGAAGATGCTTCACAGAGTCAAAATGGTGAAAGAGATCAACGTGGCACTGTTGACCAGCTAAGTGGCTCGTCCGTTTTGGAACAATTTTTATTCGAAGTAGTTTACTAATGTTTGATTAATGTTGAGAGAAAAAAAATTAAACAGATTTGATTTTTTGTTTGTAGCTGATAGTGGGGTGTTGGAAAAGGTGATACGTTGGCATTAAAGGTTCTGGTTTTGTAAAAATTGTTGCTTATAAGATGCATCCTGTTTATACCAATATTTGATGTTCAAATCTTCTAAAATGTTGACTAATTAGAATGTTAGAATCTTACATTAGTGTATTCAGTATTGAACATGCATTAAAGTAATCTGTCTGAATAATACCGATTCGTATCCAAATAAAGAAGTTGATGGTGGTCCTGCATTTACGAAACGTCCGTCGTGTAAAAAAAATTAATGCGCTATCAATGCACATGATATAAAATAAAAAACCTTAAATGAGTTTTTGGCAATTTTTGAAAATATTGCTTTTTATATAGGACCAACTTTCACGGTAATATTTTTGAAGGACCATTTTCTGTAAGGAAATTGTCTGTAGAACTGGATCTTCTAAACAAGAGTCTATAAAATATGATAACCCTGAATTTCGATTAATTAAACTGAGGGTCAGTGATATTATTTTGGAGAATATACTCATGCTAAAAAATCTAAATTCCATTTTCAGTAATTTGTGACTCACCCTGTAATAAATAATAATCTACGTCATAAGTTATACTGAGAATATTGTTTGATATTAGTAAAGCATTATTCTTTAAAAATAGTGCTTTGTTAAGAAGTGTTGCCTTTTTAAAAAATGTCCAGTTTGCGACTTAAATGCCCTATATATCAAAAACTAGTTTTATGATGGAGTTGGACCCCATGTTCAGAAGATAGAGTACTACTACGTATCAAAAATTCAGATAATTTAACTAAGTACTCGATCATTTAGAGCCAAATAGAAGTTGTACTGAACCAGAACTTTTACAGCACTCTACTATGAGCCGTTTATCATTTTCTGTATTCTTGTAATGGTGTATTAAACACTTACTCAGGAATACCAATTAATATTTAGAGCCGATTCACTGCTATTACCCTTTCTACAAAAAAAGAAGCCGCAAAAAAACTACTTTGCATTATTATAATTTTTTACTAACGTCCTTATAAATAAACCTTAACGTTCTTTGTAGACGAGCGTAGTTAACAGTGAACGAAAATTAAAAAAGTTTTGTAACATGCCACTGTTTGAACGTTGTATAATTTCATTATATTTTTACAAAATAAAGCCTACATTTATTCAGAATGTTACAAATTTGACAGGAGATTGGGTTTTACCAAAATTAATGGAAGCAACTTGTTTAGAGACGAAATCCTCAATGACTGCGCTAATTTTTATTTACAAATTTTACGTATTTGTACGTTAAAATTAAATAGGTATAATAACGAATCATTTAGACGAAAAAGATTTCTACCGTTAGACAATCTTAATCTAAAAAATATGACAGCAAAAACTCTGAATTTCACGTGGCAATTTTTATAAGAGGTAAAAACATAATTGCAGTTATAACATTTATTTCATCTCGTGAACTGGGATGATCAAATTTATGTAGTTTAAAAAAGTTTCAGCAACATAAAAACAGAAAATGATTTTCTTAAGGTTTCAAGTTCATCTTCGTCATTTGAATTGCTATTTTTTGATGCAGAAATACACATCGGTCCAAATTTTTTGGTAGATTGTGTATCCTTGTACTCTCAAAATATTTCGTTTCTTAGGTGCTCCCAAAAGAAAGCAGCAGAGCACCCTACAGGTCTGTATGAATTTCTTCTTTAATAAGTTCCAACGAAAACATATCAGAATCATTATAAGTAACTGCGTAAACATTTTAGGACCCATCTGTTTTTGATTAAACTGCGACATCTTTCTATCATAAGTCATTCCCTCTCATCCTTCACTCTAACTAATACAATTTAAATAGGGAAGTACCAAGTATGAAACATCATGAAAAGATTATTTATGGAGAATTCAGCATTATTATTCATTGCAGAGCAGGGTAAACACTTTATTTGAAAGCTAATTTTATTAATATTTTAAGGCGTAACATAAATTTGTTAGTTTAGTTGATTGTCTAAAGTTTGTATTTATTAACGTTGAAAGAAATTTTATTTAGCTTCAGCTAGTGATAACAAATAATCATAGTTATACTTAATAGCTAAATACTAAATAAATTATATATTATAAGTCAGACGATAATGTTTGTTTAATTCATTGTCGTCAGCATCAACTACTAAGGTTATTAGCCTCGTGTTCTGTGCAGGCTTCGCCACTGTTTCCCAGCGTCTCTTTATGAGCAGCAGTGAATGGTCCTATGCATTAGGAATAATTTTTAATAAATGAAATTAAGTAAAAATCCTGTCACCGCATATACGGCAATTAGCGGGAATTAGCTTGCCAAAAATATTTTGGAAAGTAATTTTTTTACTTAGATTTAATTGAAAGATCAATGTAAGTGGTTGAATATACTGCCAGGGTGTCACATTTCACATAGAAATGCATTAAAAATGGTTCATAAATTAAATTTTTATATAATTATCTAATTAAGGCGTAAAGTTTTAATTATTTATAATACCTAACAGTACTAAAATACAAGAAAATTATGCACATACATTTTGAGAATGCTTTACATCATTATTTTATGAATTAACTGAAATACAAGTAATAAACAGAAATTAGTTTTTTATTCAGAATTATCAGTCATTATCTGGATTTATATCACTATGTACAGCTTCTGAAAAGGGTTTATTTCGCTTTTTTGTATTTGTCGGAACGATGTAATCACGGGGTCTGATGACAAAAGCATTCTATTCATTATGTGTCTGACCGTTTCTAATCTCGATGTCTACCGTGAGTGATACAACCTTACAAGCTAATGCTTCTTCTGGAGTGTACATAGCCATGGATGACGAATTATGAATTTCTTTCGTTTTTTCCCTGTGCGCGGAGAAAAGTTTATAGCTAATTTCACAATTGCGCCCGAGTTCTTTTTTCCACTGTTAAACAGACTCATTTCCACAGCTTTGCAAAGTATTTCTTTGGACATGCTTGACACAAGAGGTTCTATTTTTCTTAACTTTGAGCTCTCATCAAAAGATTTTTTTGGTCTTCCACGTTTTTGATAATTTCTTACTTCTTCTGCTGTGGGTATTGTGGAGATATTAGAGTCTAATCTGGGAATTATTATCTTTCTATCTAGCCATAAAGCATATTTTTTTGGTGAATCTTGCAGGTGTACTTTTGCATATCTTCTTTTGATAAGTTTCGACACGAATATCTTTATAGTACATTTAAAACATTTTTCCAAGCACGTGGGAATTTCTGATGCATTAAATTTGTTTAATATGTACTGTTCTACCCTTTCAATACACTTAGCAGTCGACAGTTTAATGAATTTATCGCTTCTTAGAATAGAAAAAAGTACATTTCTAGTGAGTGAGGGGAAATGCAGATCAACATTGTTACGACTACCTGTAAACAAAATAACTTGTATCAGACAGAGGACAGTAGGGGACGCAATTTTTTTTATGCTCTTAAAGATAAAGGTCTTATATAACTATAACATAGAGAACGAGAGTGGAACTTGCCGGAACTTTTTTTGTAGCCCTCGCACAAATTAGGCGTATACAAAAAAGAATGAATAAAATTAAGTCCACCAAAAGCTGTCGGTATTAATAGGCAAGAAAAAAATAAATACATTGTCAATACTTGAATAAGAACTACATACATGAAGCTTCACAGTCCATCTTGGAAAACAGCAGCACATACTTTTCCAACAAGTGTTCGCATGCTACTGTATGCGTCAACCACACTCAAGATTTAAAGCGCACTCTTTCTACCCATATTACTTTCTGATTTAACCGCGGTTCTCGGTGGCTTAAACCCAGATAAGAGCACGAATATATACAGAACAATAGTGTGTGGAAGAAACATGTTTTTAAAATATCAATTTTTTTATTGGCGCGCTAAATAGGAATGATTGCCGTGTATGCACCGGCGCGATTCGAACCTTGGACTCTTGGATCCGAAAGTCTAGACAACTGAGTCACCCACCCTATTGACGATAATTATATACCTTTTTATCAACTTGAATGATTGATGATCTTTTGATATTTTCAGGTAGTGCATTATATAGTCTTATACCCTCACTGTCGTTCTCACAAATTATATACTAAAATGTTGATTTGTGCTTTTAAAGTGTTCATGAATGTTTTAAAATATTTTGGCGACTGATTGTGCTCTATTTTAAAAATTAATATTACATTTGCTTGTTTCAAACAATGCTCCTAATAAGTTTAGCATTATAGATACAGCGGTGTATTTACTACAATTTAAAATTATCCTCATTGCCTTATTTTATTGTAGTTTAATCCTATTTATACACGTAATTAAAAGAGAACTGCAATAATTAAAATGAGGTAAAATCATTGTATTAAAAACTAACCGCTTAGCCTACATTGATAAATCACTTAAAACTATGTGAAGGAACCCAATTTGTTCCCTAACTTTTTGTTTATGTGCTCTACACATTATAACTATTTTTCAATGATTTAAGTTCATGTTTTATTCAATTATATTTTGCATTAACTAATTAATAAAATTAGCTTTCAAATGAAATATCACACTTAAAAATACTTAAGAGTTTGTTTTTGTCCCACTAGAGGGCGTTAAAATTAAAAGTAGTGCAATAAATAGGCATGTTTTTGAATTCTCTATGAATTTACCTAATCAATGTGTCATACTTGGTACTTTCCCTATTTAACTTGTTGATTAATGTATGGCAGGGGAATGACGAAAGAGAGTCGAATATAATAGGAAGATCCCTTTATTCTAAAATTGACAGGTTAGAATATTTGTCTGAAATGTTGACGGGGTCCTGATAATGGCTCTAGTACATTTTCTTCAGGCTACTCTGTATATATAAGCTGTATTTTCAGTACGTCTCGATATGTCGGGCTCAGAATTGCCGAACAGTCATACCCTCAAATATTTAAAACATACTTAAAACACAACATTATAAAAAATGAGTCACAAGGGTGGCTCCAGGCAGAATTTTTGGAGAGGACCATTGTCATTAGCCATGCTGTTTTTAACATAAAAGGCTCATGGATTGTAAGAATTTTAATCTTGTGGGAGGGGGATAGGGAGGTCGCCCTTAGTGGGCCACCGGTAACGGCTGGGTATGTAAAAATAAAATATTTTGCTTTTAAAGGGTAATACCAAGTCTTAACCACAAACATTTTTAATGAACAGGGATGAAAAATTTAGGAATATCTATCTTGTTTCTTCAAATAATGTTAAAATATACTGGGCGAACCATTTAAAATAACTGAGTTTTTAATGTTTAAAGCCACTTATAATAAATATCTCTTTCGTAAACACCCTGTACAATAATTTGATCAATAAGTATTTGAATTTACAGACCAGAAGACACTTAAATCCACCTTAAAAAAACAATTTCACTTGATAATATTGAGAACTTTAAATTTGTGCAACTATAAGACAGCACTGCTACAGAGACATTTATGAAAAATAGTTGGGAAACTC